>CM023483.1:49716479-50316479 GCA_013339685.2 Hyalomma asiaticum | reverse complement strand
CTACAGTCTATTTCTAGTCCTCGAAGAAAATTAAAGCGGCCGAAAATGGGGCAGCAGCGACAAGGCAAGACAAACAACAAGCTCAAGTATTTAATCGATCCACTGCAATAAACAAAAAGCCAACCAGAAAGAAAGATTAAAAACGATATGGCATAATTATACCGACCCGAAACAATGAGTGCATCCAGCAGGACGATCGAAGATGTGCTGACGCGTGTAGGGCCCTCCTGGTAAATGGTAAATACAATGAAACTGCTCTACCGCAATAAAGCTCTTGAGTAGGACAAACTGTTGGGCTGGTTGGCGAACAATGAACAAAGTTTATATTTAGTGTGGATGTGACAGGTACAAAGAGACGAAGCAGGCAAGGACGGGCGCCGGTTCGTCTCTTTGTACTTTGTCTCACTTGCAGTAAGTTGATCTTTGTTCATGGTACAGTCCCTTGAGTTGTTGATAAGAATTTGCGTTTGTCTTCTTTGTGTTTCGCTTGTTGTGCTGTCTTCTGTTTTCACGACGGACGTTGCTTAATACATTATGGACAACAAAGCGCGTGTTTTTGCCATTGTCTTGTTTGAGAGCGAGGCAAAAAAGCAATCAACTTACGGTTTACACCCATGTCGAACATTGCCGCCACTTTTTCGTGTATCCATTGCTGTTCTTCGTCGTCCTCGTTGTCTTCGATGAGAAGCTGCGTTGTCAAAACAAACGTGAGCTTTTGTTTGGTTTCTTTTCTTCGAGTGGATACGAAGAAAAGGAGTAATAACGGCGTTCGTATGCATGATAAGCACTGCGCAGGTAACAAGCAACATCTAGCAGCATACCAGTTTCTAAATAGAAAATTGTAGAACTGCGAAACGTGACTTTTAGAATACAGAAAAAAAAAAGAGGAATGTTCCCTCAAGCGTGCTTACCCGTCTATACGTTGTACTATCGTGTTATGGAACCCTTGCTCCTTAATTCCCCATTCGCATAAATAACCTTAGCGAGAACTGGGCAACCAATCATAGTGGTAGGCGTTATCATCATCGATAACTGCCTGCCTATTTGGCATACAGCCCGTATACGAATGAAGAGCTTTCTGCATTACGTCCCTGCTCTATAATGGTGTCAAAGGAAATTCAGTAGGACCGACAAAAGCAGTCATGTACGCCGAACAAGAATACTGGTTTACAAACTGTGGTCACCACTAAAGCAAGCTTGGGTGCTGTCGTTGCTGAGCTGAGCGTCATCCTTGATGTTAACAAAACGCATAACAAGGCTGTATAACTGGGCTCGTATCCACAAGAACGTCTTACTCTATAATTGTTCGCAAGAGAAAAGTTCACTATATCCTAGCGCTGGACAAATCGCTAGCGATGCTTCTGGTCAATGGCGAAATCACAGCAACACGCTTGCAACCTCTGGTGTTCTATCTCAATTGTATAACGCTCAGCAAAAGGATTCGAACATATGCACATGGATGCTGCATTCGTCAAGCTTCGGCTACGGCATTTTTAGCAGCGTAGCTGTTTAAAAGGACAAAAAGCTGAGCGAGTTGGTGATGGTTCATAATGCAAAGAAAAGGCATGCAAGACACGGACACAAGTTAAGAGGAATGAACAATACGAGCGCCGGCGCTCGCATTGTCCACATCCTCTTACCTTGTGTCCGTGTCTTGCACGCCTTTGTTTGCACTAGCTGTTTAAGCTCGGCGATCCCCGTGTCGCTTAGACAAGAAATCAGCTTCATAATCATGAAATAAGCACGCGTACACTTCTTCTATGAAATGCCCAATGCGCGGCATTTGCGCGCGCACTTCTTTCTTTTTTTGCATTCATGCCCTCTGCCCACTACCATAAAAAGGCCGAGGCATTTCGCCAGACGTCTTTCTGCGCTTGTGCTAATACCCCCAGCCCACTAGTAAACGCTGGTATGGGGCACAGAAAGTGGGTATGTGCCAAGGAGCCCTTAGCATACATCATAGCCACGCGTAGTATAGTATTAGATGCGAAGCAGCTCTTTGACTAGCCTGTGTAACGCTGTCCCTCCGTGCGTCCGTACGAACGCGCCGCAACGCGCTCCCCTCACCGCAGGTGTTGGAGCGGTGCCAAGTAGGTCACGCCGCAGCTGCACGTTGACGTCACGCTCCCCTCGCAGTGCGCGCTGACGTCACTCTCTCCCTCGCCTGCCGCGCGCTCGCCGCAGCTGCCGCCTCGTCCTTTCGCCCGCAACACCTGCCGCTACCGCCGCTCGCTACACCGCCGACTCGTCGGTTCACGCGCAAAAAATTAACACCATCTTCCCAAAGGGAACCCTGATGGGATGCGAAGCACCCGCGTTAGCGCCGTTCAACCCGTGAAGCCACCCGTGCGCAACGCTGCTGCTTCGCATCCCATCAGGGTTCCCTTTGGGAAGATGGTGTTATTTTACAAGGTGGTGGTATGGAGAAGTGAGGGAAAAAAGGTGTGCCAAGAGCGTAAGGAGGAAAGAAAGGAGGAGGGGACAGGGTGAAGTATAGCATTGCCTTCCACAGTATAGTTTAGAACGGGATGAGAAAGGGAAGGGACAGTGAGGAGGACTGATCTAGTCGAGAGAGTCAACCATAGCATAGCCATGTAGTACAGTCTATAGTATAGCAAGAAGCAGGAAAGAGAAGTGGGCGTGAGAAGGAAAGAACGGAGAGGGCAATATATAAAGAGTTAAGGAAAGGAAAGAAGATGGCAGAGAAGAGAGAGAAGATGTAGAAAGAGATAAAAAAGGGAGGTGTAAGGTGAGATAAAGAAACAAGAAGATATGAAGAGACGGGAAGAAAATCAATCCGCTTTCGCAAGGTGGCGGCGCTTGCTTTCCAGCTACCCTGTTTACTCAGATTGCACATGCGTGGAACTGACGTCATTTTTTTTTCACCTCAGAAAATGGAAAAAAGAAAAGCTACACGATTTCCCTCAGATGCTTTCATAACAGACATCATACTATGTGTTATCAGTGAAACTTATATACGAAAACATCAGAAGCCGGACACTATTTCCCCTGTACTGAAAACAGTCCTTCAAGTCACGAATGCCACGAAAGCGTGAATTGCTCTAAAGAAAACGTTAATAGTCCAATGTGGTTAGTATCCGAACCGCATGTGAATTAAGCATCAACGCAGAGTGACAATATCGTACTTTAGCGGGTACCCAGTCCATCAGAACGCCCCGCCACGGTGGTCTAATGGTTATGGCACTCGGCTGCTGATCCGAAGGTCGCGGGATGGAATTCCGGCCCCGGCGGCCGCATTTCGATGGAGGCGAAATGTTGAGGCCCGTATGCTGTGCGATGTCAGTGGATGTTAAAGAACCCCAGGTGGTCAAAATTTCCGGAGACCTCCGCTACGGCGTCTCTCATAATCACAGCTGGTTTTGGGACGTTCAACCCCACAAATCAAGTCACATCAGAACATAGGGCACTGAGAAGGCCGGTCGATTCGTCATAAAGGCTATCAATCATTGTGCAGTTCTTATATCTGAGTGGCATACACGGAACGCAATAAAAGCGCGTCCCGGGAATTGACATTACGGGGGTGTGCCTAATGTCAAGTGGTGGTGTGAAGCGGCGGAGATATTTTGATTTTTTTACAAATGAAGTATTTTATATGGACCATTTTACTCTCCGGCCTGACCGATTGAAGATGCCGGGTGGAACATCGTCTTTCTGGTTGCTTTGGAACCTCCACTCCAGGACGTGATCACCGCGATGTTTGCGCAGCTGCTGAGAAACTTGATGCCATTAGGTGGCTCGAGAAAGTTCATTGATCAGCTGCCAGCTCGTGAAAAGATCAAATGCTACGTGACGCCATCTGATAGACGAATGTCCTACATTCACCTCCAATTTCACGAGTGGTACAGACTAGGATTACTGAGGTTACACATATGCACAAATACCCAGTGAAATGAAAGCAGCGACGACTGCCTTAGCTCAGTTGGTATAGAGTTTCTAGGTTTGGTGTCGACCAGCGGTTCTTTCTTCGTCCACTTTAATTCATTTTACATTTGTCTTACAATAACGTAAGCTCTGTCTCAAATAACATAAGGAACGCAGTTATAGTTTGTGTTGCATTGTTTGTCTCCATTGACTTTTTTTTCGCGGATCAGCTGTAACTTAATCATGAGTCCACGCAATATGGCCTGCTTAATTTCGTATGACACTAACGATACTTTCCAACGGGTGTCAAACACTCGCTGTTCTTAAAGTGAAGCTTGACGACCCCCCGTTCATAGCACACAGCTACAGTGAAAGTCATACGGATTTCTTCTTAGCTCTGTCCTGCTAACGTGTGGTTGCCGATTCGATTTTCCCTTTTATATTCCTTATACGCTACCTTGCGGTCTTCACCGGCAGTTATTCAACCACGCGTCGTTAACCGTCGCTTGTGTAACAATATTTAGTTTTCTTTTTTTAACTGCATTCGCGTATTCCGTGAGGACGAGATCTTGTTGCTGTTTTAATTCTGTATGCAAAAAAGCCAAGGTTACATTACTGCAAAGTATTTGCGGTTTTGGATACCTGAGATAGCTGGCGACATGTTTCCAGGCGCACTGCCGATCTGAGCTTTTCTCTTGTCAATATATGGCATTTAGCCGTCGCTACCTTCATGTCCTTGTGGTGCATGTCACGTTTCCATCTCACGTCAAGGTAAACAGAACACAGCGAAGACGACGACCATCAGCGATCATCATCGGAATCCGCGTGAGCCGGACAACACCCGCGCGGCACTGCAATCTCGCCATTACAGTAATGGTGCATACGTTAGTATCCGCAGCTGTCCTCCGCGGACACACGTATCCTTGCTCTCAGCGATAGAATCGGCCGCGTATCGTACGGGTGGTGGACCACGTCCACGTAAATGTCACCACGGGCGTGCGTGTAAATGCAGCTTGCGCCGAGAGGGTGCGTTCGATATAGACCGCGCGGTCTACAGGTGCGGCGTGTACGGACTGCCGAAGCGGTGCCGGGAGGACGGTTATCTGGAGTGGTCGAAATGGCCCCCGAAGCTGACGTGGCGTGCGGTCTCAAACAGATCGATTTAAACGGCACGTGCTTGCCACTGCTTTCTGGCTTCAAGATTTTTGCATCTTTCCTCGATTTCGCATAACACTTCGCAAATACCGCGGGCCACTCCCGGAAAGCCGAGACGGGTTGCCCGCTAAATATGAAGGGCTCCCACGTTTATCCGTGTTTTTACTCTCCCTCTCTCCTTTTTCTGCGTGTGTGTATGCGCCGTCTCAAAGAATGAGACGCGCCTGTCCTTTCGCAATGTTTCGCATATGCCGGATCAATAGCTCGATTTGTGCCTCAACGTGGCTGCCCAGCTGCAAGACGACGAACCGAAGGGATATATGGGCACCAGGAATTTGTTTTTGGTTCCCATTGCATTCGCTTTGCGAAAGTAACAAGTAGAAACGCGGGACAACGAACATCGTCTTTCGCAACGAACAGGCCAAATGCAAACAGCTTTTATGTCTTTTGTGGAATGGTGAGATAGCGCTGAATTGTCGTAACAAGGCCATGAGCCTTTATTTTTCTTATTTTTTCATGTCATTTCTCAGCTGATCTAGCGCTGCGACCTTTTAATTACTAAAGGAATACTTAGGGAGAAAAATGTCCACGAATTAACTTGACTGTAACGACTCAGGAACGCGTCCGCTCCTGCGCATTAGCGCAATAAGCGACTGTGTAATCCTCGAATGAATACGCGGAATGTGCGAACTATTTATTCTTTATCGAAGCCTAAATTTACGCTAGAAAATAGTATCGCAGCTGAAAAAAAAAAGCATAAGTCACCGCCGTTGCTCAACTACATTGACATATGTTTGAAGCATCGCTGGGAGGAATTATGGGAAAGATTAATTATTTACGAGTGACTCGCCTCCACCACACCCCTTTGATTTTTAGTACGAAAGCACTTGTACCCTACCTATCGGGATTTCGCGGATGTCAGGAAAGAACACAAGGCTTCGCCTGGACTCGGTGGGGTAACCAGGGGGCGAAATGTTAAGAAACCCAGGTGGTCGAAATTTCCGGAGCCCTCCACTACGGCGTCTCTCATAATCACATCGTGGTATTGAAACGTAAAACCTCCAGAAATTGTTCTTAACATGCACAAGTACTTCAATTAACTTGTGGAAATGGGCACAAAAATATCAGACGAGCTGTGGATGTGGATGGAAGTTATCTACGCTCGTAGTCTCACCGTGTACTTTTGCGCTTAGCTAGCGCTGAAAGGGAAAATTAGCACCCACCCGTTTGCACCACAAGGCAACAAGGATATATGCATACGGCATAGTGGCAGAGCGAGCGCCCCGGACAAGCGTTGGTCCCGGGTTCGAAACCCGGACCAGGACGAATTTTTCGGCAACTGGGAAGCTTTCATGAGAAGTCTGTATGGATTTCCTTGTAGCCTAGTGCTACAAAATGGGTGCCATGCTAATTTTCCCTTTCATAAACGTTACTCCACCTTGCGGGTTTCTGCAGAACTCATTTTGCCTTAGCTAGAGCTGCTGTATAATTTCATTAAAGCCCATACAATAATCTTGGACCGTACTGACGGAACCATACCAAACTGAATGAATCGTGTGTCATATAAAATCATTGTAAACGAGCTCTTGGGATCAAAGCTCTTATTATTTATTTCGTATTTAAGATAGTACCGAAAAAAATTACAGCATATCCACGGAGTGAATGATCACGAGTGGGCGAAGCTCGGGAGGTTCATCGCAGATCGTGCCGAGTTCCGGATTAATTGAGTTAACGCGCACGCTACGAATCCTCATGGTTCAACTATACGCACAAGTGAAATCTCCCACCGGCACTTCGTTGCAAGACCAGTGCCTAAATATATATATATATATATATATATATATATATATATATATATATATATATGGGTGGCCGGTCAACGGTTCTTCAACACGAGCATTCGGTATTTCTCAATCAAGAAACTGGCTCGGAGACGCTACCTGCGCCAACGTTGCCTCTCGCGGGTGAGGGCGCGTTCTACTTCTTTGCGAGCTGGTAGAGCGTTCATCTAAGAAAGAGCGTTTCCATAGTCAACGCGCCCCTTTCGCTCTCTCTCTCTCTATCACAAGACAGCACGCGCCGAGGGCAGGAGGCATGCGCTGAGGGCGAGCGGGTGCCTGGCGTCTTTCGTTGGTTTATTTCATCAATCAACGGCGTTTTGAACAAAATTTTTATTGTCTAGTCACGCACAGGAGAAATCTCACCAGGCACTACCTTGGAGGTAAACAATGGCTGCTAATGGGAATGAGAGACAGAAGAAGTCGGCTTTTAGCTAACACTTACACTTCTACTTCTACTAACGTTTCCTACTGGAACATGCCAATGGCTGCTAATGGGGAATGAGAGACAGAAGAATTTGGCTTTTAGTTAACGCGCACGCTGCGAATTTTTTATTGTTCAACAACGCACAGGAGAAATCTCCCACCGGCACCACCTTGGAGGTCAAGATGTGGTACTAGCGTTAAGACTGGTTACACACTACTACGACGAGGGACGAACGGGTGCCGCTATAAGGAGCTTCGCCCCTACCACCATTATACAAAGCGTGAAGTTTGTACTTTTCTAAAACATCAATTTATTGAGCGCATTCCTACTTGCTTTGCGGGAAACGAGAAGCATTGCCCGCTGTGTCTGTTATATTTTGTTGTGACGTGATCACGTTTCACATTAACGTGACAGTATTCCTTTGCAACGCACCTACTGCATCGGCTTATACTAAGAGGCTTACGCAGATAACGTATATTACAGCGCTGGAACGATAATAATAGGGACGTTGAAATCGGTCACATATTACTTTTTTTTTTATATCGTCGTGAAATGTGCTGCCAGTTTTAGGGGCGAAGCTCCTCTTAGTCTAACCTTGTCACGCGTCAGTCGTCAGGCGTAACCCGCGTGCTGGGAGGCACGCGCTCGCCCTCGGCGCGTGCTTCCCGGCGCGTGCCTCTCTCTCTCTCCCGGCGCGTGCCTCTGCTGTCTTGTGAGAGAGAGAGAGAGAGCGAAAGGCGCGCGTTGGCTATGGAAACGCTCTTTCTTAGAGGAACGCTACCAGCTCGCAAAGAAGGAGAACGCGCCCTCACCCGCCAGAGACAACGTTGGCGCAGGCAGCGTCTCCTAGCGGGTTTCTTGATTGAGAATTACCGACTGCTCGGGTTAGAGAAGCGTTCACCGGCAACCCTTATATATATATATATATATATATATATATATATATATATATATATATATATATATATATATATATATGGCACGATCTACGATGAACCTCCCGAGCTTTGCCCACTCATCATCATTCACTCCGTGGATATGCTGTAATTTTTTTAGTATCACTTTCTCGAAATTCACGTGCTGTTTTTTTTTTTTTTTTTTTTTTTTGCAAACGGTGCGGAAGAGCACAAGGTTCCTTAAATTGGCTAGCTGGTTTACGTACAGTGCTAGCGGAACGAAACGAGACGTGTAAACGTTTATTGCAACAATTATATTAATTCTTTTGCTTTATGTGCCACACATGGTTATGGGGCAAGCCGTAGAGGAGGACTCCCGAAAATTTTACCACGCTGCAGTTAACGCGCACCTAAATATAAGTGCGGGGGCCCCTAAGGTAGTACTATGTCTACATTGAAATGCTAACGCCGTGGACAGGATCGTGCCCGCGCGTTGGGGGTCAGCAGCCGAGCAAGGTAATAACTGTGCCACCGCGGCGGCCGGTATTATAACAACTGATAGGCACAATTCCTCGCGATGACCACGTCATGTCAATAGACATATCGCCACTAAATGTGATGTGGACCCTGATGTAAGTGTACGAGCCAATATTACGCTGATGTAACACAAACTGGAGGCGGTGGGAGCGAAAGTACACGTGCGTTACATAGCACTGAATAGTCTGGTTTCATTCCCTGAATACTGCACATATTGACGCAAGGTACATTCAAAATGAGCGCCTCGTCCGTTTTCTACGGCCTCCCAGTTGTATGGGATGGAAATAAAAAAGACGAAACAAGTTGAACGCTGGCACAAGTGCACGCTCATATCCCCTGTCTGCACAGGCGCGTGCAAGCTGCACAGTACTAAAACAATACGAACTTCGAGACACGGAGAAAGAAGACTCGGCCTCTCACCTTGTTTCTGCTAAAATTTACCCACCGCCTGTAGCCACAACACCACTACTACACTACTACTACTACTACTACTGCTAAAATTTACCATACCCAAATTTCATTCAACGTCCCGCAGTCTGTAGGTTATTATATATCTAAATATTTCAACTTTTACTCTCCTTTACATTTCTGCCCCTCCACGGTGGTCTAGTGGCTATGGTACACGGCTGCTGATCCGAGGGTCGCGGGATCGAATCCCAGCTGCGGCGGCTGCATTTCGATGGAAGCGAAATGTTGAGGCCCGTGTGCTGTGCGATGTCAGTGCACGTTAAAGAACCCCAGGTGGTCAAAATTTCCGGAGCCCTCCACTACCGCGTCTCTCATAATCAGAGCTGGCTTTGGGACGTTGAACCCCACATAACAACATCCTTTACATTTCTGCAATTTCCGCTTTATTTTAACCTCCAGATTCCTTCCCGGTCGATCACCGCTGTGAAAATGAGCCAGTTTCTCTGCTTCAGGAACAACAACAAGGACTCGGCTCGCTGGAGCTGCTAAGCAGATTTTCTCTTAGCTGTTACATGTTCACCCAACCACCTTTAATTTATTAAGGTGTATTTTCGAATTGTGGGCTACAAATGTTGTGGTGAAACAGCACGAAGACGAGATAGCGGTTACTGTTTTGATTTGTTCGATCTTATTGTTGTTTTGTTTCAGTTTCTTCATTTTATCTTTTATAGCGTAAACCTGTTATGGGCTCGTTATTAGAATGGCGATGTGGGCGATTTGGTTCAAGCGCATCCTGTGAAGTTTTGGAAGCGCAAGCAAGTACGTACGTGCTGAAGGAAAGGTTACGTGGAAGAAGGGAAACATGCTTGCGCTGCCAAAACTTCACAACACGGGCTTCCTTCCTACAATGGTCGATTTTCGTGGCGAGTGTGTCCACCACCGTCGGTGTCCGTAACCGCTGTCGCAAAAAAAAAAAAAAAGGAATGGAAGAAAGAAAAAAAGAATATTCTGCGGATCTCACGCCTTGTCGAAACCGATGTCATGCGCAGCAATCAGCGAGGAACTTGCCCATCCCGAACAGTTCGGCATTCGGCGAATGTTACGAGTAGGATCAACGTATACGTGCAAACTTTGTACAAGCGACATAACCACGACTGCTGATGCGATGGGTATACTTGTAATGTGTAAAGCTGGGAAAAAGCCACCGTAAACCAGTGGTAGCGTGCTTGCTTGGCACCTCGGTGTCCCGGATTCAATATCTGCCCCCTTGATGCGTGGTAGGTTGACGCTTGTCTTCGTCTATCCGCTCGCTATGTTTACATTTCAATTTCAAGCTGCAACAATCGGTGTCTTTTTCTTTTGTTTAACTTGCGCGAAGTATGTTCGCATGAAATTTTGTCTATTTGGTTGTCTATTTTGGCTGGTCTTTGATTAACACGAGCTGCAATGTTAACAGTTTCTGTGGCGCTTAATAACCCGGGCCAATTCACTTCGCGTATGAGCCACACATGACCGTGTCATCGTTAATATTGACGTACGTGGTGAATCTATCTATCTATCTATCTATCTATCTATCTATCTATCTATCTATCTATCTATCTATCTATCTATCTATCTATCTATCTATCTATCTATCTATCTATCTATCTATCTATCTATCTATCTATCCATTCATTCGCCTAATCACTATGATGTAGCAATGTGTAGAGTAAGGGTAAGTCCCATCACGGTGGTGTAAGGGCTACGCGCAGGCCTGGAAATCTTTTTTTAAATGTTTTAGAGGGTGTCTGAGCTAGAATGTTATGCTTATATGTATGACCTGTTCACCATTACTGAATTATTTCCATGCTAGCCGGTCGAGTCGCCGGATAGCGTTGTGTCCCTCCCCCTTCCTTTTCTTGTGCTTATTGTTCGGTTCCCTATAGATATTGTTTTATTTCAAACGAAAGAACACTTGATACTCAGCGCGTTGTGCTATTCTTTCACTGTGTCGTCTTTCGCCCTATTTCGTCATAACGACTTATGAGACGCTATCAACGGCTCGGGTTATTACACATCCAGGCTGAACTTAAGTGCACATATTCCGAATAGCAGCTTAAGCAAAGCACTGCGACGCGTGGCGATCACTCCTGAGCAACGCAAATGCGTGACGCCACGACACACTCTTTCGTGAACGTGGGCGGGACAAACAGGCCACCGGCATACGCGTGTCCCTGGATGCAATTTCGGTCGAACACTTTCGACGTCAGCTTATATAGAATAGACACCGCGAATCTGTGGAACACGGACGAAGTAGTCGATACTCCGTTTCGCTTCTTGTTTAAACCTCGCGATCGGAATCTCAGCGCTGGCTTGGCACCGGAGTGGGGCTCTGACGTTTACCTCGCTGCATAAAATGTAGACGATGTCAAGGTAGAGTGCAGTCAATGTTCTGTTTCTCATTCGGCCTGCGGCAGAGTTTCGCAACTTATGGCCGATCACATGAATACGGGGCATGTCAAGTCTCCCTCTATATGTCTCGCAGCTTGGTCCTTTACATTTGTGAGTATTATTGGAAACGACGAACCCGAAGGGTAGTGCAACACTTGGAGCACTCGGCGTGTAGACGTCATGAAAGTGTGAGGGGGGGTTGCCAGGTGTCCTTGAATTTGTCACTGTCTCTACGGGGCATTCTCTCATTTTACCTGCCATGACAATCCTCATATTCATGGTTTTGCAATCGAGGCAACCGATACATAGTTCAAGTTTTCTTATTGCAGGATGTATACCTTCGATGATCACGTAAGCTTATAAACATGCATAAGCGACTGTTTATTTCTCTCATTTATATATACATGGCATTTCCCCTCACCTTTGAGTCTATGTTTTCCTTCCTTAGTGCAGAGTAGCTAATCATACTCAGCATAGTTATTTTCCATAGTTTTCTCCTGGTAACTTCTCTGTCTCTCTCTTCTAAGAATATTCAGTCATACATAATACTTATAGCAAGCCCTTCAAGTATATCCCCACTAAAGCCTTAGCGTTGCATTACATCCAATCTCCGCAGTAGTTTCGGTTCTGCTTCCCAAGTACCACTAAATCTCGAAAGATATTAGGTCCTCTGTCGTCCCTTTCCCTATAACGTCAAGTTATAAAATCTCTTTTCAAGTTTCTGTAAGACGTAATCCTGATCGATGCCCCGCCACGGTGGTCTAGTGGCTATGGTACTCGGCTGCTGATCCGAGGGCCGCGGGATCGAATCCCGGCTGCGGCGGCTGCATTTCGATGGAAGCGAAATGTTGAGGCGCGTGTACTGCGCGATGTCGGTGCACGTTAAAGAAATCCAGGTGGTCGAAATTCCCAGAGCCCTCCACTACGGCGTCTCTCATAATCATAGCTGGTTTTGGGACGTAAGACCCCGCAAATCAATCCTAATCGATAAGCTTTAACAATACCTACACTGCAACTGATATATTACCTGTACATGACCTGTACAAATACTTTTCTTTCCTGCCCTCCTACTTCTAGGGCCTTTAATCCCCAATACCCCGTGTAGGTGGCCATTTCTACGCCGGCAGGCGCCCTATCTCGGAGAGCTATGGGTTCGAAATTAAATCTGGAAAGGGGGGCTTCAAATGTGGAAAAATTTCCTTTGTTGCCGTATACCCAAGTTTGATATGTGTAACCTGGATACGTTAAATGCCTAAAGAGATTGAAAAACTAAAAATCTAGCCACTATGACAAATAGAACATGGGCCGACAGCATTGCTTGAGAATAATATTAACTCGGCGCCACGCCAACATTTTTTTTTTCATGGTACTTTTATAAGGCGCAAGCGGTTTTTGCGAGCGACAAGCACATTAAAAGACCTAATGAGTCCCTTGCACGGCTACGCAAGCGAATACGTAAAGCACCATAGAGTTCGCACTCATCCTTTAAACGCGCTGGTCAGGCAATGGTCTATCTTTACAATAAACTTCTAAATGGGAAAAAATACGACCAACTTATCAGCCCAGAATGCGAATGTGGGACAATTTCAGATAATTAAAGTGGCCTGGAATACGCGCCACCTTACATTGTAAGAGCTCCGCCACTGTCGTGCTATTTACGAATTAGGTGAGCCGATGCGACTCGTGTGCGGGTGTTTTTAAGGTTTTTATCGACGCGCAATGTGTAATTGCAATTCGGCTTGTCTGCAAAATCGACGAGGCGAAACGGACGCACCGTCAAGCTGTGCTAAATCACCAGTAATGCGAATTTGTTAATGTATATCGCACAATATAACTATAATTATAACAATAATAAAGTTTATCTGCCTTTTTTATGGACATCTCGATTGCTTGACATGCCACAGTTAAAGTTACTGCAGAAACGCCAGGGGAACACTATAATTGCAATGGTCCCAGACGGCCTGTGCGCACGGTGGGGTGGGTGCTGGTGCAATTTATTATTATTTTTTTTAGCGCTTATTCCTCTTGTTTGCTGGCCATACATTGTTCTGTCATGCGCTGCATGTGGTCTCGCAGCGCAGACTAATCGCTGTTATATTGACTGTTACGTCTCTGCATGGTAATTATGCTAATGCATGTGCATGGAGTGCCATCTGATGATTTGAAAACTTCTTGCTTGACATTAATATTCGTATTTCTAAGATTTTTTTTTAACGGGGGGGGGGGGGGGGGGCAGTGATTTTGAATTGAAATGAAGAGAAAAGTTGCGCCCCGTAACTGTCTCTCGCAGAGGAGGACACCTCAATAGTAGCGCACAGGGAAGGGGTGGGAATTAAAAGAGGCAGAGAAGTGTAGGAAGAAGGGAAGGATTTATTTAAGGTTGAGGTAAAACCGTACGGTGTGGCGGTCGCCGCAGTTAACAACGGAGCTGTCAAGCAGGAGGGCAAAGTGGACCATCTCCGTGCAAAGAAAGAAAGAAAGAAAGAACGAAAGAAAGAAAGAAAGAAAGAAAGAAAGAAAGAAAGAAAGAAGGAAAGAAGGAAAGAAGGAAAGAAGGAAAGAAGAAAGAAAGAAAGAAAGAAAAATATTTCACAGCCGTAGCACATGGCTTTACTTTTTTTCGGCGTCCTTGAGAAATATTGACTTGTGTGCGATACGAAACCTGTTGTATGCATGGCACACATGTTAACGTTCTAGTGTTACTTTGATGACGTTGTTTGGTATGTTATTTCGAAAAGTGTACAAGCTGCGCCCTGCTTGTCCAAGAGGCAACGAGTAGCCGGTCCCTTACCTGCGAGCCACCTTCTTATATAATATTTAAGGCAGCAACTTATAAGTAAGCTCGAGTATTTTCATTCTCTTCGTCCTTCATTCATTTTTATCACTTTCCGTCTAAGTCGATTTGGTCGCCGGTGCCCTTATGGCATTCGCTCATGGAAAAAAATATAAAAAAGCAAAAACAAGTAATGCAATACTCACGCCTTCTAGTGGCAGATCGAGGCGAACGTTTTCGGCCTCCTGGCAGAGCCTCTGCACGGGGCAGTGCACCTTGAGGAAGACGTACTCGCCAATGTGCTCCTGGTCCATCTGCAGCCCTTCGCTGCGCATGGCGTTCTCGTACAGCTCTCGGTAGTGGCGGTGCAGCTCCCACTCGGCCTCCTGGTAGCTCCGGCTCACATCGTCGCACTCGTACACCAGCACGTAGTCGACCTCTTTGGCGCTGCGACAGCGGAGGCCACCGCAGTGCTTCAGCGTCGCGCGGCCGAACGTCTCATAAAAAGCGTTCAGTTACAACGTTGTGCGACCGATGACTGGACATTGCATATTTTGTAGCCGCGGGAGGAAAAATGAGAAGCAATGGAAAGGAGGTTACCGGTTATGAATGCTAGTTGGCTATTATGCTCTTTGGAAAAGGGTAAGTTGAACAAAACGTAGAGGGAGAAAAAGTATAAAAATATGGAAGGTAGGAAATGTGAGAGAGGGGAATGCCGGGAGGCTGACTAGCAACGATTGTTGGCGGGCTAGTTGGTGATGCGTATAGCTTCATGAGTATAACAGCAGAAAGGTGGCGACGACCGTCACACAAGGACAAATAGATGATGGAGATTGAAAATTAGAGACAAAAGAGAGAGAGAGAGAGAGAAGACGGGGAGAACACAGAACAACGTCACAGCCCGTCGCTCTTGTTCAATGTGCGACGTCACAATCACAGCCGCCTGCGCACACCCGTTGCTTTTGAAAACTTAAGCACTTCTTTCGTCGCCATCAGCTGAGATCGCTTTTCAGGACTGGCATTCCAGAATGGTATCGACTGATGTGGGTCTATGGCTAAATTCAACGAAAAGCCAGCAATGCAGGACACGGACATAGAAAGGAACACACGCAGATACACCTTCGCCGGCGTGCGTGTGCGTGCGTGAGCTCCCTTCTATGTCCGTGTCCTGCACTGCTGGCTTTTCGTTGAATTTAATCATGAACCAACCAGCCCAGCTCTTCACTCTCCTTAGGGTCTATGGTCACGGTTAGCTGGAGCAAATGCCACTGGTTGTCCCTGAACATTATAACGAGGACAGCTCCACAGAATACGTTGTGACATCTGTTCGCTGCACATCATAGGAGCGCTGTCGGCCTATAGCAATGCGAAATACGAAGGCCGCACTGCGATGCAGCTCTCACAGTTAGTGGTACAACCCGCAAGCCCTTAAATATTTCGTCAATGCACGTAAGTCTTAAGTCCCGAACCATGTCTAGACCACGCTCCTGGGACCCTCTCCTTCTCTCTCTCCCTCAAGGGGAATCCACAAAATTTATCAGGCACCGTCGAGGGTGTCTTTCTTACGACATTGTAATAAGGACAGCTATTCAGAAGGTGCCTGATCGTCTCGTCGAAGCAGCAACTGTAAGCAAGGTGTTCAGCATTCTGATGCTGAATGAATATGCGTTCGGGTGAACGCAGCAACATTTTATAGTAAGCTCTATGCTGCAGTCGTTCTCTTACCGGAATAATAATAATATCGCATGAATTGGTGCCTGAGAAATAAAGTGAATTAACACAATACAAGTTCTTTTGTGATCATGGCTTGATAGTCCGACATGCAAGCTTCATGACATTTGTGCAGAACACCGTTTTGCACTCACAATACTTTAATGGAACCCCTGAGTAGGGTTGCTAATATCACATGATGACGTCATGGTAATAACTACAGCACCATAAAGATATTTCTTATATCAGAAAAAAGTCATTTTCCCTCATAACGTTGTGAAAGCTTCTTGACGGCAAAACAACAGGCCGAAAGGTGGCAAATTTTTTCCTGTAAAAATTTTCGATTAGAATATGGGCCCAAGAGGCTGCGGCAGAGGCATGGATCTGGAAGAGCGTTGATAAAAAGAACAAACTAGAAACAGCTGTGACATAACAGGTGTCCAAAACTGAATTAACGAAGGTACACGAACTACAGAGCATTGATACAGCAGGAATATTTGGAAGCCTCCCATCGCAAGACTAACGGAAAGCATTATTTCGTCGGCACATTTCCGCTTCCAGAGGAGGGAAGCGGAGGTGTTAGTCAAAAATAAGGCAAATACGAAACCCTCACTACTGATTACACCAGGTAGCCAAAACAGTAATCAACATTGCCTGAACTCTTTTCTGCGTTTTCTCATGCCATTTGGACATCGCCGAGGACAAGCAGCTCTGCTATGTCGGTTATGACTAAACGTGGCTTTCACGAAGGCATTTTTCATTTCGCATTGGAATTGTCGACAGCGCTGAGATGGCTATCGTAGCGAGCAGGCCATACAATACATCCTATGCGACTGTTCTCGCTATAATACGCCGAGAGAGTTATTCGCAATAGTTCCAGCTATCCTTGATCATAGCCCAATATTCGTAGAAATCACACTGAAGTGCCCTCCTAAGAAGTCATCGCAGCTGAGGGCAATAGAGTCGGACAAGCAACACACGCACGCACGCACGCACGCACGCACGCACGACACACACACACACACACACACACACACACACACACACACACACACACACACACACACACACGCACGCACGCACGCACGCACGCACGCACGCACACACACACGCACACACACACACACACACTAACCCAGTGTATATCACTTCGTCCGAGGAAGGCTAGATGGGAACCAAAGCGTGCCAGCCGTCTATACATAGTTTGCACGTGACGTCACGTCCGTCGTCTGCATTTTCCGTCCGCCGTAGCTAGGTACCTCGTTTGGGTCGCCTGCTTGTTCTCCGTGCAGTGTAACGCGCTTCTGACAACCGTGTACGGCGGTTTAAGCGTGGCGACGCCGAAGGGCATTTCGAGTTTTGCCCTGCGTACTACAGTGACCTTGCCGGCACAGAGCAGGAGCGGTACGAGACGACGACCCCTAGCACGCGACGCCGATGTGACTGCAGATGTGAAGCTACAGCGATGCCCGCTTCAGCTCAGGTGGACATAATCAGTTAGCTGGTTTTGTCGAGCGGTTACTTAGACTTGTAACCGAGAAACGCCTATAAATCGCTCGGCGCACCAGCAAGTGAGTGCTTCTGGAGGCAATTAACTGCTGCAGTGCTATTGCAACGTGTGACTCCAGTCGAAGCCCGTCGTCGTACTACGCGAGGTGAGGCGAAAACAAGAATCCATCATTTCGGACCTCTAACGGTGAATGACACCAAGATATCTCCTTTATATTTTGCGGTTAATTCTGCTTTCAAGCACAGGCGATTTGCCACTTTAGCAGATGTAGCTGTTCATCTTTCCGCGATTGCATGCACAATAAATGTAAACACAGCGCAACGCTTCTAGTTGTATTACATATAAACTGAAGTTGCGGTTGCACATTAGTGCAGAAACCATTTTACGCGGCAATATAAAGGCTCGCGAGGAAGTCCAAACACAACTTTCCCCATTTTTGCCCTCATCTTCGCGACTGCCACCGGCTCCGGTAGCGTCGCGAAAGTGCGTAGGGAGCCTACATGACCGGCTCAAGGAGCGGTCATGTATGTCCCTTGGTGCATAATCTAACGTACGTTTAAGCTTTAGAAAAGCACTGCACCTGTCATACAGGTGCAAGAAGCACGCTCGTACATTCGTACTATCCGTGAGAACATGCACACGAAGAAACAATGTGTGCCTCTCAGTCAAATAAAAATTTCTAGCGTGTTACGTGCGAAAAAGCGCGATGTGATACGAGGCATGCCTTGTAGCAGAGGGTTCCGGAAAATTCAACTGCTTGGAGTCCTTTGACATGCACTAATAACACACAGTGCACGGGTCTCTAGAATTTCGGCTACACCTAACTGAGATCCGCCGCGGCCCGTCGCCGCGTCGAACCCGCGCCTTTCGGGTCAGCATTCAACCACAGCCAAATGCTTCCGCACGCAGTCGCAGCGCTTAAAGGACATCGAGTCGTCAGTGTAGTACCTTTGCTTGTTCATCGGCAACCAAATATTGGGGATATGCGCATTATTGCGAACGAAACAAGGAACACATGGAAGCGCGTAGACGGCCGTCCGTACGTCAACCGGACCGGCTTGTACCTATACCAATGGCGGACGGAGCCGCTGAAGCCGCCGGAAGTGACGAGCGTGCAAACTATGTATAAGAGACGATTAATGATTACCAGCGTTAATTAATTTCTAAGTGTGGAGTGATGCCGCAAAGCGCACGAAAGCGACCGGCTGCAACCTTCTATGCGTACTCTATATATCCCTCCCTTCCTTCTTTCCTCTCTTCGCACCCTAGCCCCGCCACGGTGGTCTAGTGGCTATGGTACTCGGCTGCTGATCCGAGGGTCGCGGGGTCGAATCCCGGCTGCGGCGGCTGCATTTCGATGGAGGCGAAATGTCGAGGCCCGTGTGCTGTGCGATGTCAGTGCACGTTAAAGAACCCCAGGTGGTCGAAATTTCCGGAGCCCTCCACTACGGCGTCTCTCATAATCAGAGCTGGTTTTGGGACGTTAAACCCCACATAACAACAACAACTCTTCGCACCCTCAACTTTTAAACTGCTCGATCCCTTTGGTGTGGGGTGTCACACTGGTTGTTTTCAGCAGGCATTTAAACAAACCTCCCTGTTCGTCCGCTGGGTACCATGTGAACCACTTTCGCAGAACGCTTCCTTGCTGCGCCTTCTGGTCCACCTTGTTGGGTCTTCGATTATAATACGCTATCTGGGATATCATTATTGAAAAATGCATACATGAACATTATTGTTTGCGCAAGACATGCCCTTTAATACATGTCCGCTCAGTGTCCGCCTCTTTGAGCGTATCGTTCTCCATTTTATGACACACTCCAGTGCAGGGACCAATTTTGAAGTCACCGTTGTACGGCCTACAGCTTTGTTTTACTCAGCGTATGACTTATTCGAAGGAACCAATTCATTCGCTCTTAGCTAGACTAAATGTAAATATTCTCTCAAGTCCCCAAATGCAAACGCATGTATTATACGCTACACTTTCTTAAGCTGTGCGTGCCTTCTGTAATGGCTCGAGCGGCAGGTGGTCTACGATACTACAGCTACTGACGAGTAGGCGGTACTTCATTACAGTGCGACGATTGAAAATTACTACCGTTACGACTGAGTCCAGCATAAAAGTTCAACAATATCTCGTGACCTCACGTAGTAATTTAGTATCATGACATATGTCATTTTACCTTCCTTATGTGGTTGTGCCAGCATTGACAGCTGTGACACTGAGCAGGTGCTCCCTTTTCTTTTAGCCGAATTAGCTTTACGCTTGCCGACGTGGAGACGCTAGAGCAGCCAACTGTTTATATATATATATATATATATATATATATATATATATATATATATATATATATATATATATAAGCAGTAAAGGAACGGACGAACGTGCAAGAACTTTTTACTTTCCAACGTTTCGGCCGGTGGTCCGGTTCATCAGGAAATACCCTGATGGAAAATACCCTATTTCATCAGGAAATACCCTACTTCATCAGGAAATACCCTATTTCCTGATGAAGGCCGGACCTCCGGCCGAAACGTTGGAAAGTAAAAAGTTCTTGCACATTCGTCCGTTCCTTCACTGCTCATATTCGTCTGGATCCGCAGATACATTTACTGGATTATATATATATATATATATATATATATATACACACACACACACACACACACACACACACACACACACACACACACACACACACACACACAGATCCGTCCTGCATGAAGGACCGCCAGTGTTCTCGCAAGCAGCCCTATAGGTGTACGTCGTAGGCTGTCTTTTCGAAAATCAAAGCTCACAGTATTACGATGTCACCATACATTGCTTTTTGCGGATGCATGTAACGAAGATGACGCGCATGTCTGCGTGGCGCATGAAATTTAAAGGGAGACGTAGAAAGTATACAGCAACACATCGCTCCGTCCGCATCAGCACCATTCCCTGAGGTCCCAGCATGTCCCCTTAAAGGTTTGCTTTTAACGCTACAGGTTGGTTTCCCACTGGGAATAAAAGGATGGCCGGTGTCATCAGAAATAAACGGAGAGCGTCGATGCTAAACCAACAGGTTGTACGTGATGGGGCTCTTACAGCGGCAATGCGGGCTCCCTAATAGTATATTCCGAGCAACGCACAGGGCGGGCGTGACGCCGCTTTCACGGTTGCGTGCCTCAGAGCCGCGCAGTGAAGAGCTCTTCAGGCGCTCATCGACCGACGAGCACGATGAAGTCACGCAAATATCACCTGTGGTTGAGAGCCACTTCTGCGTCGCGTAGCACGCTGGCCAGCGAGTTCTTGCGCTTGGCTGCGGCCGCAGGCAACGTGACCTTGGAGCGCGCCTCCAGTGCCCACTGTGAGGTCTCTTCCCAGCACGTGGTGCCGCCGGCAGGCATCGAGGCTCCAACGGCTCGGGCTTTCGCCGGCACCCGGCACCGCCGCCAGCTCTGAGCAGCGGCCGCGTACGGGGCGCAACATCGATCTGACGACTGGCAGTCCGGTGGGAAGCCGGCCGGTCGAGAGCGCCGGACAGCCCTAACGACGCCGCCAGGGGGGCTCCGGTCACCGCCGAGTTTGAATCGAGGCGCGTACTGTCTTCACCGGAACGCTTATTCGGTAGCTTTATATTAGGGCGCCCAATGCGTTGCGTATACGCTCTTTGCGTGTGTCGCCACCTCGCATGCGTCGTATGCTAAGCCCTCGGGTACGCACGTTATTTCTCGGAAGTAGCGCGCGCATGCAAGACACTCAAAGAACCCACAGCTTGCGCACCAGATTCTAAAACACACTTCTCGGAAGAAGAAAATCCTGCCGATTCCAAGCATTGAGAGAATCGGTGTCATGCGAAGCAGTCAGCGAGGAAATATCCTATGACGAACTGTTCGGCATTCAAGTGTTGCGAATAGGATAAAGGCCTTTGTGCAAAGCACGTGGGCACCATTCTGTGAGTAGGCTTAACGTGGGCTAACCAGGAACCAGTGCGTCTTTCTTCGACAAAAGGGACACGGATGTCTCTTTTGTCGAAGAAAAATTAGATAGATAGATAGATAGATAGATAGATAGATAGATAGATAGATAGATAGATAGATAGATAGATAGATAGATAGATAGATGTATGGGTGTATGTGTGGGTGGATGGATGGACGGACGGACGGACAGACGCACCGCGCGTGGCCCACAGGGTGATGTCCGCGGGCGATGGCGCGTAGTCTAGCCGCTGAACGTTGGCCAGGGCCCGCGCGCCCCGGCGCATGGCGATGTTGAAAAGGAGAGGAGAAATGATCGCCCCTTGAGGCGTGTCTCTGCCTGGCATCCACATAGGATCGGACCTCATTTCGACAGCGCTGAAATCTTATAATGGGCAGCATATAGCCTTTCGTATGAATTTAGAAGTCTTGCCCGATTATTAGTAGCATTTCACTACACTAAAGGGAAGGGGTCAAGGGCTCGTTCTTTATTTGTTAGAAACAACTTAATGAGCAAACAGACAATGAAGCCTAAGAAAGCATAGGGGAAGTTACTTGTGGTATTGTAATTGTGGAGAAAGTAGAAAGGAATTAAAGTGGACGAAAAGACAAACCTTGCCTTCGGTGGGAACCGAACCCACGACCTTTGGATGTCGCGTCCGATGCTCTACCAACTGAGCTACGAAGGCGGTCGTCCCCCCGTCCACTTTATTGTGTATTTATGTACGTATTATCCTGGGAGTGTTAGGCAGCGCCACTCATGGCCAAGGCGGCGTGCGTGGAACGCACTTTCTTGCCAGGAGGCGTCACGTAGAACATGAACTTAGATGAGATGGCTGCTGCCCAATAAGCCCTCGCATGCTACCTAAGGCACCAAGTCTGCCGCAACGAGGCCCAAGCTATGAAATAACTAATGGGAAGGGGTCAAGGGCTCGTTCTTTATTTGTTAGAAACAACTTAATGAGCAAACAGACAATGAAGCCTAGGAAAGCATAGGGGAAGTTACTTGTGGTATTGTAATTGTGGAGAAAGTAGAAAGGAATTAAAGTGGACGAAAAGACAAACCTTGCCTTCGGTGGGAACCGAACCCACGACCTTTGGATGTCGCGTCCGATGCTCTACCAACTGAGCTACGAAGGCGGTCGTCCCCCCGTCCACTTTATTGTGTATTTATGTACGTATTATCCTGGGAGTGTTAGGCAGCGCCACTCATGGCCAAGGCGGCGTGCGTGGAACGCACTTTCTTGCCAGGCGGCGTCACGTAGAACATGAACTTAGATGAGATGGCTGCTGCCCAATAAGCCCTCGCATGCTACCTAAGGCACCAAGTCTGCCGCAACGAGGCCCACGCTATGAAGTAACGAAAGGGAAGGGGTCAAGGGCTCGTTCTTTATTTGTTAGAAACAACTTAATGAGCAAACAGACAATGAAGCCTAGGAAAGCTTAGGGGAAGTTACTTGTGGTATTGTAATTGTGGAGAAAGTAGAAAGGAATTCCCAGGATAATACGTACAGAAATACACAATAAAGGGGACGGGGGGACGACTGCCTTCGTAGCTCAGTTGGTAGAGCATCGGACGCGACATCCGAAGGTCGTGGGTTCGGTTCTGGGGATTGATCAGGGATCGGTCAGTTCTGCCTTGTCAGGCAGAACTGACCGATCCCTGATCAATCCCCAGTTTGTGATTGGTCAATCCGTCCATGACAGGCAGAACTAACCAATCAGGAATGATGAACATGGAATACTATCCTGTACTCCGTGGTATGCGGTATAGGCCCACTGTTTTTTACTATATATACTGTTGCATTCGTGTGCTGAATTTCTTAACAAAACGAAGGCATGAACCATCTCGCCAGGCAATGTTGTACGCTAAATAAAACTAGACGCGTTACCAGTACATCGAACACGTTATTTTTTTTTTTTTTTCATTTCTTGCGAGCATTGCATTGGCGCAATACCTACGTCCTGTGGTGGATGACCGCATACTGAACGCGCCTTTCAAACACGCCTTTCAAACGCGCCGCATACTGAACGCGCCTTTTAATTAATATGGTCAAGCCGAGGGCTGAGTTGTGATCGATGCGCTTAAATTCCTGTTCAACTTTTCGAAGAGAACGGTGCGCGCTCTTCATTTCTCTGTTGTACCAACATGACTGAATATATATATATATATATATATATATATATATATATATATATATATATATATATATATATATATATATTCGGATCCTATGTCATTCCACAAATCTGTTGGATGTATCGGAGAAATCTGCATGTGCCAATCATTCACATGTAAATAACCTGCAGTCTATGATTATATGGATGAGGGCCAGCGCATGTTGAGAAATTAGGCTAGAAAAAAAAAAAAAAGAGGCAAGGGCTAATATATATACCTACCTCAAATAAGAGGGCCGCAGCTGCTACAATATAAGTAAAAGAAGGAAATATTTTTTTCTGTTCATATACCCTTACTCGTTCGCTCGTTTGTTCTCTCCACTCGGAAGCTGGGAAAAGCTGCTTCAAAACACCACCCGTGCGTTAGGTTAGGTCCAAGATCGATTATAACGAAGCTCTGTGTTCAACCAGCGCCTCGAGGAGGCGCTGGTTTAACACGTGTATTTTACGTGCCGTGCTGCACTCGGCTAGTAATGAACATTTTTGCTTTCGAGCAAATATGTTCCATAATTGTTTCCAACATTAATCTTTTCAGGCATCAAAGCTTGTTCTTACAATGAACGTTGACGGCGCAGGTGTGTCGCTGCATAACATAATGCTTGCAACTGCGCTCCGCGAGTCGATGCGGGATTTAATTATGTACGGTCGTGGAGCGTGCGCCTTTGCGCTACATTGAAATTGACGTGGCAGCTTGGTGCCACCACTGTATACGCCGCTGTCATGGCGACGTGTAACTCTGAACAAAATTAACTTGCACTACGGCAAGCCACATGAAAGCAGCGTCTAAAATAAAAAAAAATGAAATGGACGGAGATTCTTCACTACACTTGCCGTGGGTCGCTATATACGTGTCGCACCGACTTATTAGTTTGATTAGATTTCCGGAAATTCTGAGTTTTCATAACGTGTATAATGAAACCAAACTTTCCGCTGTCATGGATAAGGAAATTAGGAACGTTTTGGGGAGATATTAGTGCAACGTTCTATTTTTCATTTAATAGTGTTTACGCACGACTCTTCTGAGGAATACTTCAGCGTACGAAGGCGATTTCTAAGTAGCGCATGACGAAAGAAAGCACACGAAAAGCAAAATACTACATGGTCTGGAGTGTCAATCCGTGAGTTTGAGCACGAGCAAATACAAGGGCATGGGTGCCACCAAAGCGCTCTGTATAATTGCATGTCATTATTAAATGCGAAGTATTTATTGGCGAACATGAGTGATTTTGAATCTATCTATCTATCTATCTATCTATCTATCTATCTATCTATCTATCTATCTATCTATCTATCTATCTATCTATCTATCTATCTATCTATCTATCTATCTATCTATCTAATTTAGCCGCCTACGCCTCGGTTCCAACTGTTTATCGGTTGTCTAGCATTCTCATCACGTGACCTGCCCATGTACATTTTTGATTCTTTACTTAGACGGCTTTAATTTACACAAGATTACGAAATTCCCCATGGTCCGAGGTCGCACCGCCGCCCTTCCTTGGTCAAGCGAAGTGACGGTGGCACCGAGACAGGTTAGAGAGACACGTCATTGAAGCTGGGACGAGTATTCGCCGTAGCAAATGACATGCACATGACTCACTGCAAGAATAAGGAAAATTTTTTAGAAGCGATTTCAAAGTAATTTCATTATTTTTCAAAAGTAAAAGTAATGTAATGACATTAATTTCTGCCAGCCGTATTTTGTAATGTAGTTTAATTACATTTCGAAAAATTCTAGGAATGTAATAGGTAAGGCAACTTAATTGCTATCTAAAACTGATTTTGCCATCAATTAATCTATTTTAAGAGAAAAATTAATAAAAGGAAGGGAAAGACAGGGAGGCTGGAGGAAAGGGATTAGGGGACAAAATGCGCCACTGCACTTTCCTTTCGCGCGGGTGCAGCTCGGCAGCAGCGCCAACCTCACTGCCCACGGGCCGGGCCCGTACACTTTTTCAGTCAGTGCTTTCACATGGTGGTGAACACTGTTCATTGTATCACCACACCGCGCTGTCATAAACGATGCGGTCCGCGTCAAGCAGCTGCAACGTCCCCCGTCTTCGCGAATTTCATACCGTTCGCCTTCGCACGTCCCTTCTGGATAAAATTTTGCTCAGCCAGTTGTTGCAGGTAGAAGGGCAACGTGGTGCGGACTGTATCATGGCGTCCCTCGCTGCTCATTAAATGGCCCACCTGGACCTCAGTGCCAACGGTAGCCGAGGTGCACGCTGCATTTCTCCTCGCCACTCACCTGGTGATAACAGGGCGATTGCGAAAGCATATGCGTCCACACGATGGTAAACTCATCGAGACTGCATGACCCAGTGATGCACCGACGGGAGGTGGGGGTTTCGGGGGTTGTAACCCCCCCGCTAAGGCCGACCTAACCCCCCTCCCACTCCGTAACTGCCCCTATGTCCTAGAAGAATGTGGAGCTAATGTCTGCAAAATGCCGAAAAAAAATAAAATAATCATCATCATTGATGTCACTATTATTTGGCATTTTATTTACTTCTTTTACACACGCAACAACTGTGTAATCGCTTGCCCGGCCCTTCGTGAAAAATTGAACCCCCCCCCGCCAGAGATCCTGGGTGCGCTACTGGCATGACCCATGCTCGAAAAGGCGCTGGAGGCCATTCAGTAGGGAAAACAGACGAAATGTCAATATATATTGCATTAACTAAGACATAAAGAAAATATGCACAAAGGTATATTTTGCGCACGAGAAATCTCATTGTTGAACTCAGCGGTAACTCGACGATAAACCCAGCGGCAAAGCAGTTCCACTCAACGTGAAAGCTGTAGGGAGTGCGGAGCAGTGATTCGCCTTTGTTTCCCTTGTGTTGTACGGTTTATTTCACTTTATTTTGATGCTAAAGTGCGGATTGGTAACGGGATGTTAATGATTTGTTGCTATTGTCCCGTGGATGTTTTTATCGCGGTTTAGCTTGCGTGTGTCTTTCCTCGCCTTGAGTTTACTTGTTGCTTTCTTGTGATTATGCATTCTAAAATGTAGCAGTGCTCTGAGGGCAAGGGTTTGTGTGGTGGGTTGAGGACAACAGTGGGTGAATTTCTGTAAGCCGTGACAGGCGGCGGATGACGAGGCTTTCTTTCTTTCTTTCTTTCTTTCTTTCTTTCTTTCTTTCTTTCTTTCTTTCTTTCCCTTCGCATCATCACTATAATGCAGCATTGGGCGGAGGTAAAGAATCACTGTTGGTCAGTAGGGTCATGGCGTATGGTAGCCTCGTGAATTTTGGATGAGAGTGTAACCAGCCTCTGTCGTGCAATCTTTGCTGCGGTTCGCTTGCTTTCCTCAGCGGTCCCCTGACGCCGAGGTCCACACTTGGGAGCCGTGACCGCATTCTCGGAGTCAATGCGCTGAGCGGCGGTAGTAAAGCGCGCGTTGACAGTGTTTTAGTTCGAAGGCAGCCGTGGCGGTGGGATCTGAAGGGACGAAAGGAACTTCGCTGTTGGCTAAGGTTCGGCCCGGGTTGCCGCACAAGGCTGCTAAAAGCCGGAAACTTTCTCCGGCAGTCGTGAGAGCGGGCGCCGCCAGGAAGTAACGGGATATCCTTGTGCATTGACGAAAGGGAAGATACGTGCTCAGAGGGAGATTTTGTTTACAGAAAACTGCCGTCTTTTTACGAGATGGCGTCCAGGCCGCTCCTCGCCGCCACCTCCTCGGCCCGTTTGACACGGCGTTTTGCGTGTGATTTTGTTTTGAGCGAGCGCGGCTAGAGGCGGGAAAGCGGGGGCGAAAGAGAGAGAAATGCAGGCCGGTTATGATGCGTGCATGCGATCCTCTATTCAATACTGTGGAGTGGAACTTTTCATACAAGGAATGTCGTTCTGAAAGCGTTGCCGTTGCAGTTCGTTAAAGTAACAATGGCGCTCACTCGTTCCTCCCAAAAGGAACTAGTTCCAGGAACACCATTCCTTGAAATGACGTTCCGTACAGCATTGCTTTCAGGTGGCTCCCATAGGAGAAGGGTCGTCTCGGCGAGTTTCTGAACCAGCGGGGAACTTTCCAGGAACTTCCGCCACGCCTGTTTAGTAGTGAGGGGCTCTTTACTTTGTTAAATGTATACAAAAGCTGGGGCAAGAAAAAAAGAAAGGAAAAGGAAGCTTATTGATGATCTCGGCAACTAATCTACCTAGCAGCTGTCACCTGAACAGCGACATCCATTTAATAAGAGGAGCAGAGGATTACAACACGGAGAGAGGCAGATAATAGAGGTGATATATTTACATGTGTAAGGCCTCTTCGAGGGAGTCTGTCTTCCGGCCTCGCGCAACGGCACTGTTATGTCGCGGACAGCAGCCTGGTTGCTCGAGAAGTGAGCCGCCTGTCGTGCGCGAGAGCGACCACGTGGCCAAGAAGCGCCTCAGCGCTGCCGGCACCTGTGGTTCCGCGGTGGCATTCGTGTGGTCACATGTTCGGCCCTTTGTTGTTCCCGGCTGCAGCCACCACGGCTAGTTCTCTGGCACGCAGCCCCACTTTTTCCGAGGACTGGGGATAAAAGAAACGACCGGTGGAATCCGCCCGGCAAGGGGTCAAGCTTACCGCCGTCTCCTCCCTGTTCAATGAACGGTCTTCTTGAGACAGTGCAAGCAGCCACTAAGTGGCCTCACTGGCATCTAGAGGGATTTAATCTAGTTGGGTGAATTAGCTGAACAGGTGGACATTACTTGCAACACATTGTAATGTTTACGTATTTAATTAAACAGATATCGTCTAATTTTGTGCTCATGGCGCCTGTTCTGTTGGCGGCTCGCAGCGGTGGACGGAAGCGCGTGTGCAGCTGTGAAGTTGGCTTTTCCGCATGCACCGAATCACGGCACCAGTGACGCTTTGAAAAGAACGAGCTACAATAGGGTGTCTAGGGCCCATCCGACAATCAACGCCATCTATCATACGGGAAACAAAGCTTTTATAGTCCGGGTTATTCAAACAACAGTATCCGTTCAAAAAACGCTTTCTTTCGTTTTCGTTGGACGATCTTATGCTCGCTCCTAATCAGTCATGGCGAACAGTTATAGTACGAAGTTGCTCCTTTGATTACAACATTTTTCTCTTGGCTTCCCTGAATATCAACTTTCTGCATGCTTACATCAATGAATTAACACGGCCGTGTAGGCCTCCAGCTCTAGACATCCTTTCTCGAGCTTACTTAGATTATCATGCAAAATTCTCCGCTGTCATCGACAACCCTTTATATCCACGTATTTTAGCAGCGAAGTTGCCCAAGCTAACCGTAAGAACACTGTCGTGCCAGTTTTAACGGCGAAGCTGGGCGTAGTTTTTCAGGCATCGAGAAATACCACGTGACATTGCGTTACGAGATTTTTGGCGGAAACATGCCACGTGACATTGCGTTACGTGATTTTGGGTGATCACGTGACATGTTTCCGCCAAAATCGAGTAACACAACATCACGTGACATGTTCCCGCCAGAATATCACATGGCTATCAAGTGACCTGTTTCAGTAAGCTCTCGGTCAGCTTTACTGTGGTCTCGCCTTTCGCGACTTAGCGGAAGCTGCGTACTTTGCTTTCTCTGTTGCAGTTTTCCAAACAAGCCGTGCTTTTATCCCATTGCTTCGCAAGTTTATGTTAGCCATACTTCTTGAAATGTTTTGTTTCATCTTCTTTCTATTATTATTATTATTATTATTATTATTATTATTATTATTTCCAGGGTTGTATTAACATAGGTGTGAGAATATATCAGCGTGCGTCGGTTTTTAGCCACGCATCATAGAGCATTGCAGCTTTATAGCTTTTGCCTGCGTAGGACATGGGATGTAGTCAACCGTTATGTACAGAGAAAGAGCCAGCATGTGCACGTACAACAATGCCCTCGTTGGAACCTAGTCACACGCCGCCTTTAGTTACTTGATCGAATGTACAATGCTGAGAAGCGCACTTGTGAATTCTGAAAAGAGACCTATAAATAGGGTTGTGCGAGTATTCGAACTGTAGATTATTTTTCGTGTCGTGCTCGCTATTATAGGCTCTCTATTCGTACCTAACTCTTAGCATTCGAAGTTCTGGACATGAAGAATGGGAGCGCTTCTCGCGCATATTTCCTATTTTATTGTTTGTTGCAGCCACGGCAACGTCATGTACAACTGCGAATGATTGCCAGTAAACTTGTTCGACGTAAGCTATTGCACTATAAATCGTAATTATACAGCACATGGGCGTGTTTGTAATGTTAACAAGAGAAAAGAAATAGCGGGCGCGAAAGAAGACGAAGTAGGATCGCGAGCGCGTGGCACGTGGTGTTCTTGGTTTTCCTGTTTTGGAACAAAGAGAAGGTAGCGTCTCGCTACTCGGCGCTCTTCAGGCGTTTTGTCTTTTCCGGAGCCCTCCACTACGGCCTTTCTCTCCTCTCTATCTCTTTCTCCCTTTCCCCCCACCCCCACGGACGCTTAGCCGTGCTCCCTACATGGGCTACAGAAATTAGCGTCCTTTCCTAACCGAACCACAATCATCATCATCATCACTTGGAAGCCTGGTTTATTATTCATCGAAGTCTTCGGACTTTACATGTAATTAGAGAACAAAATGTGTTGTGTCCCTCCGCAGCTCACAGCATCTTTCTGCTTTTCGTATAGTTCACAAAAATGTGCTGCAACGGAGTTGACATTAAACATCATTCCGCAGGGCGATTCACAACGCGAAAACTAAACGCATGGCACTTCGTCTGATGAATACACTGTTATGGCTTGCGGAGCCTGTAACAACAGGCGTACGGTAGACAAGCGCTGCGATACGACGCAATAAAAATTGCTTTTATATGCGAAGCATTTCTTGGCGATCTTGAGCAACTTCGACCGTATCTATCTATCTATCTATCTATCTATCTATCTATCTATCTATCTATCTATCTATCTATCTATCTATCTATCTATCTATCTATCTATCTATCTATCTATCTATCTATCTATCTATCTACGTCTCGGTGCTCTCCTGGTCGTCTCGTTCACCCTATATACACCAATATTCAGATGGTAGGCTGCGAACATTCGACGAACATGAATTATTAATATTTACATCTCTAACATGATATACTGGTCTTTTAAGTCACGATTATCGATAGTGCCATCACATGTGGCTCACACGCGTAGTGTTCGGCCCATCGAATTCGGGTATGCGCCGCAGGATTTTGATTTTTATACAGGTCATGCGAATCTCAGGCTATCTAAAATGGACACTTAACGTGTCATTGGAACTCACTTAGAAACAACTAAGGATACCGTTTGTCGTAGCATGAGACTGAAATGTAGAATATGAAGACATAGCAAGCAAACAGAAAAACACGAACGCGCCGTGGTCTCCGATGGCCAAGCGGCCGGTGGGTATCTGAACCTGGGCCCCCTAGGTGCGAAGCGAGCACGCTACTGCTAGGTTACGGCGGCTCCTCCCGAGCGGTATAGTAAATAAACCTAATGTACCAGCACTTGCGATGATGGCGGTTGTGTAACGTCAAGTGCTGTTCGAATGTGTGTTAGGCGCTACTTTAGCACTTAACACACATTTGTAGAGCACTTGACGGACACAGGAGGACTAGTCTGGACAGCGCCCGTCCTGACGAGCGTCTCTGTGTCCGTGTTGAAATCTTTTCGCTGTTTACGTTTGAAAAGTGGAAACATACAGAGGCGCTGTGTCAGCGCTCGAGTACGTCTTTCATGTTTTTCCGTGTCGTCCTTTCATCCGCGTCATGTTGTAAGGATCAGGTTGTTTTTCAAATATTTCATTAATTTTGTTAGCGCATAAATAAAAGAATGTAGGAATTCCAGAGACCTTAGCGTGAACGGCCTGGTTGATCAGCGTACTTACCTTACTTGCGTCCTTTCGTCCTACGGCATACATAACAGCGTAACAGAAGCCGTGGATCAGTATCGTGTGTCGACTGGAGTCCACAATGGGAGGCAGGTACAAGAATTCAAAACATTTCATTTTTTTTTTCTTTCCGGCCTCGGGAAGAGTTTTTCACCGATGAGCCTGAATAACAAGTCTAAACCGTAACAACTTTATTGCTATCATTATTAACGAAAATGATGACATGTACGCAAGAACTGACTGCTCAGCAGCACAAGGCTGTGCGAGTGATCTGCGGTGAGTGAGTCATGTAGCGAACTCGCTGTGCCTGATGCCGCTCGAAGTCCCGTGGTACGTCTACTACTCGGCTGGGTCCAAAGACTATCAAGAACAGTGATCACGAAGCGACCATTGGGCAGCACCATTCAACGATGCTTGAAGGTCACTGTTGCCTTGTACATCTTGAAAAGTTGGTCCCCCTCCTCAGCCATAAGGCCTCCGTAGCGCAACCTCGTGAAAGGGGCGATGAGTGTGGTGGGAAACAGCGTGAAATCGCAACTGTTGGACGCAGATGCTCTGCCGTGTCCGAGGAGAGTTCACAATACTTCGTCAGCGTGGCACAAGTTCGTTGAGTCGGTTCACATTAAACAGTGGTCTCTCCCTGGATGCTTGAAGTGGTGAGTGTCATTTGTATTCGCTTCCACGTTGCATGTTGGACGGTGGTGGTTTATCGCAGACATGAAGGAAACAAAAGTTTTTGAAGCTCAAAAGTGTGATGTGTTGACTAAGTGTACACTCTGGCATGGACATGCGTGTTCTTCACGCAGTTTCAAACTATGTATACCACGAACAACCGCACAAACTCGATGAAGCGTGCTAGTGTCCCGTCACTATTGACCACGTCTCTATAGCCGTCCATCCGGTGGCGGTGCAACGACTGACGACCAGGAGACGGTGCTCTGCACTGCTGTGTGGATTGTCACATTGCTAAGTGAAGAGCTTTTATGCAAGCTACGAGTGCGGAACTTTCTTCAGTCCATTCGTCTGTCCGGAACTGATGCCGGCCGTCCTAGATTTGCCCTGCGTAGCAAACATCGCATAAGAGTATGCCAGAGACAGTTGTAGCTTAGTAATGACTGGTAATTACCACGGTAGACTTAGACGGTGAAAGAAGTATTTAAAACACAGCAACTGTATTTTACAACTGTTCTATAACAAACATTTTGGGAACATTTGTTTGTTCAATTACACAACTCTGTCCAGAAGAAGAAATTAAATGATACCTTGCCGACTTATGCCGCTGTCAGTATGGTTACACAAGAAGACAAGTCTATCATTACAATAAATGTTATGCGTGGTCTTGGTGGGCGGAGTCAGCACCCCGTATTCATCCGGTATTCGTACACAAACATTTGTAGACGCTCATGCGCATCCTTCTGCGAACATTTCCGCACTTCGTTTGCACATGCGACATTAATGATTTCAGAAACAGGCTATCGTGGCCTCGCATGCTTAGGGTTCCAATGCAGCGCAAGTGTTGTCTCACCTGCATGTAAAACATGAACACCATGATGGCGCAGATGCACGATCCGATGCCTCCGAGGATGAGGCCAGATGCGATCGTCGCGTTGCCCACTTTCTGGGGGAACTCCACCTTCTGCTTGAACTCTTCTGCCATGGAAGGAGCTAGCTCCGCCCTCTGCACACGAGGACGCATTGAATGCGGGAAAAAGGAAGTGGAGACGACAAAAATAATGAGCCAGAAAAAAAAAAGGAAACTTATCGAAACAATAAACAGTAATCGAAATAACTTGTATTGAATATTATACACTGAGCACACTGAGTGAACTTGCCCCACTTGTTTTTCTTTTGGCAATTTCATTCTCCCATGTTTCAAGCGCACACGTATCTCTTTGCTATGACGTGGTGATTCGTGAAAAACGATAGAGAAGTGAGAATGGCGATCGTTGGAGCCAACGTTTCGACCAAGTGCACTTGTCTTCGTCAGCGCTGAAACTGACGAAGACAATTAAGTTCGCATGTCGAGACGTTCGCTCCAGCGACATTCCCTGTTATTTATCGGTCTTAGCGACCTGTTCATCAATTAAAGCCTCCATATTCCCCCGAGCTTCCGTTCTATTTTGGTTCTTTATGACGTGGCACTTGATTGACCTAAACTTCTCATTCGACAGCGTTAACAACCCCGTCTCGCCGAAAATCCGGCGTCACCAAGTCCCAATGGATGAAATCCATCAAGACAAGCCAAATAATTATCCAATTGGCGTTAAAATTATCATGGAAGCTCCTGCAAACAGTGAAAACGCATTCAAATGGAAAAGAAAACTGGGGTTAGAAATCGAACCAGCAGTTTCCGGGAGCGAAGCGAGCGCGTAAGTCACGACGGCTTGATGGTCCAAGGTGAATCAAAAGGGACTTAAACAGCATTTTCACGCATGCATTTAATGTAATTCTATACTTACACATTGGTCTGTTCTTGTAATACTTGCAATGCACCCTTTACAAATTCAACAACCTCGTTAGTTCACTATTACGCTGCGCTTAGCTATTACGTTTAACATTTGTTGCAATAACTACGTCGCAGTGCGTCTGTAATGACCCCTCTTTCTTTCTAAAGCCCCCTCTGGAGCCCTCAGAGGTACTTAGAAGACCGAAACGGGCATTTACTCACTGCTAAATTTGCTAGAAGACTGACGGTGCACGTGGACTATAGAAACTTCATGGAAATCTCTGTGTGGTGCGTTCATCGTACACGTGCAAGTGAAAAAATAATGTCGAAATTTCTAGCTACATAGATAGTTTAGTTATATTATTATTCGTTATTTCGCAACTCACTCATACTCGGCACCAATAGAACGACGTTTGTTTAATTATGAACGCACTTTTAGCGCCTACAAATAAGCACGAGTAAAAACATGTGCATATCTTTTTCTCCTGTTTCTTACCTCTTCAATCCAGACCACTGGAAATATGGTGTCTTGCACGTTCTTTAGTAACCTGGAGGAAAAAAACGTCATCAAAATGTCCAATTTCATCACCTCCGATCCCCAGCAAAATTCAATATATAACTAGCGGAGCGCCAGCTTGATTTTGCATACCGAGTCGAATGCGAATCGAATAGTGGCAGAAGGTAAATCAATGTTTACGTCCTCGTACACACCAGCAATAACAGCACAAATACAGCATACGGAGGAAATAAGCAGACCTTTCGTACGTCGTACTAACAGAAATGTCTAGAAGGCGCGATTGATCATTGCACAGCCGATAAAATCAAGCTTCCCGAGTGAAGTGGGCTGATGCACGGCGTAAGCTTTCGTGTTTCATGCACGTTAAGCCAGCAGCGATAACAGTTATCGCACTTTGGCGCCAATGTTGTGCTTATGACGGTGCAGTTAACATTATGAAATATTCGTGAATGAACAGTGAATGAATGAATCTGTATTGAAATACTCGGGTTTAGAAGCAACTGCTACTCGATTCGAAGGTCGAATCGAGTAAGGCTCTATATGACTCGATATTTGAAATTTTCGAATATTCTGACACTCCTGTTGAAAATATATACATCAGGTCTAACGCCTTCTAACGGATAGTTTGCGCCTGCAGAGCTGTATGTTTTCTTTAAGGAGCACCGTCGCTGCTCACGCGTGCATGTACGTACTTTTGTCGAGCGACGTCGGGTCACTGCTCCCATTGGTTCGTGGGCGCGATTTCCGGCTGGGGCGGATGCGTTTTAGGGGTCATATGCGGTGACGCCCCCTCGCAGGCGAACTTGGCTTGCTAATTTGTTTCTTTTTTTTTTGTTTTATGTTTTTGTTCAAGCGTTGAACCCGCACTTCCGCGACCCTCGGGCGATCCCGGACGCTGAACCCGAAACACACAAGACGCGTAAGTGAATGCGGGTCCGCAGTGGTGTGACACGCAATCACGTGATCTGCGTAGCTTCGTCGTTACTTACGCTAGTCGCTCGTTACCCTTGAGATCCACGTTGATTTGAAGCCTCTTTGACGCCCGCATGACAAGACCCGTGAGCTGCAGGAGCAAGAAAAGTAATAATGTAACCGATCAGGTGATATCGAGCGTAGCTACTTGAGCTAAATGCACACTTTGAAGTAGTACTACTAAAAGCCTCAAGGCTTATTCGATTATAATGACCTGCTTAGTTGTAAAACACGTTGTGCGTTCACGACACTTCAAATTAGTGTCCATTAAATTATCCTCCGAAAATGCGCTCTTGGGCTGATCATCTCCGTGAGCGTCAAGCAGCACAGTGACCGAGCGCCAGCTGGAAATCCGGACGGATTCCTCTACGATCCATCCATCTGCGACCCCTCTGTCGTTAACCATCATTACGATTCCCGCATTTCTACAGCGATGAGAAATTTTCTGCGCTCTTGTTTTGCCGTGGTTACATTGGCTGTCAGGCCGACGCTGTTTCTAGTGTATGTCGAGAAACTACAGGTGGTTCGGAAGCGGTACCGTTCCGGAAAAGCAAACGATGCACCCAGCGCCGTTCCTGTCAAACCGCAGCTCCCGTTCCTTATACGTACCTGCGGATCGTGAGTTTTTACTTCACTGCGACAGGCGATTATTTCAGTGTCCTTATTTGGTGGCGAACGTATGTTTTTCATGACTTCGCCATTGAATGACATACGATCCTAAACCTTGATGAAGTGAGAGATCATCCCACCTGTGCCCTTGTCAGTACATAACGACATGAAAATAACTCTGCCGGCAAGTTTGTCTCATTTGTTTGTTTGTTTTTGCATCTGCTTAAACCAGAAAATTGAAATGAGCTGGAATGATAATTAGAAAGATGATAATTCGAAGAACACGCCTTCTGTGCCTGCCAATTAATCAACATCGATGAGCTACTGAGTCCATGTGCGCTAAGTGCACTGGCACAAATAAGCCTCCCGATTAACTCTGATTTTCCTGGGAGGGATGTAAGAAAAAGCTGCGAAATTCACTGTGTCATGGCTTCAACACGTCGGTTAACTGTTGCGAACTAGAGCAGACTGCTCGGCAGTGCAGTTTACGAACTTTTGCAGCAAGCACTTACCGAGGTAAGAGTGTTACCATGTATATGCAAAGGAGCACGTGGACACATCCAGGGTGGCTTGACAGCGTAGCAACGAGGCACACATGCGAAGGCTCAATGAGGCTACCTAAATTCGGTACACGTAGTATTGTAAAACGACGGGGAAGGACAAAGTTCCTTGAGAAATCGCCTCTTTTCGTACTATGACCGGTTTACACAAAAAGGAACGCCAAGGAAGCCGTCGCGCTCACGATGATCGCGCTCGTCGTAAACATGCACGACAGGCTTCCAGTCTGTCATATAGCTTTATGAGCAAGCAGTAAGTTCCCCGGATACTACAGGTCAGGCAACTGGCCTTGGTTTCTTTCTGTGAAGGAAGTGCGCCGTCTTCCAAGAGCAACGGGTTTCGCTATGTGCATGCAATATGCTAAGTATACCAATGGTAAACAGCTCTGAGCAGGCTGTCCGCGAAAGACCTTACGCGAACTGCTGCTGTTGGCCGCATTTGCGAGCATTTACCATTTCGTTGCGGCAACTGATTTGTTTTCACGCGATACTGCGCAACGGTATAGCCACTTATGAGCGCCGTGTGTGCAATACGAATTTGAAGACTTATAATACGTGGTTTCGCTCACGCATCATGGCCGCGATGGTTTACGACAAACCGACAGATGAAGACGTCAGTGAAAAGCTCTTAGACGTTGCCACACAACAGAGCGAACGATTTAGATTTCCTCCCGGACACCGTAGAACATGAAGCATGCGCTTTTCGGGCCAAGGTTCTGTCGCTTTCTATATACAATCGCTTGAGCATGGCTCGCTCTTTGAACCACGAATGTATAAGCAATGCATGTTCATTTATCAGCCTAGAGTGGAATATAATGAACTGTACGCATAGTGTGGCAAGCGATAGAAGTGACTGTGACTGCATCTTCCAGCTTCCTGTGCGAAAGGCCTCGAGATAGAGCACAGTCGGTGCCTAGCGGCGGGTGGACGAAGTTCCGAAGGGTGGATAGCTCCGTGCGTAGTCTGCTAGCCACTGCGTTTTCACATGCGCGCATACGTCACACATGTACTTCAATATCTTTGTTCCCTGAGCCGGCGCGGTGTTGAATGATTTCATGTATTCTTATCCAAGCATAAAAGTATTAGTTATAGTATTACGTGGTTTTGCACTGTAGTCTCTGAGCGCCTGTGTCGTGAACGTGCTATGTCATCGTCGCACCTCTGGTTCGGCATAGTTATTTTAGTTCGGCTGTTGCTGTGCATTTCAAGTATACGACAAAGGCCACTTAGCGTCGTTCTGAATAAGTTAAGCGGGAAACAACAACATGTAAATGCAGTGCTGCAGCGATATCATCTCACGATATGCGATTTTGAACATGACGGAAAATAGCAGACGTTTCTCGCTTGGACACATCATTTTTTATGTGCATAGAAAAAAATACATTTCTTGTCACGATCACGCAAGCAATCATGCTAAGAAAGCGATGCGTTTGAGTATTAAAACGTTTACTTAACGTAGGCTTGTGTCAAATATTGCGATAGTACTCAAGCGGCCTATATATGGTGACGTATCTTGACTAACTGAGCCTCGCGTTTCATGGAACATGACATATGCAAAACATTTAAACCAGGTATGCGTGTAAGTGATACACCGGAGTACACAAGCTACTGCTTCAACTCAGTGCGCAGTGACAGTCCTTTTTTGTTGTTGTAGCCAATGGCGAAAAATGAACGAGAACACAATATTGAACTCTTTCAGTCGCGTAACAGCAATGCCATCATTGTAGACAGAAGAGAACTTAGTATGGCGAAAGAAAAAAATAGACGGAGAGAACCACCGAGGAAGTCAAACTGTGTGGGTGAGTGATGTCAGTGCCCCGTTGAATCGCGTATCACGCTTCCTTCACGTGCAATAAAAACGTTTTCCTTGATTACTGCACTGATGTGAGATTGAAGGGCGCATGTATTGTCTAACTACCAATGAATGCTTTTATTTAGCTAACAACTGCTTCACAAACCGCTCACAACAGAGCGCCGCTGTGACATTTCGATGCGCACCGGCGAACGCCTATCCACACTCACGCGGTGACTGTGCTGCCACCTATGCATGTTGATCTCGAAGCCAGTAGTGAAGGGCACGCCATGTCGCGTGACACAGTTACCCCTACATCTCTGAAACAGAGGGCGCCTTAACGTCGATCTGGTGCTCACCGGGTGTATGTCTAGGAAGGTCTCGTGCATCTCCTTGACGGGCTTGAGCCCGCGCACTGCTCGCACGAACTCCTCGTCGCCGTGGTAGAAGTGCGGCGACGAGAGCACGATGGGAGCCCCCTTGCGGCAGGCGGCCACGTGCGTGACGCCGCTCTTGGGGCAGACGGGTGCCGTGAGGCAGAAGCAGCGGTTCTCCTCCCGAATGTCTGCCGACTCGAAGAGCGATGCCGGGATCGTGAAGCGCCAGGCACGGATGCCGTGCACCTCGGTTTCTTTCTCGTAGCGGAAGTACATGGACCTGCAGTGGTGACACATGTAGATCTCTCGCCTCGCGTTGCCGCAATGTGCCATTATAGTTAATCTGAGCCAGTCAGCCGTGACGTGGTCGAGATTAGAGCCAATCAGCGATGCTAAGTGACGTGATGAACTGTGATCGCAGTCATACTAAACATCATAATTATCAGATAGGGCAAATATCCGTTCTGCAATATCCCGCAAGGTGGAAGGCGGAAAACTTCCTTGAGTGCTGCTCTTGGCATCGTCAAATTCGCCATCTTGTCAGCTCCGATTGGCCCAGGGGGCTGCTGCGGACTCCCTGATTGGCTTAAAATGCCGTCGTTACAGAATTTTACAGTACAGCCTAATTGTACCGTATCCAGGATCCTGATTAGCTCAAACGTGCTGGTCCCTGGAGCGAACCTCGGACCACGACGAATTCTTTTCAGCAAGCTCTTCTTTCTGATAAACTTGTTTAAATTTCCTTGTAGCTTGCTACGGGTGGGTGGCAATTTTCCCCTTCGTAAATGTCATACGTGTCGAGTATAGCATGCGGACGCTTGCAAATGGCGGTCCCAGAACAAAAGGCACCTGCCACAGGCAAGTGACGCGGCAGTTTGGCAGCCTGCGCGGAAGGCGGCACGTGAGCTCGCGTAGATGGCGACGTGAGTAAGCGCATGTGTCAGGTTCTAACTCTGCGACGAGCGACTGCGTATCGGCGAGGATATTTGCTCTCGCATCCCCGAGTTGCGAACCGCCCTGTCACGACGTGACGGAGCGTATGAGTGGGTTTGAGAACAGCCGCTGTCGTATTACACTGCTGACGCGATCGCCGACTGTTCGCGTATTCGCTTTCGTTCATTAGTCATTCCAGCTACATGTCCTTACTTCGCTGAAAGGCTGCAAAAGGTGAAAAATAACGCTTGCAAAGATCTGTAAGGATACATATCAGCTGGACGTGGTAGATGCAGCGATGTGGAAAATATATACAACTCATACAATGCTATATCTCGTGTCTACCCTACGTCTTTGTGTGTGTGTGTGTGTGTGTGTGTGTGTGTGTGTGTGTGTGTGTGTGTGTGTGTGTGTGTGTGTGTGTGTGTGTGTGTGTGTGTGTGTGTGTGTGTGTGTGTGTTTCTGTATTTCCTTCGCTCACTGCACGAAAAAAAAAACTAAAATATACGGGGGAGGGAGCTACACCCCATCCGATCACTTATGCGGGCACTCGCTTTACCGCAGCCAGGAAGGAGTGACGAGACGCGTGGTGTCGACTCGTACCGTGACGCTTCAAGGACAGCGTAAGGTGCAAATGTCCCCGATGGCTGCATGGGCGCGCCCCTAGCAAGCCTCGTGGCAGAACTTGTTCAAGTGCTCTCGCCTTGAAGGCACCGCGATGCGCCGCTTGCACGGCCTCCTTGCGTTTCTGGTTGTCCCCTTTTTTGTTGGGCCACTTTGGAACAACGCGCTCATTTGCAACGAGGCGACTAGCGGCCTTACGACTCTTAACGCGCCCTACTTCCTGACCTCTGCTTGGTAAAATGATACTGACTTTATTCGCCTGTAATATTAGGACTCAGGTAAATGCAGACAAAAAATATTCTGTTCTATTATGATCTTCGGCAATGATTGTAACAGAAAAACCAGTGATAACCCCAACAATAATATTCATTCTTGGCAAGGTGATAGCCTATACTCCTCTTTGAGGCGCAATAAATAAGCCTCACTGGATTGAGTAAACGCCTTCGCGGGATCGAATCCCTGCCCCCGGCGGCTGCATTTCGATGGAAGTGAAATGTTGAGGACCATGTACTTTGCGTTGTCAGCGCACGTTAAAGAATCCCAGGTCGCCGAAATTTCCTGAGCCCTCCACCACGGCGTCTCTCGCAATCATATCGCGGTATTGGGACGTAAAACCACAGAAATAAATCAAACCATTGAGCAAGTGACGAACAGAGCTATTTCTATATTCATATTTATTACGAATGCGTCTTACTTGATAGTCTGCAGTATGCTGCAGCGAAGAATTTGAAGCGCAGTACTCACCGGCACAGATCCGTTGAGAACACGTACAGCGTGCTGTCCTTGGAAAGGAAAGGCGCGAACTGGCCTCCATCTGTGTAAAGACATCGCAGTGAATTTCCGTCCTCGCTCGATGTTACCACGTGACCAGGCATTGCTCTCATGATTACTCTGATAGTTTCTTTCTAAATAAAATGATGTGGTTAGTTCGAACAAGGGCGTAATTTTGTTTAAATCAGATTTTAGATTATAGCACCATATGCAATTTTCAGGAGAGTAAATTCAAGGCCAACTGCGTTGTATTGCCTTCATTGCTGGTTGCTGCAAGAGGCAACACATTCAAGCGCAGACATTTTTTTTTTGTTGTTGTTGATGTGTGTCTGTCAAAATTTCGAGCACATCGAAATGAACTCCTGCATGACGTATACCAGGAATATCGCAGTGAAGTGGGGTTGATATACAATATAAGGGTAAGGTGGAAGAGAAAAAGAGTGTTGGCGATGATTACGATGCAGCTGCTACGATGGTGTATACGAGTCTTTCAAAGTATAAAAGGGGCAGGGGAGCAGTGCACATCTGACTTCTTCTCTTTCTTTCTTTGTTTTTTCTTTCTTTCTTTTTGAAAATTAGGTGTTTCTTCAACTTCCGGGGTCTAGCGTACTACCTTATTTCCATCATATACTATGAGCTGAGCCTGTAATGGAATCGGTTCGAAATTGGTTCTAGCAATTTCTTCCCTGATTTTCGTTTACCAATATTGTAATCATTTCCTGCTCATATCAAGCGCTGGCCAGTTATAATACTACATTTTATATAATACTATACTACAAACTGGAATTCGCTATTACGAATGATTTTCACAGGTGACGGCTTCGTTAAAAAAATTGAAAACTATTTCTTTAATTATTAGTGTTCTCATATTTTGTTATTTTGTCTTATTGTTGTCGTTCCACAGACTTGTGCTGATTCTCTAGCTCTAGTGGTTAGTGCTTAACGTAATCTAGTCTTGTTAGTGTTTGCTCCGTTGAACTTATGTTCCTCCCTCTCCTGCTTAGGCCAGGATGTTGGTCCGCAGTATGTTTGAGCAAATAAAAACAATTCCGAAAATATGCAGACTTCCACTAGTCTCGGTCGTTGCATATCTTGGCATTTCATTAGAATATGCATGTTGAGTATAGTTCCGGATTTTTCTTGCAGCAGACAGATGCTTTATCCCGTTATGAATATTTGCTCCGATATGCTCGTGTCGCCAGACAACTCGGCTTGGACTTGAAATAGAAAAGCTCACAGCCTAGTGTTATCACACAGAATTAGCGGCATTTGTAAATATCCACGTCTTTTTTGTTCTCTCATCTGCATCCAAGCCGCCCTCTTAGTTTCTACGGGCAACGGGTGTTCACGCGTCTATTAACAATCGTCTTGAACTGTTTGAAGGCGCAGAGATGTTTGTCAATAAGGGCCTACGCTTAAACATAGAACAGAAGCCGCTGTGAAGTTTGCCGCGGTGGACAATGCGGTCTCATTGAACAGAACCGACCGGAACATGAAAAGTTAGCACCATTCATGGCGTAGCCACTCACCGGTCCCGTTGATCATGTTGCAGGTGGGTCCGGCCCAGTAGTTGAGAGTTCTGCGGGGTTAACATGAAATTAGCGTGAGTGTGCTTTAGGTGGTACTATAGTCTCAGTGTATAATAATCTGTAAGAACGCTGTGGAGCTGCGTTAAAGTCAACCTAATAAACAGAAGAAAACATCATTGCGATAGCAACTATCATAAAGAAAGTGCAGGTAAATTTTCGCTGTCGTCTTGACACTCCGTATTAAAGCCTGCACCCGATAAGATAGTATCGCTTCTCATCCGCCGTACGCTGTGAGTGCGAAGAAAAAAAAGAACAAGACGTACGAGGATTTAGCGTCGAGTACACGGACCTTCTCTTTCGATTTCGTCATCCACTTGTACCATTGCGATCCATCCCAGAGAGCATTTATTTGCAGCATTCGGCATGCGTTCGCTATAAGTGCAAGAACGTTCCCCTCCCCTCCCGGGCCCGCGCGCACGCACACACGCACGCACACTTGTCGTTATTGCAGATTTCCAAAGGTTGCGGATATACTGGCGTATATTTTATTTATAGGTTAAATAATTGCAGCGTTTTTTTTTTTTTTTTTTGATGCCGCAGACCTTTATCCCAAGAGACGCCCTGCCGTGTGTGCCCCTAGCTGCCTGCAGCTTTCCTTTGCCTTTATAACATTTGATTCACCGCAATCGTTCTTTATGGCAGGGTGCGGCAGAAGGTTAGGTGGGCAGATGAGATCAAGAAGTTTGCTGGGATAAATTGGCCACAGTTAGCACAAGACCGGGATAAATGGAAGTCGATGGGAGAGGCTTTGTCCTGCAGTGAGCGTAGACATGATGATGATGATGATGATGATGATGATGATGATTTGTTCTTTCTGACAAGAATATTGTAAATCATGCCTGGGGACGTGGGTGCATTCAGTTGCGTCGTTTGGCGGCCTAAACTCGCTCGTCGCTTTACTGCAGTCTAACGGAAAACCAGCAAAAGAGCGATCGAGATAGAGGGAATTATACCGATAGCGCACCTTTGGTTGTTCCACTGTTCCACCTTGGCGAATTTCGCTGGATCGTCTTCCCCGGTGTACACGGAGTACAGGCCGTCATGGCTGTTGTTCCGCTGTATAAGCGAGAAAGAGAAGAAAGCTGTTACACTTAGTTGCTGCATACCGAACTTAATTTCAGCGCGTGAACCTTCGACGTTTTATACACAATATGTTTCAATTTTCGCTCTGTTCTGGAATACAAAACATCATTTTCTGTATACACGTGTAATAAATGGCGATTATTTTATCGAAGAATGTTTTTCGTGCCTCTTTTTTTTTTTTTTTTTTTGCGCTGTCTTGCGACTGGAGTACATATGCGGCAACTTTCGGCGACAACTGTCCGAAAGCCACGTGTGGATTTTAGCTCTTAACTTCAATTTTACCATTGGTATACAAGTCGCACTTCCTTATTTACAAGCAAAATAAGCGCTGAGAAATTTTTCCGTTAATATTTCGTAAAGAATCAAAAGCTTTTAAAGATGTAGGTGAATATATATAAGCACTTGAACTGCATTTTATTCGATGTCAGGTGCTGAAGCATTTTAAAAGTTATCCTATAGTCGTTTTCTCCTAACCCGCCGCTGCGGCTCTGCAGGTATGGCGTTCTTCTGCATAGCACAAAATGGGCGTCTCGAGTCCAGGCCACGGTCGCCGCATTAAGTTTGGCACAAGATGCAGACGCGTTTAGCCTTAAAACATACAAAATGTTCGCCACATTGAAGTATTTGAGATTGATCTGTACACCGTGTACTTGTGAAAAGTCGTGAAAAGAAAGCAATATGCGCCCCCGAAAAAAAGAAAAAAAAACGAAGAGTGAATTGTTGTGCATCGCTGGCCTTTACAAATACATCCATTCACTCCCTTCCTTTTCTATCGGTACATACGGGGTTACGCAAGGTGATCTTGTAACGCAGCTATCGACAGCCCAGCCCGGCCTTTCCTCGAAGGTCGTACCGAGATCAAGTGCATAAGTGCAGGAACCAAGCGGCCGTGTCGCATATATGTAACCTTAATCGCCCACATGCCATAGATTGTCCCGCAAGCGCCCTCGCAGTGGGTACGGCAGGCCACGTGTTGGTTGGTAAGCGACTGTTGGCGCAAAAGACGAGCGCCCGACGGTGTGGTGCGCGTCCTTCTTTGTGCGTAACCTTCGTGGCGGTGCGCGCGCTCTCGACTCAAGGGCGATTCGGCGGTGATCGTCACAGACGACCGCTGTTCAGGGACGGCACAGCGTGGAATCCGCGGCTGCTGCGTTTGGCCACGTAATGCGCTCCTTTCTACGAGTGACGCGCAGCTGCATGCGCGAGGTAACCTTCTATAAGAGGCGGCGCGGATTAGTAGTGTATGTACTCGTCCTTAGCGGAAGCCAAGGCTTAGCGCGTGCATTTGCCGGATTCGCGACCTCACTGGCAACACCCGACTCTGAGGTGCACCACTCATGCGCACCTGTGAGAGAAGCTTGCGAATATATATGTTGGCTGTCTCCTTCCGCACCCAGAGAAAAACGACCTGCTGCCACACAGAACCACCAGGCCGTAGACAGCGGCCTTGAGCGGTTACCTTCGTAGGCTGTCACCTAAGGTCGCCACTTTCGATTTGTCTCGATGGCGGCTTTGCCTGGCGCTTACCTGTCGCATTCATTGACAGTCTCGACAACTTAGCCTTTGGGCGGCAGTAAATACTTATACGGCACTTGTGAACAATGTGATGTAGCTATTTGTTCGTGGCGCTTCCTTGTAATACGCTCCAGCTGATTTTAGAGGAGACTGGAAGACGTCATGCACTATGAGGTCACGTCACCTGCTTAATGCTTGTTGCTAAATGGCTGTATAAAATGAAGTTAGGCGTAAGGGCGAGTGCCCCTTCGCCAAGAAGAATTGTTCCCTCGTATGTGTTCTCGCTGCAGACGTCCCGCGATGTAGGCGATACCACAGAAAAGACATAAGCTGCTCATGCACCCATGCAAGATTTTGCTTCGTGCTTTGTATAACACTAGCTTTAGCCTCGCAGGTTTTTCAACAACACGTGCGAACTTAGCAACGTAGTACAAGAGGGAAAGAAAAAAAAAAGGATATGAGGAATTTAAGCACATAGCCTGCTTAAGAATAGCTGCTCTTAAGGTTACAGTACGTACGAAAAATAAGACCATTAGTCTGTAATTGAAAGAAACCTCGAGACTGCACTCAGGTGTGCCAACACTGAGCGCTGGTCGACCGTCTTCGCCTTCGCACTTGAAGCGTGTTGGATCATTCATAACTTAATAGTATGTAATGGGCGAAATCTTGTTATCGTGTCACTTTACTGACTACTTCCGCACAGTATCGGACTTCTGAAGCACCTTCAATATTTCTTCAGCCATAGAAAATAACGACTACATTATTTCATGTATAGCGCGCAGCAGTCGTATGGCGTCAATTAAATGAAGTTGTAGGCCGAAATCTACACGCACATACATGAAAGAATGACGCCGACACGTGCATATTGCTAATGCAACTGACCACTACGCTTCACGCAGTGGTTAGTTGCACGCAGTATGGTAGTTAAGAACCGGTCGGGCGCGTAATCTTACCCGAAAGCTTAGATTTAAGGCGTTATCCAGGTAACGCGTCAATTTGCAGTGCTCATTTCACGCTCTCTAATGAATGCTGTTTACAATCTGCGATATCTGCAACGGGCAGCGCAAAAGACGAAAACTGCGACGGAATCGGTGAAGTGGTTGTGTTATAAAAGCATTTCTGGGTCTTACATGTGCTTGAATAAAAAAAAATGTATGGTAGAAAAATCATGTATGGTAACTGTAACGACAATAAGGTACTTAACAATTCGTTCAAGACGTGGCCTATTCCTTGGGATTCCCGAGAAAACTTTTTCAACAAGCTATTTAGTAACAAAAAATGGATAGAACAAATGCGCAATTTAGACTTTTTACGTTCCAGAACAAAGACATCATGAAATATGCCGCTGTGCCCAGGGGAACTCGGGAATTATTCTCAGGGGCTGAGGTCTCTATTCCGCAAGTATTCGTGAATTCGAGTATTCGAGATTTCCGAAAATAATCGCACAATTTTTGTTAATAAACTCGTAGTCAGATGGGAATTATGATGGTTTATACTCTTGTACTAGAACGCATGGTGCGACACATCTACTGGAGCTGGCATAAGGAACTTTATCACAAATTTCAGTTGCAAAACTATGTAACTAACTCATTATTGGAGTGTAAGACAGCTGCGAACGCATTTTGACTTCTTTACTCGTGAGCCATTGTGTTTTTCTGATAATTACTGAGCCTGACTTCTTAGCATGCCACGTTCTTTTTACATATTCAAATCTACCTGCATACCACAGGAACGACATAATCGTAGTCCTTAAAAATATGGATGCAAACATGTTTTTTCTGTGAAACGCATAATTTTGTTAATTGCCCTTCGTTGTAATTTAAAAATATATATACATCTTCAGTTACAGCTACACAAGATATGAACGAATATAGTGGTTAGTGCTGCTAAAATTGTCATACGATGTGACACAACATGTGCCTAGAGCTCACCTCGAAGAAGAGTCCGAACGTGTTGTTCTTGAGCGGGTTCTCCAGTTTTGGCAGGAACGCCTTGGCCAGCCGGATGAGATCCCGCATCAGTCCCACCTGGTAGCCTTCGAAGAGCATCTCACGGACGCTGCGCCGTGTGGCAAGCGTCTCGTTGTGCTTGCGCATCATCGAGTCCAGGATCGGCATGATGAGCGGTGCGGCCACTTCGGGAACCTTCTTTCGCGTCAGCGCGGCGATTGCCTGCGCAAAAATACACTTCGATTGTAAAGAAGCTTCGCAGTATATCGTCCCACATGAGTTATACGAGGCTCGAATAGCAGCCCTATTCGAAACGAGAGAACGTAAATATCGTGAAGGGTGATACAGCATCAGATGAAGTAAAAGGAATTGGATGTTGAGTTAGGTGCTAGCCGTCAGAAATATAGTTACTTCCATATTAAATCCGGAACGGCAGTAAAATAACAATAGGAATGGGAATTGTAGCATAGGAATGGTAGTTGTAGTGGGACGCTGAACGTGAAAACGCCAAAACGCAGTGCGAAGCGCGGGCGCAGAGCTACTGGCAAGCACCGTTTGAGCCACGGTTGTACGCAGGAGCAGTGGCGCTGTGCACATGCTACACACCTCTACACTATCGACATTATCTTCCTGATATGGCAATCTAGCGCGAACACGTGTATCAAAGCGGAGGCCCACCATTGTTATCCCTATAAAGGAAAGGTGTTCAACCGGTATGGATAGAATGAATGAGCCTTCATGGTGCAACTCATCAAACAGGAAGAATGAAAAGCACAGAAAAAAAAGAAGGTTAACTTATGTTGACTGCTCTCCCCGTCCATGTCAGTGTGTCATGTCGTATTGTGTTGCAATAATTTTCTATTCGTCCAGGCCACTTGAGTATGCAGGCAGCCGGGGTAGAAGAAATAATAGCCAGTCGCGCCTGATAAAAACCGACTGGCAGGTTTTCCCGTCGACCGACGTACGTTTTCATGCCATGGCCTTCCTAGCAGTGACGGGCATTTGCTGCTGTCGTAGCGTCCCTGCTGTCAATACTGTATAAACAAACGCGTGGCATGAAAATAAGGTCAAGCATAAATGTGTTGTGGCTGGCTTCCCTCCAGCTTGCTGTCGCACACGCTGACAGAGATCTCACGTAAAGGCATTGTTTAATCGTCGTGCTTTTTATTTGAGTATTTTTTTACTGGACAAGCTCGAATCACGTTGAGGCGTAATAGTGCTGTAAAGGCAAAATTGGCTAATCAAATCGAATACGAATTTTTTTTAGATTGTATATAGCTTTTCTTGCTGTGTTCTCCTTGCTATAGTATTTTCAGATCTCTGAATCCTTTATCTGCTTACGGTGTTGTATATTCAAAAGTCGTAATATTTCTTTGTGTGTATATGTACCGTTTACTTCTGTGAGTGAAGAGCTTGTAAATTATTAGTCTTAACTGTTCAGTTTTAAATATCATATAATGTTGTTCTTCGTTATCTTGTGTTCATAAGACATGATACTTGGTTATTTAATGTATGCAAGTTGCTGCATGCGATTTATTCTATATTGATTATCGTGTTGCAGTTATTAACCTCTGTGCTTCCAGTGTATCTATGGCGTTGGGATCTTAGTCAGGCGTGTGCTTTCGCCTTCGGTTGCAGTGCCATGACAATCATGCCTTGTCATTTTTTTTAAATAATAAGTCTGTAAGTCCGTTGACATTCGCACGTCGACTCAGCTGTGGAGGTTCGAAATTAGAAACAAATGTGATTGCGTAAGCGTAATACTGCGGCATGCTATAACATAGTGAGGATGGTATAACCACAGACTGTTTTCTTGCCCTAATTCGCCCAACAAGTGAGGCTGCGTGATAGCTGGGCATCCATAGTGAAAAATTTATGCAGTTGGGACAATCGTGCATATTGAATTCACCTGCACGCAAGCTTTCTCTCTCTCACCCACTCGATCCATTTCCCACGTGTGGGATGCACTGCACAAAGTGTAGTAAACCTCCGTGCCTTTCTTGTATGATCTCTTTCTCTTGCAAATTAAAGACCGGAAATATATATTATCAATTGTGACTGAACACTGCACTTTACACAGAACCACTTGCGTACTTGCGTCAAAGTGTTTTGACTCTGCTGATTCGAAAAATTGTTGTTTTTGCTCATATTAGAAAAGAAACCAATAGAGAACAATTCTGAGCGATAAGCAGCAGGGAACAAAAACTGTAGCATATTTGGTAGTAGTAAGTTCCCAATTCTAAATTCAGAAAAAGAGAACATCCTAGAAGCCAGCAGTTTCTGTAACATGTCCACCGACAAATATGACGAGAAGAAACACTCGATATATATTTTCCTCCCTCCGCTTCAGGCAAGGTAGGATAATTGACACTTATATCGGCGAACGTGATCATCCAATAGCGCGCATGCATGATTGGCGACGTCACGCACCGCCACGGGTACGTTGATGACGCTGACCACGTCGTCCTCGGTGCCGGCTGACATCGAGGGCTCGAAGACGAAGGTCTTTCGGTCGAAATACTGCACCGTGTTGTGCTCGCTGTCGAAGCCCTGGATTTCCTTTTTCCGGTACTCCCTGCACAGAGGAACAATGGCGCCCGAAGATGAGACCGCGGCGTGTCGCATTGCACAGCGACGACGGAGGAGTCATCGTACACCCGAGCGATGATCCGTCTTTCCTGCCGCGTTTCCCATCCCGTATTATTTTCCCGCCGCTGCGCGTGATCGCGTAACAAGACGCCCGTCGTGACGTGAAAGGCATGCAAATACCGCCTATACACTGCACTCCATCTCGGCTCTATACATATCGCTTGCCTGCATCCTGTAGCAGCGATCATGGCACCTGCAATGCACGCTGCGAAGGTGGCTGGCCAGCGAAGCTTTGGTATCGCCTGATCCGACATACGAATGTATCGTAGCCTCGTACAATTTAGCGATGCACTACGTGAAACAGCAAAGTAATTAATCGCACTGTACGAAAATTCTCTCTCTCTCTCTCTCTCTCTCTCTCTCTCTCTCTTGGATTTTAGGGCTTCCGGAAGTGTTGGAAAAATGAATATTCCGGATTTCGCTTGTAGCAGCATTTCACGTTAGCAATGTTATAGTCATTTTTAAAAGCCATGATACTGAGATGTGCGCCGGCGAGGCAGAATGGTCTGCAACTGTGCATACACGTTTCTTTGAAATCCTTTGCCTCAGAATTCGCAAGGTCGAAACAGCTAAACAGCTGCGCTCAAATTTCACACATCGCAATCGCCGCCCTTGTTTGCTTTGTTGTTTTTTCTTTATATATATATATATATATATATATATGTGTGGTGTGTGTGTGTGTGTGTGTGTGTGTGTGTGTGTGTGTGTGTGTGTGTGTGTGTGTGTGTGTGTGTGTGTGTGTGTGTGTGTTTCATGCTGCTGTGAAGAGCTATGGCTTTTTTTCTTTTCCTGCTTGTCTTTGAAACCTTGTAATGGCACGCGAAAAATGAATGTTTGATTGTCGCATACGGCTGGTGCATGTTTGCAACAATCTTTCTTTTACACTTGTACAAATAATCGTTTTCCTTTTTATTCCTGTTTTTTTCTTTTTTTGCAAATGAGGGTCACGTCATACGAGTCATAAGAATGACACACGAGCCATGTATTGGTGTTTTTGTCTCTTGCATTAAACATACTGTATCCTGCGCTTTCCCGTGTCTATCGATTTTCTTTCCTTCCTACTGCGCTTGCGCAGCATGTTACTAACTCAAAATGAACCAATTAATCTACAAGAGAGTTTCGCTGTAACAAACTCCGGGATTCAGATCATATAGGGCTTCACACACATCATTTCATTTCATGCAGTGAAGTGAGATATACTGCTTTGTAGTAAGAATGCTGCTCCGAGTCTGTGGTGAAAGCCAAGTACACACGAAGCCACGCATCTGCCCCAATGTTCCCCGGAAGCGACATGCGTTTTACAGAGAAGTCACGAGTTACCCGCAGGCTATACGGGCGACCGTTCTCGCTCCTCCCCGACGTGCAATGCGGTAGGTAGCTCCGGATTTCACTCGGGTCTTGCAACTACGCCGCGCAATCAGCGCAACCGTCTCATAGATGTACATTGGCCAACGTTCGAAGTAGATGTGCACAATAAAACGAGAGTGTTTCATCCGAGCCCGCGTGCACATATAAAGACAACGCTGTACTCCTTCGCCTTATTGAACAATTGTGTCCCTTCAAGGTCGCCAGTACAGGTTCCAGGCTTTACACGATCCTGCAGCAGTCGCTGGACATAAGACAAAGCCGAGAGAATGGCGCAACGCCGCAAATGTCGCAGCATAGAGATTAGACGCATTGATTGCGCGGTGTTGTCGGCAGACGGGGCATGAGCAACAAAATTGTTATGCGTGCCTTACTGCGTATGCGAGATGACATTAATTCACTGTAACGATTCGGAGGTGTACCTATATAGGCAACTATGTCCGCGACAGTTTGAGAGGTCCGAACTCTTTCTTTCTTTCCTTCCTTTCCTGGTCGGAGTGGTGCAGCTACCGCTCCTGCAGCGGCGTTGAGGTCTACACAGCTGCACAGCATTTCATTTTTCTGTAATTCACAATTTATGATGCAGGAGCTAGCACAACAGGCACGTTGCTGTTGGGATTTTTTAAAATTTTTTTTGCGAAGGCAAGTAATTGCTTGCAGCATCTTCGTTCCAGCCGCGTACAGCGAGCGTGAAGTTGTAAATTTATGACCACGAGAACGCATTGAGCTGCAGACGTTCGAGCGTCACATGCATATGCGTGCCGCGGCAACTGTTCCAGTGACCAATCTTCTAGTTATACCACGCGAGTTTTGCGAAGAGCTCGCACGAAAGTTTCCGCGCTCGTTACTCATTCATACGCGCTGTACGTGAAGCGTCCGCATTAAGAGTTGAGCCACCAGTGCGTGACCGAGAAGTGCGGTGGGCAGCGCCGCCGAACGACAGCTGTGTTCACTCATCCGCGATGCGGTGTGTGGCGTACGGAATCACGGGACAATCCGTCATAGGTGACACAACATATCGAAGTTCGATATATACGAAGTGGCGTCTTTCGTGCGCCAACCGAAGCCCGACACATGGAAACTAGTCAAGCCCGCTGTCTACCTTCGAGCCGCGGCTTTCTATACAGTTCCAGGCTACAGTTTTAGATATCTTGCTTCGTTTCTGTAATTTTTGCGGCACTGTATAGCAACAAACTCGCGACGACTGCGTTTTTAACAATGCGATGCCCTTGTTAGATGCATTTCACACGATCTGATAAGAGGGGGAGAAAAAAAAGGAACCAATGTAACACGTGCTAGATTTGCGCGCCTCTAAACTATACACTCTAAAGAGGGAGCTGTTTTCGATGCGTCCGCCGCGGTGGTGCACTGGTCACGGTGCTCGGCTGCTGAATGAAAACACGCGCGCCCGATGCCGACCACGGCAGCCGCATTTCGATGGAGGCGAAATAATTGAAGCCCGTCTACTATGCGCTGTCAGTGCAAGTTGAAGAAGTTCGTGTGGTCGAAATTTCCGGAGCCCTCTACTACGGCGTCTCTCATAATCCTATCGTGATTTTGGCACCTAAACCCCGGCATTTGTTGTTATTACCGTGTGAGGCTCATTTTGTCCTGCAAAATTAATCGCCATCTATCATGCATGGTTTTGCTTTCCGTCGAGGTCAGGCATCGGTCAACCTATAACACACTCGGCATGGCACGGCAAGGCGTGCTCGACGTAAAGGTAGCGAGCTCGGTGTGTTAGGCAAAGAAAGAGAGCGCGATATTGGTGGCAGCTATCGCTTGGGAGACCAGATGATCTTCAAAAGGAAATAGAAACGCTTTAGAGCGATTTCCTTTTTGTTATTAGTATCGAATCTGTAGGCTAGCAATTGATAATTGTAGGAGACAGGAGCACCGAAACGCGTCAACCGAAGGCTATTTAGGTGACAAGACTCAGCTAATGCCGAGGGAAGAACCGTTATACTTCCTCGAGTTACAATAGGGACGACCAAGCGCAGGCGTGATCGTGATTTTCTGGTTTCTCCAATAACATAACGTCAGCTTCCGTGTTTGTAAGAGCGAAAGCACATTGAGGTACCAATACACTTAAACAAAAGTGCTAAGGTAAAGTGCAGCTGGCTGTGTCAGGAGTTTATAACCCACAGCTGTCATCATACCCTGTCTGATCCAACATAGATGTTTGGACGAGACAGAGAATTTCAGGGGCAGAAAATAACGTATCCTATCATTAGCAATACCCTTGACTGACTCTGTACATGCAAGCTTTTCAGAAAAAGATCATTGAGTCTTAGGAAGTTGCTGATCTTTTCTTCTTAACACATTTAAAAAGTGCTCTAGCTTGTATTATTGGCTTGATTTGTCTTGAAATAAGCGTCGAAATAATTCGAAATAGTGACGACTGTTCTCAAATTTCGCGTAATTTTGTGGCAGCAGGGGGAACCCATTCCCACCTGTGACGTGTCATCCGTATATCTCGGGAACGCTCACCTGTACACGTAAGGCCCCACTTGCTTGACCTCGGCCAGGTCGCCGGCTGCGAACTTCTCCGGGTTCGTGATGTTGAACAAGTGGAATGACATGTAGATGGGAACCTTGACGTTGCTCCATTTCTCCAGCGTCTCAGAGCCGTTTTTGAGTTGGAGTTGCTGTGACGGATAGCAGAAGACGAAGTTTATAAGATTGGGACTCCCCTCTTCCATATTTTTCTGTATTGTACCATCTTATACCACTAATATTGATTGACTGATTGATTGGTGGTTTCAGGTTTGCTTACTTAATCGGCATATTTGGGACCTAGTTAGCTGAGGATAATCAGTACCAGCAAAAATACACCTGAAATGTACTTCCCTTTAATTCAGTAAAATATAAAAATAATGCGCATTTTGAAATTTACGAGCGCTATGGCTTGGGCAAGGATTACTTCATCTTTTATGCGCAAGATCTGACCCGGAGAATATATGTAGTCAGGACGAACAAAATGGTAGCAAGTGATGCATGCAAACTTTTACTTCCGCTCCTGTGCTGTTGGTGTTGCTATTGGCGCTGTTTTTATTGCTATCATTGTCGATATTGGACGAAAGCACATAGAACTGACCAAAAGTAAACTGTACTCATAAAAAAAAAAAAACCTTCATATTGCTTCTGCTGACACCGCTGAGGCAAACGCGGTTGTTGACTCTGTTGCTGTTGGTATGTTCTGTTACCGTGTTCATATGTGTGCATCCTCTCCTTTGATACCCGTCCGATATTGCTCTAATGAACTAACTGGTACACGCACTACAGGATCATACCAAACTGTAAATTTAACCGCGTTTGGCTTCTCGAGCAAAATGCTGCAGCCATGCGCACATCAACGTAAAGAACCTTGCTTTTTAAAACGAATTACCATGTCACGCCGTTTCTATTACAAAAGAAAAAGGGGCCAATACGGCTGGGCCTCCTTACACTAATTAAAACTTGCTCATTCGTTGATGCGATTACTAGGCTGAATGTGCAACATTATGATTCACTCGAGTGATAATACACATAGAGACATCAACCAACGATGGACGAGAACAGGCAGACGTGCAAAGAATACCAGGACTTCTTTGCGACACTTATACGCGGCTTCAGCAGAATTTCAGCGGTAGTGTGATCTTCGTCAGAATGAAGGTGCCATGGCAAAAACGCAAGTAAACGTACTTGCGCCAAATATTTTCCTCGGCCACAGCACAACCGAATCTGCAGCAGCTTTTATTCATTCATTCTTATCATAAACACGAGGATTGTTCCTGCTCCTTCGTTCCTTTCTTTCCTCGTGATACAGGGTTGTAATACGCTATCCTCAGCGCAAAAGACAACCCTCTTGAAGAGCCTTGACACATAAACGTATGCGCATGTGCAGATTTTTCAAAAGGCAGATCGTGGCAGCATTGAATTCGTTACGAGGATCCATTGGTTGCAGATAACTCCTGGACCGCCACGTGCGCTGTTCTTTTGGTGGGTCGTGCACGCGTAGGTTCCTTGAATCCATATTCAGTTAATTATACATATATTTCTGATTCCGCTAGAAGTTAAAACAGCCTGTTGTGAGCTGCCAATACAAGCAATTGGTCAAACGTCGAAATACAAGAAACTCCCCCCCCCCCCCTCCTCCCTTTAGGGTTATCGGTGTGCGCGATTTCGCATTTGTGAAAGGCACTGTTTATCCCCCCCCCCCCCCTTCCTATTTCATCTCGGGGTCCCGCACTGGACTGTTTCCGGGTTGGCCTCATCAAGGCCGAGACCCCGGACATTGGCCCGACAAAGTGAGCCAGCCGGCAGCCGCCGCGACAGTTATGCGGAGCGGGGTTCCTCGTTCTACTGCGCCGAGGGCGGCGCAGGAAAGGCGATTAGTCCGGTAGCTCACGCGCCTCCATACTTGTGACGTCCTTTTGTTTCCTCCACGGCATACGCTACTTCGTACGTTATTTGCCCGTTTGATTGGCGTTATTTTTATCGAGGTCCCTCGTACCGTCGAGGAAGGGAAAGCTCGTGGACGTCCTCGTGCAGTGTCCCATGACGTCGGAGTGGCGCCACTCCGGCAGCACGCGCATACTCGCACCGATCGACGACGTTAGCAGAGGGAGGATACTTTGCCAGACGTTAAGTTTCTGCCACACGCTTTAAAGGGCCCCTAAACAACCCCGAGGTCCAAAATTTGTTTTATAGATATAACTGCACTCCTGTGTGATGTGAACATGCTCCCGCAAGAATTTTGCGAATAGGTGGAATAATAAAGAAGTTACACGGATTTAAGTGGCCGCTTGCGTCGGTTTCGTTTTCTCGGTCGGCCTCCCCACCCTTCTCTGCCGAGGAGAGGCTAGGCGCGGTGCGCCGTCGAGACTCCGCCCACTTTTGACACGTGACATGACGTGACAATTGACGTCATTGACGCTTGCGCTGCGGTACTGGTTGCTCCCGTTCTAGAAACGTTGGGTTGCTCCTGCGCTCACGCCGATGGGATGGCCAGAGGATCTGACAATAGACCTGGTTTCGACCAATCAACGGGATACAACTGCGCAAGGTTGTTCGCGGTAGAACGTGACGACACCTAGGATGCGAGCGCGACTGGTCAATCGTAGGAAAGAGGCGCGGGAATTGTTTTTTGAAATACGGCGTCTGTGTGGCGCGCAGCGCTGTCATATTCGCAGAATGTGATCGCCGCAACCTTCTCTATGATTGAGTTAGCTTGTTTGGGCGGCTTTAAAAAAAAGTAGGAGCCTGTTTAGTGGCCCTTTAAGTTTATGCGTGTGGTTATTTGTCGCTCAGAGCTGCACAGAGTAACGCCGTTCCTCAATTTGCGTGTCTTCAGAAAGGCCGATGCGACACGGAAGCAGGACCCGTGGTCAACTAGCATCATTGAAGGACCACAGCTTCGACACTTTAGACACAGACTACACGCACCGAGCAGCTCGTACGCGAACGATCGCCTCATAAGGACAACTGAGCGGGACGATGTTCTGTTTGCATATGGCGTTATTTGTGTGTATACGAGTTTCCGAAGCTTTATGCAAACAGCACGTGACGATATAAATCAAGCTTGCGCGGGTTCGCATTATGTGACTAGAAATACTGCGGAATAAAGTGATCATACCCATTTGATAAGCCAGCCTGCATTATTGCTCACTCCAAAAAATTAGTTTTATGCTACAAATGTCGCCTATAAGGCAATTAGCGCTGCAGGTCGAGAAAAGAAAGAAAAAACAAAGCATAGTAATTGGTTTGCAAACGGCGGTAAACCCAGCGGCTAACGTAGCTGTGAACTCACCGGTAAACGAAGCGGTAAATCCAGCGGCAAAGCAGTTCCACTCAACGGGAAAGCCGTAAGGAGCGCGGAGCAGTGATTCGTCTGTGTTTCCCTTGTGCTTATGTTATGTTGTGGTTATGTTGTGCTGCGATGTGTTTGTGATGTTCCTATGTTTATGTTTTGTCTGCTTATCGTTTTATGTGATGCTCTATTTATGTTGTGTTAAGCTGTTCCGTTACGCTGTTTTGTGAGTAGGGTATATGTTATTCTATTTTGATGCCAATGTGTGGATTAGTAATGTGTTAATGATCCGTTGCCTTGTAAATGTCGCTATTGGGGTCTATGTTTTGTTTATTGGTTCTTTTCATACGATTATCTGTTCTAAGATGTGGCAGTGGTATGAAGGCAAGCGTGTCTGTAAGAGGTTGAGGGCAACAGCGGGCCAGTCTTTCCTTTCCCTCTAACCCGAGACAGAAGAAGGACAATGAGGCTTTCTTTCTTTCTTTCTTTCTTTCTTTCTTTCTTTCTTTCTTTCTTTCTTTCTTTCTTTCCCTTCGCATAATCACCTCAATGTAACAGTGGCCTGAGGCCAAGAGCATGAGTGGGTCGGCTTTTCTCTCTTGCGTGAGCGCGATGACATGACACATTACGTGCCGACAGCACGGGTACTTAAAGTGCTCCGCACTTAATAAATGTATAATGCACATCGCGTGAACTGAGGTAGCATATAATACAGAAGTTCCTGCGGAGACACTAAATACCGGCACGATGAGGTTTCTTGAGCGTTCATTCTGCAGCTATGATGGTCCGAACAAACTTTTTGATTTGATATCTCTCGGCTGAAGGTCTCCTCTTCAGATTCAACATTACCGAGAGTTATAAAAATGAAATATATTAATATTCTAGGACGCAAAGCGCCTATCAAACTATCTATTTTCCTTTTTCATCTTACTATAGGTGCATGCTCTTTGTTTCAAGCCACGGCTAGCGTATAGCGATGCGTGTAGTTGAATAACTGTATAAACATGCAGAACCACAATGCTCTGTGTAAAGCAAGTTGCTGCAGACGAGTGGTTTATTATTCATTAGACACGTTTTCCGTCATTCCGTATCAACATGTGAAGTCTAAGTTACGTAGGCCTCCATGGCGAAGGCTGCCTGTCGCATCCCCTGCCCAGAGATATTACCACACGATCAGCCCCCTTTGCTGCTGCTCTCCTTTTAGTACCGACCGTATTACGCTCATGGAATGCCTCAAGAGCTACGTGCCTGTAAAAGAAAAGAAAAGAAGAAAGTTGCATAGCAAAGAAAACTGACCTGCATCATGGAAGCCGGCTTTTACGCTGCTATTCGTGCCCCTTTTTATTACTCCTAGCCTTGTACTTCGCGTACCCACATTCCGGACCAGCCACAAGTGAAGTTAACTTATACACACGAGAGTCGGAAGTGTAAGGTTCCTCGGTTAATCCAGAGGTTTCGTCCTGCAGATAGATGTCACATTAGCTGGTAGTGCCCCAGGGACTCCTCTCTCAATTTCGCAACTCCTCGCTCGAACTATGTTACAAAACGACTGGGAGGTGAAAAGTGGGGGAGGATGGGGGGGGGGGGGAGGAGGGGGGGGGCGGAATGAAGCTTTAAGTGAATAGCGAGGCGTAGTACAGGGCTTCACTTGCAGCGAAGTTCAGCGACCGTTTTTTTTTTTTTTTTTTTTTTTTCCGAGCCGTTGTTCCGTACGCCTCATCCACCCGCTGCATGGCCCCCGCTTATCGCAAGGCGCGACCCTCCGGGCGATACGTTCGTTCCGGCACACATTTCAACTGCCATCGCTGTTGTCGCTGCTGCTGGTGCTGCTGCTGGTTGTTTACTTGCGTTCTCGAGGCCATTTATATATATGTTTCCATCGCGTTCCTCCTCGGTTGCGCCTCGCTGCTCAGCGTGCGGCCGCCGAGGAAGGAGCAATGTGCGCTAAGAAAGGAAGGAACCGAGTGCAGCCGGCTCAACGAGACGACGCCGACGACGTTTCGGCACTTCGGAGGAGGAAACGACCGCAAGTAGAGCACTGTGTGCCCGCGACGCTCTTCCGACCTCCCGCGGGTACGCCACGCTCAAATGCATGTCGCTGGCCGGACGGCTCGACGGGACCGTTGCGCTGTGTGTGTGTGTGTGAGCGCCTAGCAGACGCCTCCCTCTACGTCACCGCGAACATAGTGCGCACATGGGAAGGAAGAAGAAGGAGCCCCCGAATACATTTTGGCCGCTTTGCGGCGTGACCGTGGGACGCTGCAGCGGGCCCGAAAGGATATGGTGTCGCTTTGAGTTACGCCTGAGGTTACAACATGCACTGCTTAGAAAGAGCAGAATCTCGCCGCATAAGCATTGCAGTTCCGGCCATTTCAAAGCGCAATTTTAATTTTGAGTTTTGGCATCGTTCAAATAAGATCTATATTTATAAAAACAGGATGACTGCCATGGCAGGATGTCTGCCCTCCCTTGTGATTTTTCCGGATTTACGCCACTGGCTGTGTCATTCGGTGAATTCACCAGTAGAACGCCTTATTCCGAGCTCCACGCTCAAGCTCGTTCGTCTTTAAAGCTGTTTGCATACAGCTGAAAGGCGATGCGCCATCTGTTTAAGAAAACATTAACACGAATGTTCGCAATAGAGAGTAGAAGTATTCATCGACAGGGCTTTACCGACAAATGTATTTCATGCCAAATTAATGAAACAGCGCAGGCGACTTCATGTCCCAGAGGGTGAAACACCTCGGATAAACCACCACGATTACGTTATCCGGTTTAAACAACGATGACAGAAAAGTAGTTTTAGATCTCTTGCTCAGCAAACGGCCATTGAACAATGTATGAAACTGACTAATTTTGTTGTTATTTGAAATACTGTCCTCGAGTTGAGTGCTTCTGAGGTCTGCCCTTCCACAGATACACTGGCAAACGCTGGTGTGCACGTTTATTCTGATGTATTTAGTTGTTTTGTACCCGCTCTTTCTGAGGAGTTCAGAGGCGTGTTGGGAGTAGACATGTTGACAAACAAAGAAATAAATTAGATGGCGACTGTCTCTGAAGCCTCCAGGCTCTATGTTAATTTCAGGAAACGATTTTTTTTAAAAAGGGAAATGTGCTCAGTATACCCATGTCAATGTCGTTGCAGGTTCACCGGGTTTCGGGGGCAGAAGAGCTCAGAACACGAGATTGGCGAGTTCACGCTTAGTGGTTAACAGAACCCTTAATTACAAATTCAAGCCCTTTCGGGGTTTTCTTTTTTCCCCTACAACATTGCCAAATCAAATAAAAAGACCACTTATGACGTCTCGGTTGCAACGACGTTTATTAGGACCTGCTACTCGGCATCGAACCAGCCAAGGCCCACACACGATAATGATGATGCCGAGGCACTGAAGATGGAGGTCAACCACAGCAGGATGATAATGATAATGTACAGATGAGGAAGAAGTTCATAATAAACGCCCACACATTCATTACCATTTGTCGTGTATGGGGTCCTTGACTTGTACAGTCTAATAAATTCATGTCCCCGAATAAGGCCGACGCATCATAATGCTCTCATGATCGAAAGGGCTGTGCCGATAGATGACGCGAGCTGTCTAGAGATTATGTTGATGGCTGCTAGAAAGAGTGCGGAGAAGGGTCGCTCGTGTTGGTCTGCCCTACATCAAATGCACTCGAAGAATGTTACTTGGATGTCGGGGCCAGACGAAGGGCGCAGCCGTGAGTGCAGTTCCGTGGGACTGCGTGACGCTGGTATATTCGTGACTTTGCGTCTGTTTTTCTGTACTGACGGACGTATCCAGAAGAGATGATGATCAGTGCGTGTATATTCTGCACAGTGAAGGCAGTCTCATAACGCTCTCCGAGATACTCTTTTTGACGCCAGGCTGGTGCGTTGACAGCTCCCAGCAGGTCCCTGAGACTACGGTTGACAGTGCTGGAGTCGGTATGCTACCAGCGTTGAAATTCGCGCGTTTTACAGCGAAACTGTGTATGGCTAGGGTACCAGAAAATGTGTCCGAGATCGTGACAAAAACAAATCATCCTGCGGGCCGATGCTGAAGGGAATGCGAAACCATGTAAGGTGCAGAAAACTTCAGGCCCTATGGGAAGAGAGAGAGAGAGAGAGAGAGAGTGTGTGTGTGTGTGTGTGTGTGTGTGTGTGTGTGTGTGTGTGTGTGTGTGTGTGTGTGTGTGTGTGTGTGTGTGTGTGTGTGTGTGTGTGTGTGCGCGCGCCTCAGCGACGTCGTTCGCAATATAAATAACCCAGAACCTCAGACACCCTGCCCTTTCACCCATGTGATGATGATGTGATGATCATGGTTCGGCGAAGGAAAGGACGCTCATTTCTGCAGCCCATATAGGGAGCACGGCTGCTTAAGCGTCAGTGTGGTAGGGGAAAGGGACGTACCGAAACAGACAGGAAGGAGATAAAGGCCGTAGTGGAGGGCTCCGGAAATTCTGACCACTTGGGGTATTGGGGCACCTTAAACTTGCACTGACAACGCACAGTACACGGGACTCTGGCATTTTCGCCTCCATCGAAAATGCGACCGCCGCGGCCGGGGTCACACCAGCGTTTGGATGGCAGCCGTAACCACTACACCACCGCGGCGGACAATCCCCCGTGTGGTCAATACACATGGACGATTCTGTGCGAATGAAAATACACCTTTAACCAACCAGCCAAACTTATAGGATGTAAGAAGCAGGCCACGTATCTAACAGCGAGCGACCCTGATGTGTTCCGTGTGCTTGCGCACGCATTCACGGCCGCGTGATCGTATGCAGATACCTCAGCCTCGTTTCCCAACGTCCCCGTCTTCAGACGCGCTGACAACGACGCCTGATAGGAGGCGAGGCAACGGCCAACGTTCATCGGCAGCTTGGCATCCGACGCGAGGTCTTTTGTTTACGTAAAACACAGTTGGCGGTTGCGCGTGGGGGTTTCGAGGTCGTCCCCTCGTCAGTTGCAGCGTTGCCCGTGAGCACCCCACCGACTTCTGTTACGATGTCCTCGGCAGAATGTAGGCCTGGCTTAACTGATACGCACGAGAGAGCGAAGCTGCATTCGAAATTTGCGATAACGCAGGGCCTATATTAGCTGGACTAAAATATCGGTTCTCAGAAGATTACCCAAAGTGTGTAGCATCGAGGGCAGTCACCCTGTCGGCCCTCGTCAGAGCAGCAACGCAGTGTTAAATGTATCAGGCAAGTGAACTTATCGGTTTGACAATCACTACATGCCCGTTACGAACCACCCAACAAAGAAATTATTATGGCGACTGGTCTCTGAAGCCTCCAGGCTCTATGTTAATTTCAGGAAACGATTTTTTTTTTAAGGGAAATGTGCCCTGTATACCCATGTCAATGTCGTTGCAGGTTCACCGGGTTTCGGGGGCAGAAGAGCTCAGAACACGAGATTGGCGAGTTCACGCTTAGTGGTTAACAGAACCCTTAATTACAAATTCAAGCCCTTTCGGGGTTTTCTTTTTTCCCCTACAACATTGCCAAATCAAATAAAAAGACACTTATGACGTCTCGGTTGCAACGACGTTTATTAGGACCTGCTACTCGGCATCGAACCAGCGAAGGCCCACACACGATAATGATGATGCCGAGGCACTGAAGATGAAGGTCAACCACAGTAGGATGATAATGATAATGTACAGATGAGGAAGAAGTTCATAATAAACGCCCGCACATTCATTACCATTTGTCGTGTATGGGGTCCTTGACTTGTACAGTCTGTAATAAATTCATGTCCCCGAATAAGGCCGACGCATCATAATGCTCTCATGATCGAAAGGGATGTGCCGATAGATGACGCGAGCTGTCTAGAGATTATGATGATGGCTGCTAGAAAGAGTGCGGGGAAGGGTCGCTCGTGTTGGTCTGCCCTACATCAAATGCACTCGAAGAATGTTCCTTGGATGTCGGGGCCAGACGAAGGGCGCAGCCGTGAGTGCAGTTCCGTGGGACTGCGTGACGCTGGTATATTCGTGACTTTGCGTCTGTTTTTCTGTACTGACGGACGTATCCAGAAGAGATGATGATCAGTGCGTGTATATTCTGCACAGTGAAGGCATCTCATAACGCTCTCCGAGATACTCTTTTTGACGCCAGGCTGGTGCGTTGACAGCTCCCAGCAGATCCCTGAGACTACGGTTGACAGTGCTGGAGTCGGTATGCTACCAGCGTTGAAATTCGCGCGTTTTACAGCGAAACTGTGTATGGCTAGGGTACCAGAAAATGTGTCCGAGATCGTGACAAAAACAAATCATCCTGCGGGCCGATGCTGAAGGGAATGCGAAACCATGTAAGGTGCAGAAAACTTCAGGCCCTATGGGAAGAGAGAGAGAGAGAGAGAGAGAGAGTGTGTGTGTGTGTGTGTGTGTGTGTGTGTGTGTGTGTGTGTGTGTGTGTGTGTGTGTGTGTGTGTGTGTGTGTGTGTGTGTGTGTGTGTGTGCGCGCGCCTCAGCGACGTCGTTCGCAATATAAATAACCCAGAACCTCAGACACCCTGCCCTTTCACCCATGTGATGATGATGTGATGATCGTGGTTCGGCGAAGGAAAGGACGCTCATTTCTGCAGCCCATATAGGGAGCACGGCTGCTTAAGCGTCAGTGTGGTAGGGGAAAGGGACGTACCGAAAGAGACAGGAAGGAGATAAAGGCCGTAGTGGAGGGCTCCGGAAATTCTGACCACTTGGGGTATTGGGGCACCTTAAACTTGCACTGACAACGCACAGTACACGGGACTCTGGCATTTTCGCCTCCATCGAAAATGCGACCGCCGCGGCCGGGGTCACACCAGCGTTCGGATGGCAGCCGTAACCACTACACCACCGCGGCGGACAATCCCCCGTGTGGTCAATACACATGGACGATTCTGTGCGAATGAAAATACACCTTTAACCAACCAGCCAAACTTATGGGATGTAAGAAGCAGGCCACGTATCTAACAGCGAGCGACCCTGACGTGTTCCGTGTGCTTGCGCACGCATTCACGGCCGCGTGATCGTATGCAGATATCTCAGCCTCGTTTCCCAACGTCCCCGTCTTCAGACGCGCTGACAACGACGCCTGATAGGAGGCGAGGCAACGGCCAACGTTCATCGGCAGCTTGGCATCCGACGCGAGGTCTTTTTGTTTACGTAAAACACAGTTGGCGGTTGCGCGTGGGGGTTTCGAGGTCGTCCCCTCGTCAGTTGCAGCGTTGCCCGCGAGCACCCCACCGACTTCTGTTACGATGTCCTCGGCAGAATGTAGGCCTGGCTTAACTGATACGCACGAGAGAGCGAAGCTGCATTCGAAATTTGCGATAACGCAGGGCCTATATTAGCTGGACTAAAATATCGGTTCTCAGAATATTACCCAAAGTGTGCAGCATCGAGGGCAGTCACCCTGTCGGCCCTCGTCAGGGCAGCAACGCAGTGTTAAATGTATCAGGCAAGTGAACTCATCGGTTTGACAATCACTACATGCCCGTTACGAACCACCCAACAACAGGGAAGAGCAAATCAGCAATCTCGCATTAGTTATCGCGAGTCTTAGGCTCCTGACGTGCGTACTTTCCGGAGGAGGCACCGGTTCGGTCGCTGCCTTGGCTGCTGTGACACTTCAATGTCGCACAACGAGGAGCGACGAGTGAAGGCGCACCTGCAGCCCAGGAAAAGCATCCGGCGTGTGATCAACAATCGCGGTGACGGCAAGGACCTGGCTGACGCAGCAGGGCACAGCTTGACGCCCGTCCTCGCCGACAAAGGTTGTAGCACTGCGCTGCTTGGATGTGGCGAAAGCTGCCTTCGGTCTATACACAGAGGTCATCGAAGGGCCGGCCGCGGAAAGGAGACGCTGTTGTCTCGCGTATAAACTGAGGTCGTCGTGCCGGATAACCGACAGCCACGTGCCGAATCATTGGAACTTCGACGGGCCAGTCATTTAAGGGCGGATAAACAATTACCCTCTACAACAGGCTTTGCCGGAGTAGTGCTCTCAACGTATCCGTGGTTACGTTGCGTCCTCGAATGGTCAGGGTCGACTCGTACGTAGCACTCGTGCAGGAAAAAAATCTAGCGATCTTTCCGTCTCCCGGTCTAACCTGGTCGTTGTGTTTTCATTCGAACTCTAAGCGCACGTGCGCAACCTTTTCGCGTTTTCGACCTTCCATATCGGTTCTCGCCGTTTGCGCAGAGACCTCGTGTACAAGGTCGGCAGGACGAACGCGCGCGCCGCCGTCACCATCGCCAGAGATATCGCGCCACAACATCTGATGTCAACACATGGGCGCCGTTATAAAGAGCAGGCTGTATCTATTTATCGCTGTTTGTACGTGCATTGTGACATCCTTTTTCTCTTCTTCGTCGCGACGACGCATCGTAGTGCAAGCATAGTTCAGGCGAGCCGTCGTGACACCTTTTGTAACCCTTTCGAAGCCGCACGCACGCTTGCAAAACGGAAGAGCAGACGATATTGTAGGGGCGCTTTGGCGAAGGCGAAGGAAACTCGGACTGTGAAAAGGCACCGAGCTGATTTTCCTATCCTTGCGGCGGACGAAATACATACGTCATTTTTCAAGGACAGTGTTTCGAAATCTTTCCGAGGAACCGGCCTACCGTTCACTTAACCTAACCGGCGGCAGTTCGAGCTATAACCGACGTAATACACGCTTGACACGCCCAGAGATAAACGCTAATATTATGCCTTGTAGCCAAGGGTCATATCGCGCTGGACGGGAGTCGGTGGTAAAGTGTAATATATGCAAAACGAGGCTCTGTATTTAGTTATGCGCCTTGTCTCTTAGTGGTTTCCCCTTCTACTGGCGTATTTTATTTTCACCGAAGCGCACTGCTCCCTTCCTCACAACGAAGCGGTGCACAACCTAGCTCGAGGGCAGACGGACCAAGCGGGTGACAAGTGGCCACCGGGAAAGGAGATGGTACACATGGTTACCTATCCAAAGAGATAACCCAACACATCGGAGTCGGGAACGCCCGGTTTCCCTCGCCACGCTCTTCACTTAATAGACGGCAGGCGACGTCCTAATACCATTACAAAAAAAAAAAAAGGGGGGGGGGGGGGAGAAGAACGCCCACCCGAATTCAGTGGCACGCATCGTTATATCATCGTTATCACCTGAATTAATGTACAGATAGACGCAAGTGCCGCAAGGAAAGAGGTCCGTACTTGCACTGGGCTTGTTTTAACGACCCCATGCAGCAAAAAAAAAAAACGTACAAGTACAGAGAGCAGCGGGACACCACATTGCTCAGTTCAGGCCCCGATGAGCAACTCAAAGCAGTTCAGCAAGCCGAGAATGCGGCCGCGGCCCAAGGGTTCCTGGCTGTCACTCAGAAGAGGCAACTAATTGAGAGTTTTGTCGATTCAGAAATGAAGTTGTTTCCACCTGCTCCTGTGTAAAACACAAAATATAAACGCGCTGTCTAGGCAACTCGGCCCTCTGGAAACCTTCAGTGTAAGCAGAACACTGTGTCGGAGGATTCGTCGATTCCAGGGAATGGATCAAAGACTCGAGCGTTTCTTTGTTAGGCAGAACCTAATGAAACGGACAAACAGTGAGGACAAGGAAGGCAGAGGAGAAATTAATTTTAGTCTTTTGTTGTAGTGCAATAAATATAACGTAAATTAACAGGAACTAATGTGGAAGAAAAAAACACACCTGCCGTCAGTAGAGACGGTACCCACGACCTTCGGATAACGCGTCCGACGCCCCACCAACTGAGCTTCAATGGCGGTCTTTCCCCCGCCGACTTTATTAGGTATTTCTGTGCATTTAACTCCTGGAAGCGTTAGTCAGCTCCACTCGCAGACATGGCGGCGAGTGCGGGCACTTTTTGCCTGAAGGCACCCCGTATATATGTCACTGATCTTAATACAGGCTAGTTGCTGACCAGGAACCGCGCGCGCGCGCGCGCGCGCGTGTGTGTGTGTGTGTGTGTGTGTGTGTGTGTGTGTGTGTGTGTGTGTGTGTGTGTGTGTGTGTGTGTGTGTGTGTGTGTAGAGAGAGAGGGTGACAGGCAAGGCAGGCCCGAACAGGGGAGTACCCACGACAATGACATTCACCAGGAAAAAAAATAATGGGCTTGAGCTTATAGTACATGCATTCCCAAATCACCGCCGGTAGTTTGCCGCTGAACCTTGTGGGAAATGTGTGCAACCAATCCATTCTCTCAGAAATTTACAGGTTAACAAAACACGATAAAAAGTTAAGGACCACGCAGCTCGCAATGGAACGAAGAATGAGAGGTGTAACAGCGAGCCGAGGACATCAGGGCACAAACAGGAGTAGCTGATATTATTGTTACAGCCAAAGCATAACAAGTGGACCTTGGGATGGCACGTAATGTGGAGCACAGGCAACCCGCGGACAGTGAAAGCGACGAAATAGATAGCAAGCGAGGAAAAACGCAGTTGAATACAGAGATGTCGAACAGGCTGGGTCAGTCGATCTCGAAACTGATAACGCTTCAAGTGTTCCCCTAGACGGCCTATTCATTTTCTTCATCCTCTCATGGTGTACTTAACACCGACAGGTATAGAGGCATCATGTGATACGGAGTTTTCTTCTCCAAGGCGATCGCGCAGTGATGACACACACAATGTGCTGCTTATCTTCTGAGAGTGCGAGAGAAGCTAGGTTGTTTACGAGCGAAAAGATGCGATATGAAAGCTTACGTGAGTGCGCCGTTGTTGTAGCGCTCTGTTCCTCAATCCGGAACGAAGAATTCGTGCCACGTTAGCGTAAAGTAATTCTATCAGCTGGCGAATACTAGTAAAAAAAAATACAAACGCTCTATCGAAGGAGTCTGTAGTAGTCGAACGTTTGAAGATTCCAAACGCGGAAATTCGGAAAAATTGAGCTCCCTTCGCTCGGAAATTTTCCATTGTTCGATCAACCAAAATGAGGTACAGATATATTCGCCACTTCTCAGTTTGTGTCTCAGCTGTTTTGATAAAATGAATGAAAAGCCCGCAGCACTAACGATCGAAACATGCCATTCTATATGGTATAAGGAAATTTTCAACGGCGCGGTAGAAGTTGTCATTTCAGAATCAAATTAATAGCGTCAGCGGACATCGGGGCTATCTGTTAACTGAAGTTCATTAACTACATGTTCACGAATAACTTTCGTACAAGTACGATCATGAAAGCCGGCGAGAACCTATAGCAAGAGCATCATTCACCTTTGGAAACGAACGCGTAGCAAACATTTGGGACATTCGCTAATAAAATAAATCGTTCGTTACTCGGTCGCTTATATGCTCTCTTGTCTCGTAGCGTATACCCCTCCGCATCAAGAGCTTCGCGGTCACATGACACAGCGAGCTTGGTCAATGCCTCACGCTTCCCATAGGCTTTAGCAGCTGCGTGGACAAAGCATTTGACCGACGTCTCTCTGTCGCTACGTCGAGGCTGCGCTGCCGGCGCCGTGCAAATCGTATCAAGCTGCCAACGTTGACGCCATTCCGTCGCCACAACCACCGCAATAAATGTGCACTTGTTACGTCGAAGCCAGTCACCACAACCGCCCTGTCATGCTCACTTAGATTTGATGTAACGACATTGCCTTAATCACATTTCGTACATGTAGTGTAGGCATTGCAATGTTTTCCTCTTTCTCGTGCATTCTTCGCGCGATCCCCGTGTCACAGAAGCATGGTGGAATTGACAGTCGAAGGACTGCTCTTGTGTAACAAAAGAGCGCCTGGGTGTGTTTTCTGTCTTCTATAGATTTGTGTGACAATATGGTAAGTATATATACATTTATGCCGTACCAACAACAACAAAGCCATGTTTTTCCACTTCTATAGATTCGATTATATTTTAAGTCGTGCTGGTGCTGGTTTTTCTTTGTCTCGTTAAACAATGGATGGCGTAACATACTGTTTAAGCGAGGTATCATGTGCAGTTGGATGCGTGTGCGATTGCCATGAATATTTTATGTCCGACAGTCCTCACTCAGAGCGTACCCTACGGTTTGCAAGTGCACTGGGTGGCAGCACGGTGGCATAACACATTCTCGAACCATCGTACAGCAGCTTGTAGCAGACCGGCCTTTCCGTAAATACGGATAGCTTTACCACGGCCACTCGAAGCAGTCGGAGGAGGAAGCTTTATTCTGTTCTCAATCATTCGTTATACCGACTGTCCGCTGAACGTGTTCTCGTAGGCTAAACCCTCATACATAGACGTCATAACCGACGACGCTACAACGAATCATACCTACGGCCACAGCCACGGCGTTTCACTCGCCGCAACTGTTACGTGCAGGCCCATTTTAAGCGCACCGCCACTGCACAAATTATAAGCTCTAATCAAGCACCATTTCCCGGAATTCGCTGATATCTCACTCCCTCTCTTTCTTTGCGCTCCTCACTCCCTCTCTTTCTCTGCGCTCCCTTGGCATCTATAGTTCATGCGGTTTCTTCGCTTGAAGCGAACAAGCTGTCCTGCTTCATGTGTGAGCGAAAAAAAGTTCACACAAACAAATCGTGCGGCTAGTTCGGAGAAAGGCTATATCTGCGTTAAAGAGCGACTCGCGCATGCATGAAGACTTCTATTTCGTAGAGCAGGCGAAACAGAATAGCGGTGACGCACGCCACCGCGGCCGTTCTGCATAGCCAGCACACGGTTGAGCGCGCCTAATGGACGGCCCGTTGCGCCAATGTTTGCTCCCGGCAGCCGCAATGGACACCAGAAGGGAAAATAGCCCGGATAAATATGCGCGGGCTGCTTCGGGAGACAGCGTACCAACAAGAAGGGTTTTTACATGCCGATTTTAAACCGAAGAGAGGGTCACGACTGCCTAGATCGTGATCGTACGTACCTGGAAAGCGAGTGGATGGGAGTGCGTAAGTCTCGCGTATGACTGCAGATTTCTTAAATTCGATTTCGGCACCTGACGGTATCTGGAAGCGTGCTTGTCATGACTTCGTCAGTCAACGATCAACAATCGAGGCGTCCAATGCCAGCGATTGTTGCTAAAAAAAAAAAAGAAAAAAGGGGGGGGGGGGGGGGATCAGGAAGTTGGGTGAGAACGTGCCTTCTGTCGGTATCAAATGTACGACAGTAAGCTTCCGGTAAACACACCCGGCTGCAATTACATTACAAAGATCCTACATGATGGAATCGAGTCGTGGGTTTTTACCCAGTACGATAGTGACCATACCGGCCTACCAACTATAAAGGCCGTGTTTTTCTTTGTTTCAGAGAAAAGGCGTGAATACACAAAAGCGGCATAAGTGTATCGAAAAGAGAGGCGCATAGGAAAATACGCGTAAGCCCGCTGGCAGTTGTTCAATCGTGTTGACTTCGAATGCCTTAGCAGTGACGTTGAAACGTGGAGGAGGCGTCAAAAGCAAGGACTTCTTCCTCACAGCCTCGTGTCAGTTATTAGATATCAATCGTTGTCAATGCGGAGACTAAGGCTGTGCACCTTGAATGTGCATATCATGGCTTCGGTTATAAGTACCGAAGTCACAGGAGCAGAGACGGGTGAAGTCGAAAGGGAAGTGCAGACGAAACACCATAATGGACCCGATGCTTCCTGCATGCTGACATGTCTTCAAGGCAATAGAGCTATCTCAAAGACGCTCCGCTGTCCAGAAGACTTCACGGGACATGCTGCCCCCCATATTGCGTCGAATGTGTTATTTGTATATTTCAATTACACTGTAATATTTACAACATTAAGGGGAGATTGATGAACGAAACAAAACCACCTCGACACCCGTGGTACCAAACCATCGTACTGATGCAAACTGAGACATGCAAACTTACATATAGAACTGTACTCCACACGGAACATAGGCTAGAACAGCAATAAGGGAGGAGGAGGAAGGAAACGCAAAGGCAGGGAGGCTAACCAGAAAGAACACCGATCATTTATGAAATGAGGTGTAAAGCTGGTTGAAGCATACCGTATTTTCTTGCACAATGGCAGCACCGGCTAACCTTGGCAAATTGTTCTTGAATGTTGGCTATGTTCTAATATAACAACGTAATAAAATGAGCACCTATACTGATTTTCATATTCCTCACTCGACTTAGGTGCTTCGCACACTGCGATAGCGCCCCATTAAAAAAAAAAGAAAATCGCCGTATTCTTCTTTTTTAAGAAAGAAGAAAGGGGGTGGAAGAAAAAGAGGAGAGGGGGGGAAGAGGAGGCATTGCTCGGTAACTTATGCGAGGTATCCCTTCATCGTATACAGAAAGCTTGCCTGCGTGGCCTCCGTCATCCCTGAAACCTGCGGCGTAAATCATTTCAACTAATACGGGCCGTGGAAGGGAGGGACTAGGGTCATCTGCCCAGTGTCCCCCCCTCCCATTCGCCTACACCCTTGGTCGTCCTTGAACAGAAGGCGAGTGGGCACACGTATCGGTCAGATGGCGGATACGGTGTTTACGTTTCCGCTGAAAAGAGCCACCTTTCCTGTTCGTCGGCGCTGTAACTATACTTTATAGCGATCCCCTTGGCACAATGTCGAATAAGCGGCCGGGATTTACATCGCTGCAGTCGTTTGCATTTTCACTCTCATTTCTCAGTAGGTCTCCCATACCCGATGGTGGGAAATTACCGGCGAGTGCCACGACCTTGAGACATGCAAATTAATCTTTAGTGCCCTGACTTGATAGCGCGCGCATATCTGCTTTCCTCGCGTTATACCGTATCGCAAGTTGCTCTGCGAAACATTCTTCTTTTTATTTTTTTAGCTCGCTCAGGACAGCTCAAGAACAGTCTCTTTCAATGCCTAATTAGTTAATCGGTTACCTCATCTTGTTAATTGGGTCAACTATATTCGCTCGAATACCTGCAGGTTTATTAAGCCCAATGGCCACACTCTATGCAACTAGTTGCTCTTGCGTCTATCGTTAAAGGAGTACTGACACGATTTTGCGGCGGCAGAAAAGGGACATTTTTTCGTTTTCTAGCCGTGCATTGTTAACGCTCTCCACACACCGAAGCCAGGAAACACGTCTAAAGTATTTTAGTTTCATTTAGAGTTTTCGTCGCCCGGAATCTGCAAGCCAGCACCAGCGCAATGGGCAATCAGATGACCTATGAACACAGTCTCTTGAAAATCGCGGATATCGTTGTCGGAGTCGCTGGACGACCGGGAAACCATCGTTGTTTGCGTGGCCAACGTGCGATTGACCGCTTCCGACAAAGTTGCAGTGACACCATCACGTTCCTATGGAGATAAATGGACACCGATAGATGCACGTACTGCTGTCCCGACATGAATTAGACGTACGTTCGACCTTCGAGGGGGCGGTTTCCTTGTACGTCCGTCACTAGTAAACCGGCCCCTCGAAATCGAAACCGAAAGTGGGCTTTCAAGGGAGCCGCATTAAAAATATATTCATTGCGTTGCTAGGCCTTGCAATAGTCTTTTTACGGTTCTCCACGCCCGTGCATTTATTTACAGCAACAATGAGAGAATGTCAAAAATTCGTGTCAGGACTCCTTTAATGTATTATTATTCAGTCGTACTTGAACCGCTTAGCGGTGAGTACATCTTTCTGTTACAGCACGCGCGCATTTATTCTCCCGCGCGTTTGAGCCTGTTACATGGGCCGTGCTTGCACGCACGTTAACATCATAAATGACAAGGTGCGATAGTAATCGCCATGGCGAAATCTTTACTAGGACAAAATGTGTCAGTGTGGTCCCACGCTTCCCGCCGCGAGAAGCCGACTTTCCGCATTTCTCAACGCGTTTGCTTTCGCCATGGAGTAACAGTCGCCACTCCCCATTGCTTCCTTTGGTGAGAACGGACGCGCAGATTTGCGCAGTCTGGAAGCCAACAAACAATGGCGCTTACTCCGATAAACATCGGCTTAAATCACGGTCTGCGCGTTTATGAGAACTGCGGTCGACGACTCCTAACGGTGCTTTGGCGACATCGTGTTGCAACTCGTGCACTTACAACAAAACAAAGTCTAGCTAAGAGCGTTTATGAGCGTTGCTAAGTGCTTGTTTGTCTGGAGCTTGGCTTTATGGTGGCCGTTATCTCGGAGACTAAACGTTACGTAACCTCCCCCTCGCAGCGCCACAAACCTATCATTGAAGATACGCATGTTGACTACGTTTAGGCTAACGAGTGAAATCATCGACGAATCAGCAAACGTGATCCCTACTTAAATTCTAGGCTTCTCGTAAATCACATCATAGTGTGAGTCAACACTGTTAGCTCATAGGAGTTTGCATACTTGTTTCTTCTACCGCGCTCTCAGAAAAAAAGTCAGCTTTTAATAGGCGATTTCATATAAGACTCGTTGGCCGACGCTTATGATGTGCACATCACCACACCGTAGCGTAGCCTGCATTTTCCTTTGACCAAACAGACGTCTATGCTGTGCACTGACGTTAAGTGCCAACGTTACGTCGTACCACGAGCTACCATCCAGTAAGTAGCCACGGTGCTATCGACGTTTCTGGTTACCCCCCGTTTAGCAAACACACACTCATACGATTTACACAAAGACCTTGATCCTACTCGTAGCACTTGGGTGAATGCCGAACGATTCGTTATAGCCAATTTCCCCGCTGACTGCTTCGCATTAGACCGATTCCCACAATACATGGGATCTTCTGCAGGGTGTTTTGTTTCTTCTTATTTTTTCTCCGCTCACTCTACCAGGGGCTGGAATAGTGAGCAGAAACTGCAAGCAATAATCACCGGAGTTGTTTGCACGAAGCGCAGGTGTGACATGTAGTTACTGTTACCATCTTAAATTTTTACGTATCCAGTGGCCCCAGCTAAGAGTACGCCATTCTGTTTATGGCTCGATACACTATACGGAGCAAGTTGATGTGTGAGTCTCTCTCGTCGTCTCATTCGCAATGGTGAATATCAAAGACCAGGTCAGACAAGCCTGAGTGAAAGTTCAGACGTCTGGTGTACCCGCCACAGGTGACCAAACCAGAGCCGAGGGAAAGCTCCAGGCAAATATACAAATGGGCATATGCCGATGTTATTCCCCCTGGCTACGGAGCCGACCAGCGCAACTGCATGCTGTTAACCTTTCCGGCGCAATCATATTCCGTCCCACAGAATGCAAGCGGCGGCAGCGAGGCTTTGTCCCGTGTGCTGCATTTCTTGCGCAGCCAGCTCAACTTGTGCTGCAGCAGCACCTTTGATCGAGACCTGCGCAGTTGAGCAACGGCGCCGACGAGCGAACCAGCGTCTATGTCGAAAGTGGAGCGTGCGGAAAGATCGCGGCGCGGTCTCCAATAACGTCGGAACAGACTTCCATGCATACCACGTATGCACCTATAAACCTTTTTCCCCGGCTTTATCTGCCGAATGCACCCCGTCGGGTGGACTCCAGGAAAAAGCTCGTGCGCGATGCCGTTGTGCAGTTTCTTCACTCGGGTGGTGTCCCTCAGATCATTAATTAAAAATGCGATGGCTACAGTAGCGAAAAACATCCTGATTCCCGACATTGCATGTTCATGGCTGCTTCGATGTCGTGCGCGTTTCAGTACGAAAGGATTACGAGTCTGGTAAGATCCTGGGACAACCCTGGGCACGCAAGGACGGCAGAACACTACATTAAAAAAGATTTCTACATCCAGCGAGCAAATGCTGCGAACGGTACACCGTATCAGAAATAGACACCACGTGATTAAGGAAGAGGGCACCATTCACATGATACAAGCGTTCGCGGTATCGCGCGTAATTTAAGGGGACAGTATTCCTTCATCTCTCCGAAACGGAAATTGAAAAACTGTAGATTCAGATTCGGAAAGCCTACAAGGCGGCCCTGGGACTACCGAATTCCACGTCTACGGCAAATCTTGTGGCGCTAGGGGTGCACAATACCCTACAAGAGATGCGGGAAGCACAACAGCAGTCGCAACTCCAGCTACTCAACCTCGCAAAGCCGGTAGGGACCTGCTCGAAAAAGGGCACATCAGTGTTTCCTACACTGTTGATAAGAGGGAGGAGCTACCGCGTGAAATCAGGAGAAATGCCAAGGTGCACCGTATACGGAGGAATACGCGTTCCTCCTCCTCCAATGCTGACAGAAGGAAAGCAAGAGCAGCAGCTCATTCAGAAGGCATGGAACGACAAAGGCGGACATACTATGGACGCAGCAGAACCAAATACATCGCCGTCTCAGCCCCTTCAGGAGCGCTGATCAATTGCGCCTTAGCGAAAGCGCCAAACCCGACTCACACAGAGGACGTATAGCTATTGCCATAGTCATCTAACGCCAATGCCGTTGTCTTCATGGACTTTCAGAACGCCTCTTGCAACTTCAATAACGGATTGATTCACAATCTGGCGTGGTCATTGCTCACTAAGCACCCACCTATCCACGCCTCAGACATTTGATTGCCCGGTCACCGGGAAACACCAGGAGGAAACGCAGCCGCTCATAGGCATGCCCGAGCTCTTCTATGCCGCACGTCTCACCCGGATGATTGTGCAGGACACCGTGACTTAATAGCCACGACGTACGCCAACTACCTCTCGTTGCTTAGGAAGGCCCAGCAAGCTTATCCAACGCCACAAACGCCGCGGCGACGAGCGGACTGCCGGACTAGGCGGCCCACGCACATGCTCTTCTATAGTTTCTGCGCAAATAAATATGTTTTCAAACAATGCCGCTGGTGACAATTTTACGTCAAATTAGCTTTTTTTTCTGGCTCCGTCTGGCGATGTGAATTTCAGGTTGGCTCAATGAATATACTTTTCGGCGACTGTGAAGTTCCGTTTCGGCGCATTTAGTAGCCATTTTACTACTATATTTGCAGGCAAAACAGCAAATATGCCTAAGAATAAGCTATTGTCCCCAACCATTTTTTTTCTTACTTATGTGTGCGCATGTCCCCTCACACCGGTGTGCTGGTGCGCATCGGGACACCCTATTACTCGTGGCGCGACCTTAAAGACTGAGGAGCGAAGTTGCATGCATGTAGCACGTAGCTATAGCACGCCGCTGCCTGAACGTACACGCAATGATTGCTGATTCTGCTGCATAGCGCGTGTTAACTTTAATAGAAAAAATAAAGTCCCGCAACAATATAAAACTGGACTGTCAAATGCCAACCAGATTTCATTATTTGAAGCTGGACTGGCATTACGGTATATAGCGCTATTAATCGACTTCGGTCACCTGCTTCAAGCAAAAAGTTCTTCGACGTTTAATCCTCTATATAATGATTTGTCGCTAGAAAGTTCCCAAATTACCCTGGGAAGAACTTTTGTCTGTCTTAGATAAGCAACGCGCGTAACTTCAGTGCAGGACTGGAGAGGCCAGTACTGACGCACCTGTCTTGGTTCTGCGTGGAACGTTAACTCTTTTTTTTTCCCCTTTCATAAGTGTTACTCCATCTTGCAGGATTCCGCAGAAATCATTTGTAATATCCATACCTCGAGCTGTCAATCACGTGCTTCGAGCTGTCAATCAATTCGCCCTCGCGCTGTCAATTCCTAACCTCCGGGTTAGCTCAACTGGCAGAGCGACCGCCCCGGACAAGCGGTGGTCCCGGGTTTGAACGCCTGACCAGAACGAACTTTTCGTCAACTAAGACACTTTCCCTTCTTAGAAATCCTGGTGGATTTCCTTACAGCTTTGTGCTAAAAACGGATGGATGCTAATGTTCTCTTTCATCCGACTGGCAATGGCATGCAGTGCCGTGTATAGCATACACAGCGCACTGCACTGTTCGCAAGTTCGTCGTATGTACGTAAGCTGTAGCGGAGCGGATTCTTCCTATGTGCGCTGTAAGCAATGCGTGGCAGAGAAGCCTCTCTGTTGAATATATAGGAACATGGAAGGCACCTGAATACACAGGAAAACTGGAACGTTCGTTTCCGCTATGTGCAAAGCTACCCAAAACGAGGAAAAAAGAGGGGGCTGGTAAACCCTTTGTCTAAAGCATGTAAAAAAAAAATCACAAGGGCTTAAGGTAAAGAAGGACCTGCCATCGGTCACAGCCATCCATCAAACACTCATTCATTAGGTGAACATAAACACTCCGTGAGAGTTGTTCCGTGTATGCACAGGTGCTAACAGTTCTGCTCCCGCGCGCTCCCGCTTTGCAAGCGAGTTTATGCCGAACAGCAGACCCTTGCTTAGATAAAATCTACGGCCTGGCACACGACCGATATTTTCTAAACACGGGCTTTCATAGGAATACGTGTCAGTGCTTCTAGCACGGAGGCGGTTCTTACGGTGAAATGAAATTATAATCTTGAGAGTTCTTTAAAATATTTTGTTCAAACGGAGTGCATGGTTGGGCCAGAAGTGTTTCCGAGTGTCCTTGATGCACTGTCAGAAGCCTGGCATTTACCGCTCAAACTAGGAAACAATCAGATGGAGTCTGCTGGCTCTTAGCCAGGCTCCTTCAGCATGCAGGCAGTTGAGCGCTTTACCGTGTTATATCACATTAATTAAAGAACGTCTTTCCAATGCTTACCTGACGGTCGTCGCGACATGCAGAGCGATCGTCCTCGCTCTGCCTCGGAACTGGTTCCAAATTTATATATATTGCAAACTCAATGGCTACATTTCGTGAGATGCGATATGCGCTGTTAGGCAATTGAGTGAAAATCTCACCAATTACGTTTGACGACTGAACGATTCACGCATTTCAATTTCCCGTGCAATAATCCCCGCCTTAACGTGTAATCGAAATCAAGGACTACCATTAGGCTTTCTGCGGCAGATTATTTTCCTTTACTTATACTAGTACATTCGTACGCCAGATGATCATAATCACTGTAATGGCCTCTAGTCATGACAAGGAGTGAAGGACACTACCGACCGCTACAGGGCTTTGGTGTGCTATCTTTTCCGCGACTGTTGACCGGTGATAGCATTATGGTTATTTCTAGGGCGTCTCAACGTCCCACTTGGCAAGCATCTAAAGTTGAACAATTTCGTACCTCTTGCTTATTTTTTTTCTTTTTTCGCCTTGTGCAAGTGCCCGCATTCTGTTAATGCTGTGGAGCCTCCCATCGCCGATTACAAAAGATACAGTCGATCGAGTCCCTTGGCAACACTTCTGGTCCTGGACCTACCTCGAGGTTAACCGGCTGGCAGTTGGAAGCCAACAGGGCTTCAGCCTTGGGGTTACGTGAAAAGCACACGTGCACGATACCATCAGGCTTTTGACCGCATTCGCGCCACATCAGATCTTGGGACGAAGCTGTAGAGAAGGCGCGGAGGCTTGCACCCTTGGCCACGAGATTAAATGGAGCACGATACGCAGATGGCCGATTGAGATCGACTCATTTCGGTCCCGCAGACCCTGACCTGGCGTCCAATCACGCCATCGCGTGTGGTTCCGTGGCCAACGATTGTTGCTCAAGCGTCGGGTACGGTGTTGTATAATACTAGCCTTGCAAGGTGGTTGGTGATTTTTTTAGCTTCTTACGGTGTGTAGCTTGTGACGTATCACAATAGAGATCTGCATTCTCATGGCAGGGTGTATACGCGGCTATAGTGAAATACACTAACGGAAGTGTCCCGCTTGTTGTCGAAGAACCGTTTCAATTATACAGTCAGCGAATATGTTATTAAATCTTTCAGTGCATGCGAACATCGTGTATACTGCAGTGCTTACCGTAGTGTACAGCAATGCTAGAAAAAGTGTGCTGTTCCCGACCTATAGGACGTATAATGCCAGACATGTGTACCACGCGTACACTATACCGATGTGACGACAACAGCAGTTAGACGTCCGTCGATTTCTCAAGAAAGTGGGCGTACCGCTTTCAGGGATGCCATCCTTTCACGGTCACGACCACTTCTCTCTCGGCAGCCACTTCGCTAGCACTCTTCAAATAGCACTAAGCCGAAGGCCGCACTAACCGGATCAAACTTCCTACACGGAAGAAGGAGCTCGGCCGCACCCCCCAGATAAACATCGCGTCTTATCTTTCCTTTCCGGGAACGACCCCCCTCCTCCGCGGTATACCGGTCTTCAGCGGGGAACTCGGGCAGTTTGTGCGGATGTGAGAGGAGTTTGCCGGCCACTACGCGTGGCCTAGTGAATACTTCCACAGTGGGAGAGCAGCAATCCTTTCAAGACCACGTAACGAGTCGTCTTCCTCATGCCTGCTCACCGCGGTGCGGGGAGCTGCTCGCGTCTTGGAGTACCGCTGCATTGCTGCCATGATTTTAACGAGTAACGCGCTGTTAGCTTAGATCCGATCGTAAAAGGCGAAAGGGCTGCAAAGTATCTTATCAATACATTTAACGCTTGGGGGTCGTTTACTGCGCTACGTTTACTCTTCGGTCCTTGCATCCTGTTGAGCGATAAACTTATCAAACGAAAGTTCTCGCATGGAGTCATTCACGAATTCCACGGTTTCGTGTCCCAAGCTGGCTTTATAATAGCTACGATGTACGCATACTTTTGACGTCATGGCTCTGGCGGCCCGATTCGGAAAACACTTTTGTTCAAACATAACTATAAACATTCAAGGTCGGGTTATATACGTATACAACCCACAAACCTATGCAGGATCTTGAATCGGGCTAGCTGGCTCATGTTTAAAGTGAATGAAACAGCGCTGAGAACGATGACTCAGTTGCAAGTCAGCGCTCGTCCTGTGTTCTGTGTCCCTTTGTGTCTTCATACTACGCGCAGTTTGATTCAGTTAGCCACAAACCTAGTTTCATATATATAAATCACGGTGGTGCACCTTGTTTTCAGAAGCCCGCACCTGTTTTTGTATTCACAGCTAAAACTTAAACGAGTCTGTACGTATACCACAGCTACGACCGGTACTCCGTTCGCACGGCATAGAACAAACGGAAATCGAGCAGTGTCGCCACGAAGCTTCGGTGGCATCCATGCATACAATAGCGCTCCATTGGTTAGGCTGTTTCGCGGGCTGAATGTCGTACGTTACATCATGATAGCAGCTAAATATAGGAGTATCAGCGAAGGGCTTTAGTTTTACAGGATGTCTATTTATACGCGCCGCCCGTGTACTGCCCCACATCCCCGAGAAAAAGCAGAGCAGGCTGTATGTGCCGTGTCTCGCGCCCGCCACCTTTCCTCTCTTTCGCTGCCCGCTCTACTTCCCTGGGACGCACTCGAGTCGTCGATCGCCTACGCGTATGCAGAGTCGCCTGGATTGTACTCGCTGCGTCACCATGAGAATCGGATTTTGTTTTTTTTCTCAAGATGAACACCTCAAGGGATTGTATCGCTACTAGAGTGACGTACTAAGAAAATACGGGAACCAGAATAAAAATTAGTCACTTGTGGACGTAATTGCTCGCATGACAATTATAGTGAGGAACAAACACGAAGAAACAGCATATGCGGAAGCATTGTCGCCAGCTCAATGCACAAAATAAGCACTCGGTCTGAACCAATGCTCTTCGCTGCAGATCTTGTCGAACTATATGAGGCTGCTTATGGAGCTTGTCCAATATATATATATATATATATATATATATATATATATATATATATATATATATATATATATATAGGTTTGGCGGAAGTGCTGTATCGCCAGCGAGAAGCGCACTGGTTCATATCTTGAATGCCTTACTCGCGAACTGCGTTGGCGATACTGCTTCCACCCATGCTGCCTTCATGTTCCTCATTGTACAGGCATTCAACTTTGCCATTGGCACAGCAAGCAGATATGCACATGTACTGTAAGCTTCCCTAAAAGGTCACGCAAAAGAAAAAGTCACAGTAGCAAAGCATAATTTCACAAAGTCTCGACGTACACGCAATGAGAACAAGTTTCGTCGCTGTGTAATTCACACAACTGTCAAAACTGGCCGGTGAAGTGGTGTAATGCACAACGTGACATTTTTTTTAAAGCGTCTATAAAGCTTGTTCTTAGGAGGAAACCTTACCTAAATCGCTGTATAAAGAAAATGAAAGCGATGTATTATACATTTTACTGAATATATCGCTGATTAGTTAGTAGTACGTCCGCAAAACCGTCGCATTGATTGCAACGATTTCACGAAATCCACAATACCTCCACATAAAGCTGGTCATATTTTTCCGCATTAGATGCTCCAATGTCAGTAGTTTACAGAACTGCGGTATCGGTTTTTGTGACAGAGCTGAGTTCGCAAACTTCCTGATTAATCTTTTTACTCTACCAATTGAATGTTCCGTAAAGTATAAGGGATTCAAATTATAACCTCACTTCCTAGAATAACTAGGAGCGACCTTTATCTCTAAGACGCAGTATATTTAATTCAGGCCGGTTTCAGCGGCTCTCACAAATGCTTTTTCGCGCTTCATATGCATAAGCAGAGTTGACTTCGAGCTAGTTTCTCTTGAAGTAAATCTACATTTGGAGAGTTACGTATTCAGTCAATGCAGATTTCACCAAAGATGCAGTTCCCCTCTCTTCTTCTAACCATTCAGGAACTTACCAGTCACTGCGTCTCATGAATGCCCTCTCTCTCGCACACACACACACACACACACACACACACACACACACACACACACTCACACACACACTCTTTCAGCGCCTGCAGAGAACAGCTGAAGGGTGACAGATGTTGCTCTACCAATTAATCGCCGCAACAGCTGCGCAGGAGCCTTAGCAGAAAGTAAGAATCACTCAAGTACCGGGACAACGATAGCCTCCATCCGACGAAATGGCGTACGCACAGTCAATTGTCTACTGACCACGTGATACGACAAAGCAATTAATATTTCTGCAGCAAGTGTTCGACTCATTCCAAGCCCGTGCTATATGCAGCGTGTGCTATGAAAGTCCATACAGGTAACCTTACGGCTTAGCGACTACTGAACATGTGCGGAAATGGAGTTACTTCGAAGATCCGTCTAACACAGCGATTAGTCGAACGCGCTATCTGTCGTTAGAGCACCTGCTTTAGGAAGACCATAGCTCCTAAAAATTTTAAAGAAATAAAAATAAAAGGAAGTAAAGAAAAGAAGAAACATGCAACCGCGTTCACCTCGACCACTTTGCGCATACGTGCCTCAGTGTATCCATGTGTCGTAATTCATGCTGCGAGTTCTGTCGATGCTGTGGGCGACATATGTGGGCCCGATACAACGAAACAGCAGCCACGCCCAGTCGGCAGTTCTCGTCTACGCGCAGATCACAGAAGGAAATTGCGCTCCGCGGAGCATGTCCACATTCATACCCTTCATTCCGCGGAAGCGGTCAATGAAAACTTTCGTTTTGCGTAAAATTGAAATTCGCACGCCAAACAAAGCCCTCGCGACGGCGTCGTTCAACCAGAGAATGGAAACAGAAGAATCGAGCCAACCTCGTTTTCCTTCATTACTAAGGACGGAGCACTGCGTATAAGCTGCTAAAGAAAACAACTTTACGGTGCAGACTACATCGATCAGTGAGTTATACTTTCGTGCAAATGCGTCGTTATACAGCCGTGCAAATGCGTGAAAATTACAAGATCGTATTCACTGGAGTTTGTTGTGAAGGCAGGCATGAATCGGAGTAAAATTTACATGGATGGGAACGTAATAAGCAAGAAAAGTCAGAATTTGTATAACATACGCAGCTTATTTACATAAAAAATGTTTGTAGAGAAATCGGGATGTCATCCACCGAATTTCGCTATTAGGCTACGAATAGGAGGCGTGCATCAACGAGATGGTCGAACTCTCGTTCATATACATTTCATATACGTTTCATATACGTTCATATACGTTTCATATACGTTTCATATACAGCCGCTCTTTTAATTCTGGCAGGCTTTTCACCAGACGGTAGAAGGCAGCTCGTACGCAGTAATTCTCTCTCTGGTCATAAAGGTAGCCTACCGCGCTGCGAGAATGAAGAAAAGCACTTACACCTCGCAAAAGAGCACTCAAAAAAAAAAAAAGGGGGGGGGGGGGGGGGGGGATCATGCAGGGGGCGTTTTGATCGTCAGTTGTTTTGATCATCGTTTTCGTTACTTCAAGCTCTCCTAAGTGCTGCAATACTCAGCTCTGCTGACGCGTTTAGTAAGCTGTGCGCGAAGTATTACAGAACGTCTATGTGAACCCTTTCATAACACTAAAAGTACCATTCCTGCCGGACGAAGGAGCCTGGTAAGCGGGAGAGCGCACAAAAAGGGAATACAGATCGCGACACTATCCTTGAAGGTCTTGCATCAGTTCGACGTGGCGTCATATATAGATTTTGACGGCGTCTCTACTGGAGCCTACTTTTTTTCTTTATCGGTAAAAAATAAGTACATTGCCTCCTAAGGCTTGAGAGAGATAGCGTACCAAGTTTCAGGAAACATCGTCAGACCATTAAAAGGAACTGAAATCTGTGCTGTCACTCTGACGTTCGTGCGTGGAGTTTCCGCGCGAAATTTTAAAATAATTCCGTGGGTTCTTCGTGCCACAACGACGATGTAATTATAAGGCGCGCTTTAGTGTATGGACGGCTGCGGCAATTTCGACCACCTGGGGTTCCTTAACGTGCACCGACCTCACACCGTACATGGTCCTCAAGCATTTTCGCCTCCATCGAAATGCGACCGCCGTGGCCGGGATCGAACTCGGCCCAAAATTTAAAAAGAATAAAACGTTTATCCACTCACTCATACTGTGCTACCCATGACATTGAAATTAAGAGCGGCAGAGTCTACGAGGAAGAATTTGTCAGTCGCAGTTGATTCATTTCAGCATTTCTGCGTGTTTTTCTCCTATTCGAGGAGGAAGTGGTCGATGCGTCAAATGTTATGAGGTACAGCAACGAGCGAAGCTCGCCTCTGTATTGCCTCAGCAAATTCATCAAGTCTCACATATAGGCTCCCCAAGGCTCAATTACGCTCACCGAGCTGAGAACGCCCTGCTATTTGAAGTTGTACGGGAGCTGCAAGGCTTATATAAGACAATATTTATCGCAAACATGGCGGCGTTCCCATGCGTTGTCGTTGACGGGTGCCAGACGGCGGCGGCACAGTGCATACGCGTCGACAACGCACGTTAAACAAAGATGTAGCACTTGTTTGTCTCGCAGGGAAGATCGCAGCTGTTGTTTTTGTGCTCACTACGCTGCACGTTCACTTGCGTGACAATGCGGCTCGTATCGTATATAGAAAATAATAGCGGGCATTGTGCTGTGCGCAGTAGCGCACCCAGGATTTCTGCCAGGGGGGGGGGGGGGGGGGGTGTTCAATTTTTTATGAAGGGCCGGGAAAGCGATTACACAGTTGTTGCGTGTGTAAAAAAAAAAAAGTAAATAAAATGCCAAATAATAGTGTCATCAATGATGATGATTATTTTTATTAATTTCTTTCGGCGTTTTGCAGACATTAGCTCCACATTCTTCTGGGACATAGGAGCAGTTACGGAGTGGGAGGGGGGTTAGGTTGGCTTCAGGGGGAGGGGGGGGGGGGTTACAACCCCCGAAATGTAAACACGGAAATAATAAAGGGAGAGTAGGGACCTTATTTGGTTTTGGCCATAAATTCTTATATGCACTTTAATACTGAAGGTTTCATAATCTGCAATCAAAGCTGCTATTTTCAGGCTAGTTGATTGATTAATGGGGCTTCACGTCCCGAAAGCACAATATGATTATGAGACACCGTCGTGGAGTTATTAGCCTGAAATTTCGAGCCAGGTGGTCGACATTTCAGGCTATATTAACTTACCACTGTCCAAGTATTGTCCGAAGTGGCAGCAGGTGCGGTTGGTCTGCGCGCCCTTGTTTATAGAGCCATCTTGAGTACTATCCGTCGCCTTCAGTACTGTCGTGTAGCAGATACAAGCGCTTCATAAAGACTGGATTACTAAAGTTTGCTAAAGTACGTATGGCAAGAGCCTCTTGTCAGGCCACAAGGTCATCTACTATTGCTCCTATTTCTGCGACAAAAAAAACTATATAAGTTTAACTTCTGCTGAGCTAACTTATCTCGATTGTCCAAAGGCCATAGCTCAAACTGCTGTAATAGAGGCTTGCTCGTAACAACCTTCGTTGTCGTCGTCGTTGTTGCTCGCTGCTATATTGATGTCATGCCAACTCCTAACGGCTATAACCGTAGCCGGCTTTGCCATGTTTTCACACCTCAATATAATTTTAAAGAAATCTGCTTACGCAGCCGCAGCATCAGCCGCCCCGGCGGAAAGTATCCATCTCCGTCAAACTTTTTTCCATAACACTGTGCCACACAGCGCTGTTTCGACACCTTCCTCACAAAGAGCGCGGTTGTCGGCGTTATAAAACGAGCGTTCCACCGCGACCGCAAAGGTCGGCGCCCGCGGCCATGTCGTAACCCAGTGAGTGGTGGATGCCTCCCTTGACTCTAATGTGCCGCGAACCCAATGCACGCACGTGTTCGCATTTGCATTCAGGTCCAGCAGTGCCAAGGGCGTACGCGCCGCCCTTCCTTGTGAGAGGAGCCAACGCCGCAGCTCCCGCATGTCTCTCTCCGCTCTCTTCCGCGCGTTGTGGACAAGTGAGTTCTGCGCGCTCGCGCACGGCTACCGTTCCCAATCGCCGGCTGTCGTGCCGGCGCAATGCTTCTCCCATCAAAAAGCATGTAGCCAAGAGGCGGTGACCTGTGGGTGCGTCCAGCTATGAGACTGGAACTGACGACGACAAAAACGAGACAGCGGTAGACTGGCAAACATAAACAGGTCCCAGGCGCACATGCATGCGACAGTGCAAAGAGCGCACACGCACGCCCACAAGAGTACAGCTTTGGCGCACACAACTTTATACGACTTATTCTGCTATTACACCATCTCTGCGTCTCTTTTCTATACTATACCTGTAACAAATACGCGCACCATATGAATAGACGGCGTTTGAACTGGTATTTGAAACAGGCTAAAACTCGCAAGATCGCAGAGATTAGCATAAAGTGTTGTCTAAGACTTTGTTCTGAGGTAAACTCATATAGATTATACAAAAAAGAATGGTAGTATGACAACTCATCATAATCATGCTTTTTTTTAGCTATGCTTGTATGCTCGCATTGTAGGTGATCTTTATACGTACAGCATCAATAATTTTCCTGTCACAGGTTGTTGTTTCTGCAGAAGGTCTTTTATTTAATCCCATTAAGCCCGTCGCTTATGATAAATTGGATCAACCGATGATTTTATTTCTCTTGCCATAAAACGCACTGAGCCGAAACGCAATGCCGAACACTTAAAGCTCGCAAAACGCTTTGTACACTCGAGCGGCTAACGGTTGCAGTCAGCTGACTGTTCCAGCTATAACGTATGGGAGATGAGGGCTGCAAGGCTATACAGCTGCTCACAGAAGCTTTCCAAACGCGGAAGCAGCGACAGCGATAAAGCCGAATTTTCCTCGCAGCCTAAACAGGAAGCCCGTCGTAGAAACGGCCTTCGTGTATAGGTCGACACATGCGTGTGTGTGTTTGCAGAGCTGTATTCGCGACATGTTTATTTCGCAATGACTGCTTATCAGTGGCCAACCTCCCTATACGTGCAGCTCCTTTGCTGACCTTTCGTCAGCGCATTCAGTCCAGTATCTATACGGCATGCGACCACCGGCCTTGTTAACCAATGCCCGCGTCTTTTACTCTCTGCAAGGGCGTTGACCACCAGACTAGCGAAAATCAACTTCTTGCGCACGTGTGTCTGTCATAATAAAATTACTAATAATGCCAACAGCAACGACGAGGCGTATTATTATTATTGTTATTATTATTATTGATAGGCACACAATCATGTGGAGTTCAATTACCTTTTATATGCCCAGCATTTCGGGACAGAGTCTACACTAAGACTGCATGATTAAATATCGCGAGTCCAATCTTCAAAGTGTGCCTAATGAACTTCGGAGAAAGCAGTGGTTGTGCAAGACGACATGCAGCTAACCCCATTTGGTCGTGCCACAACTGAAAATGCCTCCTGAACAGCGAGAAAAAATTCGCTGCGAACTTCCTTTCTTCGCTTGTCTTTTTTTTTTTTTTACTTTTATACAGAGGAAATAGCCTCGCGGAGGTTCTCTGTCGTAACGCTCCTTCTCTTGTTTGGCTTTTCTTTGTCGACATTAATGAAAGACACGCCAGAGGTTACGCCGTTCAGCAGCAACACGCGGCAGCGTCGCTCCAGGGCGCCGCGCGCTGAACCGTCGGGGCCCGCAGCACCGCCCGTTGGATGCGCTTGCTGCGACGACGCGCGTTTTCTCGATCACCGCTGCTTCTATGTCGGCTTACGCACTCACAGTTGTATACGATTTCGTGGGCCTGCAGGCGATGTGTTTCTCTTTCTTGTTTTCTTTTTCTGCTGACACGCGAAAAGTTTTATTGTTGCTTGTTTGTTACTCAACTTGGTGCTTTCGCGTACTTATATATATATATATATATATATATATATATATATATATATATATATATATATATATATAAGAAAAGGGGAAGAAAGAAAATCATGACGAAACGAGTTCGCACAGTGGAACAAAGTAAGAATTTAACAGTGTTTTTCCTCAAACGGCAGCACAGAAACACGCCATACGTTGTTATGAAATCGCTGTTTTATTTCTTTTTGAATATGTTGTTCTATTTCCCTCTCAGCGACATATGCACAGCTTACTGCCACCCGGATCAGACTGCATCCTAATGAAGGAAAATTTTTAAATACGAAAGGTGCGTTTCCAAAGACCGCTGCTTATTTCTTCAAGTTTCCACTCTATATGCATAGGTTGGTGCGCACACAGCAGGCGTTCCCAACACATTAACGGAAACTGGCCGTTGTAACTCAAGCGGAAATCATATAACTACCGCATTTTGCCAGTACTGGCATACGAGGCCAGGAACTTGGAGAACACACAGAAGCTCGAGAGGGTGTTAAGAACCACACAGCGGGCGATAGAACGAAATATCATATAGGCGTTACATTAAGAGATGGGAAGACAGGGTCAGGGAACAGACAGGGGTAGCCAACATCATCGACGTTAGGAAGAAAAAATAGACATGGGCAGGCCACGTGACGAGAAGGCTAGATAAGTGGTGGGCAGTTAGAACGCCGAAATGGATATCAAGAGAGGGGAAGCGTATAGCCGCGGACGACAGAGAGTAAAATGTTGGACGAAATTTAAGAAAATTTGCAGGCGCAAAATGGAATTAGCTGGCGACTACGACGACGATAACGATGATGATATATCTTGCGGTTCGTTAGTGGTCCATGTTATAATCGTGACATTTAGACTAAACGCGGCGGTCGTATTTTCAGTGCAGGTGAAAATGTCACAGGCCCGTATACTGTGCGATGTCAGTGCACGTTAAAGAACCCCGAAAGTAATTTAAGGGAAATGTACGCACTCTCTAGGATAACGTTCAAAGCAGCAGAAGTGAGGTAATGCTGTCATGTTTCGACACTATATAAATCATGGGTCTCGAACTATCATTACGCATAAGCCGCGCACATTGAAGTCATTTTGCACACTGCTGCGCGTCTCCCTTATCTGGCTCATTGCTAAGAACGGGGTTCTGCAGGGGGAGGAGGAGCAGAACATGGCGCTAACTTCCGCAGGCCTTGCGGGAGCACAGCTCACAAATAGTTCCGGCAACCTGAGAGAGTCGCGTTGCAAACGCCTTTTATAGTACTGGCAACAGTAGCATTGCCAACTCTGCATGTACTGCAGAAGCGCACGCCTTCGTGTTGCGAAGCTTTCGAAACTTAGCGGCACACAGCAAAGTTCGGAGGAAGAGGCGTACACGCCTCTTCCTCCGAACTGCATCATGCACCAGGCTAACGTGTTTCAGCTCTGTCTTAAAACACAAGCGCAGCAGGACGAGCGAACAAAGGGCATCCTTTCATTTCGTTGCTACTCGAACAGCGATTACAGTCGGTGCCTACGGCTTCTTCGCAATGGTTCGTACGTGCTACTGGGAAAGCTTAATGCACCGCGAAAGTGGGCATGAAGCATTACAAGAATAAGGAAAGATGGTGACTGGTGTGTTACACTTGCATAGGCATATCTACATTCATCGCTCTAACTGCACTACACGCCTGATGTGAGGGTATATGTGCGCATATTCGTGGTCGCGTTTCGTGAGCTTATACTATAGCTCTCACGGCTGCCCTTATTACCATTTCACGGCCCTTTCGTATCGCATCAGGAGCTGCGGTGTATGCTGGTTATTTCAACTATTTTGTCCGAAACCCAGTAATAATAATACAAAGAATAAACCGGGTTTCCGCTATGCAAAACCGCAACCGAGACAGTATACTGCTGCCTGTTCTCTCGGGTAGCTGCTTCTCTTTTCTCTCGAAAAGACTAATTAGCAAAATTAGTCGTTTATCTTTTCTTTTTCTCTATCGCCTTAACAGCGAAAGTTTCAATGTGATAATTGTACGGCATGTTGAGAAGGTCGCAATATGTTCTTACCGCAGGGGCCATTATCGGTGCGGTCTGCCACAGACTTCCGTCACACGGAAGCTATGCGTCATAGCTCCATACAACACATGACAACATACACATAGAAATGAATCGGAGTATGTCATATGTATCACTGGATGCAGGTCACCCTCCTTGTTTTCTGTAGAATTAAGCAATGAAACAAAGAGTGTTCTGTGCCTAAATACACTCGTCGAAAGAACAGTACGTCATCGCGCGAATAGTTCCCCTTTAATAAACAAGATGTTCTTACTTGAACTTTCCCCCAGATGATTTCTCTGATTCTAGACTTAATAGTTTTCCTTTGATATTCGCATGGTTTCGTATACACTGAGTTCGCCGTTCAGATGCAACCGAACTGCGTGGCGCGTTTGGTGCTCGGCGCCAACTTGAAACTCCCGTTTTCCAGGAGCGAGAGCTTTGTGCCGTCCCAATGCTCAGTGATATGGAACAGTTTCTCAGCTGACTGGGCATGGTGGCTAAAGGTCCGTTTGTCCCTAATGTCTACGGCGGGTCTTTTGCTGAAATGCGAGGAAACGTACTCTTGTCACACGAGTCACACACAACGCAACGCCGTGTGCTGCCAGTACACGGCGTTAGTTATTGTTCGTACTACCAGTGTCCCTGGTACTACGTAACAGACGCTGTGTAACCGATTTCGCTCAGAGGCAAAACATTCCTTTTTATGACGCATTTTCACTCTCTGCCGCCACCCGTATTCATGGCTGGTAGTTGGACTTTCACCACCGATACCAAATGCGCTATCTCCTATGTTTGCCCTAGTTAACCTCCACACCTCTCCTTTCGTTAATCTCTCTCCACTTTTCGCGGAGCGGACAAGTGTTGTTCGCTAGCCGTTAACATGTGAAATTAGACCTACGTGAATGCAAGTTCTCACACACTTATGGGTTCAACACCTGGCGTTTGCCCCCGGTGCGAAAATAAACCGGTAAAGTACACTTAACATCTCATTCCACATGTTGTGAAGATTGGCAAGTGGAGGTAATACTCGGCTCCGCTGAAACCATGCCCTCGGAACAGCGTTGTAAGCCTCTTTTTAAACGTTGTCATGCCAGAACATTGATGCGCCTGAAGACTTAGATCCTGCTGTTTATATGCTGCACTGGAGCGCTTGCAAGCATTGTGCATGCACTGGGTTAGGTTTCCAAGCCAAATGAGGCAATGATGCATGAATGTCCTTACTGAAAATAAATATGGGAGCCTACTAGCGCATTATTCATGCATTAAATTGAATAGGTCTCAAGTCTTCGAATGTTTCCCAACGGGGGCAATCATATCATCGGTTTATAAGCAATTTTCTTTTCGTGGATGTGTCTATTGCTAGTTTAAGTTCCATGATCTTCGGAAAAAGCACGATTGAGCGAGATGGAAACGTTTGTCACGTAACTAGATGTTCTCGCGGGGTCACGTCAGTAATTTACGCGCATGACCATGTTTGAACGAATACAGAAGGTACGAAGAGGCCGTAAGTGGCCAGTGAAACATGACCGCCTTGACGAGGTTATTTTTTCCAAGAACAGCCGCTGGCTGGAACAGTGGGGCTATACGAAAGATAGCGATACGTATCCTGTGGCAACTGCTGGTACTGTTTCAGCATTTTCGCAATTTAAAAAAAAAGTGCACAGAGGGCGAGGAGTCTGGATCGGCAGATGATGGTGCACGTGATGGAAACACTTGATATTCGCTGCCTCGGAACCATTGTTCTTGCAAAATGCTGGCAGCAAAACGCTCGTTGGAAATATGTGTTGGGTAGAATGGTATGGACCACATGGTTTGATCCAGCATCTGGTCATGCGATACTTTTCACGGTGATATCAGTGTACAGACTCCTAAAAAAAAAAAATCGACAGCAGATATCTTCAGGGAAACAAATGATCAAATACTTACGAAAAGACTAAATGGAACCTATCCTCCAGGCAAAATAAGGCTGTCTGGTAAGGATAATGTTCGAGCAATGCCGTTAATAACTGCCTTAGTACTTTACGAAAAAGTGCATCATGTATTTTCAAAGAAGGTGAAACTCCCTTTTGCAGGTTTCTTTTTCGAGGATACGAATCCGTTGTCCTTTACGCGTACGGCGTCTACTCCACTTCCGTATCCGGAATCGGTTTCCACCGCACAAAACGCAGGCGTTTCTCACCTGAGCTACCTTGCCGCGCATGATGGTGGGGAAGTAGATGTGTCCCAGCACTCCGACGAGCAGCACGACACCGCAGATGGCCGTGAAGGTGGCCAGGCAGATCTTGCTCTTGGTCGACGACATGGCAGTCACCACCGATCGGTGTGGCGTCCCAGCACCGCCTCACACGCAAGAGCACACGGTTAGCCGCTCACAGTGAAGGACCGCGCGGGCACTCGTCGTGGACGGGGAAAGTTGTCTTCCGCCGGCGGCTCCGCACCAGGCCGGCTAGCACGAGGAAGAAGAGCAGCACGCGCCGTTCGGGAGGCGATGATGCCGGATAGCGGCGCGGCGTTGCTCTTCGTCGGGGGTCTCGCCGCGGTGTGTGACGCGCCTCCCCTCACCTGCGGTCGGCTGCTGGCTTGCGCCCGGCTGCAGCAGCGGCTGATATGTCAAAAACGGCTTCCCGCTCAAGGATGGCTTAAGTACGACCGCCTCCTCGCCGCCCTCGGCAGCCGTCGTTGCCCTTTCCCCCGATCGCCCTCGCTCTCCTCCACCGCGCGTCTCGACCCTCACCATGCCGCAAGCCCTTTCTGCCTTTCACTCTCGCATGTTGTTTATGCATTCCCGTTATCACAAATGCATGCACGTTCGTCACCCCTGTCGAAGACGGAATACGAATTGATCACCCGCGCGAGGTCTGCCCCTTCACGCTATTTATGCACTGCCCTAATTTTCGACATTTATGCTCGATTTACTTTTTACTTCTCTCTATTCTTATATTTTTTTTTCTTTTCGCGTAGCTGCTATATCAGCCAATCCGTGGCTTTAACCACATTCGAACTTGCAGAGATCGTGCCCAACGTATGTTTGCGTGGATAAGGCACGTACCACGTTGCGTCACTTTCATTAGACCTGCCGATTCCTTGCTCCACATCTTCGCTTGATGCACGGGCCTTCGCACAGCTGTCGTGGTCACTACAGAAAGATACTAAGCCGTGCGGTACGCAACGCGCGAATTAGGCGTCAGATACTAATTGCCGGCGACCAATGTCTCGTATCTTGTTATCATCAAATTTAGCGTGCCGAGCGCGGAAACCACGGTTCCCTTGCACTGTCACATAATGTTACAGGATACTTGGCAAAAGTCGCGGTTGACTCCAGCTTCCTTTTCCTCTCTCTCTTTTTTTTTCTTCTCTCTCTCTCTCTCTCTCTCGACTGGCTCCCTGGAATATTTGTGCGGTGAAACTGTTCTCATGTGTCGCTCGCAAGCGTGCCCATATGCTAGTGGCTCGCTTACAAGGAGGAATTTTTTCCGTCTGTGTCAACTCGTTCGGATGACGCGTGCCCATTACTAGTATCCTATAAGCGAATAAAATGACGGAATTTGAAGTCGTGGCTCCGAGTGTCGTTACTATGGCAGAAGCCTGTGGTGGAAGCGTGTATGGGCAAAGGATAACTTTTACATTTGATGAATGCATTTAGGTCTGCTACGTTTCTTCGTTCCATACCAAACAACGTCGAGCCCCGATGAGTAGACGTTTGACCTAGACCTTCCCGAATGTCGAACGTAAGTTGAACAGCAGCAGCCGATATGCGTTGTTTCATTTTAGCACATCTAAATGTATACGTCACCTTACACTAACTCTCGACGTTTTTGTCCTATATGATTGGGGTTGTTCGTCTGCGGGTAAAACCCGATTATACTTGGTTTTTACACCCCGAACGCTCTAGATTAAAATCGATTTACACCCGATATATCACCGAATTCCAGTACCAAATGCCAGCCGTTCTTTTTTTTTTTTTTATGCAGCACGGAGCTTGCTGTACACACGCTCTAGCTAAGCCGCCTTGGGACAACAAAATTATATTATGTTGGCTTAAGCGAACGCCAGTGTTGCATGGCTCATTTCACAAGCTGGGTGCAAGCTCTGTGGACGCTACACGACTGTCATTTCTCTAAATTTAACCCTTAAAGAACACGACTTTAGGAATCGTTCTACGAGAACACCAGATTGTGGCGCTAAAAATCGGGTGCTATTTTTCAAGGTGATAATCGGAGATATATAATGAGGGAGATAGCAGTGCCAATCAATTACATGGTGGGTCGATATTCGTCGAGAAAAAGGACACTTTTATTGGCGCATAAAATAGGTGTCTGTAGTTTATGACAAATGCATGATCCATCCTCTTTGGTTGCTTAACGGTTTAAATGTTGCCTTGCTAGGCTCGAGGACCTGGGTTCGTGTTCAAGCCACAGCAGCTTCAGTGAAGCTGAAATGAACGCCGGTGTTCTTAGATTTATGCGTACGCTAAAAAAGCCCCGAGTGATCATAATTATTGTGAAGCCCTTCACTACAGTGCGCTTCATAATCTTCTCATAACTTGAGCCTGTAGAACTCCAGCAATAGAATAAATAAATAAATAAATAAATAAATAAATAAATAAATAAATAAATAAATAAATAACCATTAAGAAATATAGTCTAAGGCTTCCTGTGATAGCGTATGTGTTCCGATAAGCGCGTTTCGATTGTCGCTGTATTGCTGTTTCAGGCTCTTTCAACCAGCACGTAATGCTGACGTCTGTACTCAGATCCAACGATTTATAGTTCTTCATGCCGACTGAATGAAGCCGGGCCAACATACGCATACACAAGCCGAAATAAGTGCAGGCAAGTCTAAATATAGACCAGGTCAAGCAGAAGCCAAGCTTAATTAACACGTGGCGTTGTGCTACCACCTCTCTGTTGACTACGAAGGTTCGCTATGCAGTGTATGGACGCCAAAGTGTGCTGTCGTGTGTCCTTTTGTTTGTCCCTCACCTAAGGGCGTCGTAGATTTCTCTAATATGTTAGAAGCTTCGTTGGCTTTACGTTTGTCAGAAATCTGCCAGTTTACTTCGCATATATGCTACTTTTTCACGCTCTAACAGACTCTTCCAAAAGTCATCTGTGGCAGGAAACGCTGCTCCGCCTTTTGAGCTTGATTTCCGTGTGTGGCGACGTTGTTGTATGAATTAACTGATATATAATTTCTGAGGTTCTTCGTGCTAACACCACGATATGAACAAGAGGCGCGCCCTAGCGAGTAAATCCGGTTTGATTCGATCACTCGGGCGTCTTTAACGTGTGTCTTAATCGTTGTGATAAACTGCGCCTTCCAAATTAAAAAAAAAAAATAACAGTATTAACAGGATTGCCTTACTCATTGTTCGCTTAAAGAAGCCCCTGCAACATTTTCATGTTTAACATAGTCTCAACATGTTGTCCATCAGTCGTGTAGGCTCCTGTGAACACGTGAGCCAAATATTAGTGCGCTGTGCGCACCAGAGGAACTCGCAATCTGGTTTCGAATACACGGCTGGAAACCGCCTGCTCTTCTTTCAACGTATGACGTCACACTCCGTCGCTTGAAGTAGCCCTAGCATTGGTGCACCGCAGATCAAGCCAACCGTTACCCCGAGCGTCACTTTTTCAAGGAGTTCGGAACCCTGTGCAGCGTCTACGACCAAGAGGTCAATGTCTGCAAAAACAGCGTCTGCGTCTTCAATCACATGGTGCACCTTATGTCACCGTCTCAGAAGAGTAGGTTCGCAAACGGTTCACAAAGTATTCGAGAACGATTCGCTTTTCAACGCGCCTTACCTCCTGGTATCATAGGCACCGCCACACTGTGATACCAGGCCCCTCATGACACCACCCCTGCGCTGTACTACACGTATCAATACCACCTCGGCCATACGTGGTGCATGCACGAACGTGTCGGTACTTCCGGTATACCACCGGTACTTCGAAAACCACCAGTACTCTTGGTAGCACACGAAATCTCGAGAACCTCTCCAGCGTGTGGTTTCTACCAGTGTTACTGCTGTATGTGTCCTCGAAATCGGTATACGAAAATGGTTAGAGGGTGACACCAGCTCTAGTTCTCAAAGTATACTGAGCGCATCAAAAGAGAAAATGTGTTACAGTGCAAGCTTCGCGAACAGAGAGTCCGTATAAGGGGACTTCCTCGAACATTGCTACCGACAGTCGTGCCACACCACACCACCATTGCGCTTTCAGCTGTGCATTGACGACCACTAGACTTCATGCCTGTTTCTATGTGGGGTTTAACGTCCCAAAACCAGCTTTGATTATGAGAGACGCCGTAGTGGAGGGCTCCGGAAATTTCGACCGCCTGGGGTTCTTTAACGTGCACTGGCATCGCACAGTACACGGGCCTCAACATTTTGCCTCCATCGAAATGCAGCCGCCACAGCCGGGATTCGATCCCGCGACCCTCGGATCAGCAGCCGAGTACCATAGCCACTAGAGCACCGTGGCGGGGCGACTTCATGCCTGTGCCACGGCTCAGTTTACGCAAACACGCCTTTATCGCAGCTGGATCGCGCTGTGTGTGATAGCTTCCGCCTCGTTAGCTGCTGGTGTCACGTTCTATGTACGCCGAGTGGAATCGCCTCTACATCTTCCCGTCTATATCGGAGGCGTCGTGTGGCTTTCTTGGGGCGCCTTGAATCGCGGGTATATCTCTAAGTTGAGCAAAGTTAGAAGAATAGCGGTGCATTTCTGTCAGTAATTATTGCTTCTTGAGTGCAATAAAGAAACGTTTCACTGCCAAAATATGCACGGCAGTAACTAATTAGCTGTAAAATATTCCTGGATCGGAACATCTTTTCACTTATCGGAGAAAATCGAATGATATGACGCAAGTACCGCGGCATTTCATTCGCGAAAATATTGGCAATGTATCACCGTTTAGTATACTTTGCCACATCTATATCTAGCAGTGCAACCCACTTACAACAATATTGAAGTGCCATGAAAATCACATTGTTATAACCGATAATTGTTATAACAGGGTTGCATGAAAAAAAAGCTAAATGAGGGGACCCCAGGCTGGTTTGTGTATGTGTGAGTGGGCGGGACAATGGCTAAAAGCCTCTTCCCATACTCAGTATGCTTCACAGCATGACAATGAGCATAAAAATGCCCAAAGATGCCCCTCAACCAACTTTAAGCTGCACACAAAGGACCCCGCTCCCTACCCATCCCTCCCTGCAGCAGTGTTATTTTAATCCCCACCTTTGGTTTCAGTAGCCAGAGAAAACAGTGCTGAGGCCTTTCTGGGAAAGATTGCTGAAGTTCCTCAAAACCAGCTTTGGAACCAGTGTCCTTTGTTACTAACATTTTTTTTCAGGGTAAGCCTCATGTTTAGGAACTGGTTTCCATCATATGACAATGGGGCAGCCTTTTGTAGAGGGGAACAGCAAGTGTGCAGTGGCAAAAGTTCGCTTTCTCTTCAAAGATTTCACAATCAATTACCTCTTGGCACCGATACACAGTACACCCAGCAGCCAGACTTCATTGTTATAACCAACAATAGGGCATGGAAACATTGTTAAAAGAGGGTTGGTTCACCATAGAAAACATACAAAAGTTGATGGTGCAGCAGCTAACCATTGTTATAACCGATATATTGTTATAACCGGTATTCTTATAAGTGGGTTCAACTCTATCTATCTATCTATCTATCTATCTATCTATCTATCTATCTATCTATCTATCTATCTATCTATCTATCTATCTACGCTTCGATAGAGGCGAAATGTTGAGTCCCGTGTGCTGTGCGATGTCAGTGCACGTTAAAGAACCCCGGGTGCTCAAAATTTCCGGAGCCCTCTGCTACGGCCTGTCTCATAATCATAGCACGGTTCTGGGACGTCAAACCCCAAAAATCAATGCTTATGAGAGCAGATCAACGCACCGTATAGCGCTTTCTTTTTTTTTCGACAGTACAGACGTCCGTGCTGTGGACTAACGTGAGTGCCAACGTCACGTCGTACCATTAGCTACGATTCAGTCGCGCGGAGCTGTCGACGCTTCTGGTTAGCCCCCGTTAAGCAAACACCCACTCATGCAATTTACACAAAGACTTCGATCCTACTCGTAACACTTGGATAAAGGAAGAAGAGGAAAGGAGGAAAGACAGGGAGGTTAGCCAGTGCTGAGACCGGCACTTGGATGAATGTCAAACAATTCGTTATAGGCACATTTATCAATGACACTGATTCCCACAATGCGCGGGATCTGCCGGATCTTTCTTTAGTGACGATCAAGTGAAGTAGACGTGACGTCAGCGTTACACCCGATCGTCTCAATAGCGAGCGTTCTGCCTTTCGCTGCGCTCGAGCGTTCTGCGCATGCCACTACAACGACGCTGGTGTTTTTGCTGAGCAGCTCTCTCTCTCTTTTTTTCCTTTTTTGAAATGACGGATAGGAGATTGAATGATTGACTGATTAGTGGGGTTTTACATTCCAAAACCACGGTTTGATTATGAGAAGCGCCGTTGTGGAGGGCTCCGGAGATTTCGACCGCCTGGTGTTCTTTAACGTGCGGTGACATGATGTATGTATATATAGGAGAGGTTTGTGTCTAGAGTACGGCACCGGTTACTCCTTAAGGTTCGCTTAGAGATCGTAACAAAAGTTCAGAAAAAAAGAAAGAAAGAAAGGGAAAACTTGTACTGCTTAGTGTATTCGCTGGCGAACATAAACTCCAAAACGATGTTATTGCGTTTTACTGGGTGCTGACTAACGGCAGCAATTCCCCACTGGTCTCATGTCGTGTGCCGCTGGAGTGCGACGCCTGCAACGTCATGGGTGACACTTCTTATCAGGTCAGGCTTCTGGCCACTTAGAAACGGATGCAACCAATGGGTAAATGTTGCACGTGCGGTATACAGCGGGCAAAGCGGTGGTCTCAGGCATCCAAGCATGCGTTCTCTCGGTATGTTTCAATGAGACCAATATTTCGCGCGAAAGAAAACTCACAATGATCGATGTTCAATTTATTTTACAGAACGTAATCGAAACTTGTCGTCTCAAGCTGTCAAACATTCAGGCTGTAAGAAGAGAGCTTCTGTAGCCTTCAGAAGGCGACACGCGATGATTCCTGAATAGATGAACTCGTTGTCCGCGAAGACACGTCGGCAATGGTATGAAAAAAATCTGTGCCCTATGTCTGCGCCTAACTCAGGCTATCTCTATCCCTCCTTCCTCCTTCTCTGTAGTATCCTCTTGAATTAAGATCAGAATTAAAACGTAAATCAAGTAGGATAACGACGGAGAGGTAATCGAGAGAGGCTTGAAACGGGCACCCGACAAAGAGCTTGACGCGCCAAATCACGGCGAATGCGCTCCAAAACTTGCGAAATACATCGGGCACGCCCAGCCCTGCTGCCTTCCATGTTGTTTCGTTCAGTGGCGCGAGACCGCGCGTGCTCATTTGGGCGTCGTTGTATTATACACACGCGCGCGCGCGCGCGTAATTGGCCGGAGGCGGTGTATGGCTCTATACGACGAGGCTGGTCGCATCGGCGCAACAAGTGGCGCGAGGTCACCCAAGGCTGATCTTGTCTCGGCGACGGCTTCCGCCTTGCCACGACGCTCGCGTTCAACGCCCCTGAGTATTCGTTAAAACGGCGCAGCACGGCTAAGGCTGCAGCTGGCGGCAATGAAGCTGAAGTGTGGCTCTATCAATGTATGTACTATACCTTCAACGTTCATGGTGCGCGTTTTCTGTGAGGAATGTGCAGAATCTTCTTCCTTTTTCTTTTTTTTTCTAAAGTAGTTTGTGTCGAGTCACAGGAGAAGAAAACTATTTCAGTGCAATAAATAAGTGTACTTTCAAGTTCTAAGTTATCCTGCATGAGGGGATAAAACTATAGTTTTCAAGCACAGTCCGACATACGTCATCAAAACATGTACGCACCACTATAATGTGCGGTCACTTGCGAATAATAATTGAACAACACTTATGGTGTTGCCAAGAAAAACCTCCTTGCGCAAGGGGCGCGTAGAGCGCCTCTGTCACTTCGCACTCCGTTCTCTCTGTCCCCCTGCCTATAAGCCTTAAACCTTGCAATGTGTGTCCATTAGACAGCCAGAATCATATTTAACATTGAGGCGGTGCTGGCTGGTCCGATCGTTATAGGACCCCCATTCTATCATATGCACTCTTTTCCGCAACTTAAACCCTTGATACACGCTCCGTAATAAAGGATGAGTGCTTTGCAGTACACGTCTTCTTCTTGTTCGTTATGGCACATACCCCTGACGGTTTGCCTGGTGCTGGCATGACAGTTCAAACGCCATGACGGGAGCTGTCCCGATATCAGTCGAAAGAGCATGGACGTATGTGACCGTATGTACAGGCGTATGTCCATGGCTTCGTAGCGGCCGCACTGTTGACTGAGCGTCTGCGTCCTTCATAATTTTGCACCGGAAGTGTTTTACGCAGTTATTGCACATATTTAATACGCAGGAACGAATAAGTCGCGTTGTTTGTGTTGTTGATAATCTATTTGGCGCATTGCTCAGTGCCAGAGCAATGCTCTCGACTGCTCTTGACTTTAGAGGGCTGCCGCTAGACGGCGCAAACGATAATTTCTGCACGTGCTCGTGTTGCTCCTAATTTGCAGACGACTATACATCTTACCTGGGGATGACGGTGTAGTGAATATATGACGCTTGTGTAGCGCATTGTACGAATCGGGACATCTGTTTCACTACGCATCCTGTTTCGCCCGAGGATTTAACTAAGCTTTTCTTTCTTTTTGTGCAAAATATTCATGAGGCATTATACTGTGAATGTGGACGGCAAGCGAAGCCTTCTTAACACGCTCTCGCCGTCCATTGTGTTATCGCATCTGTTCTCGTCGTCGCTCCTCGTAAGCACGTTGCTCCTCGGGAGTGCGCACTAACGCGACCTCCTCACTATAAGGCCTAGGAGCGAAACTCAAAATGGAGAGAGGGAGCTTCTCTTTTTGGTTTTATTAATGCGAAAGCCTTATATGTGCCTTCGGTCGAGAAATCGGACGTCCGCCGTCTACTGTCCGGTGTCCCAGCGTGAACACGAAATGTACCAAGCGTAATGTGACCAAGTGGCGACGTCATCGGTTTCGTCATTGATGAGACGTATGAGGTTTCGCTTAGAATGAAGAGGTTTTACTAGGATGAAAATAAAGAGAACGCTTTCATTATATATAGTTACATTCCTTTGTGTGAAGCCTCATCAGCAAATTTGTCAGCGAGGGAACGCGGGCGTCATACATCAAATCCTGGAAGTTCTTGCAGAAACCGGGTGAGCCAGTTCTATTATTATTATTATTATTATTATTATTATTATTATTATTATTATTATTATTATTATTATTATTACATTTGCCAAGTGCTCGCAGCTTACTGCAAATCAGATGGTTTAGCACTTCCTTCGCGATCGGCCCATATTCTTTGCAGACGTGCCAAAGAACCTTGACGAGGCGTATGTATACAGCTTCACCGTAAAAACACATCAACACGTGCCTATGATTACTGATGCAGTGCACAAACTTGTGCGCGTACGTGATAGCAACAAATAATTCTATTACTGAGGCCTTAGTCTTTGAAAAAGAACGGCTGCAGGGAAAAGGAGCAGATACCTGCGCTACTGCGCGTGCCTCCTTACGCGCCAGAAGCGCGATTCGAAAAGTTTGCCTGTTCAATTTGCGTCCTGAAAGTATTGGTACTCACATCTTCGCATGAATTGAGAAAAGTTGCGCGGAGATAGTAAAAAGCAATTCCCCACTCAGCGATCTTCAAATAATTTGATGCGAAGTTCTGCACAGGCTTCAACGATCGTCGGTGATAAGCAGCACGTGTCCGAAGGAATTCCATCTTAAACGTTGAAGAACGTGAAAAACAACTTCACTGCATATAAGGACAGAATCATGGCAGTAACCCTCAACATCAAAAAATGCCAAAATGTCAGCATATCTTAACACATGTTTGACCATTCCCTATTTCCAAGATAGTGACGTGCAATAAGGAGCTCAGTTTGCGACATTATTACAGTGTTTTCCCACTAAACAGCGCTGCTTTGCACGAAACTGTTTCAACGTGGCAGGGCTTGAAATGTTCCAGCTGACATTTGAAGCCCTGCGACGTTGGCATCATCAATACAACTATATGTTTTCAATGCGCGGGCGGCGGCTTGGTCTCGACGTCGATCCCGACCGCCGAGTGTTCGAAATGCCTTGGAACCACCGCAAGCCTTACTGCACGGACAGACTGTTCGCACTCAGCTTAAACCCGTTTAATGGCCCTAGATATTTTCTTCGCGCTTTTAAGTAGCGGAAACCTTTGATGCGCCGCCGACGCTTCTCATTGGTATGCGTTGCTTTCGGCGTCCATGTTCTTCCCGAAGCTTTTCCCCCGCAGTCACTTGAACGCTGCTGCGAAAGTTGTGCGTTTCTCTAATGCTTGCGTTCGCTATTATATTTGAGAGCTATAGAAATGCTTATGTTGGCTGCCACCCAAAAAACGCGGGTTCGATCCCGGCCGCGGCGGTCGCATTTTCGATGGAGGCGAAAATGCCAGAGGCCCGTGAACTGTGCGTTATCAGTGCACGTTAAAGAACCCCAGGTGGTCTAAATTTCCGGAGCCCTCCACTACGGCCTTTCTCTCCTCTCTATCTCTTTCACTCCCTTTCCCCTACCCCTACGGACGCCTAGCCGTGCTCCGTACATGGGCTGCAGAAATTAGCGTCCTTTCCTAACCGAACCACAACCCCCCCCCCCCCCGTCGTACGCTATCTGCGCGCGCCGCCGGGCTCCCGACACGGGCTGCAGAAATCAGCGCCCTTTCCTTAACCGTACCGTAAATTATTTAATTAATCAGTAAATCAATCAATTCTTTGCTCCAAAAGCTTGGGAACGGCGGCCGATGAGGGCTGCGTGCAAGAGGGGGCCAGGAAGGAAGGTATATGTGGTTGTCGCTACTTAGCGAAAAGCGGAAAATGTTGGGACATTAGGACTGTCATATCGCGCTCGGGCTAACCTCCCCCCCCCCCCCCCCTTTTTTTTCATTCAGGACCGAAGCTCCTTAGGGCCTATAGCCTTGGCTTCTGCGTCCATCACGCTACACAAAACCGAAACCGAAACTAAACACCTGCACAACGAAAAACGAAAACATCTGTGTAAAAAACTGACTTTATGTGTACATCAATCAAGCACATGACAGCACAATATACGGTAAAAAGAATACCCCAAGCGGCGCTGCACTACAAAATCCAGATCCTCAACTGAACCACAATCGTCATCATCATCATCATCTGCACTAGCTCGCAAGGAACGAGAACGCACCCACGCCCGCGAGAGACGACGCCGACGCAGACAGCGTCTGCTAGCGAGTTCCTTGATTGGAAAAAAAAAAAAAAGAAAGAAAGGAAAACCTTCAGATCTCACGCACTGTGGGGATCGGCGTCATGCGAAGCAGTGAGCGAGGAATTTGCCATGCAGTGCAATGTTCTAATTGCAGAGCTTGCACGTTAGGACCTGTCACTCATGTTGGTCATGTGTTGTTGTCTCGCCATACCAATTTTCGTATATATAAAGCTAACGAAACGGCCGCAAGAGCACCAAGACCATGGCACGTAAATCATGCAGCTCATGACATGTTTGTCATGCTTTTTGTATTATGACGTGTCATTTATGTTCGTCATACAGTCATGGCGCGGCATACCAATTTTGCATACATGCCATTAACGAAACGGCCAGGAGAGCACAACGTCGTAGGCGGATAGATAGATAGATAGATAGATAGATAGATAGATAGATAGATAGATAGATAGATAGATAGATAGATAGATAGATAGATAGATAGATAGATAGATAGATTGATTGATTCAAGGTCGCCGAACTTCGCTAACTTCGGAAATGCTTCGCATTTAAGAACCGAGTGCTCGAGCTGCACAACCGTTCACCGGCCACCCCATACATATAGGCACTGGATCTTTATTCTTGACCTGCAATGCAGTGCCGGTGGGAGACTTCTCTAGTGCGTAGTTTAACAATAAAGATTCGCAGCGTGCGCGTTAACTAAAAGTAATCCGGAACTCGGCACGATCTACGACGTGGAAGCGAAGGTACCTCATAAAGACCAGGAGCATGAATGACAAAGCGTGTGTAAATATACACATCGCATTGTCACTCATTTACATGCGTGAGTGAGCAATGTCACGGGTGATTTACGGTAACACCGAACGATCCCCAGTGTTTCGCCCACTCGTCATGATTCACTTCGTGGAGATGCGTGGATTTTTTTTTTCTTTGCTGATTTCTTACACGGTGGACAGTCTGCGATGGAAAAGCACGGCGATTGTGCAGTATATTGTGCTCATAATGGCAACGTGCGGTTCTACCAGAATTGTACCCGAATGATTTGCGAAGCTTGCTCTTTGATTTTTTTTTTTTTTCGTGACTCTACGTAGCTTTCAGAATCCACGCGTGCACCAAAGCTTGCCGTGGCAGAGTGAACGCTTTAAACAAGCAAATTTTCCGGATCACGTTTTTTTCACAAGCAAGAGAAGAAATACGCGGTTCTCTAAGAAAGAACGGCAAGGGAATGGAGGAGGAATACGTAATTAGAAACCGAAATAGTTTGCCGATATTCCGCATGCGCACAAGTTTGCGAACTGCGTCAATAACGCGGTTGAGCAATACAATGTTGATGTGCTTCTTTTTCTCTCTCTCCAACAACTATCCGAAATTTTGCGCGAAAATAAGGAAAATCTCAGATAAACACGCAAGTGAAGCTGGGTGCAGAGGGAACGCATTCTAATTCATAGAATGTGACGGGTACCGCGATCCTGCTGTAAAATGTGCGCTGGACATTATGGAAGGTGCGTCGACATAACATTGAAGAGAGCACGGGCGTTCACTAACCGAAGTACGCTTTTGTAATTGCCTTGAATGCGCTGGCTCAGCTGATCTTGAGGACGCAACGATGCTGTTACGCAACAGAATGGAACGGTAGCAATGCATATTACCGAAGCATTTCATATCAGAAGGAAAGGAAAGGCACGCGGCAGACTTGAGTAAGTCACCCTGAGTAACGCTGAATTTCATTATTTTGCTCACACCTGCGGGCCGTGAAAGCCCTGATAAGCGTGCTTTTATAACATTTGTATGATATGCTTTTTTCACCAACTCGCTTTCGACAATCCCTATGACTGCACACACATGTTTTAGTTTTGATAAGTGCAGCTTTCAATTCCGACGTCGTACACCATCGTAAACAGTTCCAGTTTTTAAACGTTTCGAATTTCAGCAAACTTCTTTGAAAACATCGATGCTGGAGGACAAATATCTGCTTCGTATGTCGTTACAGTATAACCTTGTGGTGCTTGAAAGAAAAAAAGAAAAATAAGTGATCAATTCCTGTGTAAGGAGCCTCCAAGCCATCGTTTCATCTTTTCAAACGAAGGTTCAGTGTCGGCACCCATATACGCAGTACATTTGCATTTTTTGTTGACAAGTACGCGCCTACCACTTCCTCCCTTATTGCGGTATGCTAGACAGACATCTTTTTCCATTGCATTGATCACCATCAAAATCGCTCTTCGGGGAACTTCTCCGCGTGGCAAGGATTTCGCAAGCAGTAGAGTTGCTGGATACGGCTCCTATGAATGCAGGTCGTTCATCGCGGGACCGGAGAAGGACAATTGACTTTCAGAAGGCGAATACTGGCCTTGTTGGTACAGCGTACTGAAAGGAGTGAGCGTCGTGTGTGTGTTGCAATAACCTACTAGTGCGTCGAGTAGAGGCACTGACGAAGAGTGTTTTAGAAATTTTTTTTTTCAACATCAAACTAGCAATTTCTACCATGAGAGGAGTCTTGGAAAGTCATATGAAATAAAAAAAAGGCACTAAATGAATAATTAACGGTTTCCGTTCCATCCTAATTTGGATTGCTTATTCGTAGTTAAACAGGAGCCCTCCCCAAATTGGGAAAATGGGGCAAGCGAAGCTTTTAGCGCACGTGCCTTGTCTTCTTTCCTTCCCATTTTTTGTTCTTTCTCGGCTTCTTTCTGTATGTTGCCTCCCCTCTTTTTCTCTTTCTTTCTTTTCGTCTGTCGTTCCTTCGTTCTTTGTTCTTACTCTCTTTCTTTCTTTGGTAGAAAATGATGATGATGATTGTGGTTCGGTTAGGAAAGGACGCTAATTTCTGCAGCCCATGTAGGGAGCACGGCTAAGCGTGCGTGGGGGTGGGGAAAGGGAGTGAAAGAGATAGAAAGGAGAGAAAGGCCGTAGTGGAGGGCTCCGGAAATTTAGATCACCTGGGGTTCTTTAACGTGCACTGACAACGCACAGGACACGGGCCTCTGGCATTTTCGCCTCCATCGAAAATGCGACCGCCGCGGCCGGAATCGAACCCGCGTTTTTTGGGTGGCAGCCGAGTACCGTAACCACTACACCACCGCGGCGGACAAGCAGAAAATCCAAGAGATTCACGTGGCTCAGATGTGCTCACATCTTCGTTTTTTGAGCGTCCATGCACTGAGGAGCGTGCACGTGCGCACGAAGACGCAGGCGCCTAAAGAAGCTTCGCTTCAAAAAAGGAAGAGAGAAAGAAAAAGGAAAAGAAGAGAAGAAAACTATATACGGCGTGTCACTGTCGACGTCGGCGTGGGCATCCACCGCATAAATAATCCTTTCAAACAAACGCCGTAGCTACCCCGAGTACCCGGCCACGCCAGCCCTCCGCCATGGTGCAGGCGCTTTAGTGAAAGAAGTAACAAAATTGAATTTATTGAAGTGAAATCCGTTGTAAGAACTGTAGGATACGACCTAACTAAAACTTACAAACGCCACAGCTGGGACAGTAATTTAAATGTACCAGGAAACATAATTCTGGCATGGGGAAACTCCCACAACTCCAGCGTTCTATAGAGAAGGTGCTAATTTTAATAAATATTTAATGAGAAGGTGATGCGCACGAGGTCCGATCCCGGCCGCGGCGGTCGCATTTTCGATGGAGGCGAAAATGCCAGAGGCCCATGTACTGTGCGTTGTCAGTGCACGTTAAAGAACCCCAGGTGGTCTAAATTTCCGAAGCCCTCCACTACGGCCTTTCTTTCCTCTCTATCCTTTCACTTCCTTTCCCCCACCCCCACGGACGCTTAGCCGTGCTCCCTACATGGGCTGCAGAAATTAGCGTCCTTTCCTAACCGAAACACAATCAATCAATCAATCAGGTCCAATGGCGATATAGCGTTCCACTGTTAAAATCAAAGCTTTTGTAGCCAAGGTGTTATTAAAATAAAATGCCATGGTATTATTAAAGTAAAAGCTTCTAGCCTCTTTCATTTTGACTTTTAATTTACACTTCAGAGTGCTAAAAAAGAAACATTATTCTTACGCTCAGAAAGACGATACTCACATAACTGATTAATGCATCGAGTGAGCTGAATTACTTCTCTATTGTACCAAGAGCCGCTTGGGTTCTGTGTCATATTTTTGGTACTTTGATACGCATTCACACACAATGTCACAAAATATAACAAGCCACGTATCGACATTGCAAAGTTCTCCGCAGGATTGAAATTCATCAAAAGTTGAGGCATTGTTGTCACCTTGCCGCTGATCGGTGCGAGCACGGCTAGCTATATATCTATCAAGTCAACGTCGAGAAGAAATGTCTGTTCATTATACGCTGCCAGCTGGTATCAGCTTCTGCCGCAACGTTCCTCGTACTACTGGGCTTGGAGCAACTTAGCTGAACTTCGATTTTCGAAATTGTTTATTTGACTGCTTTGGAATCGAGCATTTAAGGCAACTTGCGCTATTAACGTGTATTTTAATTCCAGGAAGAAGGAAAGCTATGTTGGCAGTCAAAGTATATCAAGCGTCGACGTGGTTCCATAACTTAAATACTTTGCAGCTGGGAAGGAGTGCTGCTGCATTGTGAAAAATAAAATGGGAAAAAGTGGATGATCAGTAGGGCATTGTTGTGTGAGTCCACAGAGGAAAAGGTCACCGAAAGTCTCAGTGTTAAGCGCGGAAATTTTTAGACGCGGACGGGACAAGAAAGTAACACACACACGAGCGCCTGTCCCGTCCGTGTCTGAAAGGTTCCGCGCTTAACACTGAAATTTTGCACCAACAAGGCCCGAAATCCACCATGGCTAGGTCATAGAAAGGCCGCTCGCGGTTACGCTTCCATGTAGGCGTCCTTACGTGTTATGATATGATGCAGACAAAGTTTGTGAACAAGCGGATGAACAAAACTCATTTGTTTGCTTTTTATCTCAAGCAACGTGAGAGGTCGAGAAGATTTACGAAGAATTAAAGGAACCGTGACTTGAATGCACGACTTCCTGTCATCGAGACCTTCAGCCTAAGTATTGACTACTCAGGCAATGGCATTAATTAATTAATTAATTAATTAATTAATTAATTAAGCTAGCGCACGGTAAGGAACCCCAGGAGGTCGAAATTTCCGGAGCCGTCAACTGCACGGCATCTCTCATAATCATATCGTTGTTCTGGGACTTAAAACCTCAGCAATCAATCAAACGCTTTTTTTAAATGAGGATATACCACTGTACTTAAGTTTTCACCATGTCACGGGAAGACAGAATAGCAAAGCATGGATATGACGAAGATACTTCATATAGGTGAAGTCTTTTTGTGGTTACGCAGACCTCGCTACTATGACGAAGGTATTAATTCTGTACCTGAATGGCAAAAAAAAAAAAACGGATTTTTGACGACCTCTATTAACTTACGATGATTACTATGAGCAGTGACATTATTGGTGCTTGTATCAAGCTGTCGCGTAGCCTTCTATGCTTTTTTTTTTATATGTGTCTTTAGCTTTCAAAAACGACCAGATGGCGCGCTACATAAAATCTCCCACCGGCCCGCAGTGAAGTTTCGTAAAGTTCGAACTACACTGGGGGGCTATTGTAATAAAATAATCGCAAATCTGGACGCAGCTTGTAATTTGTAGGAAGGAAACAGACGAAAAGGGAAGGAGAACGCTCGCGTTGCTGCTCGGGCTAGCGCGTCCCGCCTCCTCCCGCCGCGACAAATGCCCTCGGCCGACCCGTGCACTCGCCCTCAGCGCGGCTTCCGTTAGCTTCCGCGTGTTGCGCTCGCCTCGGCGACAGCCTTCGGCTAGCACTGCGGGCAGTTCGCACACGTGAACCTTTGAGGAGTTTGTAACCTTTGTTATGTTCGCGGCTGTATGGGCACAGCTCGAGGCGGTCGACCTCCACTAACTGACGTTCGGCGGCGGTTACGGATGTGCTCGCGTCACGGGCTGCCGCAGTCAGTCATCCTTTTGAACCGCTGGCTTCCTGCCCACGATACTAATCATTTCAGAACACGCGCCGTGTGCTGTAATCTGAAGGAAACGGAAGCATCTATTAATTCGCGAGAGTGTCGTCATTATCATTTATTTCGCTTTCCGCTCCTTGCCCCTCTCTTCCTTTCTAGAGCGGGCTTCTGCTTGTCGATTTTCGTGATCAGCACAAGAACGGATCCTGTCAGCGTTGCCACTCAGGTACTTTTTTTGGATTTCGCCTGGCGGTCCAAGGACTAGTGTGGCAGGCAGCACCTCCGTGACGTGATTTCAGACGAACGCGATGGGCGCAAGCGAACGGTGAAAAAGGTTGGCGGTGCAATATATATATATATATATATATATATATATATATATATATATATATATATATATATATATATATATATATATATATATATAAATTTCCGGCCTGCCATTTAGGTTTTCATAACTGTAAGTGTAGCGAAATTATACGTAGTGTAGTAGACGTACCAGCGCAGTAATCTACTATCAAAAGCGCTGAAGGGCGAGTCTTCGGAGCGCTCTTTTTTTTTTTTCTTTCCTGCGGGGGAAGATATTTTTGGCCCCGAAAGACAGCGCACAAGGGTAGCGTACGCCTGACGCACAAGGGAGCTTACGCATTAGGAAGCTTTATTGTTCTATAGTGCTGAGCCACAACTACGTCTTCTCAACCGCTCTCCGTAGCATAGGTTCAACCTAACCCGTCTTCAATGAACCCTTCTCGCCCATCAACCGAGATCGGCTGCGCTTCCAACTCACCGAGCGGCGTATACGTCGCGCGAGAACTGTCTCCCGCTTTCGTTTTCTGCGAACCCTACAAAGCACAACCAACGCAAGCCTAGTGCCTGGCAGTCGTGGTCTTCCCAACGTTCTTCAGCTGGACTTATAGACAAGGGCTTGAACGACACTTGAGCCCATGCTCGTATGTTGTTGTGGCAGTCACCCCCAGCCGACACCGTCGTGCTGGCTTATATATCCACTGCTATAGTTGCTATAAATTTGTTTTGTTTTTAAGAGCGCTCGCGGTTTCATTTATCCAGCTGCTAGGCACTAGCCTGCCCATAGCTACGCCGATCCGTGATGCCGCTTGGGCGCTAAGCTACGTCACGACACCCTGCAGACGTTGCAAAAACAGAGACGCTGGTTAGGTGCCACGACGTGCATCCTCTACACCGTCTTCACAACACTCTTAGCAGCTGCGAAATGCGCTACTTCTGATTTCACAACTATATGGAGACGGAAACATTCGAAAAAAAAAATATGTTCGGTAAACACAAAAAAGGCTCCCCGGCACATTGCCCGCGCAAGCGCACAGCGATTGTTCAAAGTAGGCATAGGTGTTACTCGTTGCGGGCCTGCATACCTTTTGGTTTCGTCCGAAGATGTATGACACGGGCGCCTGCTGTCTGTCTGTCTGTCTGTCTGTCTGTCTGTCTGTCTGTCTGTCTGTCTGTCGCCCGAATCAACCATCCGGCCAGTCAAAACCAACCGGGCTACTAGTACTGGTGGCACGCGGTCATACGCTCAATATTAGGCAGCGGAAAGGAAACCCCAGATCTATTTGAGGCAAAATATATGTACATAGCCATGACCCGTAGCGTTCATTTAATTAGGAATACACATTTCACTGGTTATAGTAATAATAGGTCCCAATAGATGGCGGAAGGGCGAAGGCGGAAAAATTGGATCGAATTCAGCAAAACCTCCATTGCACCCATCATGGGAGGAGTGAGGGGGGAAGGGAACAGCGTGAGAGGTGGGAGGAGGGAGTAGAGAGGGTGTTACGTAACAGGAGTGGCAGAAGACTATCGTCTTTCGATGTCGTTTGCAGCGAAGCAAGCAGATATGTGGCCATTTTTTTTTTCAACGAATTATCTTTCCTTTTTTCTCGAATGAGTTTGTTCGGCTGTTTTTCGTAATGCTCCAAACCTCTCCTTTGCTCTTGTCCGGAATAACGCTCTGGTGTCAAGTTTCCTTGGGTGGAGCAGTGAACTTTACCGGAGGGCACAACCCTCCGGTAAATTTAACTCTAATTTTTTTTTCATGGATAACACAAATGCAGCGCCGCACTAAGCACTAAACTGAGGCAAGTAAAACAACATGTGTAGTATCATGATATATGGCAACTAAGCGACGATGGCGTTCATGCTGCTAAGCACGGTGTCACACGTTAGACTCCCGGCCACGGCGGCAGCTGCGGCAGAAATGCGTGTAGAGTACATTTGCAGTACCCACGTGCACAACCCCCTTTGCGGCGTTCCTTGTTATGATATATTGGTTTCCTGAAGTAAAATATGCGATAGTCTAACTGTTTTATTGTTATCATTTATCGCGTTATTCTTTTTTTTTTATCAAGAACTTGTGCTGTTTCGTTTTTGTTTGTTTTCTTGCTCTGCTACTATGTTGACAGCTTCGTTTTTATAAGCGACCAGTGCAGGAGCCACACGTGGCCCGCAATGGACCTTTCTTTCGCGACATGGCAGACAGACACGTTCGCCCCTCGTGGACACGTTCGCCCCTCGCGTTTTCACCAGAAACACTTCCGAGGCTGCGGCGTGAGATGCGCACTGTCCCCTGAAGTACTGTACCTGAAGGAACACTCTGTAAGCACGTGACCAGGAACGGCGCGGCGACCTTCGCCCCGAACGCCCTGCTTCAAGTGGAGGTGACCGAGCACGGTAGCGTCTTTGTACTCTTCTTCTTTTGCTAAGCTTTTTTTGCAGGAAGCCGGTGAAGGCCAAGGAGACAGAGGGTGGATTTTCTTGAAAAGATCGGTTCGGTGATAGTGGATAATGGATAAATACCGAGTCTCTCAGACAGAGAAAAGAAAAAGGGCTCCGGCCCAGTGATGGAGGCAAGAGGAAGCGAGCCGAAGGAAGCAAGCAAAAAAAAAAAAAAATGTGCGAAATGTATTGCGATGGCTTTGTTGATAATTACGCACAGGTGTAGTTAAGCGAGTGGCGCTCTTACGGACAAAGTTTTTTTTTTCTCTCTTTTATATTCTTCTTTTTTGAAAGGAAATTTGGTTTGGAGTGCACGGTAACGCCCGACTGAGGACAGTGAAAGAAGAAAATGGAAAGGAGGGGCCACCTTCTCGAGACAGAAGATTACCCGCACAACCGAGAGCCAGGTACTTCTCTCACAATAAGAAAAGCCAGTGAGTGCTTGGTGTCACTGGCAACGGAGCCCAGTACCTCGCCCAACAACCCGCAACAGAGGTGCAAGCGCTCCTACGGAAAATGAACGCACAGTTAGGCGGTAGAGGAAGAGTGGCCACAAAACACAATTATGTTATCAGTGGATCGCATACGCCTCAGAGGGATGCCCCGATAAAACTGCTGGCAACCGTAAATACGAACGGCATCGCTTTACTAGCTTTTGAAGGCTACGTGACGTGCAGTAGACGGTAATTTCTCAAAGCTCATCGCGAACTAGAAAGTATGGACCATCGCTCTTTGGAGTAATGCACATTTGACACGGAAGGGTGCTACATTCGTCCAGGCGATCGCGGTTCGTTTCCAATTGCAGTGCTTCCTGCGTCATCATCATTCTTTTTTTTGTGATAACACGCACTTAAGTTCTAAAAAAAGTGTGAGCAGACCAAGTGTTAGCGAGAAATCACTGAACCTACTTCGTCTTGTTAGTTTAAAAACCCATTATGATGTGGAACGCTTAAGAAGTTTCCCCGTTGCCTTGGAATAATCACAGTTGACTGCAATTTCATTCAAGCGAAGCTTGTATAAGTGTTGTTGGGGTTGGCGTGCGTTGGGTGTCCATACGCGAAGGCAATCATAATCGTGGAGGCAATGCGCGCGCGATTCTTTGCTCTCCTAGGCTTCGCGCACGCCAGCAACACGTGCACGTTCTTCAATGCGCTCAGAAAACGAAGACGCGAACATACCTGAGCAATCTGAGCCCCCTGGATCTTCTACAAGAAAGAAAGAAAGAAAGAAAGAAAGAAAGAAAGAAAGAAAGAAAGAAAGAAAGAAAGAAAGAAAGAAAGAAAGAAAGACGCACGCACCAAGCATCGCTCGCCCCCCTTTTTCCTGTTGGGGAAGGGTTCCTAAATATTTTTTTAAGAAAGAAGGGACATGGGCAACGTCCTCTGAAGAGTTGAAGTGTGTTGGCCAATTATGAGCTTTGTATCTTCTTAATTTTCATTCGTTATACGTGACACTTACTTTACTCGCTCTGCTAGTTGATGAAACACGTGTTTCTGAGGAAGGCCAACCCTGCCTAGACGGCGGCTGCCCGAAGGGGTCCATGGGCCCAGAGCCCAGCACTATATATATATATATATATATATATATATATATATATATATATATATATATATATATATATATATATATATATATATATATAGTTCTTAGCGGAGCGTCTTTGGTGGTGCAGGGTGGTGATACTTTGATGGTGCATGGAGGGCGTATATCTGGCATTGTACAATTTATTCTTGTAAATTAATTCTTTGTCCAACTGAACTTTATGCTGAAAGGGAACATTAGCAAGCGCCCGTTTGCAGGAAATAAATGCGGATTTCTAAGAAATAAAGGCATCTGAGTTGACAAAAAAATCCCGCAGATCCCACGCACTGTGGGAATCGATGTCATGCGAAGCAGTCAACAATGAAATTGCCTCGGACGAATTGTTTGTCATTCAGCTAACTGTTACGAGTAGGATCGATTAAGGTTCTTGTGTGAAGACAACATTCCCTCTCATGAGTATTCTTAACTTGGATTAACCAGCAACGTCGTGGCGACTGAATGGTACCTCATGGCACCCTGTAACGTTGGAACTCACGTTAGTCCAGGGCACAGACATCTGCTTTTTCGAAAAAAAAAAAAATAAATGCTCTATATGGTGCGTTGACGTGCTATCATAGGCGTCGTTCGTTGACGTATTCCTGCAGTACATCGAGCAAAGTAGAACAAAAGCAAGCGGAATAGCATATGTATTGATATCATAGCGCTTATCAGAGATTATAAGCAAATTCATGCTACACAAGCACCGTTACAACTGCTGGTGTAGTGGGTTTATTTACTATGTATACCGAGCGGGAGAAGGCAGCCGTGCTTGCCTGGCACCTCGAGGGCCCGTTTTCGATACCACCCTAAAGCTTGGTAGGTGACATGTGTGCATGCTTGTTATGTATATACATTTCAATCGCAACCTACGATAAACGGTGTTCCCTTCTTGTCTGAAGAGCCAGCCGCCCTGTGTCAAGCTTGAACAGAGAAATATGGGCCGATCCTGAGTGCAGTGCAATTGGGTTAAATGCAGAAAACTCGGGGCGTCGCTCAAAGTTTGCGGATTCGATGCCCGCTGCCGCGGCTTTTCATAGGTATAATTAGCGCAGCCCCGAAGTTTCCTATGTCTTATTTAGTTGGTCCTTGGTTGACATAGGTTGCGCATACAGTGGGCCAAGCACTCCATGGTATGAGCCGCACATGATTGGAGTGTCGTTAATCCTGGCCTAGATGACGGGCATATGGCTTTAGTGATGTAAAGATCAGTCATTCATGTTCATCATACATTTATACCCCACATCCCAAGTTTTCGGGTATACCAGGTGAACCAGGAGACCAGGAGAGCACCGAGACGTATAGATAGATAGATAGATAGATAGATAGATAGATAGATAGATAGATAGATAGATAGATAGATAGATAGATAGATAGATAGATAGATAGATAGATAGATAGATAGATAGATAGATAGATAGATACGGTCAAAGTGGCTGAAGTTCGCCAAGAAGTGCTTCGCATTTACGATTCGCCCTGGTCCGGGGTTCAAACCTGGGACCAAGGCCTGTCCGAAACTGATTGTGCGAAAGTGATTTGCCATAATTTAGTACTGTGTTTCACCAAAATACGCCTCGGTGGATTTTGGTGAAAATTATGAACGTTGTTGGGATGTGAGCACGACGTACAACCTTTATGGGTAGACTATGTATGACGTTTGAAGCGGAAAAAAAAAAAAGAGAACAAAGTCAGAAGGTCGTAGCTTATTTAGATGATTTCATTTAACATATGCGCACAGCGAAAAGGAGAAATCATCCTTCTCGCCAAGCGCTACACCGCATTAATGAGATTTGTTGCGTTCGAACGAAAAGTTTCAGATGTAATAAAAACAGGAAGCGTGTCTTCTCATCATATTTCATTCACTCATATAGTATATAACTGTCAGAAATAGCACAACATCAGAATACGAAACTATCGGTCTGGCCTACGAAAAAAAAAAAAGGGGGGGGGGGGGCTATCACAATCCTGTGGACCACCGCTAATAATTCATGTAAAGCAGGCGAAATTTACGAGCCACATTTATTTCCCAACGCAAGGAGACAGCACGGGTAGGGCTCCTTCTGAAATGAGAAAAACGCAGAGCCGGCCGACACCACCGTATGCGAGTGATTGTATTTGTATGCATACCATACATGTGAACTGTCAACATGTCGCCCGCTTACTCTCTCATCCGCCTAGCCAAGAATTCCAGGGCGTTAAAGTCCTTTATGCGGAAAATGTTCGAATGAAGTCCTATTACATGACATATATTTTTGTTTTCTTTTCCCCGTCTTTTTTTTTTTCAGTAGTTAGGTTATGAAAGTTTCTTTTTTTGGCGTAGTGGTGAGTGTTTTCATACGCAACGTCATGATGTCGCATACCATAACATTTACATCCTCGTATTGTTTCATTTATTGTATTCTCACTTCCCCCTTCATAAGGCTTGATGGTAAGGCCGGCAGTGGTCTGACATGTCTATGGGCAGTATGAGCCAAAATAAATAAGTATATATATAAAAAAATAAACGACCGCTCACGGTTCTGCTAAAATATGTTCGTGGGGCGAGAATAAAACGATTAGCGATTTTTGTTTGAAGACGGGAAAAATGGGGAGGGTGTGCTCGGTAAACATAGAGAAAGGACGCGTGTATGCTCTCACTTGCTCTCGGTCGAGGATTCCTCTCTTTCTCCGCTGCTCCGGAATGGCGGCGGCGGAGGACATCGAGCAAGTAGTGACACTCTCCCCCACACGCATGCTTTTCTCCTTCATCCTCCTCGCATTTCTTCCGTCCCCGCGCCGGTGAGGTGCGCACTAGGGTGCCTGAGTGGCTTCCCTCCCCCTGGCGGCGAGGGAAAACCATTCAGGCACCCTAGTGCGCCCGGCACGCGGATCCCTCCAGTGGCTCGTTGCTTGTTTATTCGGTCTTTTGAAGCTCTAAATACGAATTTATTCCTTGTGACACTGTCGTGACTACAGTAAAGTTCCAATATAACGCCGTGACAAATGTTATTTTCAGGATGATTTGACAAAAGCAAGCAAAAGCGCACCGAAAAAAAAAATGAATACCGAGCAGTGACTGCGGGGTTGACCCCCCCGTCGCCCCTTGAGCTACGATGCAAGCAGCGTAGGATGCACATGAAAATGTGTTTCATTACGTGGCTTTAAAGAGCTTGGATAAGATAAGAATAAATATGACAGTTTATTTAATGTGCATTTGCCGGCACAGGCGAGCCATAGGCCTTTGTAGTAAACCCACTCTGTAAAACACATGTAATATAGAACGCACATGCTTGTATCCCGTTGGGACGAAGTACAAGGCAGGCACGCGCACTCATACATACACGCGCGAACACGCACACATCTACATTCGCGCGCGCATATACACACACAATGCGCACACGCACATACACACAGGCGCGTACAAACACACATGCGCACATACATACATACATACATACATACATACATACATACATACATACATACATACATACATACATACATACATACATACATACATACATACATACATATGCGCGAACGCGCACACACGTACATACACGCGTACGAAAATGCACATACGAACACGCACACAGAGAAGCACGCACAAACACGCGTGGCAGCAACACATTTCCACGGCGCACAAAATTCACGTATTTTTTTATTTATTGCCAGGCACAGGCAAACAACATTCACCTCAATACAATAGGAAGCAGAACAGGGAACAAAAATTCAGTCTCACTTGAGGCTGAATTTTTGCGGCTGGTGAGGCAATCACCCTTACATTGACCACAAAATTAATTCACTCAGGCACACAACACACTCTTGTTTCAATCCGTCAGTGCATCGTGCCATACACTGCCGAAAATACACTCGTGCTGGTTGGGCATAAGAAATAAAGGCCCATAAGCATTACTATACTCATCAATAAAGTATTCTCTCTCTTTCTTATAGTCATAGGGTAAACCATCATCGCTACTTATTGCCAAGTACCTGATGCCATAAGGGTCGATTGGAAATTCCTTTTTGATTGTTCTTTGAAGGACATCCCAAAAATACACTCCTTCCCAGCAGTGAATAGAAACATGGTCTATACCTTCCGGCTGTTTACAGATAAGACAGTCAATGCCCCACGGTAAGAATAATCCGCGCTGTTCCATGTAAGTTTTCACCGACAATGTGTCTGTATGGAGCTTGAAGAAGAATGTTTTTGTTGCAGGTTGGACTGGCATTCTTTTAACACGTTTCATGACAGGGATGTGAACTTTGTTCGCCTTCACTGTACAAGGTCATGTCCAGAGAAGGCGAACAAAGTTCACATCCCTACAAAAAGACGGCAACACAAAACGCACGTTCGGAGCCGCAGGGCGACCACCGTTTGGCAGGCGCATGGCGGGCGGCTGAACTAGAAGCGCTCGAGAGCAAGTTTTGTGCCGCTTTCGCGACGTCAAGGTCACCTGATACGTTAGCGTTGCGCGGGCACGCTGGCTCCGCGAACGAGGTGAGGTCGGTAGATAAAAAGCTTGAAAACTTTTGAAGCATTTCAGGCTCGCACAAAATGTTTGCCAGTTTCAGAAAACTATTATCATATACTCTGAAACCCAAGATAGTTCGTAGAATGTGCGGCGTCCGCACGCGCGCTTTTCCCTTGGGGGAAGGGGATCTACACTAAACCTCCTTAGCATACAACCCCCTCCCCTCCCCCCATAATTCGAAAGGCGCCCGCTTAATTTGTAAAAATTTGTAACAAATTCAGTATATCCGAGGGTTTTCATCCCCACTTGACATTCACACATCTCCCCTATTTCATTTTCTCGGTAAACCCATACACACCACTACACTGGCAAAACTGCGGCTGGCGATTGCACGTGTTGCACCGGCAAGTAGAAGGCAAAGACAGTGTGCGTCGATTTGTCCATTTGTCCGGTGCACTGAGCGTCTCGCAAACCTATGCGTTTGTGGGACCAGCGAGGCGCTGCTGGGACCAACGCTTTGAGAATGCGTTCGGTGGGACGGCATCAAGCCGAGGACACGCGTGCCGCGTCTGCCACCGTCTGCTGTTCGCACCCTAATTTCAATTCCTGGGGAAACCCCTGGCCGGGATGCGAATTTTTGCGCGGCCGGCATATTCGCGCAAAAAAAAAATAAATAAAAGCATATTTTATAACAGAGACCAAGGAGGTTCATAACCTCCTTGACAGAGACCCACGGAAGGACTTCACCCATAGAGTTTCTTACTTATAGGCCTCGTGCGCTCCTGTTTCGAATCGTGCGTGCAGCGCCGCTGTGGCCACTGGCGGCGGCCGCCGGAAAAAACTGCGAGTTCCCTTCTCACGGCCGGCCTTGCCAGAGCAACGCGAGCGTGCGTACGCGGCGGGGATATTTTACATCTACGCGCTGTCGCGTGTATGGATTCTATAGTAGCTTTAGTAACACTATCAGGAAGATACCAACGATGGAATTTTATCCGTTTCCCTGTAAATGAAACGATGGTGATTGGGGCAACGTTGGTTTGCAACCGTTGGGCGCGCGCAGTGAAGCTGCCGCTTGTTGATAAATATCTTTTTACAAGCTCGGAGTTCTATTCATCACTCGAATGACAGCAACGGCGGTGACAGGATCAGGTGCTTTGGTCGAGCAGCTCTGCAAATTTAATGTGCGACATCCGCGAATTGCATAGATAGTTCTGACTCTCATGATCGGCTGGTCATGAGACGACCTACAGGCGAAAAAAAAAAACACATTTTAACATATTCAAAGCAACGATTTCGCGCAGTCTAAAAACACGGTCAATCGGGGATATTTCGCTTTGTGATCATGCGTGCGTATGTAGCACATGTCGATTGCTTGTTCCAAGTGCACATAATTAAGGTACGATATGCCGTCGTATAGGCGTACAAGGTCAGCGCCACGAAGGTGCGATAAGTTTGCACAATTTTTCCTTATTTTGTGCAGATGACAACGAGTCGGCGAAAAGGGTGTCTATGCGTTCACAGAGGTGCCTGTTTACATACAATTCATAGAACAAAACCAGTCTGTTCGTCTGTGGAGGACTAGGACGGCGCATAAGAAATCATTCCAAGCAATAACCAGCCGCCGCATGACAGCTACAGGGTGCTGATTTGGCGCGTTAACAGTTGTATAAAGCGAAAAGGCCATTGCTACGTGAGGTCTCCACGTTTTATTTTTGATTTTTTTTATTATTTAAGGCGGCTGATGAGGCAAAGCAACCATGCAGCTAGCCAAGCTTTCTGCTAGTGCACACCGACCACGAAACTAGCGCTGTTAGTTTAATTTTCTGAATTCAAGCTTTACAAAACACGCATATATGATTACACCAAGGAAAGTTTAATGTGAGTTTCTAAACACACGCCGCAATGCACGTTCGTCTGCGCACTCCGCTGACCGATTTCTAACGGATCGACGACATTGAGCAGTTCTCGCAGTATATGTGATTATAACGGCGTATAAGTCGCCCCCGCGAGCCAAACTGCTCCTTCTAAACTATCGTCAACGTTGGCGATCTGCCTGTAGCAGCAAAACAGTAAACGGGGCTCGCCTTTCGGTGCAACTTCGAGCTATGCTCCGGAAAGCGAATGCATGGCCTCCAAGATTTGCGCACGCCAGGAACTCGCAGATAATGCCCATCCTGGCCGCTGTGGCGCTGCGCGGTGAGAGAGCGGTGGCGCCGCCAAACGAGCGCACTAGGCCTATACGACTTCACCTCTCTGACGTGAACAGAGACAAGCAACACGAGTCTTGGAGGCTATTGTAAATGACCTACGCGTCTCGGAAGCGGTTGTAGGAGTCAGAGATGGGCTACGAACGACGGCTTGTGCGTACTAACTTTAGTTACAGTGGTTGTACAGTGTGTCCTCTGTACGAGGTCTCGTGCGCACTAAGATCATAATATGTCTTTAATATTATTGTTCAAATTGGTTTTAGACCATTGCAGTCGGTCAACGACAGCCTCTTTCCACGTTTTCGTACGCGGAGATCTCCATCCGCAGGCATCGTCATCGTCGTCATGTCCACGCGTTCACGTTTGTTGAGAGAGAGAGATTCTATTTATTTAGCGAAGTGAAGAAAATAGGGTGCAGAGTGCACGGTAACTGTCTCTCAGTGAGGACACCTCAACCGATACACTCAGGGGATGGGGGAATTAAATGGAGAGAGAGAAGAAAGAAGGGAGGCAGAGGTCAAAACCACACCATGTCCGGCCACATACACAAACACAAGGGGAACACAAACACGAACAGGGAACACAAACAGCCTGGCGAGCGGCTTTAAAGCCGCCCAGTCAGGCCAGTGACCTCGGTAAATGAGAGGAGGGCTGCCCCGGAAGTATGGTAACTGGAATGGGGAGGTGACGCCCCACGTTACTAGATTGTGACGCCAGCACCTGCGTATCCGCCGAGAAAGCGCGATCATACGTTTCAAGCGCCGCAGGCGCACAGCTGCGCGCGCGCCGGCGCCAGTGCGTCTGCCGCGGCTAAGACGTCACTTCTCTGGAGTGCGCAGACTGGTAAGGTGCGCGGAGGCGGCGGTTTTAAAGCGCGCCAGTGGTGTGACATCACTGCTCCTCGCGCATACGCAGCACGACTTTCGGACGTGCACGCGAAACTATAAAAGCGTTGGAAAGGTTTTATTTTCCTAAAGTCCCTTGATCGCGTTTCTCGTTTTAAATGCGAAGCATTTCTTAGCGAACTTCGGTGAGTTTGACCGTATCTATCTATCTATCTATCTATCTATCTATCTATCTATCTATCTATCTATCTATCTATCTATCTATCTATCTATCTAGCCGCCTACGATTTTGTGCTCTCCTGGCCGTTTCGCTAATGGGATATTTACGAAAATTGGTATGCCACACCATGACTACATGACGAACATAAATGACAGGTCATAACATGAAAATCATGACCATGGCATGTCATGAGCAGCATGATTTACATGCCACGTTCTTAGTGCTCTCCTGGCCGTTTCGCTAATGGGATGTATGCGCAAATTGGTATGGCACAACATGACTGCCTGACGAACATAAACGGCAGGTCATAACATGAAAAGCATGACATGCATGTCATGAGCGGCATGATTTACATGTCACGGTCTTGGTGCTCTCCTGGTCGTTTCGCTAATGGGATGCTTACGAAAATTGGTATGCCACACCATGACTACATGACGAACATAAATGACAGGTCATAACATGAAACTCATGACACGCGTGTCATTAGTGGCATGATTTACATGCCACGCTCTTAGTGCTCTCCTGGCCGTTTCGCTAATGGGATGTATGCGAAAATTGGTATGGCACAACGTGACTGCCTGACGAACATAAACGGCGGGTCATAACATGAAAAGTATGACATGCATGTCATGAGCGGCATGATTTACATGTCACGGTCTTGGTGCTCTCCTGGTAGTTTCGTTAATGGGATGTATACGAAAATTGGTATGCCACAATATGACTGCATGACGAACATAAGTGACAGATCATAACATGAAAAGCATGACATGCATGTCATGAGCGGCATGATTTGCATGCCATGGTCTTGGTGCTCTCCTGGCCGTTTTGTTAATGGGAGGTATACAAAAATTGGTATGCCACAATATGACTGCATGCGAACATAAATGGCAGGTCATAACATGAAGATCATGACATGCATGTCATGAGCGACATGATTTACATGCCACGCGTTTCGTTAATGGGACGTATACGGAAATTGGCATGCCACAACATGACTGCACGACAATCATAAATGGCAGGTCATAACACGAAAATCATGACATGCATGTCATGAGTGTCATGATTTACATGCGACGGTCTTGGTGCTCTCCTGGCTGTTTTGTTAGTGGGATGTATACGAAAATTGGTATGCCACAACATGACTGCATGACGAACATGACTGACAGGTCACAACATGAAAATCATGATATGCTTGTCATAAGCGACATGATTTACATGCCACGCGTTTCTTTAACGGAATGTATACGAAAATTGGCATGCCACAACATGACTGCATCATGAACGTAAATGACAGGTCATAACATGAAAATCATGGCAAGCATGTCATGAGAGACATGATTTACATGCCACGGTCTTGGTGCTCTCTTGGCTGTTTCGTAAGTGGGATGTATAGGAAAATTGGTATGCAACAACATGATAGCATGACGAACATAAATGACAGGTCATAACATGAAAAGCATGACATACATGTAATGGGCGGCATGATTTATATGCCATGCGTTTCGTTAATGTGATGCATACCAAAATTGCTATGGCACGACACGACAGCATGACGAACGTAAATGACAGGTCATAACATGAAAATCATGACATGCATGTCATGAGCGGCATGATTTACATGTCACGGTCTTGGTGCTCTCCTGGTCGTTTCGCTAATGGGATGTTTACGAAAATTGGTATGCCACACCATGACTACATGACGAACATAAATGACAGGTCATAACATGAAACTCATGACACGCGTGTCATGAGCAGCATGGTTTACATGCCACAGCCTTGGTGCTCTTGCGGCCGTTTCGTTAATGGAATATATACGAAAATTGCTATGGCACAACACGACTGCATGACTATCAGAAATGACAAGTCATAACATGAGAATCATGACATGCATGATTTATATGTAATGGTCCTGGCGCTATACTGCCGTTTCGTTAATGGGATGTATAGGAAAATTGGTTTAGCACAAAATGACTGCATCACGATCATATATGACAGGTCATAACATGAAAATCGCGACATGTATGTCATGAGCGGCATGATCTACATGCCACTCGTTTCGTTAATGGGATGTATACGAAAATTGCTATGGCACAACACGACTGCGTGATGAACGTAAATGACAGGTCATAACGTAAGAATCATGACATGCGTGTATGAGCGACATGGTTTACATGCCACAGCCATGGTGCTCTTGCGGCCGTTTCGTTAACTTCATATGTACCAAACTCTATTTTACGTTCCTGATGCGTGCTTCGCATTTCCTTGATTCCCACTGCACGTGGGATCTGCCAATTTTTTTTCTTTCTATGGACTTTAGGTTTTCCTAGTGTCGGGTACGGGCGCGATTTCCCTAAGCGCCGGTGAGACCAGTTCGGGCATGCTCGGCGAGCGGGCAGATGGGGACTGATACGACTCGGGTTTGCACTTCTAAAACAGTTGCGCGAACCCCTCTTCGAGAGCCCACCGTGCTTGGGCTGCGCAGCGGAGGGCCCTCTGCTGCTGGATTTATGACCCGGCGACCTTCGGACAAGACGCCGCTGGCTACTGGACCGGGAGCGACACCACACAGGCGCGGGCGCGGCTCTCTGGCGCCTCGTTGTTGCCTGTGGTTCTAGCTATGAACTGTCGTTGTGCGCAACCGCGTAAACAAGGCTTCCGTGCGAACTCTTACAAGTGGCCGGTGTTCGAAGGGAGCGGTCCATATGTGTGCGCGGTGATGATGATGATTGTGGTTCGGTTAGGAAAGGACGCTAAATTCTGCAGCCCATGTAGGGAGCACGGCTTCACGACTTGACAGCTTCCAGATGGCCACCATCCTTTCTCCAAAACGGACACGGGGAGAGTGCGAGGTTGACGCCCAGATGAGGGCGCGGGCGCGACCGTGAAGGACGCTTTCTTCAACGTGTGTTGCGATTGGACAATATTAAAGGCCAACTCCGGCGATTTTTTTATGTCAGCGGATGTTGATGAAATTCACTGGGTACGTTACTCTGCGCACTTACATCATGCCCTGAGTTAAATGAAGCTCGAGAGTTGAGCTAGAGCTTGGCGTTACTAGTTGCTGCCGTGTGGATGGTAAAGTGATGTCGGGTGCCAAGTGGTGTTGCGTTGTTGGCTGCAGGAACCACTCTCACAACGCGCAGCAACTAAGGAAAGTTAGTTATCACAACTTTTTTCGCGACGATTCACTTCGCGAGCGGTGGATCAGTGCTATCCGGCGCGACATTGGACGCGCTGAGCGCCTGCTCTTCAGCGCTTTCGAGCTTCGCGCTCTCGCGACTGATGTCACTCGAAGGGGCACGCTTGGCTGCCCGGAGGAGTTTCGGTTTCGTTTTCATGTTTTCTTTCTTGCTTGAAATTATCTTCAAATTCTGGGGGCAATTTGTCATACGGGTGACAGGGGGGTCTCTAGAAGCTAAAAATGCTACTACTTTGACATGGTCAGAAAATCGCCGGAGTTGGCTAATTCCCCAGCTAGAGATCTGGGGATGTCGAGCGACGTAGAAAAACGAGCTGCCGAGCTCTCTCTCGGCGAATAGCGCAACCTACGCTTATAAATCAGTATATTAAAGGGCCCATGACAGCTATTTTTTTGTTGGATACCTTTATGTTCTAATGAGTAGAACAGTGTCTTGTAATCACGGCATGGAGTGGCAAATTCTCCAGCTAGAAGTCTAATTTGTCACAGCATCGTTAATTTTGTTCAGTTTTAATGAAGCTTCGAAACGCGCGCCAAAAACTGCAAGAAACTAGCGCCACGGGGCAAGCGTGGCGGCTGTCGGAAGTGAGCGCATGCACTGATCACTTGAGCTCAAGATTCGGTGACGTTGCGGAGAGCGAGAGCGCCAGACCAGCTCGCCACACTCGCTTTGCATCATAGCGTGTGTACAATGTACGCTTGAGGGACCAACACGGAGAGGAAGCAGAAAAATACGGCTTTTGGCGTGGCCTCCGCGATCGGCTGCGAGAGCCGATCTTGGAGGCCACGCTCGGAGGCCATAGCGCGGCGCGCCCGTGTCTCTCTGTGACGTCACGATATCAACTTACGAAAGTGAAACGTCACAAATGGCCCACAATCTACGTCATACTAGTGACGATGTCGCGAGGAGCCGAAAACCCAGATGAGCATTTATGGTCACTTTAAATACATATTAAAATATCTTAACGACAACGTTCGCCGTTAATACTTGGCCACAAGTGCCTTCAGATGTTCGACAACCAAACAACACAAACATATCGGGTTTGAAATTTTGGTGTCATGGACCCTCAACTCTATGCAAAACAAACAAAAGCGCAAATTTTATAATGATGGTGATAGTACATGCTGCGCCATCTACTCTTGTGCTATTGCAGTTCACTACGCCACCGCTACTTTTATTTTCGTTTTACGGCCAAAGGTACACTTTCCCTTCTCTGCAGTTGGTATAAGTGTTCTGTGCTGCCAGGTCGAAAACTTAAACGTCGATGCTTTTCAACGGGGCGATGTTTGCATTATAGTGCACTGCGCAGCTATTTCTTTTCTTCGCACTTCACGCTTTGTTGTTTGCTGCTTGCAATGGCGACCGATGCCCAGCACAAACGATGGGGCGAGTTACCTCCTCTGATCACTGAAACGGAATCTGGAATTGCTGCCATTGAACGGGAGCAGATCACAAAACCACGACCAGTGCCAATTCAGGGAGCTGCACTGTATCAGCCCAAAGCACACAACTTACATGACCAGTATGTGTTGTACAAGTTCGCATGCTTCCGCGCATTCTGATTACTTGCTTGTGGTGGTGGTAGTGGTTCATAAGAAGGAAGAGACGCTAATTTCTGTCTCCCATACTGGGGACACGGCTAGGCGCCAAACTTGCTTGTGGTGATGCGTTCGTGTCGTACATTGCTGTGTCTCCCACGTCCTTTCCCTCTTTATCTGTCACGCTCCCAATTCTTCTTTGCTTCTTTTTCTCTTTTTTCAGGAGTGAACAGAATTCCCAAGAGTACGGTGTCATTGACCCTATAACATCGCACACCATAGCATTAATTCAACATGCAAAGAAAGTTCAGTCATGTATTACGAACCTTCAGCAACAGGACAGAGACATAGTGGGTGTCTTTCATATTTTTCCCTCTACCTTTAACCTGCATGTACGCAAATAACAACACATGATTTACTTTCTGTGCAAAGTGCAAAATTTAAGTGATTACAGGCACAAATGATAAAAGTTATTGCCCCTGTAAAGACTAAATAAAGGAAGATTGCTTGCATGTAGTGCAGCTACAACTTTGTGAAAATGCCTGAAGGACAAAGATATCAGTGTGCTTAATTGGGCAAAATCAATAAAAGGGGGAATTGAGTATTGAAAAAAGGGGAACGTTTCCCTTCCTGGATGCCCCTCACACCTACCATTTTTGCGTTAATGAACCATTTTCAAAACAGCTGTGCGCATGCTCAGAAAATCCACTTGCTTATTTTTGATGTCATTGCATTATGTCTATGGGCAAGCTTTCAAAAAAAGAAAAAGAAAACACATGCTAGGTGCACCCTCTACATGGATCGAAAACAAACTGCTCCCCGTGTGCTGTTCTACGAGACGACTGATGTTGTGGCTGCACATTAACCACTGCGACCTCATTGTGTTGCATAGAGCTGCATGGATTATTTTTATCTGAAAAAGAAGCTTAGTTTTCATAGATTGCCGAATGAGAATAAGGTTGCTAGGAAAGCAGGCGTGTGTACCGGCTATCACACAAAAGCAAGCTTTCTGCCATGCTGCGCTAAGACATAGCTACCCTATTTGCACCCTGTATGCTTCTCTTGTTCCGGGACACTGGCATTCTGATCACAGATGTGCCCAGTTTAGATCACAATTACTGACTGCGATAAAAATTTATTGCTGCAGTGCAGCACAACAATATCCTGATACAAGTTTGTTGAGCAATAGCATTATCAGACACGATATAGGGATTGGCCACAAGAAGTGCTTGTGTGGTGAAATAATTAGGCCAACAATTCTGCACTCTTGCAAACGTCAATGAGGTCATGCTACAAAACACTAGCTCATTTATGTATGATGATGAATGTATCCCACTGCTCTAGACGCACTGGCATGTAGCTCGTGTCTCACATATTTTCTACGTGCCTATACAAAAAAGCATTTTCGTCTGGCAATGCGTTCACAGTGAGCTCCGATGATGCTTCCCGTGACGTGTTCAAGCCATGCTAAAGTGACGTAAATGCCGCTCTTCATGGATTGTGAGAATGCAACCAGCCCAAAATCTGAATCGCCTGTTTCCAAGCTCATCACATTGCAAATGTAGCTTTCTCCTTTAAAGGCCCAACCACCAAGGTGTCACCAAGAGTCATTGGTTGTCACATTGCACTGCAAAAGCTTTCCTTGCTCATCCAATGTGTGAAAAAGAGATCAGGATTGCATCTTTCTTGATCATTGGCATGCCGCAAGAAGCACCACTTAAAAGCGATCGGGAAAAAAAAAAAAAGAAGAGGGCACGAGCGAGCAGAGGCTTCTGGTAGGCATCTCGGCACTGTTTTCCACCCAAAAATGTTTCGCCAGCTGCTCAGTAAAGGGCTGCACTACTTTGGAAATGGTCGGTTAACCATATTTTGTTGGCTTTTCTTCAATCATAAATGGACCAGAGCCCAGCAAGTAGTACTAATCACTGTGACACCATATGCTGCAAGGGCTTTAGTCCTCTCATTTTTATCTCTCTACAACACCCAGAAGCCACTGGAAGCTGAGTACTTGCCACCTATTCCTGAAGGTCCTTGTATCCCGGCCCTGACAAGCCCAGGCAGCAGCAGTCGCCTCGAAATGAAGTCTGAAAAGTAAGTGCTTCATCTTCACTGCTGTCATTCTGGGTGCTATGCTAGTGCAGTGTACGTTTTTTCTGGGTAATTTAGCTTTTCCTTAATTTTGCTGCTTCTCCATCAGATACAAAACACCCGTTGTGGTTGCCTAGCAGGTTAGATCTCGTGCTGCTGAGCTCGAGGGTGTTTGTTTAACTTCCGGCCGCAGCGGCACCTCTTCACTGGAGGGTAAATGCAGTCGCACCTGTATATCTCAATCTGGGTGCACATTTCATGGGATTTCACTGGAACTAAATTAATTTGGACCTGTTATGAGGCACTGCAGTGTTCTCCATAACCACGTCATGGTTTTGACGCATGAAACCCAAGTAATTATTATTAGTCCGATGCAAAGCAATTCCAAGCTGGTTGCTTTGCGTAAAAACTACCAAAAACAAGATTGCCTAGCATAAATTCCCTTTGCGTGATCTGAAAAAGTAATGTTATAAGGACAGTGTCAGTCGGGTTGGGTTTTATGCTTCTTGGCACCTTGGATTACATCCTGTGCCAGAATGCTACACACAGTATTTCTTCGCTGTCAAACATTGCAGTAGAGTAATGAGCTTCATTCATGTTTCGATTATGTGCTGTGAAAGAGTCAAGCACCGGTGCTTTAAGAGGGCCAAGGTTCAATTCGTTCATGGTTCAGCTGCAAAAAAAGTGCTATTGCAATAATAACATGGCTGTGAGGGCTGTAATTTTTTTAAAAAGAGAATCGCTAATGCTGTAAACAGGGGACACTGAAGCACATGTCGTTGACGACTCTGGCTCTAGCAGTAGTGATGCTGGAAAGGCAATAATCAGGCTGTGTGGATATTCGAAAAATTCGAATTGAGTAGTGCACAGTCGAAGACCCAAATATTTGTTGAGCAGTTGACAAATAATCAGAATTGGGGGATCAGGATCCTAATCATTGAGCTACCACAAAGCATGTAGCCCAACCTTTCTAGGGGACTGTGGAGGCCACGTTGTTCGTCAGATTTTCTTCCTTAATATTTCAGTGTCGTGGAAGCGAAAGTGTCATTAATCTACTGTCATCATCGTGATATCAGTAGTTTCATTTGCCAAGCACTAGGCTATGTGTTGGTGCCTTGTCTAACATTCTCCCACACATGGGGGAAGGAATAAAGTGAGGAGAGGGCATCACGGGGCAATATTGAAGCATGGTCATGAAAAATTTAAAGGAGAGAATCATGGCAAATAGGCCTCAGTAAAAGGCAAGCAATAGATTAATGTACGATCAAGCTCCACCTACGGTTACTTAACATGTCGAAGACTCTAGCCCCTGCTGCATGCAGGCCTACGTCATTTTACATAACATATTTTCTTCGTTTAAGTCTAACCACAATGTCCTTTGTCAATGTTTCTGAATATTTTTGAATGAAATGTGGAATTTTCGGGCTGTTCTCAAAATTTTTCCCTTACCATTAGAAAACTATTAGAGTAGTATTCACTTTGCATTTGTGTTTGATTCAGTTCTGAGATCCACTGTTTGCACACCCCACTAGGCATGTGCAAATAATTTAGGGGGCACTGAAGGGTGTACTGAAGGTCTTCTGCAAACCAGCAAATCTTTGTTACTGGCACCCACAGCCACAGGCTCACTGTGAAATATGCAAAATAATGACAGATTCATTATAATTGGTACTTAGTATAGTAGTATGTAACAGTGATAGTACATTGAAAGATCCATGGAATATCCATACTTTTGTCTTAATTATAGATGTTATTTATTCGTCTCTCCCATGTCATAGAGAAAACTTCCAAGGTTATGCTTATACTGTGAAAGTTTGCTGACATTGATCAGCCGTAGATGAATGAAGAAACATAGCCTGAAGCCCAAGCTTCAACAAGGGAACTTGTGTGTTCATTGCAGCCGCTTTAAAGTTGAGGAACCCATTCTGCTTTGCAGTGTGCTGTGCAATGGAGATGAACATCACACAGCTTTGTTATGAAAGTATAAAATTTCGCAACACTGAAGGGCTAAACATGGTGGTCGCTGTTTTGTCTCGGCACATTGTACACATTTAAGTGTAGTAAGCATTAGGAAAAGAATAGGAAAGCTGGTAGGTTATCAGAACTGCAGCTTTCGTGTCACCCGTGACTCCATTAATGCAAAGTGCATCTAAAAGCTCTTTGTTAGAAGAGATCTGGATAGAAATGCTCAATATACAATACATTCCACAACTTTCTGTTACGTTGCCCTTTTGATGCACATTAACAATATGGACGAAAGCATCGATTCGCTATGCTGGCAGAGTACCGTATTTACTCGCATAATGATTGCACTTTTTTTTCGAAAAAATTGACGCAAATTTCGGGGTGCGATCATTACGCGGGGTAAAGTTTCCACGAAATAATATTTTGAGCACCGAGAACGCAAGCAAGTCGCGTATCAGAATTCTTACGATAGCTATCATGAACATAACCAAAAGCAAAAGTAGAGTAAGGCTTGTCTTTGTAATAAACACACACATTATGCAGGAACTACATGCATTGCATATTGCCCTTTAATTTTTTCATTCACTGACCCCCTAACTTTCATTCAGAGTCTGAAGCGTCACTGGAGTCAGTGTCGTCGCCGCTCGATTCCCTGTCAGAACCGGCAGTGTCATCGCAGTCCCACAGAAGGTTATCTTCCGTTCCATCCAGCGCGTTAGATATGCCTGTCTTCTTGAAGCTGTTGGCGTGGTGAAAACTACGGCATTTAAATGTCTTTACTGCTATCCTAATACGGCATGTTTCTGCCAAGGGTGGGCAAAAATTAGGCATCTGCTTGGTGCGTGCATTTAACTTTGTGAGTCTTGAAGAGTTATTTACGTAACGTTCGACAGATTGTAAACATGATGGTCGTCAGCTAGACTTCGCACACGACATACCGCTGCAGCAAGTTCCGGGTGCGATCATTACGCGGGGGAAAAAGAAAATCTAATTTTGACGACAAAATTTAGGGGTGCGATCATTATGCAAGTAAATAAGGTATAATGTGGCTCAAAAGTGCCATATTGAGAAACGAGCAGCTTGTTTGCGATGCCCTTATAAATGGTGGGATTGGTTGCTGTCCGGATGCATCATGCTTCGTTCATGATCTGAATTGTTAATGAAGTGTAACTTTTAAAACCACCTCTGGAAAAGAGAGGGTGCACACAGGTTTGGCAACGCATGCTGCTGTTTGTGATTCTGCAAATTACAGCTATATGTGTCCACTGCAATGTACAACTGATCATGGAGGCTCATGTCAGTTTAGAACAAACTGCGGTTGTGGCATCGGTACTAGGCAAGCCAATAAACTGTTGAGAGTGTCTTCTTGTCATTACCTCATTGGTTCTAAGTGGCTGGAACATCTACTAACATTACTGTTCTCAATGGATAAAAAAGAAGGCTGTCCCCATGACCCTGCCTTGTCTCAATAAGAATAACAAGAGCTTTAAAGCGCTAAGTTCACTTTGTAACGCTCGCATATCCATTACTACCAGTTTGTCCACATAGTTTGTAGGCTGCATTGGCTTTGTTGCATTTGTGAGAAAGAGACAGTATTTCAGAAAGCATCCCTCATTAGTAACCTTTACATTTTAAAGTTGTGTACTCCTTTTATTAAGTCCCCTGGTATATACTTATACATATAATAGTTCTATTCAGCACCAAGTTAAATACAAGCTCGATAACATCTTGCCCAGCTTTCTGTGGCTTTCATTATGTTATGAGCATCGCTTGTTTGTTTAGTCATATGTCATGCAGTCACGATGTTTCTAGCTGTGCCCGCACATGTATGTACTTGGACTGAACTGCACGTCTAAGAACCCAAGGTGGTCAAGTCTAATTGTCTTGTGTGAATTGACGTGCATTGCATCCAAACGTAGTGGTTATGTTGTCCTCTAATTTACTTTGTCCGCTGTTCCCTTTGTGCAGAAAATGCTCTTGGAAACCGCCACCTCAGCTAGGTGATCATGCAACCCGAATTGTTCTTCGTAGAGCAGTCACAGCTATCTGTGCACACGCTGGATTTGACAGTAAGCTCATACACCATCTGACTGCTTACTGCTTGTTATACTCTTTTTTCATTAGTGTTCTTTTTTTCTTTCTCCCTTTTGTGAAAAGCAGAAGCTTTTCTTACACGGCTGTGGCTGCTGAATGAGTCTTGCTTTATAGGGATTCTGAATTATAAGCTACAAGGCAGATGAAATGAAGCGTTCTCATTAAAGATTTTCAAGCATGTGGCCTCTTTGGTCAGCCATGTTGATCATGAAATACTATTCCCAGGAAGTCGCTCTATACTAGTCATGCTGGCAAAGTATTCATGGAGCGGACTATGTTACCAAGCTTTTGACTAAAGGTCAAAGCCATGCCTTCGGTCATGACTTTGACCTTTATGTTGGTAAACTTGTAGACATCAAAGTTGCAATTTGCGCCTCTTGCTGTCTATGTATTCTTGATTGTAGTCAATTTTTGCTCTGTGTCATGTTACTAGAGGAAAACTTACCGGAAGACAATTGACACCCTGTAGCCTGTTTTTACTCTCTGTCAGTCAGCCAAGGTGCCTTGTTATACAGCAGAACCTCGATGATACGATTACAGTTGATGCTAATTTTGCTATGATACAAATTTTAATGTTGCTTTGGACGTACTATGCTCTATAAAATGTGCCGTCATTCGGTGTTATACGAACAGTTTCCCCAGCCATTGCGGATGATACGAACGTGCGAAATGACCGCTTCACGCAAGCGGCTGACTCAAAGGGGGAGAGTGCCCACTACGGCTGCCGGCAGTTTTTTTACACCCTGGTTGCCTTCACCTCTTTGCCCCAGCAGTGCAAAGAAACGGCGAAATCTCTCCTCCCCGTGAGCAGCAAACCCGTCCATAGCCACGCTGCACCCCACCAACGAGAAAGAGAAAACCTCTCCGGCATGCTGGCTCGGGAAACGTGCGTGCAGGGAGGAGAGCGGCAACAAGGAATGAGGGGCCTCCCATTCAATATTTCTTGTTTCCAGGCTGGGTAACGTGCTGGACAAGTTTGGTACAAGTTTGGTTTCCCTTTAGGACAAGTTTGGTTCCCTTTGGGAAGATGGTGTTAATTTTTTCTGCCACTGAACACGGCGGCAGGTTTGCAGCCCATGGATGCCAGCGTGATCATCAATTTTAAGGTCATGTACTATTGCCGCATCCTGAACAAACTACTTTCGTTGATAAAGTGATACCTCTACTTTGGTCTGCAGTTGATGAGGATGCTTCAGGACTTGAACACATGTGGGCGATCCACTACAGTTTCTGCATGTGGATGATCCACTAGAAACATTGAAACATTTAACCGATGAGGTGATAGTCACAAACATGCTTGCGTCGGATAGCCACGGAAACAGCGATGACGGCAGGTGTGACGCATTAGGGCAAGCTGCATAAATTTTATCCTGAAAGGGGCTCTACAGATCATACAGTTCCCCCGGGATATGTTTTCGCGAGGGACCTTCCTTTGCACTACGTGGAGCACGTGGGCGCCTTGGAGAAGAATGTCAGCAAGCTTCACGTAAAACAAGCAATGCTGATGGACATGGGTGTTTTTTCTCGTGCCAGGCAGTGTAGAGCATGTGATGTGACACTTGTGGCGATCTCACACCAGCGTTTCAATATTTCCCAAGGCGATAGGCTGCCGCTGCAACCTTCTTGCATTTTATAGAATATATTCGTGTTTGTCGACGCTGCATCATCCTTGTTGCCAATGTGCATTGGCATGTCTATTTTGATATTATATTTTCTTGTAGCCGTCTGCCACGCCTCTACTTATCTTTTTAATGCAACCCATGTATAAGAATTATCGGTTGTAACGATGGAATTTTTGTGGCACTTGAATATTCTGATAAGTGTGTTCGACTGTACACCTTCCTGAAGTTGGCATGCTCTCTTGGTTGGTTGAAGTGGAGTGTTTCGCTTATTCTGTTTGAAATAGTTGAATAGCAGAAGAGTAGCTCTTTGTAGTGATGAAAGAAGGCTCTGCTCTGTAAGGTCCACTCACCAAGCTCTCTTTCAAAGTTTATATGAACACTCACGGTTGTAAGCTACCATTTAGGAAGCGTTGTACCAAGGAATTTCTCATGTATTGGTTCTGTATTTGAGCAGACAAAAAAAAAGCAATTTTTCATTGAAATGTCGGCTACCCCCTCTGTGATGTGTCATCCCAGGGGTTACAATGAATATGATTAAGGCGAACTTATACCCCATCTATTTCAATGGGACCTAACCCTTTATTTTTCTTTATTTTAATTCTTACATTAGCCTGCTCCTAATAATAGACCTCTCCTGGGGTACGTCATGAAAGGGCCGTGACGTCAGCCACGTGACCCTAGCGCGCACGTGCGAATGGACTGGTTGGCAAAACATTGCAGCGTTCGGCGTGGTTGCATGCTGCCGTACGGGTGAACCGAGTTCGTACTCGTTTGTTTTGTGCGCGTGCACATGGCCGCTTTGACATGGTGGTTAGCTTTTGCGATGGAGGATATGCCAAACGCGCGATAAAAGGCAGTGGCATCGGGTCCTTGTTTTTTTTCCTCGATTTCCGAAGTCCAAACTACACAGTGATGGAAAGCCTGGGTGCGAGCTGTGCGCAGTGTAAAACAGCAGCCATCGGACAGGAAGAGGATTTTTGGATTACATTTCATCGCTGGTAGGTGCTAGCCTGTTACCTAGAGCTCCTAGGCGTTTTGTTATTTGTGCTTCCGCAGCATTTGTGAGCATGTATATTTTATCAACTCGGGTGCCCTCTCGATTTTCTGAGCTCCCGGAGTGGGTAGCTAACGTGTTTGCTAAGAGGACTAGCGTTGAAACACAAAGAAAAAAGTGTGAGCGTTTTGAACGCGCTTTGAAACGGAAGCATTCCTTCAGTAAGCGGTAGTTCCGAATGCTGTGCAGATTTTCGCATTTCGCGCTCACTTCGCTGTAACTTTGCGTCGGGCTGGCACTCCAAAGGAAAATTTTGTTTGTGTTTTCGGACGCGATAGCAGTACCAGTCTCGCCTGTTTTCGACCGTATAAAAGTTTAGTTCCTGAGCAGAAAGAACAGAAGGAAATGCACATGAGCGCTACAACTCAATCGGCCATGCAAGTACAGTGCGCAGTGTGGATGCTGCCTGCAGCTCGTAAGGCATGGCGGTGGTTCTCCGCGATGGCGTTCGCTTTGAAAAACATGCATTCCATGCCTGGTTGGCAAAAGTCGCAGTGTTCGGCGTGGTTCCATGCTGCTGTACGGATGGACCGTGTGCGTACTGGTTTTTGTGCGCGTTACCTGGCCTCTTTGACACGGTGGTTAGCTTTTGCGCTGTAGGATGTGCCAAACGCGCAACAAAATTAAGGCAGCGCATCGTAACATATTTTTTTTCTGGATTTCCGAATGACAGCAGTCAACGGAAAGCGTTGGTGCCCTAGTTCGAGACAAGCACTAGGTGCACGTGGCCTTTCACTAAGCCGCACGCTTTGAGCGATCAGTAACACTCCATGGCCTCTGCATTGTACGGGCCAGGCATGCTCGCGAGGTACACACAGAGCCGAACGTTTGGTCAAGGTTTTAAGGTCGTTCTTCCATTCCGAAATGGTACAGGGGTATAGATACTGCATTCCACGAACTTGCAGCTTCTCTTCGACAAACCGCCGGTGCGCAACCTCGGGAAGGGACAGTACCATCGCGTGCAAAGCCCGAGCAAACTGCTGGAGCGGCCGGAGCTTTTTGCCAACCACTGCGAAACTGGTCCGCCGCGATGTCGATGGCGATGCTCTGCGTGACGTCACATTGTTGACAAACAGGGACAGGTCTATTCTAACATAGCCTGGCATGCTACACGTCGTTCCCAATGATAACCTCAGTAAAGGTTTTAATAGCAACAGCATCCACTTTCGTGCTGCTTAGGGCCCTCTCCTCCCAACAAGTCCTCTCCCATCAAGATTGCCTATTTTCTGCCTGCTACAGGAACATTTCAGCACAAAAATTGTATCCCACAATCAAATACTATTGCATTTAGCAGACTCAATAGCTTGCTTTTTAAAATTTAATATTATTGTACTTGCTTATTTTTTATTCTTTTATTTTTATTTTTATTTTATTGAGCAATGCAGCTCTGTATGAAACCAAAACCAAAACTGTCTTCACCACAACTTAGCCATCGATGGTGATCGCAGATAGGAAATTTTCACAGCATGGCAACAATGAAACACAGCCTTCAGCTTGATTATGAGCGCACTTGCAACCAATAAGTTGTTTTATCTGTTCAGCTAACAGCAAGCCCCGCCACGGTGGTCTAGTGGTTATGGCACTCGGCTGCTGATCCGAAGGTCGCGGGATCGAATCCCGGCCGCGGTGGCTGCATTTCGACGGAGGCGAAATGTCGAGACTCATGTACTGGTGCGATGTCAGCGCACGTTAAAAGAACCCCAGGTGGTCGAAATTTCTGGAGACCTCCACTACGGCATCTCTCATAATGAGAGCTTATTTTGGGACGTTAAAGCCCACAAATCAATCAATCAGCTAACAGCAACAAGCCGGGTCACTTGTCCCCAGCATTCTGGAGAGTTTCTGATGTACCCCACCATCCCATCGTTACTGGCACAGAACATCAAAAACTTGCTATAGAGACCATACAGAGTCTGACAGAGTTTATTCTTTATAGCAGCAAGAAGCTTAGAAGGGTGGTGACAGACATTAACTAAATGAAGTTTCATTACATGAAGATAAAGTTCGCTAGTTTTGTCTTTTTTCTTATTGCCATGATTAGATATGTGTTTGTTTTCCTGTTAAAAAAATATGGAGTGCCCATTCTACCTCTACATCATACTAGTTGCGACAATGTCATTGTTATGTTAATTTAGTACTTTGTGCATATACAATGTGTGTATGTATATGTTTGATTTAAGACTTGTTACAGTTGGGTCAAGTACTGCAAGTGAGCTAGTAATAAGTTTTAAGCTTTTGTTCCTCCTGCATAATGTGACCAACCGGATAATTTGAGAGGGATAAGATTAACGAAAGTCGACAGTGCTGGTTCCCTGTTTACTACAAAGATCCACACAAGAGGGTTGCATTATTTATGTGATATACTACATGACGTCTGGTGGTTCATAGCTTGTTTTGGCAGTTGCACTTATGACAACTCCAGATGGAGATATGAAAATAAGCGCATTTCTGTTCTTATTACTTTACAGAATCCTGGTCAATTAATGCAAGGCTCAGCTGAGGTTTATGTGTTAGCATTTGCCTTTCCTAACATTGTTCTGATTCTACTGTGTCCTTTGTTTAGTTTCCACACCCTCCTGGTGAGCTTTTTATAATCTTTACACTGTGCTCCTATACTTCCCTGCTGAAAAATTTTCTGTGATTATAGATGGTGCACAAATTACTATGGTAACTGGTGTCCGATTACCCAATTGTCCTTGAATGTCCTGGTGTTAGACAGCAGCTGTCTGTCATTCTGCACATAAGATGGCACTCCTTGTGCGGTGAAGACTTCTGTGCTCACCATCTTTTTCATTACTTATCAATTGAAGGGGCACTACTAGCAGTAACGTGAGTCAGTTTATTTTTCGTGTGCATGATGATTGTTTTGCTGCTTTTAGTTATAAATGAGGTCACTCCCACCAAAAGTCTGCTTCACAAGAGACATTTGTGGTCTTGTGGTAGCAAAATGATAAACTTATAAAGACAGGTGCCTGTTGTGGCAGTAAAATGATACATAGAATGCAGGGGTAATGGTTCACAGAAGAACACTAGTGAGTGAAAATGTTCAAGCAGAATGAACTGAAGATATGCATTTCGTTGCAATTTTTTTTTTCAGCCACTTGGAACTCTGTGCTCGACGTTCTGACAGACATCTGCAGTGACATTTACCGCCGAATTTGTTGGCAGCTACGTACTGTCATTGACAGGGAGGCACTTACTGGTCAGACTGGCTTTGTGGTAAGAATGAATAGCTTTTAGTTTATCTGCTTTTCGAAATGTTTGTTTATTTACTGTCCTTCTTACTTCCTGGTAAGGCCAGTACATTTTAAAGCAAAAACAAAGGTCCTATGTTCAGACACCGCTATAACTTGCTCATTATCAAACTGTCATGATAGCGTAGTACCGAGCTGATTTCCTTATAGAGATGTACTATGTTGGGTCCCTTTAGAGGGCCGGTAAACTGGCCTCAGCCTTTCTCTTTTTTTTTTTCTTTCCTACCTCCCAAATAAACTTGCTCAGTTATAGAAAAGGCTGCGATGATCACTTTTTGCGAATATCCAAGTACTGCACACCCTATGATGCTCTGTTTCAAAGAGCAGTTTCCACGGCACTTTGTGGCACTTCACCAGCCCTCGTCGCGCACTAAGTGACACCACTTCTTGCATTGGGGAAGTTGATACAGCACTGAGCTCATTGACTGATCGAAATGAGCACCACGAAACTGCACCTTGACCCTGCAGTGATATGCTATACCGGTGAGGAGCCCTGATTCACTGGCGTTGTGTCACATTGCCAAAGTGAGCGTAGCCACAGCAACAGGCTGCACCTACCCTCTCCATGGGGAAAAGGACAGGAAGCCAAGCGAGAAACCAAAACCTGCTGAAGTAGCCAGGAGAAGATTGTCTGTCTATTCTAACTTTGTCATTACAACATGTATTTGCAAAATTCTTGCAATATCATGTCCACATCATAGAAGTCTGTAATTATCTGCTCAAAACAAAATTTGGACCTCGGAGTTGTTTATTGGCCCTTTAAGTGAGCTGAAATTACCATGTCAGTAAATCAAAAGCTATTGGGTCAGCAAAAGTTAATTATATCCAGTATCAAAACTTTTGGGGTACCCATGTCCAGGCCTTTCAATTTTAGTGAAGTGGTAGTGAAAAGGAAAGCACCTCTATTTTTTTTTTTTAAACAGACTTGCTCTTGTGACATAATGCTTGGTGTGCATGTGTTATATATCTTTTTGCTGCTTGGCCTGTGCTTTTTGTACACTGGAGCAGTGTTTCGTGAAGTCTGTTTTGTGTGTGCAGTGGTCATAGCTGGTCAAGGAACTGTAATGGAGGCTGGCTTGTAGTAGTAGACCCCATAGTATCTGTGCTTGGAAATTTCAATGAACTAAAGAATTTCAGCTGGTGCTGTGTTCACAGAGGGATACCAGTTTTTCATTTGCAGTATCTACTTATGAAGTCTCCCCACCAGTGGTTTTCAGTGTCTGCTGTACCTTAGTTTGTGATGCCTATCTTTGTGTCATGCCACAGGATGCCATGGACCATGCCTTGCACGAGTCAGGCGTGGGAGGACTCCAGTCCCTGGTAGAGTTCTTTGATGACCGCATCATTGGCTACAATAGGCATATGTTGAAGACCTGCCGCAAGTTACACCAAACCTACCACAAGGTCAAGCTGCCACAAAGCTGCTCATCTGATGACTCCAAAAATATCAAGTAAGTGCTGGACAGATATGTTTTCCCTTCTGCCGTCAGTAGAAAGGGGGATACTTAACAAAAACACAGAAAAATGGTGGAAGCATTGAAATTTAACTCCAAAGATGGCACTTACCCCATGTGCACATATTTTTGAAGGGATGGCTGTATACAATTTATCCCAGATATATCAAACTCGGATATATTGTATTATTGGCTATATCTAACAGTTGAAAAATCCTCTTCAAAATCTAATTTAAAAGTATAGGGATCGTGCACATGTACAGTAGAACCTCGTTATAATGAACTCGGATATAACGAAGTATCGGATATAATGAAGTAATCGCAATTCCCCTTGAAATTCCTATAGATGAAATTGATATTGGTTATAACAACTTCATTATAACAAGGTTTTATTGTATATTAAACACTTGTGGATTGCCGCATTTGATATATCGAACTTTGACCCATGCTGAACGCCTCATATGCATTTTTCCTTGCATAAGTTGATCATGTTTCAGCTGCCACCTAACGTGTTGCAGTCCATTTTGCATGTGATGGTGTCAAAAATTTCGTGTCATTGCATTGCTTTGGGGGGTTGTACAGCACCTCCGAGATGGCTAACTTGTCCTTACACCAATTTTGGATTGTAACGTGTAGCAGCAACATTCTTGAAAAAGCCTGAGAAGCAAAGGCGCCAAGTGAGCTGGATACAAAGTGGCAGTGGCTCTGGCAGACTGCACCGGCAGCATCGACCTGCATCAATGCGATGTGTGCATTCCAATGGTTCTCCTCGCGCTACCGCTTGTAGTTCACAAAAGCATAGCCTTCGAGATTTGTGGTCGAATTACATCATTTATATCGTCCTTACAGTGCCTATCTCGAAGGCCATGTTCTTGTTAGTTGCGGTTTACTGCAAAGCTATACATGCCATCGTCATTGCCAAGTTAATGTTCGTTTTGGCAATTTGGTGCTTTGTGGGCTTGTTGCCTGCATCTCTTTCGCTCATGATCAACCTGATCAGCCTGTTTAGAAGCTAAATTCGTTGAACTCAAGATGGACTTTCTCAGGATGAGACGAACGATGACTGGTGCTTCAGGCGTATAGTCAAGTGAAGCTTTGTTGTGAAATGTTTCCGTAAGCTTGCTTTTTGGTGTGAAGTGGTGACATCGCATGGGTTATCACTGCTGACAACGGCATTGGATGGCTCGATGAATTTCACAAGTTATCGGCATTCCTGGGCGTCCTCTCGGACGGGCTAACAGCAAGCAACTTCATAAGAGCTGTTTCTGACCGCACCGTTAACGAGATTGTAGCTGATGTTGCTGGTGCTGAGGGATAAAACCTGAGCAGCGATGAATGGCTACGCCGCAGCTGAACGACTTTGTGCTGTGCTCTAAGAGCTCACATCGGCACTCGCAGTCATCCGCTGCTGTTGTTGCACTATGGATGGTGCTGGATTTGATGATCTGTAAGGCCCCAGGATGGCAAGAGGAACTTGATGGCTTCAATAAGCTTACATATTTCTTTCGTACGAAATAATACGTGACTGTTTCCACGCTGGTCTGTTGCATATTGTGGGCAACTCAGTAAGCTACTGCTTGTTATGATCTCAGGAAACAAATTTGAGATGTACGTTGTTTTAACATGAGCTTCAAAGAGGCATATTTAGTATTTAAAATTATCGACATATCGATCTATTTTTCTATCACCTTCGAGTTCAATATATCTGGAATCAACTATATTTGGAGGATTGTGAGCGTGCGGCAGCTGCATGCCAGCAGGTTTGATTCTATATTTGAGGCAAGGTACTATTCGTATTAGATTCGCATTTAAAAAATGTGATATTCGCACACCCCTACCTTGTGTGTTTGTGCTATCTGCTGCTGCTGATGTTGCAAGTTCCTCTTCTTTTCCTCAGTTCCCTTTGTTATACCCCTCCCCTTTGTGCTGTGCTGGAGACATCGTCATACAAACAACAGTTAATGAGCGTGCCCTCCCTGTCTCTCTCTCTTTCTTTCTTTCTTTCCTACTCTCTCTCTCTCTCTCTCTCTTTTGCGACATTTGGGTGCTACGTAAGTGGAAGCTTCCTCTTCCTAGTACACTATGAAAGAGCAGGCGAAACAGTATCGCTTGGTGCAAGACCGCATTTGGGATTGTCCCCACTATTGAGATCCCTGTTTGCGGACATATTGTATGGAAAAATCTTGACTATTTTCCATGTTATTCCGGAGGTGTGAAAAATATGTTGATGTGAAGAAATGTTATGTTGAAAAGTGACAGAGTTGTTCTATGTTTGTCGTCTTTTAAAGCTGTTCAGTCTGGAAACTCTTATAATTGCCTTCATAAATGTATGATATTGAACCTTGTGTGTGTGCACGGATACATGCTATGGAATGTTTTCAAAGCTACAGTAACCATGTTTCACTCAGCCCTGAGTCAAGGAACCACTCACGTAAACTGAAGCATCGGAAAATTAAAATCAGTTGCAAGTGCCGACTTGCAGCTGATTTCAATGTTCTAGTTTTATTTAGCTTCTAATCTCCTTGTTATACCAACTAGCCAACTATACACCACCTAAGAATTTCCTTTGCAAGCTAGAGGGCTGCTCCGCCAGTGGGTAGGGTGCAAATGTCTCGGCATGTATTCAACCATTCCGCATCGTCTGCCCGGTGCCTCCATGCCATCTGCATGCACGCATAGGGCTAATGAAGGCAAGCAGATGGAAGCGCTGGTTAAAAATAAACATGGGAGCATCCATCAAGGCGAGTGCCTTCCATCTTTTTATGCTTTTCCATCTCCTTTTTATGCTTCCAGTCCTTTTTATGCTTTGGTGGTCCGTAAGTTCTGAACTGACACTTGCATTTGCTTTAGATTTGTGTTTCGAGTGCTTGCACAGCAAAGTATTTGCAATTACTTTGCATACTTTACAAGAGTCACTGTTAAATTATCCGTGCTGTAGGCTTAGCAAGCAAGGCTGAACGTCAGTGCGAGGCAAGAAGACATACCCAATGTTTTGTTATCAGTGTGAGTTGACACAAAATCGTGGCGGCTTTCACCATTTGTTTATTGCTGACAGGACTGTGGGCAAGTATCAAGTGCGAGTTTTGATTAAAGCGGGCGGTCGCTTGTGCACGGGGGCTGCCATGTTGATTTGTAACCGGAGCAGCAGTCAAATCAAAGGCATACGAAGCAAATGCAAAGTGCAATAAGTGTATTGCATAATGATGTGGCATAACATATACTAGACAAGTGCAGATGTCTTCGACATGCCAATTATAAGTCCATTACATATGGAATTATGTTGTGCTGTGCCAACATGTGGCTTTCTTATACCTTTGGTAACTTTCGCAGTGCTGAACAGTAGTGGCAAGATGTAGTATAGCTTGGCGGCAGATGTTACTAGCCACTCATGCACTGTCTTTTGGTTGTACCCTGAAGAGTCCTAGGTTACCAAAACTACTGGAGGCCTCTACTATGGCCTCTCGTGCAACCTTTGTTCTTGGTGGTTACTAGGCTACATCAGTTCATCCAGCTGGTGTACATGTGTGTCAGCGCACACACTTTGTTTCACTTTTTCTTCTTTTTCTACACACTTGTAAGGCAAGTAGGTGTAGTATAGCATACAGTAAAACCTCGTTATAACGAAGTTGAAGGGGGAGCCGTAATTACTTTGTTATAGCCATTAGTTCGTTATAGCCAATATCCATTTCATCTATGGGAATTTCAAGGAGAATTACGATTTCTTCGTTATATCCAATAGTTCGTTATATCCAGGTTCGTTATAACGAGGGTCCACTGTAGTAGGTTCATGATGCCAGTGCTAATATCACCTCAGACAAGAGCTTGCAAACTATGCCATTGGCATAAAATTTTAGTTCTCTTCTGAAGCAGCCATTCAATGTAGAAATCAGACATATGTTGCACCATTCAGTTATGGAGTGCTTGCCTAGTGCAAAATAAAAATGGTTTTGTAGTTCAATTGAGGCCCCTAAATGTTGTCTTGTAATTGGGCATTAGCCATGCCTGTGGTAGTAGGCTTTGATGATGTTCTCATAGTCTCTTCTCTGCCTTGCCAGGGTGAAGGAAGAGCCAGTGAGTGAGGTTCACTTTCCCAACTTGGAAGACAGAGACGAGCAAATGGCAGAGGCAGAAGAAGTGCCTGTGGACGAGCTTCACCGTGCCCTGCAGAACCTGGAAGGTGTGCCATTGAAGGAGGAAGACGCATCCAGGTGGCCTGCACAGCAGCAGCAACAGCCGCTTGCACACCATCGCAAGGGCTCAACTGCTTCTTCTGCAGGGTGCGTTGTGGCGCTCTGTGTCTCCAGCAGAAGCGCTACAAGGACACTTGTTTAAAGTGTTTGGAAAATAATATGCCGCTTCAATGAAATTTCCGGTACAATGAAAAATTCTCGGTTCCCCGTCAGCAATCCATAGCAGTCAATGCATAAAATGCCGGCCACAACGAACACATTTTCCATGTGCCATTTCGCTTCAGCAAAATTTGACGATGCAATTCCAGTCTCGAAAATTCGATTTGTGAAAATTCGAACATGATCCCAAACGTATTGGTGCACTTAAGAAGATAAAAATACGTCTACAAAGTCGAAATTGCGTGTTCGCGCCACCACAAACGGCCGCCGTTGACTGCGTGGTTGATTGCCGATGTCTGCTGATGCCATCTACCGATGTCTATCGAGATAGCGCGCGCCACCGCCCCTTTCCCACCGGCGCCCCTTTTGGTCCTTCGCCCGACAAAAGAAGGGCTGGGCGTTCCCTCTCTGCTTGAGAAGCAAGCGACGACAGCCATCACACGCGGTGCAATATTATCGCATTGTTCAGTTCGTTCGGCGGAGACGGCCGGGTCGTTTCATCTCTGCTTCAGCCGCGTTCGTCCCCAGCGTTAGCGCGGGGATGAACGCGGCTGAAGCAATAATTTCATTATTGGAAGTGAGCGCTCATGTTAGTGTCTTTACTTACGTTTGTCCCGTTTTTGCACTGTTTCCCATTATGCAAGTCACCTGTCTTTCCTTGTTGCTCTTCAAGATAGAGGGATGCATATTTTCTTTATTTGTTGAATCCAAAACGAACAAGTAAAGCATAGCAGGTGATCTTTCCGTGATGGTGAAATCATTCAGTGCTGTTTCTGCCTCAAGTGACACTTGGTGCCACATGTGACATCATATGTTAAAAGAAGAGCAGGCATTTTCCAGCTCTGTTTTAAAACTGAATTGTGAATTCCCTGGTGTGTGCAGTGCAATAATATTTGGCTAACATGTTCACAGGAGCCTCTGCAACTGATTGGCTCAAAAGGTGTTGCAGGTCTCCTGTACTGCCATGCCTTCAAGATTATGTCAGACATGGTTGTGGCGATTTGACTCCTTGAGATGACTACATAGACACGGGGATTATTTCTTTAGACTACCTGATTTTTTATGTGATTTCAGGGGATTTGGGGATGAAACCCAAAATCATCAAGATGATTTCTGGATGAAGCTGGACATTACCTTTATACTTTCTTATTTCGGTTACATGATCAGTTTGTTAATCGGTATGCAGTGACTACCCATCGGTTCTCAGAAATTATGAAATTGATGGGTTTTTTTTTTTACGTGTGTTTACTGTAGAGCATTACAAAAATCAATATTACTGTTCGCAGCTATAGCTACTGTTGTTGAATATACCTCTACTGTCCAGGGAAGCCAGCTTTGAGATTTTATGGCAGTTACACGGCAATTCAGAGTACACACAGAGCTTTAAGAGCCTCCGAGGCATTTGAAAAATTAAAGGGACTTCCTGCTGGTCCTTCATAGATTTTCTGTTTTTATTGCAACAGAAAGCACGTCATTTGAAGTGTACAAAGTTGCAGTGTTTGCACTGGGAAGTCAACAGAAATTATGAAAATATAATTTTTTTTATCCTCTTGGTCCCCCTTTCTATATGTGGGATGACGACAGCGCTGGTTACTGGTTTTGCAATGTTAAGGGGAACACTGCTCTTAGAGACGAAATTTCATAAAAAGAATCGACTCCTGAAAATGGTGTTTTTGTAACATACAAGGATTGTCGCAGGTGCTGGCCAAATTTCTCACATCTCCGACTGATATTTCAGCCACAATAGCAGTTTATATCCCCAAGGCAAGCTATATTTTGGCTATAAAAAAAACAAGAAAAATTAAGAAAAATTCACTTTTTTTTTTATGCCATACTGCAGCTGAGCTTACTTATTTTGCAGCAGTAGGCATCGAGGTTATATCCGTGATAGCCAAAAATCACCTGTCAAATATATTTCAATACCTTGTACTACATTTGGTTGAAAATGAGCGTTATTTGTTTTCTTGCTTTTTCCTCAAAACATGCTTTCACTCACCCTGCTTGTTTAGTGCAGCAATTTCTCAAACTCTAGAAGAGATGCAGCTGCAGTATTTTTTGCTGTGTGAAGATTAAAGTATGAAGCTTGAAGTGCTGCTAGCAGATTCTTGTTCTCTCTCCCTGTAGCTTTTTCTATTTACCTTCGTTCTTATTCACTAGTAGCCACGATACAACCACTGAACTGCGAGAAGCTGCTAAATTTCTAATTTTTGCTTGATTTAAAAACTACTTGCGGCATTTCAATCCTTATACATTCCGCTTTCCACTCAAGTGTTAGAAAGAACTTTCTTGCTACTGTATTTTGTCTATTGTCTCATTAAATAATAGTAATTAATGCTTAATTATCCAAATAACTAGTTGAGTGATCAAAAAATAATTGTGCCTTTAGAATCAGCACAGAAAAATATGCCTCTATAGGTGCTTTTAAACTGGATTCAATCAACATATAAACAAGACAGTTCCAGGTGCCATGTCCCCCCCTTAAGTTAAAAATGAAAGGTTGCTTTCTGTCGTGAAAGGACGCTACCAGATGTGTGTCACACACAATTATAATAAATTCTTGCTTTTAAGCAGGATAAGTGAACCAGCGTGGGAATTTTCTGGTTTTTGGTACACTTGGAGATTGACACTCACCGCCGAGGATGGCACCACTGGTGATTTTCTCCCAAATTTTAGGGCCAATTTATGAATATTATTTATTTTTTATGGGGTACAAGCATGCTACTTTCCTTCATTGTAACGAATGATCTTCTCATTTTCACCACAACTGGAAAAAATTTTCTGAGTGGCAGACAGTCCCTTCATATTCTTGGCAATTCAGGAAGCTTTCTACTGAAAGATTAACAGCTGTAATTACAACCAAAAAGGGGTGTTATAGTATTATTCATTTATCTTCCCCGTAGGTACAATGTAGAGATGCCATTACATGGCTGCGACTGAAGCAGCTCAACCATGGCAGATATGGTGCAGCTGGCAGTGAGCACTTACTCAGCTTAGAGGCTTGACCACTGCTTTGGTGCAGTCCTTAGAAAGTATATTTTTGTATATTAGTCAACTCCCAGCACTACTCTATAGGGGAAGTCTACTGCTTTTGGGAGATACATTCGAGTGCACAGCTGGAGGTGATTGAAACTAATAGATATAAATCCCTTGGTCAAAAGCTGCATGTTGTGCCTAGCTTAGGTAGCTTGACATCAGCCATTGTGCTGCAGTTTTTTTTTTTTATTTGCCTTTTATTTTTTAGGCAGCTGGATGCAGATGAAGAAATTGTGATCGTGAGCGACTCCCCTCCGCTTTCTGCTGAAGTCAGCATAGGCACCTTGGTGGACTCGGTCGAGTCAGGCTCCCTGGATGCTACAAGGCTTGGCCGTCCACCTCCCTTCAAGAAGAAGTAAGTGCAGTTCAGCCTTCTTGTTCCAGCTTTTATGTAAGAAGAATGAAGACATGTAAGTTGAAAGAGCAATATTGTCATCCATCTGTTTGTGGCACAGAGCTAAAAAAGGAAACCACATGCATTTCTTGAAAAGGAAGCTTCCCATTTGATAAAAGTTTGGTCGAATTTGTGATTTATAGCAAGAACAGAGCTTGTCATTGTTTATCATCTTGAACTTTGGTTTTTAAAATCACTGGGAAGACATTGTTATTACCGTATTAACCCATATAACTTGTTCACCCCCAAAATATCATTGTGTTTATTGAAAAGACAAACATTTACTCACCTATTTCCTGCCTTCTGTAATGCCCCTCTGAACATGCAAGCAAGGCAGGCTCAGGAAGGCCTACGTGCTGTAACGTCACATGCATGCATTGGCCCTTTTCTACCCAATGACGGATGGAAGGATGACCAGGAACTTGTTGCAAAATTATTATTCTCCCTATCCTTATAATGAAAAGTTGAGCTGTAAGAATCTGACTGTTTAACATAGAAAACAAACTTGTACATATGTGTGCGCTGGGCATTTATTCACATGACCTACTGCAGGGAAGGGTACCTTTAAACTGATATTACAGCATCAAATGTGTGCAGGTCAATTTTAAAAATGTTTTGAGATATGCAGAGTTTGACAGAGTAGCATATTGAGATAGAGATGAAAAGTTCATGGAGTTAACACCATGCCTGAAAAAAAAATTCAGCATATCTGATACAGCAGAGACCACTTACAACGTAACCGCTTATAGTGCAGGACCGGCTATAATGCGGTTTTTTCTGATCCCCGTTTACCTTCCCATAGAACTTAATGTATACACATACCGCTTATTGTGCAGCCCCCTGAGGTGAAAGGCCGGTTATAATGCGGCTACTGGGAAATCCGCGGACAATCCAGGTAGCGAGCAGGTTTCACAATGAAAGTGCGCCGCTCGAACAAGCGCAACAAATCGCCATGAACAAGGAAAAAGCGCAGAACGAATGAACAAGCTAGGAGCGGATGGAAAAAAAAAAAAAAAAGGAAGAAGAACATAGCAGCAGCATGTCGCGGGCGCGCCCTGTGAGGATAGGATTGATAGGATTGCCAAGGCGACGGAGAATGCTGCTACGGCCATTTGTCAGCTCCGAACGTGCACTCCGCACGAAACGCGCGCCCGCGATTGCATGATGTCCACTTTACCGCTGTTTGTCTCCAGTTTATTTTTTTAATCAATTCACATGCGCTGCCCTTGAATTACACTGCGAGCACGATTTCTTGAGCACCCGATCCCTGTGTTGTCAAGGGCAAGTTGCCTATACAGCGCACCGCCCACGACCCTGCAAGCTAGGCCTAACGTGTGCTACTGTTTTGGTGCTGGCTGCAAATAGGGTGCCGCGGGCAACTGTGGTTCATGGCGGCCACATTTACAACGTAGAGGAATCATTTCAACAACGAAAGTAAGGGAATGGATGGCAGGTGCGCCACTCGAATGGCGGTTTGCGGTCGCTAAATTTTTGACATCGTGCATGCGTCAGAGAAAACGAAGGATAGCATGCAGTAATTGGTTTCCGTTTCTGCGCAGTCCGGTTCCACGGGAAGTGCACATAAACTGCGACATCACTATAGTGCCTTTTTTTTTTCTATTTTGCAAAGCGCGGCCACGGACTTAGATCTTTGAAATATCAAGATTTTTTTTTTTTTCCCGAGTGGGTGAAAGCAGCCTGGTCACGCGCCTCGAATGTCTAATATGCACCGCTACCTGCTTGACGCTTTTTACACATGTGTAGACTTTGAAAAACGTTGTTTTGGTTATAGTGCAGTACTGCTTACAGTGCAAATATTCGCGATTCTGGCGACCTACGTTATAAGCAGTCTAAGCTGTATTCAGATGTATGAGCATTCAATTTGATGAGGGTTCGGTGCAACAAAATGTATGATTAAAATAACTGTACAACTCTCAAGCCTGTTGTTCCTAAAAGATCCCTGAAATGGTTTTATGAAATCATGCAGCCATTCAGACGGCAGCATTGCCAGATCATATATACGGTAAATTAAGTCAAGCATGTGGCTGTCACAGCTGCATTTTCATGGAGGCACATTAAATTTCAGTGCACATTAAAGGACCCGAGGTGGTCGAAGTTTCCAGAGCTCCCCACTATGGCGTCTCTCATGTCATATCATAGTTTTGACACGTAAAACCTCAAAAAACAAATAATTAAGCGAAGCACCTGTATCAAGGCAGATATGGAATTTTCGGTGTCAACCTTTTCCTTAGTACTGCTGTCCTTTCTCAACTTGCCAAGAGGCTGGGTGCACGCTACGTCTTGGCTATTACCCCATTCTCAGCCAAGACGCTTCGTTTTGGGGTATATACGCATGAAAATTGCACCAAGCTCGGTCGAATACATCAAGTACTGTGGTACTGAGCAGTGCTTCATGGTCAAAAGCAAGAAGAAAAGTAACCGGCTTGGTGAAGAAAGCCAGCGCAATTCACCGGCGGTGGCGAAGGCGTCATGTGATGTTGTTTACAACGTCACAACGACAGTAGCGCCGGTCTTTCCAGTGGTGTCCCTCGAGGCCAATATCGAACTTGGACCTGCGCCGAACACCTAAAATGTGCTCCTCCTTACACAAGTTGATCATGTTTCAACCGCAGTCTGACGTATTGTGATCCATATTTGTACGTGATACGGTCCAAAATCTGGCGTCATTGCATTGCTCTGGGGCGTTGCACAGTGCTTGTCAGTGCACTGACTTGTCTGCGGCACCAATTTTAGATTGTAATGCGCAGCAGCAACATTTTTTAAAAAAAGCTGACAGGTAAAGGCACCAAATGAGCTGAATACAAAGTGTCTGTGGCTCTGGCAGTCTGCACCCGCAGCATCGGCCTGTATCAACACGATGCGCGCATTCCGATCGCTGTCCTCGTGCTACCATTTGTAGTCTGCAAAAGCGTAGTCTTCAAGATTTGGGGCCGCATGACGTCATCTGCGTCATCTCGACGGTACCGATCTCAAAGGCCATGTTTTTGTTACTTGCGGTTTGCATGGCTGCAAACTGCAACTAACAAAAACATGGCCTTCTGGCAGGTCAAAACCTGTCAACTTCTAGATTTTGACCGTTTCTCCCAGTTGTACGGGTAACAGGAGAACCTCCCTGAAATTCAGTTGGGCCCCATTTCTATTCGCTTAAAAATTTGAAAGTAATTGATTTTAAGCATGTTATAGGCTATATTAGCTGTCGATATTTCGTAGATGATGCGTGCGTGTCCACACAAATCTGTCCCACAAGTATCGCGCCTTCAAAATTGTGTGTCAGTACTGGTTTAAGTGAAGACTGTCTGTCTAGATAGCGCGAGGCCACCCCTGCCCCACCAGCGCCCCTTATGGTACTCGGCTGCCTCCCAAAAAACGCAGATTTGATCCGTGCCGCACCGTTCGCATTTCGATGCAGGTGAAAATGTCAGAGGTCCGAGTGCTGTGCGTTGTCAGTGCACGTTAAAGAACCCCCAGGTGGTCAAAATCTCTGGAGCCCTCCACTATAGCTTTCCTCTCCTTTATATCTCTTTCATTCCCTTTCCCCTACCCCCACGGGTGCTTAGCCGTGCTCCCGTCATGGGCTTCAAATTAGCATTCGTTCATTAACCAAATCATCATCCCCTTGGGGTCCTTTGCCCGACAAAAGATGTCCTGGGTGTCTCCTCTCTGCTTGAGAAGCAGGCGACGACAGGCGTCGCACGTCGAGCAATGTTATCACATGAGCCGTTCATGTGATGCAGATGGCCGGGTCGTTTTGTCTCTGCTTCAGCCGCGTTCACCACGAGAACTAGTCCGCTTTTACTCACGCGTAGGACATACGATGCGTAAGCAATATTATTGGTTTGGCCTTTGCAGTGGTGACTGCAAAAACCCATTGACAGTGTCCATGTAATTGCTGTCGAAATCGGCAATATACTGCTTGTTACTACCTCGAGGAACAAATATGAAACGTGCACTGTTCTAAGATGAGCTTCAAATAGGCACATTTGGTATTTCGAATTATCGATATACCAAATTATTTCGCGATCCCCTTTGATTTCGATATATCCGGGATTGACTGTAATACTATTTCTTTTTGTTACTCATAACAAATCGTCAACTATTACGCCAGCGGCCAGTGTTCGAGAAGGGAAGCTTTGTGCATTTTTGCCTAGCTTTGCAATTTCTTGTATGTGAACTAGGTACCAAAATTTGTTAAGTGTGCGTTTGACAATATGAAAATAGTTAATATATTGAACAAATTTTGCTAAATCATGCTGTCTGCTATAGCCAGGTTTGACTGTAGTGGTGTGCTAATGATCAGGAGGATTTGCACTGCCAGCTCAATGCATTTGCACAATCTGTTCAAAGCTATTTCATGGTGCCTGAATAAATGGAATGGGTGCATAGAGCAATGTACACAGCAAACTTTATTGACATTCATTGACCTAAAAAAATTACCGGAGTTGCCCTTTAGGAAGTCTGGGAATCAGATATTTCGGGACAAGCTACTTTAAAGAGATTAGTGAGCGATGAAAGGCAACTGGTGCGTAACTTGGATCCTCTTTAACGTAACACTGGCTGGCAGTAATGTGTTCAAGTCATCTTTTCTTTATGTTGAGATTTAGAGTTGTCAAGCACCTTTGTCTGTGCTCATGAAATCTTTTTCATTGTTCTTTCTGGACGTTCTTTTTCTTATGAACTTTGCAATCTGGTAGCTACATTCTATGGTGGACTCTTTTCATGCAACATGTTCTCTCATTGAACTTTTGTGCAGCTAGCACTCCAGTGCTGCAGCAGTCTTCCCTGTTCTTGGGAATGTGAACCAGCAGCACACCGATGAAGGGGGAGTTTAGGGGTTGTAACCCTTTCATGAAGGCGCCCTTCCATCCTAGAAATCGTTGAAGGAGTTGTCCTATACTGGGCCTATTGCATAAAGAAAGGCACTAGCTTTTTGGTAGCATCTTTATGCAATATCCTATGGAATGTCAGTATTGTTGGATTCACACTAAACACACATGTAAAATAAACGCACTATATTTCCCAAACGCTCAGATGATTGCCATTCCCTAGTGTCACTTCCTCGTGTTCTTTTGTCTCTCAGTGAACCTTCCACTTCTTTCATTAGTGCCGTTCTTTGTCACCATTTCACGATTACACTCACCTCTCCACCTCCCCTCGAGTTCGCACAAAAATAAGGCAGAAGTTCAGTGCACATTTCACAGGGGACGTACGCTTTCATCTGGCTAGCATGGGCAGGAAAGCTGCATTTACAACAGTGGTCACCAAGTGCGGTAATAATTGCTAAACGAAATGTCGCAGGAACTAAAGCTTCTACCATTCGGAAAGGGCCAGTAAACCGGTGTAAAAGCTTTTACAGTGCCAAGGTAGTCGCAGTGTCCACCGAACCATGACTAAATTACCTCGTTGGAAAGTGCTAGGAGGATTTTACTCAGAAGGCTTGTGCTGCGCTTGTTGATGCAGTGTTGCTAGCTGAGCTCGGCGGCGAGCTTGTTGCAGAGTCTCACTGGAGTCCAGTATTTCGGGGCATTCTTTAAAAGATGTGCCCAAACCGAGGTGTTCTTGTCGTAACCTTGGCATCCTCCCATAGAGCAGCTGAAATGGCGTTTCGGGAGTAACTTCTTGATAGGACGTGTTTATAGTGAACACCACAGCAGTGATGTAGTCAAACGAGCTGTAGTGTGTATTACTAGGGACATACGACGAAATGACATCCTTTGTAGGGCAGCTTGTGTGCCCAACAAGTCCATTTGTCTGCGGATACTGAGGGGACGCAGTATCCACAGACAAATGTCTCAACATACTCCACGTTGAGACAAGACTGTTTTGAAGACGTGCCATGGTCGGAATTCAGCAACTGTGGCGTGCCATGTCAGGTATATGAGGCATTCGTTAAAAAAGGTCGTAATATGAGTGGCTGCAGAGTTGAGGATGGCTCGAACTTCTGTCCACTTGGCCAGGTAGTCCGTGGCCACAAGAAGTTTGTTGCCATGGTTGCTGCGAGGCAACGGGCCCATGTGATTGATGCCCTCGAAATTGAAAGGTTCGTTGGGAGGTGCGGTGGGCTGTAAGGGCACACGATGTGGGTTTGTGACAGCTTTACGAGCTTGACATACGGTGCAGGATGACACGTACAAGTACGCATCGGCGTACATACCAGACCACTAAAATTTTTTTCTTAATGCGAGCCAGGGTCTTCTGCTGACCCCAGTGGCTAGTAGAGGGGGCATCGTGGCGCATGATAAGTACTGATGGTCACATAGCCACAGGCACAACAGTAACATAGGATTCACTTCCCGTGCATTGATGGCAAAGAACGCCACCCTGGACTCTATACACTGACGATAGTTTCTCGAGGTGGCGCTTAGCTGTATTTGTGTCACCAGAGAGATGCCGCACAATGTCGCAGATTTCAGCATCCTTTGAGTGTGCATTGCAAAGATCGAGCAGTGCAAATGCCAGTGTAAGATAGTGTGCATTGACAGGGTGGCATGAAAGGAAATCTGCGTCTTGGTGAGACGAACCACTGCGACAAACGACTGTAAAAGTGTAGTCTTGAAGTTTGAAGGTCCATCGCGAAAGTTTGGCTTTTAGGTCTTTTTTTTCTGTAGCCAGAGCAGTGCGCTGTTGCCAATAACAACCGTAAAATGCTTGCCGTAGACGTTAGGAAGAAACTTCTCAATGGCCCCGACTATCACGATGCACCCAAGTTCAGAAGCGTGGTACCGACTGGTTCACTGAGGCGGCGACTGGCATAGGCAGAATCGGGCTAAAGAAGGACTGCCCAAGGCCAAGACCACTCGTGTCAGTTCAGATGATAATATATGGGCGTCCTCTTGATAGCGCACAAGTGCCAGTGGAGCCACCAGGGCCGTTTTAATGTCCTGGAAGGCTGATTCCTGGTGGGGGCCATAATGCGAGTGTTAATTCTTCTTCGGAAGTTCTTTGAGGGGTGCAGCACAAGCGGCGAAAGCCAGGGATGAAACAGCGGAAGTAGGAGAGGGAATGCTGGCGAAAGCTCGTAACTTCGAAGAGTCGGGGCTGATGCCGCGGGCACTCACAACATGACCCAAGTAGGTGACCAAACAAACACTTCAAATGTTTGATGCGGAACCCACCATCATCTAGGGTGGACAAGACAAGCACCAGTCGCCGTTGGTGTTCGGAGAACATCGGAGCGTAAGTGATAATGTTGTCCAGGTACACCAAGGCCGTTGACCGCTTGACGTGTGCAAGGACACACTCCATTAGTCGTTGAAACGTGGCAGGTGCATTAGAGAACGCAAATGAAGTGGTACAGGCCGTCGGTTGTTATGAAGGCAGTCTTATCCGCGTAATTCTCATCGAGGCACACATGCCAATAGCCGGATAAGTAGTCGAGTATTGTAAAATATTTAACCCCATGAAGTCAACGCAAGGTGTCGTCGAGGTGGGGAGGAGGGTGTACATCCAGCTTGGTAATGCTGTTTAGGTGGCGATAGTCCATGCAGAACTGCATGGTGCCATCCTTCTTCCTCGCTATAACTACGGGGGATGACCAAGGACTAAACGAGGGGGATATGATGCCACGCTGTAACATATCATATTGTCACGTGTTCATGACGCTGAAGCATGCAGCAGAACTCCAGACGTTGTCAGTCCGACTGTTTATTGGGCGAACCTGTGCCCAGAAAAGTAAATCAAATCACAATGCAAGACGATAGCGGTGTGAACAGTTGTCGGTCGACGGAAAACTGACAAGCGGCAAGATGCGCATGCTTTTGTACATGCTTCATAATGTGTTCTCACATTATCTCTGAGATTCAAGATGGCACTCAAATGTGTGCGTCGGGCATGCAGAGTTTCTAGAACTGCTCCCGAAGCGACACACAAGATAAACGCGACCTGCGCTGCACATAACAGGAAAGTGATAACTGCGTTTCCCACAAACAAACCAAAACAACCGCACGTGTCAATATCTTCCACTTGGGTTGCGATCTCAGCGCGTCCTGCAACAGAAATACGCCGAGGGTTGTGTTGAATGGGAGCATGGGAACCATTGTCGATTTTATGGCAAACAAGAGTTTTACAACCATGTTTGCTCTCTGATAACGCCAAACACCTGCTATATCTTTATGCAGTATCAATATGGCATGTTTTGTCTTTGTACTAGACATGGGCTCCTTGACACCGATAGCTTAGCAGTATCAGAATGAGCTTTATGCCATCTACACTGTGAATATTCACTGATCGTACTGATTGGATTGTATTCCACAGATCCGAGTTCTGGTTTTAGTTCCTCACTCAATCTTGACTCAGTACTGCTGAAGACAACAATTATGTTCTGGTATTTCTTTTCTTGCTGTTATGCTGCAGCCTCTCTCTCTCTCTCTCTCTCTCTCTCTCTCTCTCTCTCTCTCTCTCTCTCTGTTTTTTTCTTGGTAAGTGCATTTTCACAAATGTACTCGTGAGAGCCTGTCTTATTACAAGGACATGTCACTTCATGTTTAAATAAGTTTGTTTTCTTCTTTTCTGCAGCTTAGATGGTAACAAAACTTGGTGGCAAGCTTCCCTATTCCTAGTTAGTTGAAAGTTGAAACATCTGAGAAAAACTTAACTTTAAAAATGCTTATTTTTAGTGAGAAAATAATTTCAGCCCCACATTCCCCATATGCAAACTTTCTCATAGCTATATATACAACATTTAAATTGTGCGCTTTATATTAAGAGTAGCTTGCATGTTGCTTAGCAATAACGATGTTTCTCTTTCTCTCTCTGTCTCTCTCCTTTTGAATACAGGAAGAAGACATGAAGCAAGCCTGCAGCATATACAGAAATTTTGTATATAGGACATATAGATATGCAAATATGGTGATATGAATAAAGAAATGAAGTACGTGAAATAAGTCTCTCTGTACATTACTAGTCAAATACAATACAAAGGAGTCATCACACATGTTTTGCATGTATTGTGTGCATGTATGCACACTTGGAGAAAACATGTACACACATGGCCTCCACCCAGCACCTTTGACATTTGTTGTGGCCCTGCAGAAGCAAACTGCTCGCATTTTCTTATAGCTGACCCATGTGCATGTGGAAGCCTGCTTCTTCTGACAGCGGGAAAATTTCATGAGCTCAATTTATTGTACACTAGCTGTTTTGATGACATTGAAATTAAACACAGTGACAATGAAAGAACTATGATGTAAAGGAGGCGTTTGAAAAAGTAATGAGTTCACTATCACTTCAGCCAAGCTCTTCTGTACCAAAGTTTTCAAATTAGAGCAGTTTGCCCCTTATGCGATCTTGATGTGCAGCAAGAAGGGTAGCTCATGACTGAAGCAGACGATTCATGAGTTTTCCACATTTCAGCAAGATAGTTCAACATTAATGATGAAAGAAGAGGCTTTCTAGAACGCATTACTTGCTAGTAGTTGTTATATATGTCTGCCTTATCTGAAAAATCCTCTGTCTTCATATGTGAGGATGTGCCCTTTGCCTTGATCTTGGGCAATTTTGCTTGGTGTACTGTGCCAGCCATACACAGTCCATGACTGCTGCGCCTGTTCGTGTGCTTTCCCTTCCACAACATTCCCACATTGTTTGGTTATCATTTCCTTCTTTTTTTCTTTCCACAATGAATTAACTGCCACTAGCAGCCAACAGTACTACATTCAGAGTTGTATGTTTTGCAAGCAAGGCTGTTGACAGAAATTTTGAGGTCATTTTGTCCTTTGTACCCAATTGTCCTCAGGAGCATGTCTGTTATAAAAGAGATCCAACTGATGGGAGAGGCTAGGTGGCCAACCATGTGAGTATAAACAATTTCACTTATGCCCACATGTCTCTTATCATTTTGTCTTATTAAAAAGTGCCACTGTACTTGCAATATCGTTATGGATTAGAAATCTCATGCCATACTTCTCTGGAACCCATTTGGAACAGTGGATATGCCCATTAGTTGGCACTGTATGTGCTTCCCCACTTCTGACATCATTAAACCAAATGATGTCCCATTTAATTACTGTAATTCTTCGATTACTTCTGGTAGTCAAGTTTTGCACTATAAGGTTTGAGTATTGAGTGTTGTCATGTTTATCTCCTCATAGTGGCCCATCACGTTGCAGTGGCCTTTTGTGCCGTCTGCAGTGCTACTAGTCTGCCTGCTACCACAATCAGATGTGCCGCAGGTGCTATAGGCTGAGGTCCAGGGTAATAATTGAAATAATATTGAAAATGAAATTGGACATGCCTGTACATTCATATTTTCAGCTTCTAAATGCCAGAGGAATTTGACACATTCATGACTATGCACCAAAAACACTATCTGCAATGACCCATTTATTCACTTAGCAGTTTATTTCCACAGACAGCTTTCAACTGGAGTGCTGCAAGTCCATTTTTGAAAGTGCCGATTTTCAAGAGGCACTATAGAGGATGTTGCTTCTTTCATCTAAGTTTCTTGCAAATGATGTTGCACATGTGCAGTGGTTTAACCTTCTTTGTTTGCTTTGGCATTCTTTATTTTATGAACCCGAATTTGCATGAATTCTTTTGATATATTTCTCTCCCACATAAGCCTGAAGTACTGTAAAATAAAATGAATTTGTACCTAGATGCGACAAAAAAAAAAAAAGATAGAAAGGAAGCAACTGTGGTGCTTCAATTAGATACCTCTGATCGACCAATATCGTTTTCGGGGCCGCATTTGCTCAAAATATATGATTCAAAACTTCCGAATGCGCATATTTAATACCGAAACTAGAGGCACTCTACTGAAACCGAACCCGGAAGATATTGCGAATAGCCTCTTAAAATGAAAAACAAGCAAGGATAGCACTATATTATTTATAAAAAGGGGGAATATCCGTGTACGTCGCGTTATATACGTAACATTAGTACGATTTTGCTAATATTAGGATAGTTGTTTACGAAACTACGCAGTTTCTTTGGATATAAAAACCGCGCGCGTTTTGTTGCAATCCCGTCAGCCTCCACAACGCTCTTCGTTCAGCATGGCGACGAAGTACAGCATCGGCGACCCTGTGTGGTGAGACATTTCGATTTGCACGTTTCTTGGAAGCCGAATGTTGGACTTGATGACAGGTTTTACGATACTGTACAATGCGCTAATGTGATCTTTGCATATTACAGGGCTAAAATGAAAGGCTTCTCCCCGTGGCCAGGAAAAGTAAGTGCGGCTTTGTCTATAGCGGCTCTTCAACGATCATTCAAATTCAAAATCGGCGTGTTGTGCGCCTTGTCAAATAGCTCCACGTGAGCTCTGAAACAGTTGATTTGATGTGTGTGTTCGTGTACGAACATTTGGCGTTGTAATGCGCCTGCGGCGATGCTCTTCGGGCGTGTTGCTCGCCGATGAAAACCGCGCCGTGTTGCTGTTTACGCTCTTTAGGCCTAGCGAATTCCGCCAAAACGAGCCGCATAGGCAGCGGCAGGGGGTTAGTTTAGTTACGACAATTTTTGTCGTACGGGTTTACGCGCTGGCGGTGTTGAACTCGCGCGTTCTTGAAGATCGGTGCGTCTGTGTGGCGGCCATTGGCTCTTGTGTTGGCGTTGTATCTGACTTTCGGTTTTGAGTGGCGGGAGATTTTGTATGCACGCCGGCGCACGTCATGTGCGCGCGTAGCCGCCCATTTTTCAGCGCTCGATTTTTGCCTCGTTTACAGGTGGCCAACCCAACCAAGGAGGTGAAACGGCCAGCACTAAAGAAGCCAATGCATTGCATCTTCTTTTTTGGAACCAACAACTAGTGAGTTTTTGACGCATCGTTGCGTTTCGCGTTTCCGCACTTAACACGCACGAGCTACAGCGCTTCTGGAGCCCTAGGTGACCGAGGCGTGTCGCTATATAAAATACGCAGAAAAGATATCTGATCATATTTTGTTGCCTAATATGTGTTTTCGAGTCGGTGCATAACTTGTTTAAAAGTGAAACTGACATTTATTTTATCCTTTTGAGCGCATTACCTACGATCACAAACGCAAATAGTAAGTACACTGACAGATAGCTAGCATTAGAGACATGAAGTTTTGCACACTACACAAGGTGTCCACGTGGGAGCCAAAACAGCCCTTCAAATATTTCACTATATGTTTGTTTAGCCTTTGGTCGGCATTCTCTTTTATTCGTCAAAACTGTGGTATAGGAGCATGAACTTACTTTTTCGTTTTTAACTTTTTCTGACTAAACGGTGCCTGTGCACCTGCAGTGTGCATTGCATGGCAGCAGTTTTTGGGGCTGTGCTTTGTAAAAAACAGGCCAGCAGTGAGGGTTATACGAAAGAGGTCTTTTTTTGCGGGTCACAGCATCATAGTCATCTGTGCTAGAATAATTTGCTGACAATTTTCCCCCTTGACACAGTGGCTATTTGCAACAAAAGCCAGCATACCAGGACACGGACAGAGAAAGGCACGCACACAGGTACACTGTCACCAGACTAATGACCAATTTATTGAGCCATCCACGTGTTTGTATATACTTATCCTGTGCAAGTGCCACAGGATTGGTTGTTAGTCCAGTGACGGTGTGTCTACACATGTGCCTTCTCTGTGTCCATGTCCTGGTATGCTGACTCTTCATTGCAAATAATCATGAACCAACCAGCCCAGCTTTTCACACTGCTTAACACAGTGACATTTGAGCTGCTTGACTTAGCTGAATTTATGCGGCAGGGTTAGAGCAGTGATGCTGTACTAAAGTACTCTTTCTGGGCCTTTCTTCTGTGGAAGTGGTCAAGCAGCCGGCACTGTACATGTCAAAGATGCTTAGTGCTATAAACTGCTTTAACACGTGTATAAAAAAGTGTTTTAAAGCAGATGATTTAAAGGAGTACTGACACAAAATTTGGAAAGCAAGCTAACTTGCCAGATAGATTAGTGTGGGTATGCACACATCATCAACAAAATATCAAAGGCACATGTGACCTAGAACATAATTAAAATAAATTTTAAAGTGCGATTCAGTAAAAAACTGTGCACCTCATGACATCGACATAAACTTGGTGTGCATGTAGACAACCAGCTAAAACACTGCTTCTGGCTGCTTGCTTCTGTAAGACAAGTTTCAGAGCGAGCACGACACTTCACACTGTGCAGACCATGCAGATTACTAGTGACAGCTTTGCTCCCGCGGTTTTGCCCCATTTTACGACACCAGCTGAAGGGCGTGTGAGGGCTGAGGATGACTGCGAGGGTCACAGGTATATTACCTTGTAGCAGACAAATTATCACCGAAAGTTTCACAGCTTTGCTTGGCCATGTGGCCTGTAGGGTTTACACTGCAACTGTGCATTATAAAAATCATGCCAAATGATTAAGTCACACCCTGGAGAAAAGGAAGTGGTCAGTTATGGGTGGGTGCGTTATATTAGCTACAGAAAAAATAAGACAAAATTTTTGTATCACTACTCCTTTAGCAAACGCTGGTTTTGTGGCCAATGAGCATGAAGACTCATTTTCTATTGCCTCTGTGTAAAGTAACCACTTCCTGTTTGTATAAACCTGTTGCAGAATATGTAAGGCAGCTTACCTGCACTGTAGAATATCATTCCCAATAGCAGCATAATCCTTCCCTCACTGCGGTAACTACGCATAGTGTAGCATTTTGTGTGCTTGGCTTATTTGGCTTTTCATAAAGTCTGTACAACGCTTTTAAGGTTACCTGCAACTGCACCATGCTGGAAACACTGCAGGGGCTTTATGCAGTGTCTTCGGAATTGGAGTGCATATGTGCCAGCAGATGTGCAGTCTGTTTTACACTAACAGGAAATCTCTTGAGTGCCTTGCAACACAATGCGGCCATGATACGGAAAGCACTGGAGTCAAGTCAGCAGCGGCTGCTCGTGCAGCCTTGAACCGCATCGCCTGCTACAACAGCACGTGCTGGCTGTATTGTCGGAAAGCGTGCTACTGTGTGCAGCATCGCGCTGATTCCATTGTTAACGTGAGAAGTCAGCCGATATTGTTCACTAAAGGTTGTGCAGCACCATCCTTTGGGCCTGCATTGGCAAGAAAGGAGCTCTACAAACCTAATTTGACGACACACTTGCTTTGTGCTGCCGGAGGGCCGGGGTACTGAGCGGGTACACTGTATGCTTCGTCACCGCGTCTGCTACCGTAATGTGCAGTGACAATAAACGCTACAATATGTGCACATCGTGCTCGGTCTTTTCTTGACGGGAAATGAAAATAAAGCATTCCATAGTAATAACTATGCAGGTCGATCAGATCGGAATAAAGGAACGCTTTAGGTGACGAAATTGAGAGGGAAGTGGCTCTTCCAACAACAATGCAGGGACACGAGACAGGCGCTCTCTATTGGTGCGAAATGCACTTGTCACACTCCCAACTTCATTTAGTCGTATCGGGCTTGTCCCCAGCAGCAGCCTTGAGAGCGCTCATTCTTAACGGAAGCAAGGCGTAAAGGGACTGAGTGAGCGGCGTGTCCCGTCGGAGCGTGGCCCACTCGTTCACGATGTTGGGCTTCCTGCTGATTCGGCGCTCTTTCAACTGCGTAATATAAAAAGGATCAAATGGTATTAAAAAGACAAAATGCAATATGGTGAGGCTAAAACGACACAACTGTCTGTAAATGCAGGATTCAAGGATGCTTTGAGTAAAACTGGTGCAGCATTCATTGTCGCTGTGCATTGCAGTAGCAGACGCGGTGACGAAGCATATGTGCACCCGCTCAGTACCCCAGCCCTCCAGCAGCACAAAACAAGTGTGTTGTCAAATTAGGTTTGCAGAGCTCCTTTCTTGCCAATGCAGGCCCAAGGGATGGCGCCGCACTACCTTTAGTGAACAATATCGGCTGACTTCTTACGCTGACGATGAAATCGGCGTGATACCGACACAGTAGCACGCTTCCTGACAACACAGCCAGCATGCGCTGTCGTAGCAGACGATGCGGTTCAATGCTGCACGCATCGCGCTTCCGCGCCTGTGCGAGCAGTCGCTGCTGGCCGACTGCAGCGCTCACCGCATCATGGCCGCATCGCGTTGCAAGGCACTTCGGGATTTCCCCTAAGTGTGAAACACTTGCATTGTCAATGAGTAATGCCCTTGTTCTGCACGAATCCTTGATTTGCAACACTTTGGAATTTGCATGGCTTCAAACATCTTAGAAGTGCTGTTTCTACTTATGAACTGTTAATGTAGGTTCGCTCTTACTGTGTCATGAGCATTTTATTTACAAATAAAATTTTTAATGTCAGATTCTGATCCCACCAGCAACTGACAAGCAGTCCAAAGGAGGCTGCATTACACTATGGTTGAAGATAATTTTCCCCGATGTCTACAAACAATCGCACTATTTCTTTTGTACACCTACCACGGCTCACCTAGAGTCATCGACCAAATTTTCGGGCCTGGCAGCGACCAAAATGTAGTCCAAAAAAATCTGTTGAGCCAAGAAAACAAACTTTATTAAGCCTTGAGTGGCTTAGAAAAGGCCTCTAACCTTGCCCTGCCTCATACTGCGCTTGGAGGTGATCTGATTTGCTTGCGTATACTTGGGCTAGTGTGGTGTCTCCATATACATTGACAAGAGCATTGCCTCCTTGGCTGTGCTTGCCTTCAACTGCTGCAGAACAGCTCAACGTAAAAAGCAGACTTGTTTATAAATGAAGCAGGAATGTCAACACCACCACTTCACAGATGGCGCATTAGGTCACATTACCCTCAACTACACCTGCTCAGCCCATGTTTTTTAGAAGGTGATGAATTGTGCCAGTTGGTATTATTAATGGGTGAAAATATGGTTGTAAAACAGAGGATGGGAAAGAAAGACAGCTGCATGAGGCTTCCTTTTTGTGCTTGGTGTTCTACTGCTTGATTTTTAACAGTTCACATGATTTAGTACCTCAATGTTATATCAGCATAGTGCATAGAGGTGTGCAGACTTCTAACATTATCACAGTCAAGTCTCGCAAATAAAAGCTTGTTGACGTATGACTTCGTTTAGCTGCTTGATTAGTTTCCTTGCGGCTTAACCCGTAGCACTCATTTAAGTGCTGCCCACTGTTGGGCTTTACTCTGGTCCTTACAGTGTGATCCTGTATTTCCCTCCCTCCCCCCCCCCCCCCCCCCCCCCCCCCCGTTTTTTTCTGTGAATTTCAATATTGAAAAAAATTCACAGCACAATTTGTTTGACGTCAAAAATGCTGCGAGGCAGTTGCCAAACTTCCAGCTAGTTTTATTCCAAATGAGAAAACATGTTTTTATGCACATTTAAACACACGTAATTTGGGCAAGTATGCACCAAACAATAAAAACCAAGACTCTTGAATGCTCAGCTAACAGCGGCAGATAACTGTAGGGTAGGCAGGGTGTTGCATGGAAAGCACGCTTCCTTAATGCGAAAGAAGGGATGAAGGCATCGTGCTTATACAGGCATCACCCTTTATTTTCATATATTACACGCCTCTATCACCACCCTATTTGGTTTAAGCCTTGCTTTGCTTTGTTTCAGTCGAGTTAGCATGACATCCGCACCATTTCGGAGTTCAGCTGACCCGCCACGATGTACTGCATAATCAAATTTTGCAACATTATGGGTGACGACAAAATTTGTGAGCCTGCTTTGAGTGCTGCAGTATCAGCATAGTACATGAATCAATTCTAAATTGCTGCTGCAGTTGATCGATAGAATGAGGCTTGTCGACTAAGGCCTGTTATTACAGTTTCTGTACTTAGGCCTTGTAGCATGTTTCGGGCATTTTCCCTTCTGTGCTTACACATTCGTGTGAGGAATTGATGGCTGATACGACGATATTGGGAAAGCTGCATGTGGTGGTTGACAAAAGGGTAGGGCCACCTTGGACTCGAGTAAAAGTCTTTTTGATTTGGTTGATCAGAGTATCGTGTGCATATTGGCAAACTGTGTGGTTTTCTTTCTTGCTGTATTTTTCATGCTGTATTTCTTTCTCCGAAGTTTTGCAGTTTATTCCCACAGTAAGTACAAGTACAGGGTTTCACCTAATGCCGCATGGGTTGTGGAGCCTAGCTTAGTGCAACATCTTCATGCAGTGCGTGGATCCAGGAAGACCAAATCAAGCCATATGAAGCTAGCAAGGAGCAGTTCTCAAAGTCCAGCAAGACAGCCAGCTTTAAAGAAGCCTTGGAAGCCATTGAAGATTATGTCAAGAACCTTCCAGAAGTGAGTGCTTGTTTGACTGAGTCATCAGATGCTATCAGCATCTGACGATTTATTCATCATGCAAAGACATGCTGCATGTATTCGAATGTAAGGTGGTCACGATTACAGTTGAACTCCGCAATCGCAGAATCCATGGGGAAGACGAGAAAATTCATTCTCGTGAGAATTTTGTTGTTTTGAAACAAAGTAGTACAATGAGGAAACTGCTAAAGGATGTGAGCTATTATTGTAAATGTTTTGTTAGCCTGTGTTTACGAGGCTTGCTGGAGTGTATCCAGAGCTGCATATCTCACAGCATTAAGTTCAGCTAAACGTCGCTATTAAGTATTCACTTCTATGTACCCGCTACCTGAATGCATTCACGAGTCCATGATTCAAACTCTATGCATAAGAGACATAAATATATATATACAGTTAAAACTGCCTAAACAAACCTTGATATAACAAACTTCTCGATATTAGGAAGCTTTGTATAACAAACAGACACCCTTGATATAATGAATTCCCCTTACCAGCAACCTGGTAATTTCAGCCCAAATACCGTATTTACTGACCTAATAGATGCACTCCTGACTTTAGTAGTCAAATTCCGGATATATATATATATTCTCCTGTGTCATAAACGCAACCCCCACTCCCCTTAAATTTGAACCCTTGCAGTCCCGCAAACAGCTGCACTGTGCCTTTCCCACTTGACGTGGTCCGCAGTGGTCGCGAGCCATTTCATAACTCCCGTATCTCGATAAACCTGCCACACGTTACCGGGCGTAGCCATTCACAAGCAGCGGTAACATCATTTACTCGCAAAGCTGTATTCCTCCATGCTATCGCATTGCCTCCCTCTCACCGCGGCGTGCTGCTCAAGTTAGCGCAGCTAATCCGAAGCATGGTCAGGGCATGGTCTCGGATATTTCCATGATGCAAGATGTCATTAAAGTGCTTGACTGAGATGCGCTGCACAGATGGCACAGAAACGAGGAGATGCAATGATCATCTGTTTTGCGCACGGTTATGGGAAACGTGGTTATGGAAAACATCTATACTTTTGTTACGGGTGCCCGTGGACGCTACTCAATGCTAATGGGACTGCGCATCTCCAAGACTGCATTGGTGACGTAGCCACCTTACTTGGCCGCAAGCTGGAGCAGTGAGCAGCACCGGCCTACGCATCGTGCGCATTGTTACGGGTGGGACCCACAGTGCCATAGAAAACTATGAAGACTGCCGCATGCTGCTCGTTCATTTTTTCACTTTTGACATTTGGAACACGTCGGCATTTTTCTGTTTTGCGGCACTGTGGGAGAACAACGCATTAAACGGAAGTGAAAGGCCGGCGCAACGGAACAAAACGTGGGTGCCGAGTGGCGTGGTGCCAATGCCACATGGCTTTTTTTACTGTTTATGAAGTAATATTTTATTGCACATGTGACTTTAAACATTACCGTTGGTCGCAACACCATCTTTTTGGCACGTTAGAATGTTTTATTCAACCTGAAAAGGTTCTCATACAATTTACCCTGCATAATAAACGCACCCCCAGTTTTGTTCCTGTTTTTCGGGGGGAAAAAGTGCGTGCGTTAGTTAGCGAATAAGTACGGTATCTAATTTTAGCATGAGCAGAGGGTCTGATCCACTCCCGCGGCTCCCCACCAGTGATGTAGTGCAAAGCGGTGTGATCGCAAACAGCGCGCATGCACCCATTGCGGCAACTTCGCTTCTGCAGTGTGCTCCCAGCGAAACATGAGGACACATTTAAGTTTTTTTTCCATCACGCTGTTTATCGTTCATGTTCGCCATTCCACGTGATGCATGCGCATGCACTTTGACTCCCATATCCACGCGTTCGGAACAAGAAAATGAAATGAGGGGTGAGCTGGAGGCATGCCTAGCCCAGAAGATGTTCTTTTGCAGCGAGACCACGGAAGCCATAGCTGAAATCAACTTCCAAAGATTTGTCACCATCAGTGTAATGTCGGGCACTTTCCACCAGCAGCTCAGTTATCATGTCTTCGTCAGGGACGGCACAGTCACCTGCAGAAATAATAAATAAGAAAAAAAAAATCAAGGTCTACACACAGTCCAAAGCTGCTGTATTTATGTGCAATGAAAGCCAAGTTCCTGCGTCACAGCCAGGCTCTTTCTCCATTGAGGCACCCATCCTTGCAAAAAAGATGCAATGTAGCCATCGTCAACTTGCAAAATAAGTTTACCGTTGCCATCAGCTTCATAATGGAAGTGATACATCACTATTTGCCCTTAATTCGGAACAGGTAACGAGGTGCACAGCCCTAGTTGAACTCGGGGAGAGAGAGTGAATAAACATGTTTTATTTGAGTTTATACCAGACCATTTTGGTTTGGTGTAATGAACGTATGTATGCAAGCGCTTCTTGTTGCCACTTTTGTGCTGGCGATGACCATTCTTGGATCTTACTCGACTGCCATTGCATCATTTACTCTCTCTCGTTTACCAATGATGGCCCACTTGGTTCCAAGACAAGTGGGTCCTAGTGTTACAGGTATATATTTGGAATAGGCATTTCCATGCAAAGAAAACAGCAGAGTGCTTTTCCCTACCCTGGGAAAAGCACTCTACTGCTTTTTGCAGTGTAGGGGACGAGTTACGCTGTCAAAGTCCCCCCCCCCCCCATATTTAATGGGGGAGGGGGGACCTCGACACCATAATTTTTGGGAATGAAACCTCTGGGGGGGGGGGTCCTTATGTACATATAAATGTTATTGCTGGAATAGTTTTCTAGCAGATTAAAAAGGACGTCAGCGAGGATTTAATCCTCTGCATTCACACTTAGTCACTGTTATTTTGCACAACAAAAACTGAAGCTCTTGCTACATGGGATGACCATTTTAAGAGAAGCTTTAGCATACATTTCCAATAGCAACTGAATTCCTGCTGTGTTCTCACTGTTGCCTAATACCATTGCTTGTCATTAATCGTGTTAATTGCTCGAGAAGAATTTTGTTTCAAGCTAGTCAGTTCGTGTTGAACGTGTATGGGGCCCACATAATGAAGCGCCATGTAAACAGTGATGTGTAACAAATGTTATGATCAGTTGCTTAACACAACACACAGATTATCATTACAAATATGCCTAGTGGACAGATTTTGAATTGATGGTGTGGGCTTTGATGTAAATGTACAAGCCTACCTCATGCCAATGGGACACAAACTGAACCCAATGCATGTGAAAGTACTTCTATTCTTTGACTCTGCATTGGCACATTTTGTTCCATGAGCACTGTGCTGTGAGCAACAGAGTTTGCAGGATCTGCAGTATATGTCGGAGCAACACAATCTGTGTTGCATTGCCATCTGTTGTCGCACAGCGTGGTTGCAAAGCGCAGCTGGCGCTAAGGTGCTGGTAGTCTTGTTCATTGCTATGTTGAGCAACTGCAGATTACACGGAAAGGCAGTTTGCATTGCTTTGCCAGGCATTTTGGATCCTGTGAACCTTTGTGGCCTAGAGTACAGACATTGTGTCTGCACTGTTACCTCATTGTGTCCTGTATTCTACGTACTACAGTGCAGTCCATTTATAATGATACCTGAGACTATCAAATGATGCATTGACGCTATCTCAACCATGCCTTATGCCTTCTCAACCATGTTGATCCTGACATTTGTGGTGCTAAGTTTTTAATAATACCACGATGGGGCAGAAACATTGCGTACGTGAGTTCATGCTTGTCGTCATGTATCGCGTGTGCACTGATTACAAAAACCTGGAGACTGATAACATTCAAGATGGTGTCGCAATGTCGGCCGTCTGAAGTATATGGGTCCCTGTACCGGCTCCTCATTCAAGGTAGAAAAAGAGAAAGATAGAAAGGAAAACTAAGCAGTGGCTGGTGACAGTGCCACAGCAGTGGCAGCAGGATGGCGGGCACCTTTGGCACACCTGTGCTAAGAAAAACTTTTTCGCAGAATCGGCTCACGAACAAAATCGAGGGGCAACTGCAATGCTCATGGTGTTATCGAATAACCGGCATCAACTGGTTCCTGACACCAACTATGCCTGTGGCCATTGGATGCCAGCATGATCGCCAATTTCGAAACTTTGTGTTGATGCTGCATGGTGAAAGGGTGTTTTAACAATTGATTTTGCTTTTGGCATGCCAGGTAAAGCCACCTACTTTAAGGTGAACCTGCTGAATGCTGTGTGCTTCTGTTAGGAAATGATACAATGGTTAGCAGGCAGGCTTTGTGCGTTTGGTCCAAACACCCCACGGCATGGAAACGGTGGAACCCGCAGGAGTGCCTGACCGCTTGGAGGACGCTGAAACGACAATGAATGAAATGGTGAATGATAGAGCTTCTAAGAAGCTAAGCCGCTGTCTGCGAGGTCACTGGCAATATGATTGCCGAGAATGTGTCGTCACCTTGCAGTGCAGCTGAATTTCATCAACTCTAACGATGCGTAATTATTGTGCAGCCCAAACTTATTGTTGGGGTGATGACAGTGGCGGCACCACATATCTACCCTTTTGTATGGTGGCCACCAGGCCTGTACTTTGCTTTGTACCATTTGTGCACATTTATGTAACAGTTGAACATAAGTGACCGAAAACAGGAGGTTCTCATTAACAGCACTTCAGATGCCAGTCTCCTTCCTTTTCTTGATGTGTTTCCCTTTGGAGTGCCTTTTCGTTCCTGTAGTTTGCAGAGACCTTATGTGCTTTGGCCTTGTCACGAATGCTTCAATGCCATGCACCTCTTGCATATTCTGGTGCAGCCAACATGTGGCATTGTTCCATGTAGAAAGGCCTGATTAATGGCTGCTCTGCTCAGTGGCTGTTGCCGTCAACCCCCCTCTCCTTCTTTTTCTTCTTCTTTTTTTGTTAACATTAAGGCAGTACATCCCGTTTGCACAATAATATCCTTCACTGAATTGCACACACTTGCTGTTGCACTGTTCCAAGTGACCCCATCTTTCTTTCTCTTTCTTTTTTTTTTTTTCTGATCTAGAAGTGCCTCAGGTATGCTGTAAAACAAATTTTCTCTTGCGCCAAAAATGGCTCCATATCCTAAACTGGCTGAACCACTGTTGAAAGGATTCTTCAGCCATTTACTCTGAAGATTGTGGATGTGTCACTCTTGCACAACGTAAAGGAGTAAAGGTGGCCCTCATTATTTTTGGGCATTGCAAACAAATAAGTGCAGCACGTTGGTCCTTCTGTGACAGTTGTGCCTGCTAGGTACGAAATCATTGTGCGCCACGAAAATGGTCGAAGTTTCGACCATTTTCGACCAAACAGAACGCTGTGTGGCCCCCCCCCCCCTTTTTTTTTCTTTGGGGGAGGGGAGGGGGGGGGGAAGAGCTCATCAAGCAAGGGATAGTTACACACTAATACCCAGTGCAACATGCACTAGTTTTAATGTTGTAGGCCATGGCACATGATCAATTGATTTGTGCAGTGTGAAATGTTCAATGCCACCCCTGAAAGTCTGCAGTGATGTGAAAGTGTGGTGAGAAAACTTAACGAGGCACTTTTCGTGTCAACATCATGGTTTGTCCCTCGTGCTATGCACATGGGAAAAGGCAGAGGAATAACTCCACTTGTGGATACATCGCTGAGAAAGCATGAGAGGGGAGCCTCATTCATACTGCACTCATAGAGCAGGACAACTTTGAAATTCTTCCTGTAATGAACATGTTTATAACCCCTCTGAGTAGTATTATAGCTTTCTTTGGCAAAATGTCAGTTGTTTCTGGGCTGTCATTCAACCAAATGAGGTGAGAAAATGTCTATTGTTGCCCTGTTGCTGCTCTGGGTTGCAAAATTGCCATATTGTGGTCTAATGAAGTGGTACAGTCAAAAACACTGTGGTAGAATACGTGTAATTGGACAATGGTGGTACTATCTGCTTTTATTGACAACTGACCTTATTGGCATCTTTAAGGGCATGCGAGGAGGTGGTCTCAGGAGATGGCCATGCTATACAAACTTAATAAGTTAAGCCTGATGGGAAACTTCTTTGACATTGTGAAGTTCAGCAGCCACCATGCATACAGGCAAACACTTGGGGATGTGATTGACAAATTGTGCTTGTGGGTCTACCATTGACGTCCTGGCTCTATTGTGACACCACAGAACTTCTGGAAAAGCCTTTTCGAAACAAAGAACACATTGTGCATAAGCATTTGGGGAGGCAGCTTAACGTCATTGGAGTGCGCTCTTAGGATGATGTGGCATAAAAGGCACCGGGCAACATAAACCTCATTTGCCTTCCAACGCTTCACTGTTGCCTTTTCATGTACAGTAGAATCTCAATGATACGATTACGATTCATGCAAATTTTGCCATGATACGAATTTTAATGTTGTTTTGGACAGACTACGTTGTATTACATGCGCCGTCATTCGGTGTTATACGAACGGTTTCCCCAGCCATTGCGGATGATACAAACGCACGAATGACCACTTCACATCAACAGCTGACTCAAAGTGGAGAGTGGCCACCACGGCTGCCGGCAGTCTTTTTACATCCCGCTTGCCTTCACCTCTTTGCCCCAGCAGCGCAAAGTAGCGGCGAAATCTTTCCTCCCCGTGAGCAACAAACCCGTCCATAGCCACGCTGCACCCCACCGACGAGGAAGAGTAAACCTCTCCGGTACGCTGGCTCTGGAAACGAGCATGCGAGGAGGAGAGTGGCGACAAGACATGAGGGGCCTCCCATTCAATATTCCTTGTGTCCAGGCCGGGTCACGTGCCTGACAAGTTTGGTACGTCAGCCCTTTCCTGGCAGCTCATTGGCGCATTGCAGTGTCTCTCTCTCTTTTTTTTTTTACTGCTACGTCGCGCGCACCACGCGTTTTCACGTGGTGCAGGCTGGTGTTCTCTGGTGCGGGTGTGCATAAAGACACCAATTTTGCTGCTGCAACTGCCATATGTATAACATTTGAGAGTTTCTGCACGTACTGGAAGACTGAAGTGTTCGTTGACATGTCTCGGAAGAGGAAGAGTTAGCGAAAGAGTTAGGCATATCACCGTTGATGCTCTGCACCGTTGTTGGGCAACGAGACATTGTCTTGAGGAATGCCCAGCAATTCGGCGTTAATGTCAAGCAAGCAAAGACTGCTACACACGTGAAGCTGGAAGAGGTCCTGCTGACATGGTTTCGCGAAGTGACGGCAGCTGGCATCAACGTGGACGGCAAGGTGCTATGCGAAAAGGCAGACAACATTGCGTTTTCCCTTGGTATCGACGATTTCCAAGCTTCCGGTGGATGGTTGCACCGTTTTAAAGAGAGGCATGGCCTAGTTTGCAAAGTTGTAAGTGGTGAAGCAAAGGAAGTAGATGAGTCTCAGGTCAGCGACTGGCTGAAGACGCTGCCGGCGCTGATTTCAAACTAAGCGCCGCACAACGTGTTTATCGCTGAAGAGGCCGGACTCTTTTTTTTTTTTTAACCTGCAGCTGGAGAGAAATTTGTGTGTGAAAGGCCAGGCTTGCCAGGGTGGCCAGAAAAGTAAGGAACGTGTCACCGTGCTATTTTGCGCAAATGCCAACGGCTCTGAAAAAATTCAGCTTACCATCATAGGCAAATCAAAACAACCAAAGTGCTTCCGATCGGCAGGTCATTTACCTTGCTTGTACAAGGGAAACAAAAAAGCATGGATCACTGCAGATTTTTTCCGCGTGTTCCTTACGACTTTGGACTGGAAAATGGCCATGAAAAACTTTGCTTTTTGTCCACCACTGTTCGGCCCTTCCCAAAGGCTGCAACTTCAGCAATGTCGCTGTAAGTTTCCTGCCTGCAAACACCACGAGCCATCCACAGCCGCTGGATGCGGGAATAATCCGAAATGTGAAGCACCGTTTCAAGGGATTGCTTGTGTGGAGGCTCCTGGTGAAAATTGAGCGCAAGGATGAAAACTTGCGGATTAGCCTGCTTGACGCGTTACATTTCTTGGCCATGTCCTGGGATAATGTGACCCAGGACATGATCGCTAAATGTTTTTTCAAGTGTGGATTTTTTGCGGATGCGGCTCCGATGGAAGAAAACCAAGAGCCTGATGCCGATTTGAACATTGAGGGTTAGGAGAACCTTGAAACTCAAGCTTCGGCACATGACTTCGTCACCGCGGCTGACAACGTCGCGACCTGTGGGCTGCGATCCATCGGCAGAATTGGTCGACGAGGCAAAGGATACCGAGTCCGACAGTGATGGTGAAGATGCCTGTGAGTGTGATCTCCTAGCGTCAACGTCAGAAAACCTTGACGCCCTCGATGTGCTGCATTGCACCATAAGTGCCGGCAGCGCGAGTGAAGAAACCGCAGCTGTTTCTTTCAGCCAGCTTTCTTGAGGGACAGCAAAGTTAAAAAAGTTCAAAAGAACATCATGGACTTTTTCAGCAAGAAGTGGTTGACCCCAATAAAGTTCTTGTTCATCTTCATGATCAGCTTTAACTTGTTTTGGCTCATATGAATTTGGGATGGTACGAATATTCTACGTGCTCCCTACGAATTCGTATCATGGAGATTCTGCTGTATACCATATTTATTCGAATATAAGGCAGTCAGAATTATAAGGCGAGGGGGGAGTTAAAGTACCAAAAGAAAAAAGTTAATATGAGGGGGATGACCATTTTATTTGCATTTGAAGGACCTGGGCTAGGAAGAACTGGTAGATGCGTTGCTGTATGCTTTTCCGCCTACGTGGGACAGAGTCTGCATGTATTTTATGGAAGTTGACAAGAATACATGGACAGCAAATGCACTGGTCAGATCTGTACATCACAGCTCCATAGCTCATGACACATATTCTGTGTTAGAGTCACTCTTTGACATTTGGAGAAATTGTGCAATTATTTCATAACCATCCAGTTCGTTGCACGACGACACCATGCCACGATGTTGACAATGTCTTCAAATGTAGTTGTGCCAGGAATCGCCACATAGCACCCTCGAGGTAATCAACGATGTCTCATTTCAGCTCGTGATCGGCGGCAATTCAGGCTCTTATGTTGCGAAGTCGGGCTCGTTTGCAATCAGCAAGAGTAAATCCAGCGTGATAGAGTAGTTGCTGATTACGTCTGCTTGCACTGTCTTTAAGGCGTTGGCAGGTATGCCACCATGTCAGCGCTGTGCACTTGCCTCGTTTTCGTTGGCATGCTCGTCAGCGCAGACTGCGAGGCCAACGTTCGTACCACTAGACGTGATTTGGTGCTTAATGTCACGAGAAAGATGTCTTAGAATGCAAAATATGTAAACAAGCACTGAAGATGGAACGTGAAAGCGCGAACCATGTGCAGGGTGCCGGAAAGGGATGCAGTGATCGCAATGACGGTGCGACTCGCCTCCAAAATTGGTGCGTCGTGACCTAAACTAAGCCTCACAGATCATTTTTGTATGTGATCTCCGAGGCCATACTTTCTCTCATCGAGGCGCTGGAGGATGGCTCAGTATGCTCAACAGCCACTAACGGAGTCCGGATTATCTAATTTAGAGCTAGAAACTGTCCAATATATCAGTCGTCTTAACACGTTAAGTCTATGGGGACACTGGCGGTACCGTGCGGCTGTCCGAATTAACCGAGCATGTCCGAATTATCGGTCGACGACTGTACTTCAAATATGAGGCAAGGGTAGACTTTGAAGCTGCGGTTTTCAGAAAAAGACTCTCCTTATACTCGAATAAATACAGTATGTGCCCTGTGAATAAAAATATTTAATATTATGTTTAATATTGAAGCCGTGGTGATGCAGTCAATGCCAATAGTGTCCTAAAATTACAATCTATCATAGTTTGACCTTAGTGTACCTCTAATTTTGACGTCTCGCAAATTGCTGTGCATCACCTGCGGTTGTTCAGGTCACCATAACTCAAGCTTTAAAGTACGGTTGCATATGGAAAAATTCGTCTATTATGGGAACAATCATATGGTCGAACTCTGAGGCGTCGCATCTGGAGCTGCTTGTAATTCACTGCTGGAGCAACAAGACACAGCCATAAGACCAATCGAGCACCACCCGACTGTTCTTGCTGATGTTTGAATGGTTGACTGCCCTGTACGTCTCTAACACTGAAGCATATTGAAACAAAACCATGATCAAGGGCTGCAAATAAGACCACTGCTTTGTATTTTAATACTTATAGCTTGATCAATAATTCTCCACAACTTGTGATTCACTTTTGGTTCACTGCCTTGTTTTTTGGCAGGGGAAAAGAACAATGCTGTTTTGTTGCATGAACATCTTCAACAAAGCATGAAGTCCTTGTGGTGCACTTGTACAAACAGTACTCACTTCTTAACAGAAATTCACTTGCTGAAGCACGGTGTTTATACCAAAAGGGGTGGTGGACATTCTTGATGCACACATAGTACAGTGCTGTACTTATCCATTGGATTCCTTAGGGGTATTTCTACTACTATTCTGTATATAGACTACGATTCCATACACCATTGTTCAATATGCCGTACTTACTTGCATAATGAACACACTCGCATAATGAACCCACCCCCCAAATTTGAACCCCCACAGCCAACGGCCATGCTGTAGCTTCCCCGCTATTGGCCTCAGGATCGATATGTAGGTGGCAGTACATCGCCGCATGAGTGTGGATAGGTGTTCACTGGCATACATTGAAATGTACACAGCGGCGCTCTGTTATGAGCGGTTTGAGGCAGTTGTGTAGCTGAATAAAAGCATTAATTGCTGTCAAACGGTAATATATATGCATCCTTTAATCTCGCGTCAGTGCAGGGAAGCACACAAAACATTCTTATTGCACGTGAAAGTGTGATATGTCAGTTAACGGGGCACTGACATAACCCAGCCTATAGCAGTTCAACTTCCTCGGTGGCTCTCTCCGTCTATTTTTCTTTCACCATATTTAAGTTCTCTTCTCTCTACAATGTTGGCATTGCTGTTATGCGGCTGAAAGTGTTCAGTGTGCGTTCTCGCTCATTTTTCCCCTTGGCTACAACAAAAAAGGATTATTACTGCATATTGAGTTGAAGTAGCAGCTTGTGTACTGCGCTATATCACTTAAAACACATACCTGTGTTTCTTCGCATGATTACTTGCGTGACCATGACAAGAAGAGGTTTCTTTTATGCGCTTAAAAAAGGATGTGTCCTTCAAGCGAAAATTATCTGTTACTTTCCATCATGCTCATAATCAAATATCATGAAACAATGTTGCTGCAGCACTCCATTTACATGTTAATGTTTCCTGCTTAACTTCTTCAGAAGGTCGGTAAGTGCACTTTGCCATATACTTGAAATGCACAGCAGCATCCAAACTGAAATAAGTGTGCCGAGCCAGAGGTGCAACGATGACGGCACGCTCACGACACAGGCACTCAGTGATTTTAAGAAAGAGCAATGACTGCAGTGCAAAGCCGGATACTATAACTAATGATCTTATGCTTGGATAATAGTACATGAAAGCACCTCAACACTGCACCATCTCAGGGAACAAACATATCGGAGGATAAGCGTGAGATATGTGTGCATGGGGGCAAAAGTGCAATGGCTAGCAGACAATGTGAAGTGCTGTACCACACTTGGGTACTTTGTCCACTTGCCACAAGGTGCCGACTATGCTCAATCTTGAGGCCAATAGCATGGGCAGCTGTTGTCATAGCAAAAGGAGCAGCAGCCACGTGGCGCTTCCTTGTCCTTGTCCCCCCTCTTCTCCTTCACAGTTTCCATGGTGTTTGGGAGCTGTTCGGCAAGGCAATACAGAACTCGCTCATCCCGATAAAGCTGCTGCACGTAGCCACACGCAAGCAGCGGGAACACCATTTACCTAACATAAACAGTATGGCCACATAACTGAAACCAAATTTCAATAAAAATAGAGCTTTTCCGATACAAGCATGGCAGAATTTTCATTTAGGTTACAAAACTAATGAAAAAATAAAGAATTATACAAACCAATGCGCACTAACTACAAAACAAAATATGCATGTTATTATTTTTGTAACTGGGTTCAATAGTCCTGCAGTGACTGGCTGGCAGTAAAGTGAGCAGGTCACTCTCTTAAAGGCCTACTCTGGTGATCTTTTCAGCATGTCAAGGTAATGGCAACTCATATGTTCCTGAGGAGCTCCTGATAGTATAAATGCTCAGCAAATGCAAAAGTTATTTTACCAAAAAAGCACAAAACCAAAACCTGAAATCCATTGCAGCAGTGACGTCAAATCAGTCAACCCGCCTTTTGCATGGTGCGACAGTGCATGTGCCCTTCCCCTGGCGGTAATGTCGCGAAAGTTGGCGGCGCGCTTATATCTTCAAGGCTATGGTATGGTAGGTGCGCTTCCGTCGCTTTGCCTAAAACGACATCAGCACACAGTGTGGCCATTAATTGTAGGAAGCCAGGTGGGCAGTTTGAGCTTAATAGTAAAAATTGAATTACAAGCAATCCGCACATCTCTCGAGCATGTAATCTTGCACAAATGATGGAAGTGAGCTAAGAAACATGCCCAGCGAACTTTTATTGAGATCTGTTTACTTTGAAAAATTGCCAGAGTTGGCTTTTAACAGTTGTAGCAAACTTGCGAAGTAATGAGTCACTATTAGCACTTCACTTACGAATGAAGAGATATGTAATATTTCGAACTATAATAAACAAATGTGTGTGGTAGTGTATGACAATGCAGAGACGTGTTGACCTTGCATCCGAACAAGGTAGGATGGAGCATGGATATTTATTGCGTAATAATGTAGCTGAGAGATCAGTTTTAATGGTGCTAGTCGTGCTCGCTTTATTAGTGTTAGGAAACTGGCATGATTAAGCAGATTTAATGATGAGTTTGTAAACTTGCACAGTGAAAGCTCAAAAACAGAAATCATGCAGAAAAGGTCTTGTTGCTCTGTCTGAACTGTGAGCACCACCAATAATGGAACTAAACAAGCTGTTTAGGTTGTATGACAGTATGCAGTTTGATATCTGACATCGTGAGTCGAAGATGTCTTTTCAACATTAAAGAGGTTGTGAAAAGAATATGGGGCTGCCCGGTTGTAATTTTAACCGTTTTAATACACGTTCGACATGCCAGTTCCGAAATGTTTTGCAAAAATGTTCAGTGTACATTTAATAACGTCCTATGCAACAGTACAGGCTGGCATTGGTACCATTCGGTGATGTTTCGGTGAAGTCAACTTAAATGTTTAAAAGTGTAAAGGTATAGGGAACTCGTGTTTGCTCTAAAATAAGATTTACTTTAAAGATACAAAATAAGAAAATACTTGGATGCCGTGTGGTGCCGCAGTTAGGAAGCAACTCTGGAACACAGTTTTCTCACGGCCTCTGTGGGCGTGCCGATCTCGGAGGCCCAGTGGCGACTAAGGTGGCGTCAACTGCAGAGTTTAGGGATTAGGGAAACACAGGCAGGGAAATCGAAACCATGATTATTATCACTCTAAATCAACCCAGATGATGCAGCGAAGACAATGCATATTATTGATTGGAGGGTCAGGTTCCCGAGTATACACTTTGTACGAGATCTTCAGAAAATGTTTCACGACCCCTTTAACAGTCATTGTAGGACTGTGGAAGTCAGGGACAGTCTCCCATTTCCAGTTTCTTCGAATTGGAACTCAATATTTGTAATCCATCGTCCCTGTTTCAGTAGTCTATAAAAAGTGTGTGTAATGTGCATGAGTCACTGCCAAGGAAGCAGATCTATTAACGTTGTGTGAAACTTTCTAGTATTTACACTACCCCTAAAGAAACACTAGCACATATTCAAGGTATAGGGTCTGTAATGTAATTAATCTGTTCATAAATTATGTCATGTAGAGGATAGGGGTACATCGATTATAATTCTTGTGAACAAGATAGGGGCTCTGATGTAATTGCTTATTGTGTGTTTGTACAAATTGTGAGCATATATTTGAATGTGAAATCTAATAAATATTAATGTGAAATGCAGCCATATCCTTTGGAGAACTTAAATCATTAATAGTCTGGGCCATATTAAAAGTTAATTTTAAATGGTTGTTTGCTTTAAGGGAACATATTGATACAGCCCCCAAAGCATTCACGTTGAGTGTGCAAGTACTGCAGATGATTTTTTTTAGCCCCTTTTTCTTGGGAAGAACATGTGCACAATTTTCATAATTGTAGCTTTTCTATAAAGTAGCAAATTTCTCTAACAGCTGCAGTGTCTCCTAACTATTAAAATCCTTAAAACATATATTAACAATAACTGCCGTGAAGGGGCTTACATTGGTTGTGTTGTTTTGCACTGTTGCAGCAACCACTCAGAAGCTCTGATCTGCCCAGCATTGATGAGGAGATTTCCACAATATTCCCTAATGGTTCTGTGAGCCCCATAGCGAACACACCAACCAAGGTGAATCGCCAGTCTAATCATAACTTACGAGTTTGAATATTTCTGTGGGTGGAAATGGGTTTCAAAATTGCATGCGTTTCTATTGTCTTTGTTAGCTCATCTTGAGATTTGAGTATGCAACAGAGCCGGTCTTATTTTTCTAGATTGTTCACAAAGGGGAAAAGAAAAATGTCATGCAATTTTTTTAAATTCTTATTTTTGCCTTAATATAGCATTTAACATGTAACTGAGCATTAAACACTGGTGTGTTATAAAGACGGCAGAATGCTGATTGAAAGTGTTTTCCTGTTTTGTTAACAAGCAGTCATTAGTTCTTCCCACTGCCATCTGCAGAATATACAGTGCTGGGACATACTAGTGGCATGTTTACCTTCACATTTTACACCAGAAATTTGGGTAGCTTTGAATGGGTTGCATTCTGAGATTTCCTCCCAGTTTACTTGGCAGACTCCCCCAACCCTCTTTTGTGTAATTGTCACTTCTTTGACTTACATATATGTTGCATTTTATAACGCTTGACCAAGCATTAGCATTTTAGGTGCTGATTTGGCAAGCTGTCTGCTTTCAACATCCTTATTTATAGAAATATAGTGAAGGTTGGAAAGGCTAACATAATGCAGCAGCGTGGTGCAGCACCACGCCGCTGCACAACTTTACAGGCACTTCAATAGCTTCTTGTACATCATCTGCACTCTAAACATCCTCACAAAATTGATGTAACAAAATTACATGAAGAAAAATTGATGGGAAAAAAAAAGGGGGGGGGGGGGTGAATTGCATTTGCCAGTCTTGTGTTAAAAGAACAAAAAATAAAAGGTGCTTCTTGGAGATGTTGACTATACAGCATGGACATATCTCTTATAATATTCTTGCTATCAAGTGTGATCCCAATATGATGGGCATGAACGTAACAAAGTAAATCTAAAATGTCTCTTTGTAAAATGAAAACACACGTATATATAATAAATACTAAAGATGACAAATGTTTGTACACGTCAGATGTGATTTTCTTTAGGTAACATTTCTTTATATAAGCAACATGAGGGAGGGAGCAGAATGATTGACAAGATTTCTTGTCTACACTATTCCTCTTACAGACGGGCTTAGTTCAATGAATGCAAAGAATAAAAAATGTACGTGCTGGCATTATTGTCAAATGGTCTTCTGAAGTACAAGTGATGTGTCCAACAGTACCACATTCCTCTCCTGTACTGCCATGACCATGATACATCCTTGATAAGCCAGTTTAGATCAATAGTCACTCAATCATCGCTGCTGTTGTTGTCGATTTTTTTCGCATCTAGAGTCTGTGTGCAGAGTAACATGGTATTCTCTGGTATTCATCTGCTAATACACCAGACATATTGGGTGGGCGGTAAGAAACGCAAATAATCACACCAAAAGCAGCACCTTTCAATGAAATCCAAAAACATTCTAGAAAAGAATTGATAATAATTGGTGACGCTATAACTTCTTTTATTGCGATCAGAACAGTGTGCCCCCCTTTGCTGTTGTCTGTCACAGCAAAAAAATTTATAAGACGACGCACTAGAGAATATAATACTCCATGAATAGTATTGTTGAGCCATGTCTCTGTAAGTAACGCTAAAGAAGCCTGACATAAACCAATGAGTGATGAGAGTGCAGTACCTTTAGCGACAACACTTCTTGCATTGGTGTATAGGAAAAGACATTTATTGTTATCGTTACAATGACATTGAGCTGCAGTGGCGCACCGATGGGGGGGGTTTCGGGGGTTGTAACCCCCCCCTGAAGCCGACCTAACCCCCTTCCACTCCGTAACTGCTCCTATGTCCTAGAAGAATGTGGAGTCAATGTTTGCAAAACGCTGAAAAAAAAAAAATCATCATTGATGTCACTATTATTTTTCTGTTATTTGGCATTTTATTTACTTTTTTTTTTACACACGCAACAACTGCATAATCGCTTGCCCGGCACTTCGTGAAAAATTGAACCCCCCCCCCCCCCTGGCAGAAATCCTGGGTGCGCTACTGTTGAGCTGGCAAACCAGCAGGTGAGGTAAAGTTTAACAATAGTGAAGAAGGTTATTGATCTCTCGAGCGAGATTCAAGGACTGCCCGGCTTTCATGCTCTTTCCACACGTAAACATCATTGTTCAAGAAGAGTTTGTTAAAAAACAAGACGCACTCAGTTGTGTTTCCTCACAGTTCGCGAGAACTGAAGAAGCTTCCGTTGCTTCTCACGTTTGGCTTCCGAGAGATCTCGTGAAATGATTAAACTGGCCTCTTTCAACTTGTAGCCGCGGCTGAGAACAAGTTCAACTTCATTTTCATTGAAGAATTTTGCTATGATAGGCCGCTTCTTCTCGGATGGATATTAAATTTTCCAGAAATTCAACACCGATTGAGATACGGCTTCTGTGATCCTATGCAACATCGGCACGCTTTTCAGTAATCTTGGTGCACCCAGCTGCTTCCACGAGCGGAAACTCAACTGCGCGCCGCAGCTAACCACAAGAATGACGAACAGCAAAATTTTGCTGTGCATAAGGGGTTCTAACAATTCTGATTGCTTTTTGTGCAGCATACCCTTCATTTGCACAGTTTCCTGCAACTGCGGTAATATTTTCAAGAATACAGCCTTCTCAAGCTTTCGAATCCACTTTTTGCAGGTTCATATTTTCAGAACCTTCAAGTTGTAATAAAACTTCGGTTGGGCCTAGTTGGTACATGTTTCTTTACGTGTGAAGACCTTTATGTGCAGCCTTTTGTAGACTTGGATTTCTCATATATCAACAAAACTTTTCACAGGTATGCTCCAAGACATGTAGATTGCCAATATCGACTTTAAATCTGAATACATCCCGTAACAGCTGCCAGTATAGTACAGCAATGTTACAATACAGGGCAATGCACTGATAAAAAGTTCAGGCGAGCTTCTTTGTACTGGTTTGAAGCAGAAGGATCTTGACAAAATTCAAAGTAGCCAGGCTCTAATGACAAAAGGGAACACTAACCTACAAGAAGTGCTAGGGAGCCTTCAAATGTTAAATAAGTAAATATATGAAAAGTCATAGCTGTAATTTGCTAAATCATGTAACTGGCCTTAACTAACAGACTATGTATATAATTTTGGTGCAGTCAGAACTTTTTTAATTTTGATAAGTACTTGACTCCTGGGTGCCTACAAATTTGACATTTAAAGCTCCTAAGACAATGTAATAAACGTGAACAGCTCCAAGATCAAAATTTCACTGCACCAAAGTCTGTTTCAGCTGTCTCACCCTTGCTAGAGGTATACTCACTGGACAGAAAAGTACCTTCTCTCGCTTCAAGCAGAGCATACCTTTCAAAATCGCTATACCAGAGAGTGCTGTTAGCGGGTATGAGAAGCACTGGTGGTCCAACTGTGCCAGTTTGCTACAGTTCTACTTGTCTGAACCCTGCTGCAGCCATGCAAGTGTAACTTGCGCCTACAGCATCAAAGTTCACGGTATTGATTTGCCTACATGACCATGCAATATATTTGGCATAAAGTGTTAGTTGCAGCACCAAACACGCCTACAACTGTTCTTGGTAGCTGTGGGGCCACTCACGTCTTCTAGTTTCCACTTTTTTTTTCTCCTCATTGGCGCATACAGCCTGGATTGGCCTAGTGAAAGTATCAACACATCTGCATCTGCAAATGGCCTCCTCCATTCTCAGTTATTAAGCATTTTCTTTCTTCTAATGAGGCACTCTTTATGCTGTAGACCCTGGATAAATGGAACTTCGCAAGGGTCTGAAAAAATTAGTTCCTTTAACAGGAGTTCCGTTTACTGAGAGAGATGTGCAAAGTGAAGATTTGTAAGCATACACACACTAATACAATTTCATGGAATTCTAAGCACTAGAAGGTGAATGTAGCTGATAGTTTTTCAGAAACCAACAAAACAAGAGTTTTAGGCGCAGTATTCGCAAAGTTTATTTGGCAACAGTTGGTTACTGTGCACTAAAGTGTTTCTTTTGTCCTTGCAACTGCATCTTCATGGTCGTATTGGTAGCATAACCACGTATGTGCTGGCCCTTATGGCCCCTAACAACTGGCCTTTTATGAAAGATAATCAAATCACTGTAGAAGATTTTAGTCTCTACATTCCTTTAAAGGCATGGGATTGATGGGCAAAAGACAAACAAAGAACATCATAACTTGGGAGATATGCACTGAAGTGCAGGAGACACAAGCACGGCGTTGGTAATGCTCGGTTGCTCTTCAGTCGCACTCGATGACTGATGTTGCCTTTAGCTAAAGCTGTTAGCTGGGCTAGTTAAAGTACTCGCATTTGATGTGCCTCTTTGCAAGGGATCGAACTGTTGACATGCAGGATGAACTGTTTGGGCTCCATGAGATGCACTCAGTGACCTTAAAAAATCCTTGGGATGGTGTTACACTTCTGCATCAACTTCTCGTGTTTCAGGGGCAAGGCGTCACTGTAAATACTGAAATAGTAGGTAGTGATAATGTCCAAGGCGTCAGAAGCATCATTAACGTTTTTGCATACTCTGGTTGCTTGTCGCACTAGTGTATTTTTATTTTACATTATCGTACCGTTATTCATTATATCAAGGCTTGACTGTATTGGTAAGAGATTGTTGAAGGCAAATTAAGTTGGTTACAGTGTGGCATTCATTCTTTTGCTGTTAGCATTAGACAATAGCTACAGTTTCATTCAGTTTGTCGAAACTTGCCAATTGCTTTTCTAGATCTCTGCTTTACCTTGTGTCCGGGAATTTCGATGCTGACCACTGCATTCCTTTTTCGGTCTCTTGAAGGGCCCGCCATCTACGAGAGTGGCTGCCCCCGAAGATGAGGTTGAAGAGGCACCTGCAACCCCTGCTCCCGCAGTATCAAAAACACCCAAAACACCAAAGGAACGTAAAGAGCCTGCTACGGCGGACAAAGAGCAGAAAAGAAGAAAAAAAGAGGTAACGAACTACGTATAACTATAGGTGTGCGGATACAGTCCACTCTCGTTACAACGGACCCTCATAATCCGCGAAAAATTGTCTGTTTTATCCGAAGTCCGTAATATCCAGACACCGAACGGAAGAGGGGGGGGGATGTACGGCGCCCGTGTGTTTATCGTCGCTCAGCTGCGTGATTTAGTCCTTTTTAAATATCTGCTGCCGAATATAGACTCCATGGCACGGCTATGACGGACAGTGGTTTTTTTATAACTGTAGCACACGTTCTGCTTTCATCAGCAAGTGCAGGTGTACTAAGTGCAGGAAGGCCTGCTGGGTGGCTGCCGATCTCATGTAAACATTAGCGAGGCTCAGTCCAAAAGCTATTTATCTAACAGCTTGCCGTCACAAAGCCGGTCATGTTACAAAAAGAACTGGCTCCAGGTGGGGCTCGTCCTTATTGTCGATCGGCATCACAAATTCATTTTTCGCACGGACGCATTTCTGCCTTGGCTAATCCAAGACCGTTGCTAAGCTGAATTAGCACGCGCATTCATACCAACGCACCTCGCGCGTAAAAACTTATTCATTACAACTTCTCAGTGGAACTCACCGGTATTTGGGCTGGGAGCCTCACTTCCATAACATTTGTCGCGATGCCTAACGAAGCGATTGCGCAGAGAACGACGAACACCCAAGGTAGAAAAGAACGAACAAAGAAAAGCTTTTTATTCACACCTAACTCGAAAAGAATTTCGTTATCAGTGACTGGCGGCCCCCTCAGGTCACTTCACGGAGCCTGAAGCGCTCGAGAGTAAAGTTCCACCGACGATTGTTTGCCGGCGATACCTTTGTTGTACACGATGGATCTCACGGTCTGCTTCGATAGTCCCATCGCTTTGGCAACGTCCGCCCGCTTTTCTCCGCGTACAACTGCACTCACAATTTTCATTTTATCACTGAGCGAAATTTGCTTCCATTTTCTTTAGGCCATTATCTCAGTACTTGCTCTCAGTGTGGCACAACAAATCCCCACGGAACACCACGACAAAATGGCGTTTGTTATGCTCTCAGGCTGGCTTGGCTAGAGGCTCGGCTTGGCTAGACGGGCACCAACGTTGCCAGCCGCAGCTTAAAATTTTTGCTTAAAACGCCGGCGTGGTAAAGTATGTTGTCAGTCCGCGTTGACGTTGTATGCGCCACTTTGGCAAAAAATTGCCATTAATTTTGTCCACTGTAGCCGATAGTCCGTTGTAGCGGGGTCCGTTCAAAGCGAAGTTGGCTGCATTGATAAAATACATGGACCAAACCTGAGTTTAAATATGGTCCATTATATCTGATAGTCTGTTGTACGCGGGTCCGCTATAACGAGCGTAGACTGTATTGAATTTGTTTGCAGCCATTTGGAGTTTGTTATTAGGGGACAAAATCTGCAATGTCCCATGACCAGTGGCCCATTCCCTTACTACGTACAGTTTGTCGCATAGCACTTGTTCACTGCAGCGAAGCTAAAGGGCCCCTAAAACGCTGTGTTCGACTGCATTTCTTTGTTTAAGGGGGGACATGGTACCTGGAGCTGTCTTGTTTATATGCTGACTAAATTCAGTGTAAAAGCACCTATATATGTGTGTTTTTCTGTGCCGATTCTAAAGGTGCAGTTATCTTTTTGATCATTCATATAGTTATTGAGATAATGAGATGTTAATTACTATTGTTTGGTGAGACAATAGATAAAAGAATAGTGGCCACAGAGCTGTTTATAACGTATGAGCGGAAAGTAGAATGTGCAAGGATTGAAGTGCTGCAAGTAGTTTTCAAATTAAACAAAAATTAGAAATTTAGCAGCCTGTTGTATTTCAGTAGGTAAATAAAAGAGCTACTGGGAGAAACAAAACAAAAATCTGCTTGCAGCACTTCATGCTCCATACATTAATCTTCAGATAAAAAAAATTATAGCTGTATCACTTCTAGAGTTCAAGAAATTGCCGCACCAAACAAGCAGAGTGAGTGAAAGCATGTTCTGAGAAAAAGCAAGAAAACAAATAAAGCGCATTCTGAACCAAATGTAATACAATGTATTGAAATATACTTGACAAGTGATTTGTGGCTATTGGGGATATAACCTCGAGATCTACTGCTGCAGCATAAGTAGCTCAGCAGCAATTTGGCATGAAAAAAGCCCTTTTTTTTTTTTTTTGCTTTTTGATAGCCAAAATATAGCTTGCCTTGGGGATATAAACTGCTATTGTGGCTGAAATATCAGTCCGAGATGTAAGAAATTTGGTCAGCATTTGAAGCACTGCCTGTATGTTGCAAAAATACCACTTTCAAAAAATCGATTTTTTTCATGAAATTTTTGTCTCTAAGAGCAGTGTCCCCCCTTAACCTTCGGGGCTGTTCTTGATCATACTTTTATCCCAAGGTTGGGTAGCTATTACATACCTGCCAACTCTCCCGATTTCCGACTACCGTAAAATACCGATCAAATTCCCCCACCCATGCAAGCGTCCCCCTCCCATAATCTGAGAATTTTGAGTTATCGTGCACAACCGAACAAGCCCCCCACCCCCAATTATCTGGCGACTCGCCCCAAAACTTTCGAAACCGAAACCGTACCAGAAACCGTGCTTCTGGCTACGTTCTTCTCTAATCCAAAATCCAATCCAAGAACGGGCCACCTACACTGACGCTGGCAACCTTGACACTGGCGACGCTCGCCATTTTATCATTGTTGTTTTACGGTGCCAAACGTGGCTGTGACTGCATGCATTCATACACAGTGAAAAAGAAAATCGAAGTTGTGGAATGGCACCGCCACAACGGAAAGAATGTGCACGCGACAGCTCGCCACTTCAATCTAGACAGAAAGAGGATCCGTGAGTGGGAGAAGTATGAGACTTTGCTGCAGCAGAACTTTGGCAAAGCCAAACTTCGGCGGAAGCTGAGCAATGGAGCGCCGGTGTTCAGCGAAGAAATGGATGACGCTCTTTTTCAATTTCTCGGGCGAGAAAGAAGCACAGGGCGTGCTGTAAGTAACAGACTTCTTTCTGGGGAAGCTGTTAAAATAGCGCACAGCTTGCAGTTGGGAAATTTTCTTGCATCCAGCCAATACATCAAGAGATGGAAACAGCGGTTCGGCGTTACAATGCGCCATGCCACCAACGAAAGCCAGAAGACGCCCGAAGATTTCACGGAGGCAGCAAAGGCTTTTCGATCTGCGTGAACGCTCTCCGGATACGCCACGACTACACCCTCTTCAACATTTCAAATATGGACCAGACGATGGTCAGAATGGACTCTCCGGCAAACAGGACGAACAACGTGGTCGGCAAGAGCACTGTCTGAATAGCGAACACTGGTTGCGCCCGGAGGGGCTTCACGGTTGCACAGGCAGCATGCGCAAGTGGACACAAGCTCCCAGCTTTTGTAATTCTCAAGGAGCCGAGCGGAAGAATTCCACCCAAGGCGCTCATGAGTCTTTGTATACCAGGTGAGTGATGACCGGTGTGCACCAAGTTCTTTTCTGCTTGCTTTCAAAGCGGATAGTAACGATAACGGAGATGATCGATCATAGTGATTTCCGCTAACTTAAGTATTTATTTTTCTTTTCATAGCAAATGTCCGCGTCACTGCGTCAAAAAATGGATGGATGACATTGGACAAGCTGCAGGAGTGGCTGAGCAGGGTGTGGGGGCCAAACAGCGATGACGTGCGGCGACTACTTGTGCTCGATCAGGCACCAATCCACAAAACGCAGGCGACAAAGGACGCCTTAGAGCAGCGCGACACAGACGTCGTGTACGTGCCTGCAGGGTGCACAAGCCTACTGCAGCCAGCTGACGTGTACTGGAATCGGCCATTTAAGGCCAACCTTCGCTGTGCGTGGGAAAACTTCATTAGAAAAGAGCCAAGAGCGCCGAAAGGGAATTTAAGGAAGCCGTCGCGACAGGATGCCCTTGACTTTGTGTCAGAGGCATGGGCCGCTGTCACGGAAGAGACAGTCGCGCGGTCCTTCAAAGGGTGCGGCATTGCTAACGCGCTCGACGGTGCCGAGGATGGTCAGCTGCATGAGCAGCTTTGTGACATCGGCGCTGTGGCCCCAGAACTTCGCGAGGGCTTGCAGACAGAGTGCCTGAGCCTCGTTTTCGGGTCGGACTCTGAAGACTCGTTTGACGGCTTCGAAAGCGATTAAATGAATGAGCAATAAAGCGTTTTAATTCTAGTGCACTTTGTGTGTGTCTTCCTTTTATTTCGGTTCCGTTTTTTTTTTTTTTTTTTTTTCGACTATGCATTTTTTTCTGTGTGTGTGGGGTGGGGGGGGGGTAGCATTTTTGGCCGCCATCTTGAATTTTGTGGCTGTACCGAACAAGGGCCCCCTCCCCAACATTCCCTGCATTATCCTCACGTCGAGGGGGGGGGGCGCTTGATCGGTATTTTACGGTAGTCCTCCCCAGTGTACGGGCATGGCTATAAACTTCCCAATAACCAATAAACAGGCCTTTACCTCTTAGGAAATATGACAAAAACCAGCCATTCTAAAAAGTTTTTCGGGCCCCGAGGAACCTCAACAACTTGTCCGCAAGGCCCTCACTTCCACCCACTGATGTAAAGGTAGTTGAAATCGCAGTGTTTAATGGGTTGCTTCTTAATTACGGTTCGGCATGTCACCTTTACCGTGACAAGGAATGTAGCTCATGCAAAATTAGCTTTCCTGCATAGCAATAATGGTATGTACTAAAGCATGCTACTTATGAAAAGGGGTTACTAGCTTCTGCAGGTCGTATCACATTTTGCCCTACATGCCCATCTAATTAGCTACACATGGGCACTTCATTTATGAATATGATCACCAGTGTCTTAAAGGTTCACTACAAATCAGTCAGGGCTGTATGTGGTGTTGCTGCTGGCCTGATAAGCAAGAAATAAAAACTTGTTCAAGTGTTCTTCTTTCTTTTTTCTCATGATTCCTCCTTCCCCCTCAAATTTTTCTTTTTTTTTTAATCTCCCGATTACACATTGCCTGGATTGGCATGTATGCTATAAACGCTTGGGCACCGCAAGCTCTATGTAGCGTAATAAACAAGCAGGTATGGGTAGTGGAATTCGGGGAGAAATTCGGTTGAACTTAGTTTTTCTGAAACACGTTCAGGATGTAAGGATCGGATAAAGTGGGGTGTTACCTAAAAACGAACCCTGATTATGTGTAACATTTAAATCTGAAGCGTCACTCACATGCCGAACACTTGTGTTGCCTTGATGCTAACACATTTTTTGTTGATTTCTTCTTAGTAAAAGGCCCCACCATGGTTGTCTAGTAGCTATGGTACTTGGCTACTGATGCGAGGGCCGCAGGATCAAATCCCAGCCGCGGCGGCTGCATTTCGATGGAGGCGAAATGTCGGGGGGCCCGTGTGCTGTGCCAAGTCAGTGCACATTAAAGAACCCCAGGTGGTCAAAATTTCTGGAGCCCTCTACTACGGCGTCTCTCGTAATCAAATCGTCGTTTTGGGGCGTAAAACCCCACAGATCAACCAATCTTAGTAAAAGGTCAGACCCCATAGGACATACGGCCTGAAAGTTGAAAAGCATACAGGACTTGCACCTTCTCAAAAAGAGTTTGGGTCCAGATGCATTTAGATCAAATTGGGCATCACCTTGAGTGTCTGAGCACTGCAGCCCTGTAGATGCGCTTCCAGAACAGGACACACAGATGACTAGAAATATAAATTATAGACAAGGAAATTATTTCATGGGAATGCGGCACCTTTCTTCTGTAAACGTTGAGCGTGGATGTGTACCATACCATTGCCTCTGGTGCTGCAAAACCTTTCTCTAGAGAAGACCATTCCTAAGACACCCAAGAAGATGGCGAAAATTGGAGATGAAACGCAGTTACCGCCAACCATTGACAGGGTACTGTACCACACAGTTTATTTCTTTTGATGACTCCTACACTCCTGCCAGCTTCAACATCTTTTGCTTCTAAGGGGCGCTGTTATATGTGATGTGGCCAACGAACAAACCTGCCTGTTCAGTAAGGATCATTCCTTCAGCCAGAATTTTCAACAGCTCGTCCCCCTTTACATTTCCTTTCATGGCAAAAATACCAACAATTTTGCTCCACTTTCCCCCAAATGGCACAAACATAGTGATTAGGCCATGATCACATTGTTCGTACTCGTCCTTGGACCTCGTGAATTCTCCTAGGTCAACGAAGCCTTTAATATGACCATATGCCATCACAGTGAAGTGTTCTGAAAGCTTCACTTCATCTACCAACAAGCTGTCGTGTCTTTTGAGCTCTGTCATGCTGCTCTTTTTCTTTGGCATAAACGCAAATGTTGACCGATATCTTATGCATCTCTTCAGGGTCATTTTATTTGGCATCACGAGGATCTCGTTCTCTCCGACATGCTGATAAAGCCGGAGGTTTTTAGCTTTGTACGTAACCATATGAAAATCCACTCCTGATTGCAGCGCATGCCTTTCCTACTGCTTTGTTTTGCAGCTTGGAAACATGCATGAATAGTTTCCTGTTGCTTTCACGGCAGGGATGATATTCTTCCTTCTAATGCATCATCCACGACATAGGTGTTCTTGGCCCTCATATTTTTAGGGGTGAAGCTCCTTAAGGCGTGGGTCGTGCGTCCCCGATGTATGTAGTAGTAGTAGTAGTAGTCGTAGTAGTAGGTAGCCACCGGCGCGTGCCTGCCGGAGGGCACGCACGCGCCGAGGGCGAGCGCGTGGCACCTGGCGCTCGCCCTCGCCGCGAGTGCCGGGAGCCACGCGCTCCCCGGCAAACTCGACACTGCCCCGGCAAACGCGAGAGAACGTTGGCGCAGGCAGCGTCTCCTAGCGAGTTTCTTGATTGAGAAATACCGACTGCTCGCGTTGAAGAAGCGTTCACCGGCAAAACCCATATATATATATATATATATATATATATATACACACACACGCACGCACACACACACACACACACACACACTGGATCTTGACTTGCAATGAAGTGCCGGTGGGAGATTTCACTTGTGCATTGTGCATAGTTGAACCGTGAGGATTCGCAGCATGCGCGTTAACTAAATTAATCCGGAACTCGGCACGACCTACGATGCACATCCCGAGCTTCGCCCACTCATCATCATTCACTCCGTGGATATGCTGTAATTTTTTAGACTACATGCTATATCAAGCAACCTTGCCGCCATTCATTTATTTATCTGACCCAGCACTTGCAGTTTGGCAGAGGCTGTGTTTTTTATTCCTTTGGTTTCCGTAACTTTTCTTCAGTATTATCTTCCTCACATACTTGCCTGAAATGCATGAAGACCCTGGAAATTGATTGAAAAAGAAAACGAAAAGCATTTAATTTTGTTTATAAGAATACCCGTGCAGGTATTCGTGCACATTCAATTATATTTCTGCAGACAAATGAATTAGAGTATTTGATTCCATCTCGTTAGTTTTAGGGGTTATTTCTAATTTCGTTCAATAGTTTGAGCTGGGTGATCATTAGGTTAAATAACAATGTAAGCAAGGTTTCTAAAACGGCTTACATAGAGTTACCTTCTTGGTCGGCAGCTTTCTTGTGCTTATACAAGGCCATAGGAGTGGGAGGTTTGCTGCTCCAGTTGGTAAGAACCTTATAGGTGAAGGCGCTCAGTTTACCAGCTCCTCTACAAGGATGGAGGGATTGTGCTGTGTCAAGGACTTTCTTTGCATCATCAAGATTGTAGGATATTGTTTTGGAGATGATGGTCTTCCGAAAGTATGTGCAACAGTTGACCTCAGTGTTATCTGGCCATAATTACTGAGCACAGTTTTTTCAATGCTGATGACTTCACTGTCACAATTTAGGGAAGCAGAAACAAAAGCAATTCTGCAGCAGTTGCGAAACCAGTGAGCTGACCAGTACTCATTTGTTCGGATGATATTTTTAAGCTCAAATGTGTTCTCATGGTCGCATGGATTTCCTCTTTCACTTGACTCCTACATCAGTTGTGGTTCAACTGTCAGCAGGGAAGTTTTTTTTCGATGGCTGATCTTCACAGTTTGCTTGTGAAGCCGTTCTCTTTCTCGTTGATTGCTCAGATGTAGCCTGCTCTCACAGGTGCTGTGGAAGGTCTGAAAAAATATGGGTACCTCATCATTGTGAAACACTAGCTTTCCAACTTCCTACATACTTGCTGTTCCCCAATGATATGTACATAAATCTTTAGTATGTATTGTTCCTCAAAGTGCAGCTCGTAAATGGCATCAATGACTTTCAAGGATGGTCACCGCAATCAAGATTGTTTCCACAAACAGCGTCGTTCGTCTTTACTCTGAAGAGCGAGAGCTTTGGTTTTTCTCTCAGCGCCATCCTGTTTTTCAACCCACAACACAATAGTTTATTCACCAAGGCACACTCATGTTATCATTCGAACTAACTCTGAACACCTTGCCAAGTAACATGCAGACACACAAGTGCATACACAAGCACACAGGCCGTCTGTTACCGTTTGCTGGTGTGCTCCTCGTAGATGAAAAGAAGCAGTGAACATCTTCCTGTGGCCAGACATTAATTTTATTTCATTTATCTGGGTATTAACACCAATAAGGTGTAATAAACAATGGTATAGAACAGATGTGTGACAGATGATGCCACGTCAAGCAGGCAGTAGCATCCTGGAGCGCCGCACCACCACGCCCATGCCGAACCGTCAGAAGGTGAAAGCAACTGCAGTGCCGCTACAGTTTTCAGGCGCCCCCTCCCTTTCTGTACGGCCCCATTAGACAAACAGTTCATGCAGCACTTGCCGTGTGAAAACCTTTTTAGTGACTAGACTTTGCATAGTAGGCCCAATTTCAATTTACCTAAGTTTCAGTGTAACAAAGTTAATTCCTGATTTACAAGCTTATTTGGTATATCTTGGTATAACAGTAGTCATTTTGGCCAATATTTGATGTTGCACAATTGCCCCAAACACCCATTTTATGGCGTTTCAATTTTTTTTTTCTCCCCGCCCCCAAAAGGTATCCTCCTTGTTCTCCCGTTTTGCTCCTTACAGAGTCCACTTGTCCATTTGGCAATTCACATTTAGCTGCTCCAGATGTTTTTGTTAGCTATACTGGAGAACTGGTGAACATCGAGAGTACTCGTCTATGTGTAGTTGTGTGATACACAATGTTTTTACAGCCGCAAGACCAGTCACATCGTGCCTCCAAGCGAACTTCTTCCGAGAGCAGCAGCACAAGCTCAGCACCCACAAAAAGAAACAAAGCAGCTGCAGCTGAGAAGGCTTCCTCAGCTGCAGGTGCGACACCAAATAATGCTGCGGCAGGCCTCAACAGTGTGTCTAATGCCACTTCATCATCCAAGTCCAGCTCCAATCTCCTTAGGCAGTCCTACGTCACGAGGCCCGTAAGTGCAGTTTGTGGTCTTTCATTTACCATGTTAAAAAGACCCTGAAACAGTTTTGGTGATTTTGTACAAATGCGTTGCACCGATAGCTCAGGTCCTTCTGTTCATTAGCGTAACAATATCAGCACTCTGCGTTGTGTGTAATTTACTACAGTTCTAAGCGCGAACATCGCGAAAGATCGACACGACTCGACTCAAAGCATTTTCAACCACCCCTGCCCACGGGACATGCGATGGGTGCCACGAAGCGCAAGCCACGGGACGTCACAAGCACCGAAGGGCCAGCCCAACGGTATCGTCGCGGCATCTGGCGCCAAACACACGAGTCGCTGGCTCACTATTACAGAGGCTAGCACTGCTGAGGCCAGCAGCCTCAGTAGAGACATCGCGGCGCTATGTCGCTACAGAGGGCTTGGCACAGCGGCTGACGTGGGAGGCGCAGTCGTCGCTAGCGCGGACTCCGCAGCTGTTCGAGTTGAGGAGGAACAGCAGTGGAAAGGAGGAAGGCGACAGAAATAAGCCCGTAGCTACCTTAGCACAGGGTGCTTCGCTTTATTTATGGTGTGAATGATTTCACAATTGTGTTGCCTAATCAATGACACAATGCCAAAAAAAACGTTTCAGGGACCGTTTAATATAGCATGTGTCAAATATTGTGATACTCCTCAAGCGGCGTATACGGTCTTGTAGCTCAACTAACTGAGCCAGTTCACTGCCTTGCATGCGTTTCATGGAACATGACATGCAAGGCTTTTTGAACGCAAGTATGCGTGTGATACAGCAGAGTATACACAAGCTGCTATTTCAACTCGATACGCAGTAACAGCTCTTTTTTTTTTTTATTGTTGTTGCCAATAGTGAAAAATGAGCGAGAACGCAATACTGAACTCTTTCAGTCACGTAACAACAATGCCAACATTGTAGACAGTAGAGAACTTAAGTATGGTGAAAGAAAAAATAGACGAAGAGAACTGCTGAGGAAGTCAAACTGCGAGGCTGGGTGATGGTCAGTGCCCGTTGAATGTCGTATCACGCTTCCTTCACGAGCAATAAAAACATTTTGCGTGATTACTGCACTGACGTGAGATTGAAGGACACATGTATTACCATTTTATGGCAATTCGTGCTTTTATTTAGCTAACAACTGTCTCAAACCGCTCGCAACAGAGCGCCACTGTGTACATTTCAATGCGCACCGGCGAAAGCCTATCCACACTCGCGCAGTGGCAGTGCTGCCGTCTACATATCGATCTCGAAGCCAGTACAGCTTGTTTGCAGCGACGTCAAGGGCTTCGTAGTGAGTGCAAAGAAGAAATTTAAGCTTTAAGACATGGAGCCACTGGTATGGCAAAGCATGGAACAAGTGACTGCTGAAAAGTGAAAAAGCTACCTGAAGCGTGTTCTCAACCAGGAGGATATGATGAGAAAACTGGACCAGATCATCGATGATGGCCATGGTGCAGCTCTCGTAATCAATGTCAAGGATGAACTGTTTACGAGCAGTGATGACGAGATGTGTACCCTTCTAACGAGCTGATGATAATCAGAAAATGTGTGCTTGCAAGCCAGGAATATTGAGGAATGTCGCAGTGAATATGTTTTGCCTAGGCAGTGGTTGCACAGAAGTAAATCTTTTTAACGTCTCTGCAACATGTGGAAAAATGAGTCTGATACGCAAGAACTTATAGGAACAGGCGGGCAATAAAAAAAAAAAAAAGACTGTTGGGCCAGTTCCTTTGAAACGGAAGTTGGTTCGCCCAAAAAACAAGATTTCATTCATGAATCCAATTTGTTTGTGTACGTCTGATGCCTAACCCATTATGCCTAAAAGCAGGCTTTCAAACAGAAAAAAGGAGGGAAAGAGCCAGAGATCCAGAAATAAGTGAAGTGCCACTTGCTGCAAACAAAAGAAAATACATAAATAGCACAGTACACATTTTCCCACCAAGATAGTGCCAGCTGTTCGCTTCACGGAGGTGACATGCGCATAGGAACACAATTATGTAGTGCGCTGTACCGCTGAGGGCGCCCGCACTTTCCACTGTGCTGCCAGCAGATCGTGAAACGGAGTACAGTTTGTTATGCGCGATGTCGTGAACTGTGAAGCAAGAACATGCTAGCATGGAAAAACCATGCCACTTACTGTAATTACTCCTAAAGTAATTTGTCGCCCAGAAAATTACAACCATTTGAAGTAGGCAGTGATTTTCACCTCAACACTTTGTTTAGCACCATCAAAGAGGGCTGAAATGACGGGATGCAAGTGCACAGAAATGTAGGCACTGCCAGAGCCTTGAGGGAACTTAAGGTAAAGCAGTGCAGATGTGCAGAAGCTGTACTACAAGTCGACCCAGAGCCAGCTGAGGAGTGCATTTGTGGCTGTTTGGCGTGAGAGCCACGTAGCTCGAAGTTCTGTGTATCCAGTGTCTGGTTCTTTATGAACAATACATTTTACATGCATTATGTAATATAGCAATGCAATGTAACTTTACCAATAGCAGTGTAACTTTACCAGCTGCAACTCTCTTGATTGTGCAAAAGTGCCTTATGTTGCTTTGCAAGGTATGCATGTGGCTAGCTTTACAGCAGCAGTTACATCTCACCTTTGTGTACGGATAACAGGTGACACCACCCCTGGATGTCGAGAGGATATCTGATGTCTTGCGGTCAAAACATGTCAGCCCATCAAACCTCAAGTTTGGGTTCCTGGGATTGGGCAACATGGGCCAGGGCATGGTCAAGAACCTCATCAACTCGGGTCACCACATCACCGTATGGAACAGGACACCTTCCAAGGTCTGGTGCACCTTCTCTCCTCTATGATTCAGAAGTAGAAGGGGGCCTTGTACACCAAAATAGCACTACATACCTGCCAGGTCTCCCGTATTACCCAGGAGACTTCCAGAATTCGACCATTTCCCCCGGTTGTATGGGTAACGAGAAAATCTCCCGGAAATTCATTTGTGCTCCTATGTCTGTCACGATAGCTTGCGTGACCGCCCTTCTTCGCGTGTAGCTGTAGTGTTAGCAGGTAGCTTTAATGAGAGATGTTTCCCATCACCGCATGCAAAATGGCTCGTCATTGCGTTTCTCTCTTGTGTCTGTACTGAGCCTCTCAGTCGTGCACGCTGCATGATGTCCGAGATAGCATCGCGGCAATCTCAGAGACCACACCTCGAGCATATAATAGGTTCATCTGCACCAGCCTGTGCAGCACCCTCGCGGCATCGGGCGGGAGGGAACTGCGATTGCATGGAGGAATGCAGCACTGCGAGTAAATGATGTTATCGCCACTTGCATGCGGCTACATCCAGCAGCATGTGGCAGTTTTATTGGGACGAAAGAGATATGAGTCTGCGCGCCAAATGTCTTCGAGACACTGCGGATTGAGTGAAGCGGAAAAGCCATAGCACGCCCATTCAAGGGACTGCAGTGGTTCAGAGTTGGCGTTTATTATGCAATTACGGCATTCGTTTTTATGAATGGGAAAAGGTTGATTACAAAGGACCTCCTTTTCTCTGTGTCACGAAAAATGGGAGCATGATACAATCAATGGTTCACCTTCTATGGTGTTCCCCCCCCCCTCGCGTCACGGGAAACGGGTGCGCGTTAGAATCCAATAAATACAGTAATTGCTATCGCAATAGCCCCCTCATTGAGTAAATCCCCCAGATTCCGTTTCTCCAAACTTGGCAGGTATGGCACTAGAACATCTTGGACTGTAAAAGTGTTGTGTGAAGTACTATTGAAATGTAGGTGTAAGTAAATCTACTTCCTCTGTGGCTGTCGAGGATATTGGCTCCGGTACCTGAGGCATTGCACTCAAGTGATCATTTCGCCAAACATATTGGCTTCGTTGAGCAGTGGTGTCCTGACCCACCGTCATAGCACAATCAGCCACCATGGCCCACAGACAGCCATGCACTTTGTATAAGTACATGCGTATTTTATCAACAGAGAATACGATCCACGCTCCACATCCTCCTGAACTTCATTGTCGTTTGTGCACATATAGGCACACTCAGCCAGTTTCATCAATGTTTGAGCACTGACAGAATTGCACTTGAACCACTTATAACGTAGCCGCTTATAGTGCAGGACCAGCTATAGTGTGGCCTTTTGGACCCACATTTACTGCAGAATTCCATGTGTTCACGTACTGCTTATTGTGCAGTACCCTGAGATGAAAAAAGTGGTGTCAGGCGTGTCACCATAGGGGTTCGTGCCACTGGCGAGTCTTTACGCAACGCAGAGTCCATAGCTGCACAATTTACACGAGAACAAGTCAGGTACAGCCGAATAGAAACTGCAGCAACTGTCAGAACACAACGGATAGCGCTAGCACAGAGTGTTGTCGCAGCGCCAACGTGGGAGCCCGGCGGAGGCGCATCAACCGGAAGTGGACAGTCTTTAGAACTGCGCGTCATCAGTGATGTATGTCACGTGACATTCGGAGGAGCACTTGGTGAGGAGGTGGCACCGGCAAGCGGCCCCCAAGTCCTTGTAATTCGCGACTTCAGACAAAAAAGTGTTGTTAGCATTGTATCTGAAATGCAAACGGCTTTTCTTGTGAGTAATTCGCATGAATGCAGTTTTGGCGCAGGATAGAGCGAAACAAGCAAGCGCCGCATTTTAATAATCAAACGCGTGTAACTCCGCTGTTTTGGTACCATTTCGAAAAATTCTTGTGGCTACATGTTCATTGCGGACACCAGCACAAAAGCAACACCACAACTAAATTTTGACCTCTGGGTGGTTTAGGGGCCCTTTAAGTTATTAAGCCAACAGCATTCAAATTACAGGCAAAACAATGTGGACCGTCAGCTCAAGTTTTGCAGGGGCCAGGTGACTACATTTAACTTGCCATATACCACACAACGCACATCCAGTGGAATTGGCTTGAAATGCCTATGTAGGGGAACTTTGCACAGTGTTGCCTGTTCTTTCCAGTCCGCTGGTCACACTGTAGCATAAAAATATGGAGCACTCGTCTTGTTTAGTTCAAGTTTTCTTTTTTTCTTTGTGTGTGTGTGTGTGTGCAAGCACGCGTGTGTGTGTTTTTCTTTGCTTCGAGGTACTTTGATGAAACATGGAGCCTGGTAGTGCTGTGCTGTAAATTATGAAATTCTCCGATGTTCTGGCTTTCAGTAAAAAAGCCACGCAAGAGAAAAGCAAAACAAAATAATATTCTGATTTCTGATGTAATGCAGCGACCACTTCTAGCTTTGCTTCGTCCAACCACAGCCATGCATATTATGTCATTTCTTGCAAAAATGGTTCTGGCAAGCGCTACTATTCGTTGGTTACGGTCGGCAGCGATGTGGTGATTTCATTGTGCGACTAAAAATGTTAAATCTGTATGGGTCGTTGAACTTCTGCCAAAAGCATCCCCTGCCATCTGTCTCTGCAACTTGCACGTAAAAATAGGTGCAAGAAAAGGGTTAGAGGGCTCCTTTAAGTTTCGACTTCTGGCCTTCATTGACGGCCTATTGTTTTTTGTTCCCTGCTACATCAGTGTGAGGTGTCAGCTGGCAAACTTCACCGTTGCTCTCTCAAACACATTACTCCCCTCTCTAGTACTGAGCCCACGACGGCAGCAGCTACTAGTGCATATCATTCTTGTCAAGACCTTTGCTACACTTGTCATTTCAGGCTTTGTGGAAATGCTTATGGGTGCCTTAACGTTCCTGAATACCAGTGATACTGGCAACTTGCTAATGTTCGTAATGGCAGTGCACAAACTTGTTCAAACAATAAAAAAAGGGGGCAAATCACCAACCCTTCCACTGTTGAGAAAATACTGGTAAACAGCTTGGCAACAAGTCCAAATAAACAGGTGTTGCAGATTAGAAAGATTTCAGTGCAGCACTGTCAAGCAGCCTTTTCATCAGAGGAATGCGAATGATGATTGTGCATATCACAGAAATGTTCTTGTGAACCCTATAGGTTGCGTGTTATCAGCAAGAGCTTCGTATATATTTTCACACTGTGCCTTCAATTATGTCTGTGTAGTACTATGTTCTTGAAGTGTTTCATGAAAACAAATATGTGGGTCAGGCATTTCACCTCCATTGAAGTGTGACCGCCGCTGTTGAGAGCAAATTCACATCTTTTTTTATATGATTGATCTGGTGTTCTACGTCCCAAAACCGTGATGTGATTGAGGTAGCGTAGTGGAGGGCTCTGTAAATTTCGACCACCTGGCGTTCTTTAACATGCACTGACATCAGCAGTACACGGGCCTCTACATTTCACCTCCATTGAAAGGCAGCCGCCGCAGCCGGGATTCGATCACACAACCATTGGGATCAGCAGCCGAACTGTTTAACCATTGTGCCATGGTGGCAGCTGGGAATTTGTTAGTTGTCTCACACAGTGGTAAACAGCTTCAGATGTGATATTTGCATGCAATAAATTTGTCATGTTTAGGTGCATAAAAGTATAGTGCTTAAATGATGTTTAATATGTGTGATAACTACATTTTTCTTTATTATGTGTTGCACAATTTTCGGTTCCAAGCACAAGCAGACATTCTATAGCATTCGCACAAATGCTTGCACCTCAACTCATTCGTTACTACACCTATTCAAATTGATTACCAGTGACCGATGCTTAAAAGTGCTGATTCTAACGTGTCGGAACCATTTTTAGTCTACGTTGTGCTTCTTTGTGATTAGTTCAGGCACTGCTCTTGCATAATTTGTTAGTTTTTCCACTCTGGTGGCATTAAGGTTTTTGACTGACCTTTTCACAAACTGATGTGCGTGTGCTGTTGTGAAAGGGGCCATTGCTGCCATGCTTCAGAAAAAGAAACACCACCTCACTCGAGTTTACGCTGTATTAACATAAACTTTTTGTAATCAAATGATTTCCAACATATAAGATATTTGGTTATGTTGTCATTCATTGCAGTTCAATAAAGCTTAGTGGTGATAACTTCCTGAAAATGAGACCAGGCAGTTATAATCTACCACATCTTTTTCCTGAAGGTCTGCTTCGTGTCTAACTTGTTGACCGGGTCTTTTCAGCCAAATTCGAGTCTTGCTTTCAATCCTTTTTGTTACCTCTGAGAAAGGGCCACATCCACTGTTGCATTCAGCTGTTATTGGCAGTCACAAAGAGTCCAGCACCATCCATAAAAGATACCAGAAAGAAAGAAAACTGCTGAACTTGCTACGGGAAGATAAAGTGGAACAAAATACAAATGTTTTCCGTGAGAAGTGTGGTGTGCAGTGTTGCTTCACAAAAACCAGGAACTGCTTTGTTGCACGGCACAAGTGCTGGAGCAGTTCCCGGTCAGCGCTTTTTTTTTTATTGAGCAGCGGTGTTGTGCTGACTTTATTTATTGTTTATACTATTCCAGGATAATATACCTCCATGATGTATATTCTGAATTTTCTTTCCTCGTGATGTTTTTGTAGATATTGCATATTTTTGCTATTGCCAACTTGCCAAAAAAGTGGCTCACTTTCCAATCTTTATATCTTCAGTAATGTGACTTTTTGATTTCTTGCCTATGTTTCTAGAGCATCTGTTACCTCCAATTTGGTGTGATGCAAGTTCTCCTGGAGCACTTCTTTTCCCTCGCAATAAATATTTCCCAAGACCAACTACTGTTTTCATGCGATAACGAAAATATAAATACCAGGTCTGCAGTAGTGTTGTAGCTTTTCCTGCATGCCTGTCCAATTGTGTTTTGTGTTCCACAGACTGAGGTTATTTACTGTAGAGAGAGAAGCCAAGCTGGTTTAAGTGAGAGCTGAATGGTGCAACTGTATGTGGACTCAGCTGGCTATTGACATTGATTCTCTTGGGTTTTGTCAAGGTTCCTCATGCAGGTATAGCCTTTTTTAAAAGCCTTATTTGAGCTTGCATATGACGGCTTGTGTATGAAGTGTATTTATTTGTTTATTTATTTCTCTTTTTATATATGGTACAAGAGACAGTTCATTGTGACAGATCAGGCTTGGCATATGATCTGATGTAAGCTGGCATTTCATAGTGATTGGGAGTACCATTGGTTCTACTGTTTATATGCGTGCAGCTTTGGGCAATTTTTACATCATTGTGCAGCTTGTTTTTGCAGTGGAGCTGTTAAAGCCTCACTAGGTTGGTCTTGGCATTCATAGTTCTGAGCAAAGCATAGAGAGCGTGAAATGAGGAGAGGTGGTGCAGACAGAAATCATTTTTTGGCGGGGTGGAACTTGAACCCGAAGGAGAGCATTATAACCACTAGGCTATACACCTATGCTTGCAGAAAATGCATTTGTGGGAACCGTACGACTGTGTTGCTCTGATGACTGTAGCACAACTTTTCATGGGCAAGAGGAAGCAAAAGTAAGGGAGAGGCACTCACAGATAGTGAGAAAAAGAGAGTGGAACTAGGAGAGAAGATAGTGGAATGAGTGGAGGTGATGATTGCTTTAGTGTAGACGAAATTAATGGCTGCATGGTAAATGATGCTTTAATGGTCTCTTTGAGTCTGTGTGGCTTACATAGTACGAGGCAATTTAGGTGTGTTGATAATTTTAAGATTTTTGTGCACTATTTCTCCCAGGCTCGGTTGTCTGCACATATATAAACGTACCTGCCAATTCTTTCGTAAAATTTACAAATTCCGACTGTTCTTATGAATTGCCTGAAGTCTTATGGAATACACTTCATTTCATAAAACAAAAGTTATAAGGTACATATTGAAAAAACAACGCCATGGTACCTTGGGCCACCACGAGAGGGTGTTACATACTCTTGTCATAAAACCTTCTTATGGTCGCTCAAGGCACCAATGTTGGCAACGTTTAGTGACTTCTGCCATCTTCCCAGGGATGTCTAACAACTCGCTACCGTTTGAGATATCAACAAGTTGCTAGGTTCTGACAGAACTTCAGTGGTTATGCTTTCATGTGCAGGAAGGAATAATGTGGTTTGGTAACAGCAGTATTCCATATAAATGGATGAAAATTAGTTCGACAGCTGTGGTTGGGCTCAGCAAAGCAATATCTGGCTGCTATGACACCTAATTGCTGTTCTCAAAGCTAATTTTAAAAAGAAAAAGTCTAACTTGATTGGATGGTAGAATTTCCTTGGTAATTACAGAAAGATGTCTGCATGCTTAGAAAAGCACGCCACAGATGAAATAGCTGGCTGTGTGCCACCTCTGAAGTCTTTGTATGCAGTTGAAAGTTTTTGAACTCTCCAACTACAATACAGCGGGAAATGCATGAGAAATTAAATGCTTTGTCTTACTGCTGTCATTTTCATCTGCAATTTTCTGCCAAGTAGTTTCACAGGCAAAGAAACAAGGGAACCATGAACACGTGGCACAAGTTGTGTTTGACACTGAATGACTGCACTATGCTTGTTCATCGGGGTTCTAAATTGAGGTGGTACAAAACCAAATTTTTTCAATTACTTTGTATGTTTCATTGCAGTGCTTCAACTGGTTCTTGAGGTCACCATGTTGCACTTTTGATAATGTTGATGGTAAACTTCGTATTGAGATAGGCTTCATGTCAGCTGCGTTACCATGTCAAGTACACATCTCACTTATTAAAATTCAGGCAGTATGGTACCCTTCTCTGCTTAAGCAACAACTTTCCGTGCAGCGTTGATTCCCAGATGCATCTAAACTTAAACTTTTTGCTTAGTGTTCCACAATCCAGTGTAATCAAAGGTACGCCACAGAGCTCTCCAATGTGATGCCTTATATTATCGGTATTCTTATGGAGCATAAAAACCCTGTAGCAAGATCACTTGTGTAAATATGCTTTGCCTTAAAATGTAACCTCTGCTCCCAAACATCAAACATACAATCTGTCTGAGAGTGTGGTCTAGCTCTGAAGTTTTACATGCTGGGATGGAGCACTTGCAAAAGTACTAAATAGTGTGCACGCCTCTTAGATCTGATGCTGTTTTGTATCATATGTAAACAGAACCTCTACAGAAAAGCAGGTACATAGTTTTATTTTTATAAAAGAAATAGTTCTGACAAAGAAAATTCTCAACCATTCAAAGTCTCCAAACAATAACACACTAACATAATGCACATGGGAGTAATAATTACTATGAAAGTTCACATAAATGTTTCTTGCACCGTAGAATTCTCGAGTCCACTCTCCAAGGTGCAAGGGTTCTACTTCTGCAAGGCCTCTTAACCTTCAGAAGCATGCTTGGAAATAAGCAGTGGTCTATTGTTTTCATGATGCAGAGGGCACTAGGGTAGTTTGAAAGCTGAAGCTATAGCCTGGAATATTGGGGATGCTCACTAGTGTGTTCCTTTGAAATCAAAGGTGCATACAGTCTATCACAGAAACTTGGCTTATCTAAAACCCGAAATGTGGCTGTGGTTTATTGAGAGGAAGGGTGCCTTCCGGAAGATGCATAAATTCCATCTTTGCTCATGTTTATGTGCTCTTCATTATGATATGTTCATAAAGTGTACTCTTCAAAGCACTTCCTTTGCTACTGCATCTCTAGGACACCGGTACGAAAATATGCAATGCACCTCACAACCTAAGCAACTGTAAGCGAGGTACAGCCTTCTAGGCATGGGTTTTAATCGTAAATCTGTCTCACTTGAAGCAAGGATGTATTTCGGAATTTCTGACCCTTTTTAATTAAGCCTTGTTCTTGTTGCTGCACACATACTGCCAGTACATTGGAAACTGTAGGTTTGCACATTGCCAGACTAGCATGTTGGAGCTTGGCTGTGTAGGTTTCCTTTGTCCATAGCATTAACCTGGGTAGGCATCTGGGAGCTACGCTAACTTCATTCCTGAAGCAAGCCGCAGATGCCTTAAAAACTCTTCTGGATGTTGTTTCGAAGCTCGGCTTAAGTACTGCTCTGTTCACATTCACTTCATCACACCGCAGTCTCATGCGATGAATTCTGCAGCAGTGGAACCTCCGACGCAGGCACATCAGAGTTTGGGTCACTGTCCAGATGCACAGTTACATTTGTCGGTGGCAAACAGCTGGGACCTGGCTGATCTGGTGCCATTACGCATGTCAAGTCTGGCATGTGGATGGCTGGAAGCTCTGCAGCAAAGTCCGGGAAAGAGTCCAGGTTGGGAAAATTTGGCTGCAGAACCACTTCATCCGGTGACACCTGGGACAGTGTGTCTGGAGTGTAGTAAGCAGAAATCTGGCTCTCAGTGTCTTCATCCATGAACAGAGGAAAGATAGCTGGTGGGGGCAGCATTCCTAGAGGTGGTGGATCCAGGCCAATCTCAGCAGGATCAAAGATGATGGAGTCAGTGCGGGCACAGACACTCCGGCAGCTCTCGAGGTTGAGGTTCTCCAGTATCTTGTTAAGGTGCTGTTGCTGCAGTTTGTAGTTCTCACGTAACTTGTACAGGTGATGGGCACTGAACTTCCGAATCCTGTTGCGCTGAAACACGTAGTTCTCGCGAAGCCTGTCGATTTGGCCAATGCCGTAGTCCCGAACCCTCTGTACCTAAAGCGGGAACAAGTGTCAGTTCACTATACAAATAATGTCACGCTTTTCCCCTACACCTGCCTAAACCCAATAGCCTCTTTACTGCCTGTTAGATACTGATAGTGTGCTTGTGACAAATCACACATGAAAATATGAAAATTGCAAATCCAAATGAAAAAATAGCAGATCCAACGTGCAATGGGAATCGAGGAAATGCGAAGCACACATCAGGAACGTAAAATGGATCTGCACTGTTGTCTCGCTATACCAATTTCGGTACATATAAAGTTAAGAGAATAGCCGGAAAAGAACCAGGACTGTGGCATGTAAACCATGCTGCTCATGACATGCATGTCATGATTCTAATGTTATGACCTGTCATTTACGTTCATCATGCAGTCGTGTTGTGCCACAGCAAGTTTGGTATACATCCCATTAACGAAACGCGCAGCATGTAGATCATGCCACTCATGCATGTCACGATTTTCATGTTCTTTGAATGTGTCACCCATGGTCGTCGTACATTGTTGCCTCGCCATACCAGTTTTGGTATATATCAAGTTAACAAAATGGCTGCAAGAGCACTAAGGCCGTGGCACGTAAATCATGCCGCTCATGACATGCATGCCATGATTTTCATGTTATGACCTGTCATTTATGTTTGTCATGCGGTCATGTTGTTGCATACCAATTTTCATATACATCCCGTTAACAAAACGGCCAAGAGAGCAGTCTTAAGCGGCTAGATAGATTATATAGGCTCAAGGTTGCTGAAGTTCGCTAAGAAATGCTTCGCATTTAAAACGTAAAGAAGGAAAGGACTTACTTGTGAGTAGTAGTTATCCCGTATGTTAGTGATTTGTGCAGTACCATAGTCACAGAAGTCCCTCAGTCGATCTGTCTGGCCGGAGTAGCTTTCCCTGATCTTCTCCATCTGCTGCGTACAGTTCTCCTTGATCCTCTGCACCTGACAGGCATAGTTTTCTCGAAGCCGTTCCAGCTGCTGGCATCGGTAGTGCTCAAGGCTCTCAAGCATGCGATATAGCTGTCGTGCGCGGGGCGACTCCCCTATCATGCAGCATGGACACTCCAACCCAAATCTCCTTAGTATGGCACTGATTAACATGACAACCATCGTGATCACCAGGAAACCAAACGCCGTAGCACACCCCACAAGCACGCTCACTATTTTGACATTCACCAGAAAGTCATAGTCGAGGGTGAGCCTTATTGCCACCGTGTGGTGACCCAGCACATTGGTGGCTGTACACCGGTAGTGACCACTATCGCCACGTTGGACCTCACGCACGAACAAGTCCCCATTCTGAAGAAGCACAAACTTGGGGCAGTCACCCCTGTCCACATGACCGTTGAGTGAAGTATTTCCAAAAGATGCGCCGTATTCTGCTGTCCAGTTAAAGCGGAGCTTGTGCGGTGTGGTCCAGGTTATTGAAGGAGCAGGGCTTCCATCCACACGGCAAGAGAGCACTGCAGATGTAAATAACCTAAAATGCGCTTCAGTTGTGTGCTCAACCACAGTAGCATTGCGGCAGTCCATGTTGCGGCTGTCCACAGCATCCAGCACTGTGATACCGCTGAGGTTTGATGGCTTGGCACAGAGGGTGTTTGATGGTGACAAAATGTGAGTCCGCACATTGTGGCTTAGCCACAGTAGTAGCCAGTGGAGGCGACAGTCGCAGAACCATGGATTGCCATCAAGACGAATCAGCTCCACCTGTGCAAGTGGGTCAAACAACCCAGGTGGGAGAGTGGTAAAATTGTTGAAACGCAAGTCCAGCTTGCGAACAGCTTTCAGTGGCCAAAGAGCACCGCTTTGTACAGTCTCTAGGGCTGGGCAATTGGTCATGAGCACTTCTTCCACTCTGTCCAGGTCTGTAAAGACAGCCTTTGACAAGCGAGAGAGGTTGTATAAGTGAGATGCATGTAGTTTACGAATATTATGCCCATGTTTAAATGGTTCATGAAGGCTTGTCATTGGGTTGTGGCTCACATCCAATACTTCAAGATTTGACGTCGGTCGTAGTGTGCCAGTTTGTATGGTTGTGATGCGATTGTGGCTAACGTTGAGATACCTGAGAGAGTCGAGACCCTTCAGGCTTAAGAGCCCCACAGAACTGATACTGTTGTAATCCACACGCAAGCGCAAAAGATGGTGGAGCGACCAGAACACTACGTTGTTCAATGCCTGGATCTTGTTGTGCGACAAGTCGAGCACAGTCAAGTTTGAAAGGCCCTGGAACCATTCGTGTTTCAATTGGTCTAGTTGGTTTCCAGAAAGGTTTAACACAGTAAGAGCATCAAGTGCATCAAAACTATTTACATGGATGGCATAAATTACATTGTCACTTAAATCCAGCTCTTGAAGAGAGACTAGCGTTTGAAAGCTATCAGTATTTAATTCTTGTATAAGATTCTGGTGCAAATTGAGGTGTCTCAGGTAACTATCAGAACTCAGTTCGCTTGAGTTGACGCCTCTGATCTTGTTCCGTGAAAGATCTAGTGAGGCAACTTGACGTGGAAGGTCTTTCGGCACAGCGTTCCTCAGCTGTCCCACGCAAGTGACACGTTGCGCTCCGGAAGGATCAGTCGTGCGACACTTGCACATTTCGGGACAGTCCTGCGCGCCATATTGGCGGACGGTGCCAGCATCGGCGTGCGCCAGTGTGTAAACGGCGCATGCGAGCAACGAGAGGCAGAGGTAGAATGCGACGCCTCCCGGTGGCAGCTTTACTTGCATTGTTTTTCACACCTGAAAAAAAAAATGAATAACAAGGGATAATCAGCCGCGTGCCGCGTCGAAGGGGGAAAAAAAAAACGTTGCTTAACCTCCGAGCTGTTTGTTAACCGGATCACTTCGGTGTTGCCAGTAAGGACGATCGAGGTTTCCTCGAGAGTTGATTAAAACGAATTCGCCGCGCGTACTCTTTTTTGAGCGATTCGCCAAAATGCAGCAAGATTTCGTGGCCATGTTCGCAAAGAAGCGTTTCTCCAAAGCAGTGTATACAAGGAGCATAATTTAAATACTTGTGTGGCATCGGACGGTTACGAGCACACTTGTCGCGATGATATCAGTTGGGAAGTCGCATGTTTCTCTTGGGGTGCTAGCGGTTTGAATAGTGGCGTATGAGTCGCTAACAAGACGAGCAGGTTGGACGCGTACGGGCAACACATTAGGCCTAATGTCGACCGCGCTTTGAACACACGCAGCGTTGTCGCGGCCGCGCGATTCCTACCTCGATCAAACGAACGGTTGTGGGCCACGGTTCGCCTCCCCATTGTCTCAGTATTCCTAGGCGCGCGCTCTCTGACAGGGTGTCGTGCTTCCGAGCAAGCGCGCCCGCCTTTCGTGCAAGGCTAGCGGCCTCGATTGCCCGTCGGCGTAACGCGAGAGCGAGGTTACCGAAGTGGCTCGATCGAGATTCTTACCGTCGCGGGGTCAACGAGGGCTGCCGCTCCCTTTAGCCTGGGACGCTTTCCTCGCACCGTAGACCGACTGCGGATCATCGTGAACTACTGGCGATGCGACTGGACGCCGAGAGCATCGTTTGCAAACGCGCCGAAGCAGCGAAGAACCTAGCCACTGCCTTGGGCTCCCGTCCCGTGGGCTGCACTGCGTGCGCGCGGAGCGCCAACATGTCCGTGCGATCCTGCGGCGTCGCTAGGGGCGAGGAGGCTGTCCCGCTGCCTTTCTCTTTTGGTTTCGCTCGCCTGTTCTCCTCCTCCACGGCGGCCCCTTCACGTTCCGGCGCTCTTGCCAATGCGCGCCTGGGGGCAACCCCTTTCGTTGTCGCGTGATGGCATGTAGCCGGCTGTCCCCTTTGGTCGCCGCCTGCTTCATACCACTTTTTTTTTTTTTTGTTTTTTTTTTTCGAATGATACAATCCAGGTGCGCTGTTTGGCGGCGTGCGAGGCACACCGGGCAATAAAAAATGAATCGCAAAACGAGAAACAAAAGCGTGCTCGTTGGGACAGACAAGATCTTGAGTTCACCTGACATCAAGTGTTCGAATCGAGTTTCGGCCGAAGGCATTTACGCTCTGCCCCCCTTTTCTTACCTAGGGCCGTCTGGAGAAGCATGGTGGTAGCTTGGTTACCAGCAGCCGATGTTAATATCCAACGTTCTGCGAATCATGCAACAACGCTAAAGAAAAAAAAAAAGGGGGGGGGGGGGGGGGTCGTGCTTCGGCCGGAAAATTTTGCCTTTTGTGTTGTGCGGACTTCGATTTTCTTTTTCTTTTCGTCTACGACTCACCAGTCGTGTAAAGGTTCTGTACTCGTGTTGCGAACATAGCTGGCCAACGCTGAAAACATCGTTCAGTTGTACGGACGACTTGCCGCGGAGAGTTCTCATCTTTGGGCACTTCAACGACTTGGCAGTTTGTGGCCGAGTTGCTTATCTGCGAGCCCAACGACCGAGGGTAGAGACGTGACGGTCGCCGCTCCGCATCTGTTGAGGGCGTATGAAATAACCGTTTGTCCTTTTGACTTCTCCAGGCAGTCCCTTGCTTTCCGCCTCGTTCTATCGCCGTGGCATAACGCGGTGTCATAGCACTGCTCCCCCTGCGGCCGAGATACGACCAGAAAAAGGGGGAGGAGGCTCTTGCCGTTATCTTGTAGAATTTATTTGGCTCGACAGTTGACACCGGGTGACACCGATAAGTTGAGAGAATTCCCCCGGCGTATTGTCTTTCGTGTTCTTATGCAAACGGTTTTGCAATGCCCGCCTAACCGTATCGCATGCAATGTGCACTGCGTTCGTGATTTTCGAATGGCTGCGGCTAGGCGTCATCTCTCGCAGCTACACTCGTGCCGTTCGAAGGACCTTACTTCGGTTTGTTGACGGACGCGAGGGTATCGATATCGAACGTTTTGGGTTTTGGCAACGTTTTGTTCTCTGTTCAGTGAGAGGCTCTGTAACGCTCTTTTGCCATTTTTATGAACTCGAAAACCGCCAGTACGCTGTAGGTCACTTATTTTGCAGGGTATTTCTCGGTAACTGGGGACGACAAAAGCCTGTCAGGTCGCGGAACTTGCGCCTGCTGTTCAAACTGTTAGTCGTGGCCCACCATTTAGATGCAATGGAAAGAACGAAGGAAAAGAAACATATCAGTGTTAGGTTTGCGGTGTCAACATCTGCAGCTGGCGTTATCGTTCATGCCGCGGTCTCTCTCTCGCTCTGATTCTTTCTTTCTCTTTTTTCTTTTTTCTCTCTCCTGTGCATTCAAGAGCGGCGTTCTTATCGGACCCCAGTTTCGACCGTGCCCTTCGTGTACAGTTTCTGCGCACGTTCGGCGGAGCATCAAGATATGTGCTTTCCTCGCTTGAAAGTGACTTAGAGGCCAGTGTTTACGGGACATCGTGAGCTGTGAAACAGTAGTGGTCGCAGTCAGTGTACATGTCTGCACTGTGGGCATCCCGAGCAATCCCACGGCCAAGGGGAGATAAATGTGCTAAGATATCAAAACATGGAGGGAAGGGCATGTGGTCTGCTGGGCCACCACCACCACCTAGGAGACTGGGATTGTTTAAAAAAATGTCAAAGCTTACGAATAGCGCCGTCGTTGACCGCTGCATAGAAGAAAGAAAGAAGGGGGTGGGGGAGCGCACGGAGTAAAAAAAAAAGGGGGGGGGGGGGGGGCAGCCTAGATTCTTTGTCTCTACGCTGTGCTCAAAGCACGACCTCCTCCATAAAATAGAGGAGGTCGTGGCTCAAAGCTTGGTGCATATATTTCTCACACTTGAATAGTGAAACATTTTGACTTACGGCGCACTTAGGCATTTTCGGATTTCGGGCCCGCTTTCCTCGGTGGTCCCTGTGGTGCGAATGGTCATCGTTTTCCTCTCGTTTAGCTTCCACGGTCCACCGGTTGCTTCGCTGCACGTTCTGGCTGTCACATTTAGCCGCCAGCTGTGTTACGTGCCAAAACAATCCCCGTCAACTTGCCACGAGGCGTGGCCGGCGCGGCTTCTCGATCTCGAGCCCAGTGGCGGGACACCGGTTATTCTCTCGCACGGTGTACGGCAGCATCAGTCGGTCGAACTCGAGCATAACGCAGCTCATGTGCTTCGATGGCGATCCCATGACGCATGCCATAGCGCGGCATAGCCGATTTTACTTTCCCTTCCGTTGCTTTAGTTGACACGTTCCGTTGTCTGCTCTTGTGTGACCTTGCGCTGCTCGCATTAAACACGATGTCGATAAAAGTCCACTCGATTTTATGGGGTGTGTTGTTCCCGCGACACAGCTTTCCTCCGTTGAAGGAAAGGGGTTTCTGCCGGCGTCTCGGTTGCGCCATCCAGCGTTGGGGTCGAGTCCCGCACACTGCTCGACGGGCGAGTGCAGCGGCAGTCGAGTGACAGTTCACTTATCCTCGGCGCACCTCTGACGGATTTGTTGTTGTGCCGTGTCGGTGGCGCACTGTTGTGCTTCGTTAGCGCTCCACTGTGTGCGAATTTTTACTTCAGCCATGCGTGGATTCGCTTTGCTGCTCCCTGCGCGCTTCAACTTCGTTTGGTACGCGCTGCGCATCGACCTCGCTCTTCGGAAATACGCGTCAGGCGCAGGCGTCGAGTATGACGCTAACACCGCTAGCAATGAAATGAAGCTAAATAAAAAAAGTTCTCGCATTTGTCGTTTCTGAGAACCTTGAACGGGCGGGACGGCGGTTGCCGTTTTCCTCGTTTCTTTTTTTTTTTTTTCTAATTAGTATTTTTCGCAGTGCGCGATTTAGGGTGGGGCCCGTATAGCACGCTTCGATTGAGCAACGCCGTACGTGCACTTTCGTGGCAGCGGTGGCAATGCAAGGGCAGCAGGCAGATCCGGGAGATGCTACAAGCCCCGATGCGCCGAGCGAGCAGAAAAGAGGGCAAACAAGTGGGAGAACCGCTGCGAGTGGCAGAGCAGCCGAAGTGCATTAAGTAAAGTGCGAGTCCGGTATTGATCGGCGAGGTGCGAGCATACGCGAGTTGTTTGCGTGCCGGTCTATTTCCGCCGAGAGATGCGTCTTACTTCGAGGGGTCACCTGCGCTTCGGCCTTTCTTGCGTGCGTGTTGTGGCCGACTCTGTACATGGTGGAGGGTCGCTGCCGAGACGTCAGTGAGACGCTCAAGAGGCGTGGTCGATGCGGTTGTCACGGTCACTCCTGTCCACAAGGGAACGCTTTCAAAAACACAAGCCTGCGTAGGACGTACACCGATGCAAAGTAAACTGAATGGATAAAGATTAAGAACGGTTGAGCACAATAAAACAAGATGTACATTGATGGTAACTATTGTTATAATCAGAGCAAATGAAGCGAAAGTAATTCGAAAACGTCGGCGATAAACATCAAGGAAACGGGCGAAGCACTGCTGCGCACTTCGTACAAATTTCGCTGCAGTGGAACTGGCTTTTTTTTTTTTTTCTTTACGTTATGTTACCTCTTTGGCGTTGATTTTGAGCATAACATCGTGGATCCGTATAGAAGTGGTGTATTATAAATGGACCGAAACGCGTTGGACATTAATTGCCTCCAGCCGACGTGTTTCGGTCGGACGGAGCGGTCTCCATATTGCAGCAGCGGTAACGGGTGTGACCAGTCGGTCTATCGCCGTACTATTGAGAACGTTTGTGCACACGCGGGAAGAATATAAATGGCGGCTGTGTCACAGTGCGCCCGCCGACTACACCTATTGGAGACAGCCCCTCAAACGGCACTCGACTTGCAACACGATTATACAGCGGACCTCGTCATTGCGTGATCCATTTCAGTACTTCGGCGGAACACTGGCTATTGATTTCCCCCATGGCTGTTTTACTCCCCCTGTTCTGGCCATGGTGGTGCAGTGGCTATGGCACTCGGCTGCTGATCCGAAGGTCGCGGGATCGAATCCCGGTCGCGTAGCTGCGTTTCGATTGAGGTGAAATGTTGAGGCCCCATATTGTGTGGTGTTAGTGCACGCTATAGAACCCCAAGTGGTCAAAATTTTCCGAGTCTTCCACTACGGCATCTCTTATAACCATAGCTGGTTTAGGGACACAAACCATGAGAAATCAGTCAAACTCCCTCTGTCCCGGCCATACAGTTTCCGAACGCCTCGAGGTCCATTTCGGTCCACACGTCAAATTGAGGCTGTTGAAAACGAGGGCGTGGTTTCGTTTCGTGATGCAAGAACGCTCGTGTGTACATGGATGTAGAAGAGCATTTAAAGAATCGCGACTAGTCAAACAGTAATCGGGAAACCTGCACTACCGCGTACCTCATAATCGCAACGTAATACGTGAACCCAGTTGTTGGGCACGAGCGCGCAGCAGAAACCCGAAGGCTTCTCATGGTCGCCATTTTGCACGGGCAGCGTTCCTCACCCCCTGCGGCGGCCAAGACTGAACAAAGACGGCGTGACGGCCGATTTCCCCTGTGGAGATCTGCGGCCAGCGGACAATGGACCGTGGTCTGGGAAGCAAGCCACGTGCAGCATCGCGGGGGAAACCCCGACGCGTGTTCCGCGGAACTGGCGGGCACGTGATGATGACCCGTCGGCTCAGCCCTGGGGCCCCGGCACCGAACATGCTTCCACGACTGGCCGGCGCCAGACTTCGAGAGAGAGGAGAGAGAGGCGCACCGGCGATCGACGTGGGAGAGGCGGGTGCAGATGAAGGCATTGGGTGAAGGGGCTTGAGGATGTACATCCCGACGGCAGCCAACCAGAAGTTGAGAGAGAAGGACATTTTCCGATTCTGATTGGACTGCGAGGGTGCTTTTGTTCGAGAAGTGTATTAAACCCGGTGAATTGTGTCGTGAGGGGGTTGATCATTAAACGTTGTTTTTAACAACAAGATGTCGGAGCCGTCGTTCCCTCTAAGTGCCAGCAGGTGAAGGAGCCCGCGTTCAATGCCCTGGTCGGCGGCTTGTCAACCGTTTCGCTGACAGCGTGATGAGCGGGCGAACAACAACGGGAGGAAGAAGTTAACTCCAGTACTGTCCTTCCGGCCAGGGAAAAAAAAAAAAGAAAGGTGGTGTTTGTCTCCCCGCATGTGTGCTAGGAAACGAATGTAGCTGTCCACGCACGGCTGCAGTTTATGTAGTGCGTTTTGCCGCCTGCGTTACGTCATCTTGACTGCGCGACTTTGGTGCCCGTGCTCGTGAAAAGCGTGCCTTCATGCAGGATGAGCGAGGGAGCTAGCCGTATTAATTTCATTTTTTATTCTTTTTCTTTCGGGCGCGAACGACGTCGCGGGTTCGACAGGACACCCGACCGCGGCAGCCACCTTTCCGACGTGGGCGGACTTTGTCTCGTTCATCTTGTTGGGGGAAGTGCCCCAGAAACCGCTGTCATTCCCCGTGCGGTGCGGCTCCGCGCGTGTCCGTTGGGGGAAAACGACGGTATCTGTAGGAATGACGGCTCCCGCCACTCTCGAATCGTTTCGCGATAGAGAGCGACTCTTTCTCCCATAGACTACGCGATGCGCCTATGACTGATGGCAGCGCACTTCGAGACACGACTGGACTCACAATGACGAAAGGCGCTGCCATCACCTGTCGAGATCAACCCAATCAGCCGAACCGTACTCTCTTGTGATCAACCAACTACAGCTATATTCTATTCTACCAGTGCAACTGTGGCTTGTGTGAGGTTGTCAGAGATGCTTGGCCTGTGTACCTTGCTTTTCTGCGGACGGTTTCCTCGTGCGCATGGGCAGGCGAGCCCAGCCTAAAGTCTAGCGAATTAATTTCCCCGTGTGGCGTATATGCATCGTTTCGGTCTTTCCTTCCTGCTCGCCACCCTATCTGTGGTGACGCAAAACTTGCAGCGTGGCCCCGTTGTTCGCTTTGTGTGTGTGTGTGTGTGTGTGTGTGTTTTTTTGCTTATGTCCTTTTAGCGAGCTTTTATTCCCGTCGTACGTGAGCGGCTGCAACCTGCATAAAGCGAAGCTGACCGTGAAACGCTGGCGCGCAGCCAAGTGGAACGAACCGCCGCAGCCCTTTTTTTTTTTTTTTTCATTCATTTGGCGCATTTGTTGACGTCGGTGGCGGGCGTGATGCTCTGTCGATGCGCCTCCTGCGGACGACAACTGTGGACGTTGTTGTTGTATTCGGTGCGCCGGTTGCTTGCCGGGCAGCGCGACCTTTCCATCGGACAAGCGGGTGGACTCGCTGGCGCTCATCGCGCAGTGTGCACCGTGGTGCGGCCGGTGTCAGAAGCCGGGTGACGTGTCGCCCGTTATGGCAAGGGTTTTAGCGTCCCGAACTTGTAGTATACCTCGCGCATGCGAGTGATGAGCTGCGAGTTTGGGACCCGTTCTTTGGAATATCTTTATAGCCGGGTACCGTCGGAAGCGTAGAGCGGATTCTTAAATGTTTGCCGCTGTCGTATCTTCAAACGGAAAGAACGGAGCGCTTAAAAAAAAAAAAAAAACCAAGACACACAAAGAAGGAGGCTACACACAGGACAGGCGCTCAACTCTCAACTAACGTTCATTGAGGCAACACCGAATTTATGCACACAGCCGCCATAGATAATCTCTGTCAAGATATAACCTTGTGAAAAGAAACCGCCACACCACCCCGAGAATATCCGCATCATGTCCACGTGTCCGGGCAGATACAAGTAGCAATGCTACAGAAGGCGAGGGAGATAGCCAGAACCTCGCGCACCACATTTCACAATCTCATGTTTTGTAATGGATAATAAAACTAACGTACGAACAATCCTAAATCGTCAGAAAAGCAAATAAACCACCAGAATTTCTTAAACAACAAAGAACCTGCGTCAAAAAGAAGCTGCGATATAGTTTTATTATCCACTAACAAACATGAGATTGCGGCATGTGATTGCGCGAGGTTCTGGCTATCTCCCTCGCCTTCTGTCGCCTTCTGTGACTTTTATCTGCCCGGACACGTGGACATGATGCGGAGATTCTCGGGGTGGTGTGGCGGTTTCTTTTCAGAAGGTTCTATCTTGACATAGATTATCTATGGCGGCTGTGTGCATAAATTCGGTGCTGCCTCAATAAACATTAGTTGAGAGTTGAGCGCCTTGTCCTCTGTGTAGCCTCCTTTATGTGTCGTGTTTTTAGCGCTCCGCTTTTTCCGTTTGAAGCATGAACGAACTCGCCCAACGACAAGTTCTACTAAAGGCTGTCGTGTGCTGCTCCGGGCGACATTATTATTATTATTATTATTATTATTATTATTATTATTATTATTATTATTATACATAAAGTAAACCACTCAGCCTTTTTATCATCATTGGATGCACATTTGTTACTGGCTCGATCCTTGGAAAGATTGTTGTTGTTTTGTGGGGTTTAACGTCCCAAAACCAGTTCTGATTATGAGAGACGCCGTAGTGGAGGGCTCCGGAAATTTCGACGACCTGGGGTTCTTTAACGTGCACTGACATCGCACAGTACACGGGCCTCAACATTTAGCCTCCATCGAAATGCAGCCGCCGCGGCCGGGATTCGATCCCGCGACCCTCGGATCAGCAGCCGAGTACAATAGCCACTAGACCACCGCGGCAGGGCGATCCTTAGAAAGAGGACGTCGCTGTAATTTCACACTTCAAGTTTCAAAGCGCTGCGTTTTAACGCATCCCACCGACGATACCCATTTCGACACGCAGTGTGCGCAGCCGGGGAGTGTGGCGCTTATTCTGCGTTGGAACAGCGATGCCAGACTGGACGCAGGGTTCGCACAGCCCCTTGAAATCCTTGAATATCTTGAGTTTAAGTTCAAGGGCCCTTGTAACTCTTTGAATACCCGTGAGCTCCTTTGAATCCTTGAAAATACCGTGGTATTTGCTCCGCAAGAGGAAATTAACGACGTATACCTCTGTAAGTCACGCTGATTTTAAAGGCATTTTCGCTTACGAATGACCATGAAAACAAGCTGCGTTGACTAAAGGGCGTCAGGAAGTTTCAGCTTTAAATTACACAGCCTTACGTCGTCTGGGAATTAATATTGATTGAAAATCCAATTCAAGGCATATCTCTCGGTCGGGCTGCGGTCCCTAAACTGGCTATTCTGCCTCTGCCGTCTCCGCGCCGTTAATGCATGCGCAGGCGGCGCTGCTATCATCGGAGAAGAAGACAAAGCTCCAAAAAACTCTGAAGTGCTTCCTGGAGTCAGTGGATCCCGTTTCAGAAGACGCCGAAGCAAAAAAATGACATGTCAGAGCCACAGTTTCCGTCGAACATCTAAAGAGGCGGAGATAGCTGCCCTTCAACAAGAAATTAGTGCGAAAGTAGAGCTCGTTTCTTAAGTCATGTGCGGGAATAAATTTACGTTGACACTCCTTGAATATTTCCTTTTTACATCCTTGAAATGTCCTTGAATTTCCAGCAAAATATTTTGTACGAACCCTGTGGACGTATCTATCAATTTGCTGCGGCACTCGATGGTACAAGGATGTTGCCAGTGGATTGCGCCCGCAATTTGTTGGCACGCTGCAGTGAATCGGCGAGGTGCACACGAGAAAAAAAAAAATGGAAGAAGAGACGCTGCGAGATCGGTGATGACGTACTTTTAGCTCTTGGGACTATTTATTGTTTTCGTACAAAACTTTGCCCCCTAGGTTGGCATTTGTTGCGACAAGGTGTCGTTGGCGCGGTTCGCCGTTCATTTCGCTGTCACTCATGGCTGCTGCACCTCTGTACGGTTCAACGGAAACACTGAAATATTCAAAGACATATTTTATACCGCACCGAATGCGCTGGGGAACGCCAGGTGGCGTCGAGCGGAGCAGTCGGGAGTTTTAGGGGCGAAGCTCCTCTTAGTCTAACCTTGTCACGCGTCAGTTGTCAGGCGTAACCCGCGTGCTGGGAGGCACGCGCTCGCCCTCGGCGCGTGCCTCTCTCTCTCCCGGCGCGTGCCTCTGCTGTCTTGTGAGAGAGACAGAGAGCGAAAGGCGCGCGTAGGCTATTTTGTCCGCCGCGGTGGTGTAGTGGTTACGGTACTCGGCTGCCACCCAAAATACGCGGGTTCGATCCCGGCCGCGGCGGTCGCATTTTCGATGGAGGCGAAAACGCCAGAGGCCCGTGTACTGGGCGTTGTCAGTGCACGTTAAAGAACCCCAGGTGGTCTAAATTTCCGGAGCCCTCCACTACGGCCTTTCTCTCCTCTCTATCTCTTTCACTCCCTTTCCCCCACCCCTACGGACGCTTAGCCGTGCTCCCTACGTGGGCTGCAGAAAGGAGCGTCCTTTTCGAACCACAATCATCATCATCATCACGTTGTTTCTTAGAGGAACGCTCTACCGGCTCGCAAAGGAGAACGCGCCCTCACCCGCGAGAAACAACGTTGGCGCAGGCAGCGTCTCCTAGCGAGTTTTTTTATTGAGAAATACCGACTGCTCGCGTTGGAGAAGCGTTCACCGGCAACCCATATATATATATATATATGCACTGGACCTTGCTTTGCAATGAAGTGCCGGTGGGAGATTTCACTTGTGCATACTTCAACCATGAGGATTCGTAGCGCGCGCGTTAACTAAATTAATCCGGAACTCGGCACGATCTACGATGAACATCCCGAGCTTCGCCCACTCATCATCATTCACTCCGTGGATATGCTGTAATTTTTTTTCGGCTCCCGCTTTTGCAAATGGTCTTTGTGGTTTTTCGTGTGCTGCTTCTCAGGATATTTCTACGAATCGGCGCATAAACCGCCAAGGATCACGTCGGTAGTGGACTTTGACCGGTAGGTCCATTTTTGAGCATTTTATCGGACTTTTACTCCAACGACCACGCCGCGGCTGCCTGGGCGAACAGGAACGCCAAGTTAGCGTCTGCCGGGCAGGACGCGCCGTTCGCTCGTCCGGCTTAGCCACTATGGTGGCGGGTGCGGGTGTTTTTGTGGAAGGCGAAGACCTCCCGGAGGAGGAGTTTGGAGAAGAGCACGGCTGGCGCTCCGCCGCAGTAAAGAAAAACTCTAGGCGCACGGACACTAATACTTCAGGGCGTGCCGCAATGTGCGGCGAGAACGCCAGCGGGCATTTCAGTGTTACAAGGAAGGCTCTAACCATGAAGAACAAAGTTATCAAATCATCAAGAATGCCTCCGCTACCGAGCGAGCACTGGAAGATTATCGTTCGCCCTAGAGGTGGCTTGGATGTTCAGAAGACGGGCTCGGCTAGACTTGGCCTTGCGATCGCAGTGGCGGCCGGAATTGCGCCCGAGCTAGCCGGTCAGGATGTGGTCTGCCCGAATGCAATGCAAAATATCAGCACGGCGTCCGGGGCGAACGCCGACTCCTACCTCAGGATGAGTTGTCTTACACTGGGAATCAAGCAGTATGAGATCAGCACCTATGAGGCTGTCCCGCATGCGACGTGTAAGGGGGTCATTCGAAAGATTGATATATCCGAAAGCCAGACCGATCTGGAGAGGAGTATTCTCACTGATAGAAACCCATCAGCTTTGGGAGTGAAGCGTATCAAGAACAGTGAAACGGTGGTTATCGTCTTCGATGGCTACAAGGTTCCGAATTTTATTTATTACGGCACGGCTCTAGTCAGATGCTCTCTCTACCGTCGGCAGCATGACTGCTGCTACGCGTGTGGCAGACTGGGGCACAGGGCAGATGTTTGTCCGACACCGGACGAAGTTGTGTGCAAGCAATGCGGGATCAGCAACCCTGACACGAACCATGCGTGCTCCCCGAAATGTGGGCGCTGTGGTGGCCCGCACGCTACGACGGACAAAAGTTGCAAGCAACGGTTCCAGCTTCCTTTTATTGTGCGACTGCGGCGAAGAGTGCGCCGGGCGGAATCCGAGCGTCGTAGCCAGCTATCGGTACCTGCCAGTGCCGACGTACGTCTCACCCAGTCTACGCATGCACGCTCCCGTTCAAGAAGCCGCTCTGCTGAAGCTCGACAGGACGGCCGTGACTCGTCGCAACGGCCAAACAGCCGCTCCAGATCCAGATCACGGTCCAGAAGCCGTTCCCGAGGCAGGAAGGATGGAGCCTCTTCTGACGGCCGACCCAGGTCACGATCCAGGAGTCGTCGTCGATCCCAATCGAGGGGCCGATCTCGCTCGAGAAGCCGGTCCAGAGACCCGCAGGGAAAGGTCCGCTTCCTGAGCCAACACGAACCGGCAGGGCAAGGTGGCACCTGGGCCGACCGGGCGTGCAACGGAGGAAGACCTGGCGGAAAGGTAACGGGGGCCACTGCGCCAGAGCATGGCCTAGCGGAACTAAATCGACTTCGGAAGGAGAATGCTGAAATGCGCAGCATTATTGAGTCACTGAGGGCCGAAATGGCCGAGTTTATACGTGCCAGTAAATGTCGGCCTATTCAGGCATGTCCTTCTCAATCCGCAGGTTCTCCGTCTTCTCAATCCACGGAGGTTCCCATGGTCGTAGAAGCGGGCCCCTCGGGCAATCCAGCCAAGCGAAAGGCTATTAGCAGTTCAGACGCGAATGTGCAGGCTAAGGCTAAATCTGAAATTAAGGAGACCCTAAATTCAATTTGCCTTGAGAGTCGGAGACTTAATGAGCGCCTGTCTGCGGTGGATCAGCGTCTAACGGTTATGGACCAGAAGATAGATGCTCAAAATGTGAGGATTCAATGAGGGGAGGCTCAGTTACAGAACGCCGGTCCTATGGTGCAGAGTCCCGATATCAGAGCAGCAACTAGAGTAGACCCGGGTTTTTTTCACGAGGGGACACAATTATCGGCTCCATCTCCCATTGGTATCCCAAATTCGAATAGTAGCGCTCCTTCTGTAGGGAACCTGACGGTGGGGTCAGGGAGTACCTCCAATGATCAAGATGGCCTCGCCCACTGAATTTCGTATCTGGCAGTGGAACTGCAGGGGGATCCTTAGTAAAAACGGCACCCTGCAGCAATTTGTCCGCTCTCACAGCGAGAAGCCACACGTAATCCTACTGCAGGAGACGTTGTCCGACAGGTTAGCTCACCCGGGGTACAAGGCACACGTAATTAAAGGAGAAGGTAGGGCATCGCCACGTTGGTTAGCAGCAAATTCACATTTGTCGCCCATGATCTCGGGGTTAGGCCTAGAAAAACGGAGATCTCTTTGGTTGAGGTCATTCCGAGTGCTGCCAACCTTTCCAGTATTTTTATATTGAACATTTATAGCAGCCCTGGTGATCACAGGCAGCGTTTTAAGACTATCATAGCTAAGGCAACCAGGCTGGCTGGGTTCTCCCCTCTTGTTGTAGCGGGTGATTTTAACGCGCCTTTCCGTGCGTGGAACTACCCGTATGATTCTGTTAAGGGTAGGAGCTTGTGGCAGGAGACCGGGGATGCAGGTCTCTCATTAATGACGGATCCGGCGTTTCCAACTAGACGCGGCACATCCACCACAAGGGACTCCACCCCGGACCTAGTCTTCGTGAAAAATGCGGGCTCGGTCGGGTGGGAAAACCTTCTGGCGGATTTAGGTAGCGATCACTATATTACTGTCACTAAATTACAAATGGAAGCAAAATACAAAAGACAGTTCTCTTATCCGGACTGGGATAAATTTCGGGAGTGTTACGACTGGCCTGCTGCAAGAGCCGGCCAGCGGGTAGCGTGGTGTTGAGCAGTGAAGAACGACCCGCAGGTACCGGGTCTCAGGGCGACGGGAGACGGGGCAGAGAGAACTTAAAAGAAGAGGTTTATTTTACATAATTACACGGAGCTCGCTTCCGCGAGGCTCCAGTAGCCAGAGGGATTTCTCCAGAGCAAGATGAGGATTCTCAGCTCTTCTCTCTTGGTCCCGTGCTTTTTGTCTCCCGGTCTCTTCTCCCATTGGGTCCTGGGAGAGGAAGGAGAGAGAGGATGGGTGGTGTCCAAACGTCCTTGACCCGCTCATGCTGTAGTCGCCGAAGGTCGCAGGGGACGAGGTCGAAGGTCGAAGCCGAACACGTCACGCAGCCCACAGCACCGTCATCACACGAGCACGTTCTACCTGGTAAACGTTTGTGTGGTCCGATAAATATGGCACGCCAGGCGAACCACTTCCAGGTGTGCCGTGCGGGGTTGCTTCTTCGGCCCGATGGCCAAACGTACATGTGGGCTGTTGTCAATAAGGACCACCCCTCCGGCTCGGGAACTGGCGTCTTTCTCGGCACCACCGCGGCGCCTCGGCTGAACACAGATGTTTTTAATCTGCGAGGACGCGGAGCTCAGGCCAAACGACCCGGCGGCCCTCCCGGCGTTTTGGACGCCAAATGCAATAAGCTACGTGTGCCGTTCTCAGCCGAAAGCCCGGTCGTAACAGGAGTCACGCAAGGCTCGAGCTGAACAGGGGGAAAAACCGGAGTCTCTGGCGCAGTGGACAGAGATGCTGCTGCAGGATGTTCAGGCGTTTACCAAGACCATTGAGACAGATGTACAGACAGACAAAATGGATAGTAGACTTGCGCGTTTATTGGAGGCCAAGCATTCCCTGCTGACACGATGGAAGGGCCAGCGGCTTAACCGTAAGCTTCGGAAAAGGATCGCCGAGATAAATAAGCAAATTGAAGAACATTGCCAAATCTTATGCAGGCAGCAGTGGCATGAAATCGCAGTTCAGTCGATGGACAAATGCGAACAAGGGGTAAGTGGAATCTTTTAAAACATCTCCTGGATGAGTCGGGCACAAAAGCTAATCAAAGGAGGGTCATTACTAAAATACTCCACGTTGCTCAAAAGTCCTCCTCGGGTGCAGAGATACTGGCGCAGCTATCGCAAAAGTATCTACCGCTAGCTCCCGATTCCAACACGCAAGCCTACCTGGTGTATGACGGGACGCCATGCCCCATTTGGATGAACCATTCGGAGTAAGCGATGTGCGACGAGCCCTGCACGAACTCAATGGCGGATCGGCACCGGGTCCGGATAGGATTAGCAACAAAGCGCTCAGGAACTTGGAAGATGACTCTGTTGAATTTCTTACTGCTGAGATTAATAAGATTTGGAAGGGAGGTGATATCCCAGAGGAATGGAAGCTGGCCAAGGTGATACTCATACCCAAGCATGGTAAAGCGCCGAGCATGGATAATCTTCGCCCTGTCTCTCTCACGTCATGCGTGGGAAAGGTGGCGGAACACGTTATCCAGAACAGAATTTCGGATTACATAGAACAGAACGATATCTTTCCTTATTACCTAATTGGCTTTAGGCCGGGCCTCTCTACCCAGGATGCTATGAAAATCATTAAGACTCAAATTTTAGATAACCATACTAGGGATACCAGGGCAATCCTGGGCTTGGATCTCAAGAAAGCATTTGATAATGTCCGTCATGATTTTATTTTGCGTGCAATCTCTAGTCTCAACCTAGGTTCTTCGTTTCATGCGTTTGTCAGATCCTTCCTGAGCGGTCGGAGAGCCATCCTTAAAGTTGGGGATCTGGAATCGGATGTGAAAGACCTGGGAGGTAGGGGCACACCGCAGGGCTCTGTTATTTCGCCCCTACTCTTTAACATTGCCATGGCTGGTCTCTCGAGGCAACTTAGTGGAATTTCGCATGTTGGTCACGCAATTTATGCAGATGGTTTCACCATATGGTGTACAGGAGGCAGTAATGGCGCCGTAGAGGCTGCCCCTCAGGAGGCGATCGACACTACCGAGCGTTTTCTGGAGGGCTCGGGTCTTTCCTTCTCCCCGGAAAAGTCTGAACTTCTCCTGTATAAACCGGTCAGGAAGGGTCCCCGACCGAGAGGCTGGGTGCCGCCACTAGAGACCGACATTTATCTCCGCACCAAGAGTGATTGTTTAATCCCCAAGGTCGCTTCCGTATGACGCTCGAAGCTACGGGCACCAATAACATCACGCTCCAAAGGTTAGCGCAAAAGACAGATAGTGTTATTAGGCTAATTAGGAGGGCGGCTAATCGAAGGGCAGGATTATCAGAAGATAACTTGGTCAGGCTTATACACGCCTTTCTGTTGTGTCACTTTACATATGTGGCGGCAATGCACGTTTGGAAGAGAGCAGAAAGGGACAAGCTTAATGCGATGATTAGGAGGGGGGTAAAGAGTGCCCTGGGTCTCTCAATTACACCTCCAGGGATCGTCTCCTGCAGTTGGGAATTCATAATACACTAGAGGAAATCGCGGAAGCGCAAGAAAGAGCACAGGTTATTAGACTCTCAGGCTCAAAAGCGGGAAGGAGAATTCTCGCGGATATGGGTACTCCACCGGCTCAGGTTGATGCTCTGTACCAAGGATTGACCAAAGATCAAAAGGAAAACGTTATCGTTTCGCCTCTACCGAGGAACATGCATCCCCAGCGAAATGTAGGAAGGAGAAGAGCGCGAGCTCTGGCCCTTCTCCGCCGGGTTGAGGGTCTCCCCGGGGGTGCCTGTTTCGTAGACGCGGCAGAATATGATGACAATAGGAACAGGTTTACGGTAGTTGCAATCAACCGCAAGGGACTTACCATTAATGCGGCGTCGGTATACGCCCAAACTGCTAATGCAGCCGAGCAGGTTGCCATCGCCATGGCTCTCTTAGATCACAATTATGAAAATATTTATAGTGATTCTAGGGCAGCCGTTCGGGCTTTCAGTGTTGGCGCTGTGTGCAAAGAGGCCAAAGCCATACTCGGTGAGAAGTCACAACTCATACCCTAACATGGTTCCCTGCTCATGTGGGATCCATGGGAGAAGGGATTATCAATCTCAATGAGATGGCCCACTCCAGGGCGCGAGGGTTGGCTGTCCGCGACCATGGAGGACCTCCGAGTCAACCTAGAGGATTGGTAAATAGGGATCCACCAACTACTTATAATGAAATTACTCGACATTTCGCGATGGATAGGAGAGTTTTTCCTCCTCCAGATAGGAAGTTAACCAGGGCGCAGGCGCTGACATTGAGATTGCTTCGAACGGAAACTTATCCTAACCCTGCCTTTCTCCACAAGCTTTATCCTGATGTTTACTTAACTAACTCATGTATGAAATGTGGCGGTTTAGCCACCTTAAACCACATGCTCTGGGAGTGCCCCTCGGTACGTGGCACTGATACAGCATCGGCCAGCAAGTGGGGCTCTGCGCTGAGGAATGCGGACATACACTCGCAACTTTGGGCTGTCCAGAGGGCCCACGATGCTGCAGTCGGTCTCGGCCTGACTGTCCCGTCGTGGGAGCGGCCCGCTGTGTGCTAAGGCACGTTCCTCCGGACTTTTATCAATAAAGATTTCCCAAACCAAACCAAACCGAATGCGCTCACATTTTACTATGTTGTGAGGCTCCATGCAGGTTAGCACGTAATGCATAACTCAACCGCGAAACGTCGTTGTTTTGAACCCTGAAAGATTAAAGTACATTTAAAGGCGACGAGAAACGCCGTGCCAGAAGAGGACAGTTTGAGAAGTCATTGCAACGGTGAGGTTTAGTTGGGATGGTGTTAATAACTTCATGATAGAAATGAGAAATCCCCGCTCCTATGCTTCAGGGTGGCTGTAAACGACCCTTTCGGCCCCGGGCAACGATAGCTAGCAGCTTCCCTAGTTCGAAGATTCTGATGAGTTCCTCCCAAGTCCCTTTAGAAGGAGCTGGCAAGGGCTATTTGGGGGAGGGGGGGGGGGAACTCTCGCGCCCACACAGTATGTGATCTTATGTAGCCAGTTCACCTGAACTAAAAAATGGCCAGCCTATGCGGACTGGTGTAGGAGTGTCTGCATACGGCGAAGGACCATTGCCTGCGTTCTTGTGAGATTGTTGTCCGGTGCATGGTGGATAAACGCGCCTGGAGTCCTTGAAGTCTCTGTGTATGAGGTCACCGCCTGACCAGGAAGACCCGAGTCCGAGGGGCGCACCTCCCGGTTTGTTAAACCTGGGGCCACGCGATGCGCCTCCTCATTCTCTGGATTCCCCGAATGGCCGGGGACCCACACCACACTTATAAGCCTTTCTTTCGAAGATTTCTCAGGATTTTGCCGCCTTTACGTTTATGCTTCTCTTAGCGAAATTATGCTTTCTTTCTTTTTTTTGATCGTGTGTTCGTGATGCTCAAGACAGTAGCAGCTATCGCCCTGTTTGGCCGCGTCCACATACGCGACGGAACTATCATTTTTAGCGACATCGCTGGGTATTTTGTCTGCCGCTGTTTTTCCGAGCTTTGTGACACGTGGTTTGCCTCGCTTATATATATATATACCTCAGCACATTAGTGTCCAGACAATGTAGCAGTGCCTACACGGCAACCGGAATGGTTTCGTGTAGAAGCACACGCACACAAACGCATGCACGCGTTTTCTTTTAGTGCGACCAGTCTGAGTTGGCGGCGGTCCTTCGCCCTGTTGGCCGTCTATCGATTGAAGTAGGACGTCGTGCACAGGCTACTCTTATTGAAGGTCGTACCGCACATGCTTTGGTTTTTGTCTTTTCCTCCAAAGTTTCGATCGAAGTTACAATGATCGTGTTTGGGAAACAGTGGGCCTCGCGTTAGACACGACAGTTGGCGCAGACGTTAAATATAGCCCGAAGAAGTGCTCCCCTCGAAGCACGCCGTCTCTCATCGTGAACAACATTGGGCAGACAGTCTCTCCTAGATGCTAGTTACTTTGGCTTTTGATGTGTTTACACCAGTAGCTTCCTTCAAACACGAACCAGAAGCAATCCGCAGTTCGTCTTCCGATTCCCCCCCCCCCCCCTTTTTTTTTTTTTTCTGCGCTATCCTTGTAACCGGCGGGGCCCATATTTGCACCAAAATGCGGATAGTTTAGTTGTTTCGCTTCGTGTTGGACATCGGCTAGAAGAGGAATATGTTTTTCGTGTTGGTTTCTGGCTACGTATGCGTTTGCGCCCGTGCAGATGTTTTTATTTCACTGCATCTGGGACGACGTTTCTCTATCTGCCACAGTTGGTGCGATATTGGGCGAATATACTACACCCTTAGCCAATAGGCATGTTGCGCTGTGTACATTCCCGTATCATGCATAACGAGCTGCAGGAAGTAAGTTGCTATAAGCCATGCTACATATGTATTTGGCCACCTGTCACGCCACATTGGCGTGATAGGTGGTCGTTACGTCTTTTCAATTTTTAAATTAACGCTGCTACAATTGACTCATACGCTTGAATGTGAACGTGCGGACGCATTCGTCATTTCGCGACGTTGGCACTCTGTCGGAAAAATCTCATGCCACATGTCTAATAACCTCGTGTGAACACATATTAATCATGTGTTCTCGTACGATTCATATGAGGTTATTGGATACGTAGTATGTGTAGCATATCAGATTTTTCGATAGCGCAGTTTGGCGCCACGGCATTGGAAATTGAGAAATCGCTTGTGTAAAAGCCTTAGATTGCGGCGCCCGTGAATCAGAAATAACGTATGCAGAAATCAAATAGCCGGCTACCGAGACAGCACAGTGCGAACAGAATGGTTGCGGAGCGTGTATTGAAGGAAAAGTGTTGAGCAATTAGAAACAGAGTTTTCCTTGACGCTTACCGATGCGGTAAACGTCAACGAAAACTTGTATTACTTACTGATAGGCGCAGTCGCGTGATCTCTCTCTCTCTCTCTTTCTCTCTGTCTCTCAGCTTTATATATTCGAAGCATCGACTCGTGTCGTACTAGATGACAGCTTCTTGGATAGCAGTCATTACATGGCACTTGTCTAGGCGGTTGCTAATGTGTGCGCTAACTAGTATAAGCTTTTCGCTAGTCTTTAAGGGCCAGGTACATTAGGGGTCCGGGCTGTCGTCCCTCGTTGGGCGTCACGCATGCCAAACACAAGTCTACGTAAGACATACACCCATGAAAAGTAAAATTAATTGGATCCAGATTAGGGATTTTTAAGATGAACCAGATTACTATAATAAGATAAAGAGTAATTTCGCATAATGGGACCAAATTAAGCTACCACAATTCGAAAACACCGACTATAAACGCGAAGGAAAAAAAAAACACAGGCGAATCGCTGCTCGGCAGCTCGTACAGCTTTCACTGGAGCGGAACTGCTTAGATTTCTTTTATCTGCGACACCGCCGCCTTTTTAGAGGTGCGGCGTACAAAAAAAGAGGGGTTGCTACGCTGGTCGCTGCCGCCCGTATAGACGTTCATCGACCAGAGAGGGCTGCAGAGACATACCCCCGATGCCGCTCTCGTCGTCGCGTCCTGCGTGCTCGGCGCCCAAAAATATCCCGCGCGAAGCTTGGTTTTGCTCGCTCCGGGACTCGTGTGTTCACTTCTTTTTTGTTTCCGCGGCGACTTCTTGGGCCTTCGGCAATTCCAGCTTCGGAAGGAAGAAGCCGCCCCGACTCTCCCGGATATCCCCCCCCCCCCCCCCGCGAACGTGCCCGCGCCTGCTGCCGCCCCTCCGAGTTCGCGCCCTTTGCGTTTGATTCCGTTTGTAGGAGGCGCGCATCCTGTCCCAGGACAACCGCCTGTCTTAGGTGTAGCGCTCACCAAGATACTTGTTTCGCGTATTTGACGTAATCGCGTTCGCACAGCTGGGGAGGAGGAAAAAAAGAAAAATGCGGACGACCTTGCCAGTTCTTGTTGATTGGTACAACCTTGCTGAATGTTCAGAAGCGCTCTGTAAAGGCTGCTTCTATCTACGGCACCTTCGTGTCATTCTGTATTTGTTTGATTTCTCTGTCGGGGGCTTCGGGCAGCGTGTCGCCTGCACTTGCTCGCGTTTTCCTCTATATGCTTCCTGCGTTTCCATTGCCCGTAATGTACTACGTACTCGCGCTAGCTAACGCTTGTGAATGCGCAGGTCCCTGTTTTGATCGTCCGTTGGCGCGCTTTATTCAATCGCCTGCCGGCCTCATAAATGGAGGCGCACGATTTGTGACGCCGTGGCCTTCTGCCGCTCATTGCGCAGCCTGGAAAACACAGCTGCCTCCGACGTTCGCATTGGTGTCGCGTCGCGCCGGCAGTTTTTGCGGTCGGTTGGCGGAACTGCGCGGCCGAACGAAAAAGAGAGCGCCCACCAATGGCCTCGTTTATTTTCGCTTCGGCGCGGACGTAGCATACGCTGCCTCTCTTCCTTTGCCCCTCTCGGGGCGCTTCGGTATCTGCCCTTAACACCTGTTCCCCTTTGTTTCCCGTGCAGTTGCCATCATACGCGTACGGGCATGGCTTCTCGCGAATACGGTTTTTCTTTCTTTTTTTGTTTTTTGTTTCAGCGAAACTACATACGACTCGGAGGCCGCCATTTCTGCGTTTGAGTTGACAGGAAATGGGTGCCTATTCAAAAAGCAGTGCAGTCTGATAGTGCGTCACACTACGTCATCATCATCATCAGCCAATTTTATGTCCACTGCAGGACGAAGGTCTCTCCCAATCCTCGCCATCCTTGCCTGTCCTGCGCGAGCTACGTAGCGATACCGTATTCGTATCGCTCGGATCCCGGGACTTCTTCGTCTCCTCCCACAGAATAAATGTGCTGGCCTGTCCAGAAGGCAGTGCAGCATACCACAGCTTAGATACCCGCATATTAGTTGCAATAAAAAATATAATTGCTAGTGTTTTACGTTCCGAAACCATGATAGGATCAACGTTCATGAGGCACGCACCCCGGAGTGGAGGGATCCGGATATTTCGATCACCTGCGCTTCTTCAATGTGCATCTGAATTTTAATGGCACGAGCCTCAACAACATCTCGCCTCTATCGAAATGCGACCGCCGCGGCCAGCATCGAGCCCGCGTCCTTCCGGTCAGCAGCCGAGCACCGTGTCCCGCCACGGTGGTCTAGTGGCTATGGCACTCGGCTGCATTTCGATGGAGGCGAAATGTTGAGGCCCGTGTGCTGCGCGGTGTCAGTGCACGTTAAAGAACCCCAGGTGGTCGAAATTTCCGGAGCCCTCCACTACGGCGTCTCTCATAATCTTATCGTGGCTTTGGGAACCCCAGAAATTACTACGGAAGCCGAGCACCGTAGCCACTGTACCGCGACAGCGTCACTTGCATACTGCCAGTCCGCGTTAGCATTGTCCGGTGTGTATTAATATATTGTTATAGAACCAACGTTGTCGTCGTGCGATATCGAAACCGATGATTGAGTTGTCTACCGAACAAAAGCTCGAAACGAGTTTCAAAATGGTGATTAGGCACGTCCGAAAAATGTCGGGAAGCGGCGACCGTAGATTACCAAGTGGGGGGTTACGTAATTAATGAATAAGAAATAAAAACACCTATAAGACGCGCGATATATACGATAATGTGATCATGTGAGTGTGTGTATTTAGCGCGTAGTTCATTAAGTATAGGATTACTCGAATATGGAAGGAATAACTGCACTTGTTAGAGTCCCCAGGGAAATATATTTTATAGAATGATGGGTAATGAGGGAACTTTTGGGGAACAGTTCTTACGCTGGGTAGTCTCTGTTGCGCAAGGGGCGCCACTTTTTGAACTCGCGCATTAAGGACTTTGCTAGAATTTTGGAGAGTTTCTTTCGAGTCATTCGGTGTAGTGGCTTGCTTTTAGGCGTGTAGCCTATGCACGAATTCGTTCAGTCGATCTGTCTCAAACTGCGTCGCGCGACATACGGCGTTGCAGTGTTGTCACACTTATCTGCTTCATCAAACACGTAGCAAGTAACTGGCGGGGCTTTACGTGACAAAATTGCGACGTGATTATGAGGCGTACCGTATAGTATGATTAACTTTGACTATCTGGGGTACGAAAGCGTTAACTCCCGGTCGCGCACCCCTGTTTTTCTTCGACTAGGCGGCCTTCAGTAGTCTGGTGTGGCGAGCAGGTCATATGTTACGTTTTTAATCGAAGGTCACCTCCGTCACTCTGCTCGGGGCCACACATTGCTTCTACCTGGGTCCGTCAATACTTTCGGGGTCCTTGCTTCTACTCTGTAACACCGATATACGTTCGCACGCATAATTGAAAGGGGGCAAACGTAGTTCGAGTATTCCCCCTCCTCCTTTCTAGCGCGCTGGCACAGAAATCGAAACGCTCCGCCGGTGATGTATCGACGTTGCTTGGAGCCCGCCTTGGTCACCGTGGCGCCGTCGTCCGCCGCTGCCGCAGCAGCTGACATGCGACTCCCAACGTGGGCGGATGGGGGCGTGACGGTGGGGCCCGCCAAGGTCGTCCGATCGACCCGCCGTGTTTTTGAGAGCGCTTCGTTTGGTTCGCAGACCGTCAGCTGTTTTGTACGCAGTGCGCGCACCTTTCTGCACCCCGGGCAGCCTCTTGGGGGGCCGGCCGTGTGGCGCGTGTCGGCGTGCACGTACTACCGCTGCCGGATCCGTTAAACGCCGACGGTCGTGTTTCTCGTGTCCGCGATGGTTGCGGACGGGGCCCGCTTGGAAGAATACGGGCGCTATTTTCTTCGAAAGTCCGAGGTGTCGATACTAAGGCGAAAAGCGCCTCGCACGTCTCACGAGTCGAAACACGCGGTGTCGTTGTAGCTTAATGTAACATGCGGTGCATTTGGTGCATTTTCGTTGGAGGCGAAAATGGTGCAGGCCCGTGTACTGCGAATTTCAGAATGCGCTGCACTGCGGTGCATGTCCCATAACCGCGTCGAGGTTTTCCCACGTACAACCTCACCAATCATTATTCTTGTCACGTGAACATGTGCATGAATAGGTGTAAAAGTGCTCGGGGGCGGGGGTCAAATAATGGCTTTGATATGGGTGGGAGTCGAACCCCCTGTAGTGTCCCAACAAACGTGCTTCCCGGACACCATCGCGTCCCTTTGGCTCTGGCTGACGAAAGGCGCGCCCTTGAAGGCGAGGAAGAGACGGTGCTTTGGGGAACACGACAGCATGCGCACGTGGATGAATTGGGCCTAGTGCTTTCGCTTGCGTTCTCTTTGGCGCTAGCCAGATTGAGTGCTTTTTTTTTTTCTTCAGTGTCTAATGAGTCCACTACCTGCCGCCATTTTATTTGTTCTGACATCGTTGATCACCACCTAAACGAGATTCCCACGGTGGTACCACTGATCGTTTTTGTTTCGAAACGCCCTATGCGTGTGTATGTCACGAAAGCTGCCAAGAGGAATTAACTCCTCGAAAAAAAAAGTAAATTGAAATGCGTGAACCTAGCGGATTATGGTCTCCGTCCATCGAAGATGACAAAGGTGTCTTGAAAGTGTTAAACGGCGTTGATGAACCTTGGAAGCCAGGTTGGGGATGAGACAAACGAAAATGTAAACGGTGCCGGCAGTATCGCCCGAGCAGCTTTCTTTGCACAGTTGTAACGGCACGCTTGCTGTTATCTCCTGCTGCGATGGCATTCGAGAGCTCAACTACGACGTCCCTGCGAGACCTTGCTGAGGTTGCGCTCGCTTTTGATGGTGTCTGATCTTATCGTGGCTCTTCCTTTTTCCACATTTTTGTCCGTACATACGTTGAAACGCGCTCAACTTTTGTTTATGCTCCCATTGTTCTCTTACAGTGTTTACGTGGCGTGGTTCAGAACTCGTAAAGCATTGGAGAGACTTCCTCATTCGCCGGTTCCGCACCGATGCGCTCTGTTACAGCGTTCCGTATGACCGGCTACAGCTGTAGTGGATATGCGTATTGCTATATTAGGGGGATGCCACTGGTTTACTTGCTCGAGCGGAGCGGGGGAAAAGTCGTGTTGGGGACAGAATTTGAAGGCAGTTCTCTTGTTGTTGCTGTAACGTCGCCTAGCCCAACGTGGTGTTCAGATTCCTCGTAAACTTTATTTTCTAATTGCAAAAGTAATCGAGCGATAGAAATTCAGAGGTTGTGGCGCCAAAGTCGGCGACATTTCTTCCCTCCTCCAGTTCTTTTTCTCCTTTGGGTAAGGAGGCTGGTTCGTACTTTGCTGTTACATTAACATCCTGGTAAGGAAGTGCCTGCGTATTTCTTTTTCTCTCCCCCCCCCCCCCCCCCTTTTTTTTTTTTTCCTGGCAGTTTAAAGGTCGGAGCGTTGAACAGTCAAGTAGTTCTTTGGGACAGCATCGCAGTCAATGGAGCCTGCTCTGTCCGAGATCATTGACTGCAGGCGCGCCACTTTGGCGCCGAGGGTCTGTGTGTATTATGTTGGAGCGTTGATATCGTGGGAGGGTGTCATTTAGCAAAACGGTGCGCAAGGTTCGTTCGCGTGTAGTGTCGCTGATCTGTGTTGCCCAAGACACAGAAAGGCGCCCCCGGCGTCACCCCCGCGAATCGATTCGGTAATGTGCCCGGCGGGACGAAGAGGACGCGCCGTCCCGTGCGCACACTCTTGCGCCTCCCCTGCGTGCCCTCCTGTGGTGAAAACGAGACAGTCGACGTGCAGCGGACGCATGACGCGTAAAAACGGTGGAGTAAAGAATTCTTCTAGGCGTATCGAGCGAGCTACCGAAGCGGGGGCCACTGGCTCCCATTCCAGATTTTCTTTTTTTCGTACTGACCTCGCTTAATTTGCTTTCTGTCGTATTTGTTTGCGGGGTGCTACGTGCTTTTCTATTTGAGCTTGTTCGATCGTCGTGTTGAGTTGGAACTTAATGGAAAAACGAGACAACGATAGGAGTATTGACAAGGTCAGCCGAGGAGCAGTATTTCTTTCAGTCGCAATCGCGAAGCCACACGCGGCGACTCTCGTATCTTTCTGAAAACATTTACCTCAGTCGGTGGGGTGTTGTTTTCAGTCCTTTATCTGCAAGACTTTACTCGAACACCCTCAACCCTTAATCAATTTGTGACGTCAATCCACGTCGGGTTTGCTAGTGCTTTGGCGAGCGTGGTTTAGCGTGTGCGCCTCGCTCTCCTCTCAAATTCCTCCCATTTATGAAAAAGTGAATTCATATTCGTGGAGCGTATACTATCTTTTATATCACCCGCTGAGCTGCTCAGTGGTTATGATCCTCTGCTGGTAGCACGAGTTCGTAAGTTCTGTCTCCGGATGCTGTGGCGGTATTAAACGTTTTAATGCGCGCTAGAGTCAGGTGGCTTAAGTTACGCTGAGGTTTGTTCTAGTAACCCACTGTGCAGTTTCTGGACGTCAAACGCCGCTTGCTCTTTTTTTTTTTTTTTTGTTCCTCTCTCAGTCCTGGCGTTGCTGTAACTGCTGTAAGATATCGCCGTTTTCTAAAGCTGTCGGCAAGCCAGCAACCGATGGGGCTGTTCAATTTGCTTACAACTCATCAGGGGCTATCATTAACAAAAGAAAAATGGTGTACCTTAGCAAGAAGCTGCGTAATGTGATCTTTATAATGACGTCACGGCTTACCGCACCGTAATGTAGATGCATTTGTGGCCCACTTGCGTTGACAGCGCCAGAAAAACCAAACGTGCCGTGTGAACTAACGACACGACGGGCTTTGCCAGCTTTTCGGGGCTTGACAGCAGCGATTTCTGCGGCGATATCAGCGCACGGAGGAATCGCCGTGAATATCACAAATGCAGGGTGGCCCGTGAAAAAGCATACATTTGCCAGCATGGCTGTGGAACGTGCAACGAAAGCTTAAAGGGTCCTTGCGACACCAATGCCGTTTTTATCGCTTATTCTAGAACTGCGGCATGCGGGGATGCCGCAGCGAGAGTAGGAGGAGCGCCACCAGTCAAGTGGTTATAATTCTAGCTCAACAAAAAATCACATCCCGCAGAGTTTTTCTTGAACCGTGGCAACACACAACGGCGAATTTTATTACAGGGAGCGACAACAGTGGTGGGGCGTTGTTATTGGTTTGGCACGCCAATTCTCATTTTACATTAATTTGTCCTTGTTAGGCTGCGCGGTTGAGCACAAAAAATATACTGATTTCCCGGGATGGGGTCCTCGGCCCACAAATGCACGCTTTATTCGCGGTGGTTTAAAAAGCGTAGCTAGCGCCTCCTCTAGGCATAGTCCCGAACACGTGAAACTTGTTTACCTGTTTACCCACCGCCCTCAACGGAGACGTAGCCGCGCATGGGAGAATGGGGGATTGCGTGCGTGCCAGAAACCGGTCGATAGCAGCAGCGGTGCTGTGCTAGAGTGTACTAGAATATTTTGAGTGGCGCGACCGGAGCGGGCGCGCCGTGCAAACCGGTGTCCCCTCTCGCATGGAAAGCAGCGGTGGCGCTGGCGTGCCTAACCATTGGGCAGCGGGCGCGCGGCGGGCACGGCCAGCGTGGCCCGAGCTGTGGTGCTCATTCTAATTCTCTTTTTTTTTCGCGTGTGCGTGCGTGCTGTGCCATGCACATTGCAATAAATATTGTATAAACATAGGTACGGCAGCACAGTCACGCTGGCCGGCGTTTTCACAGATACATCTAATAAAATAAAATAAAGATCCGTTCGGTGCGCCTTGCAAGCATCTGATGCGCTCGCAGCTTCGTTGCACGATCCCCTCTCGCGGGGAGCGATGGAGGCGTTAATTTTATTGAAAATAAAGCAGTTTTTAATCAGAACTGCCTTATACATGATTGGCGTGCAGGAAAACGTCAGGCAGTGAATTACTTTGTGGGATATATTGCAAAAATCTGGCATAGGTGATGACGGCACATATTTTAGGATGGGGATAACATCGCAAAAACGCAGCCTGCACAAAATAAGAAAAAGAATAAGAAAAAAAAAACAAGGAAAACGTCGTAAGAGTGGAGGCACGGATGTCCGCCATTCCCGATGTTATACATATATGTGGAGAGTACGGGAAGAGAGCTCGAAATGAGCAACGTTAGTTTCAATCTGCTCTAGCAGGCCAATGTCGAAAACCGCAAGACCTTCTAGGTCTGTTTTATGCTGAGTACAGGGTCCCGTTTGGATAATACTGAACTGTCACAAGTTACTGCCCGGAATTACCAACTTCCTTATTCTCATCCTGTAAAATTATTGAATACGTCTCACAATTATTTAGCTAGTTCGTTACCGATAGTTATGTTCATATCGCAGCCATATCGTTCGTAAAGATTTCTTGAAAATGACCCAACTTAAATACCTCTGTAATTTGTTTTTGTATATTTTTGCTGCCGTAATTGCTCTCGTTATGTCAGGCGAAGTCGACGTCATTTTTTATATTTTAAGAGAGCAGTTTAACTGGTTCAGTGGCGCACCGACGGGGAGGGGGGGGGAGGGGGTTATCGGGGTTGTAACCCCCCATATGGTGCTAACTGTAACCCCATCTGAGGCCGACCTAACCCCCTCCCACTCCATAACTGCACCTGTGTCCTAGAAGAATGTGGCGCTAATGTCTCAGCAAAACGCCGAAAAAATAATAAAATAATCATCATCATTGGTGTTATTATTTTCTGCCATTTTATTTACTTTTTTTACACACGCAACAACTCTGTAATCGCATGCCCGGCCCTTCGTGAAAGATTGAACCCCCCCCCCTCTGGCAGAGATCCTGGGTGCGCTACTGAACTGGTTCCACATGTTTAATACTAATTCATAGGGTCTCAACCCGTCTACCTACTTTCTTCTTAATAGATGACCTTTTACGTATCTATAGATGCGTTCGCATTGACAGCATTACAGTGATTGTTCTCGTGAGCTACTCGTTACTTCTGAGTACTTTGGACTAGCGTTCGGAATCCGCTGTTATTTTTAAGACATATTAACGACATATTGATGGAAGTTATAACTTATTAGGGCACCATTTGAGATCGAATTATTAGCAGACTATTGCGTCCATCTTAACGAAATCAACAACTATGAGGAATGGACACATTTCTCCCTGGTGCTCTCATTACGGCATGTAGCTGAATGGAGATAAACCAGTGTTTATAAGAAAAAAAAAAAGAACACGATACAAGACCTTCTTTACTTACGGTTTTCAATCGGAATCGCTCCCTGGTATATCTGAATGCAAGTACTTAGGCGTCGCATTACTCACTCTCTCATTTGGAAAGGTCACACTATTCTCACCAGAGCGTCACCAGTCCGTAATTTTGGTTCCATTAGATAATAGCTAAAAGAAACATTTGCAAAACCTAATTTGTCAGTATACATATCGTTTTTCAGACCAGGACATGGACATGCATGCGCAGTTTGGGACTCCTGCATAAATCGTAGTACAAAGACCGGAGAAAATTTAAAGCGCAACGCCGTTCGCTACTTATATTCTAAGTAGTAGCGGAACTGACCTTTCGGACCTAATTAAAGAGCACCATGTATGAAGATTTTGAGTGTGCCAGAAAATCCAGACTGATTAAAATGTCTTTCCCTGAGCTGTATGCTTTACCACTGCGGTCGCAGCTGAGGAGACATCACCATACTAAATCTTTAATCCCTTTTAGTACCAAAACAAGTTCTTCGGAATATCTATTTTTCCCTCGCATCATCTCTGAATGGAATAGTTTATCTCTCACGACTTCGCACAGCACGGACCTAATTTTTCATAGAATACCTTAATTGATCCTTAAAGTTTCTTCACCACACTTGAACGTTAGTACCTAAACGTAACATTGTCACACTACACCCTTTTCATTACTCAACATTCTAAGATTTCTGAGCTATGGGAGTGAATGTATGGTTTCTTGAGTTTACCTATATTTATAGAAAACGAAAGTAACAGTGTGAATAATTATGCTTGGTACAGCATGTTTATATCAGGTACGTCACACCGAAAGGGTGATGTGAACACGCAGCAAAACAATATCTCACTTTTCACAAGTAGGCGATAGGTAGAGCCTTCTTTGTGTTTGAGTGAAAATGCCCATACCAAAAATGAGCATCGATATATAGCGTGCAGTAGAACTGCGGGCTGATTTAATACTATATTTGATGATTGCGATGCTCGCACGCTTGCCGTGTTCATAGGTAATAACATTGCGTTTTGAGCAGAAACCTTGGAAGTAAGCAGGCAAGCAATATGAAAAGATGCATCGATCGCCTAGCTAAAAGTTGATGAAGCTGCATGTGGCGCATCTGCTCAAGTGATCCATTCGCGCTTCATTATAAAACCAAAATAAACCTATCTACACCTGCGAGGCGCTCTCCCGGCGCAAATTAATTGCCATCAGGGTGGTAATGCAGTTCAGGTGTGATGAAACGGTTCGTTTTTACGTTCCTTTCATATAAACTCGCGCCACTCTTGCGAACATTTTTGTGAGCGCGCCGGCAAGCAGACACCCGCGAGGCGGGCCGGCCGTGCCGGCCGGCCGGAGCAACCAAGGCAACCAAGGTCTGACGACTGCAGCGCCGCCGCTGCGTTCCATGCGGAGAGGGCCACTCTCCGGCCGGCGGTCGCGCCACTCAAAATATTCTAGTACACTCTAGCTGTGCTATGTAGCGAATCGCCGGTGCACCTGAAAGTGCTTGTCAGGGACACAACACAAGCATTCCTGGCACAAGAAAACAGGAAATTTGTTTTTATATATATTAAAAACCAACTGCCTGCCTCTCCTGACACATGTGGCTCGTCGTCCCTGTGTGACAACTGTGTGAGAAAGAGCGGTGGCAAGGTAATTTGTGCACGCCACCTTGAGAAGAAACTTCCGGTAGCTCTGTATAAGAGTTGCGCACTGATTGGATGTAACCAAATTACGTCAGTGGGAGAGCGAAATGCGAAAGTGAACGTTCTTTTCAGGCCGTCTGCTCGTGTTTTGAAACAAACACCTAAAGCGCAAAAGGACATGGGACGAGACGAGACGCACACTGTCTCGTCCCTTGTCCTTTTGCGCTTTAGGTGTTTGATAGGAACCAAGCCCAACTTTATACACTTCGCGTTTTGAACTTCGATAATAACTTCAGTTCTCGTGCACCGATTCGTATAATGCTTTTTTTTTTTTTTTTTGCTACTTAGTCTTCAATTCTACACGCACTTCGGTGCTCCAGAAAGGCAGTGAAAAAAGTTTCGCAGGGCCTCTTTAAACTTCGCTTTCAGGATAATTAAGTTCGCTTGCACTCGTGTAGCTGGACTTTTAGGAAGAACGAGTTCACGAGGAGGGAGGGAACGAGAAATGACTCGTTTGACATTCCTATTTGATAGTAAGCCATGGTGACACTGGTAATAAGCTGTTATTCTGTGCCCCTGAACCTTTCTTTGTGGGGAAGGCCTAACCGTCGTTGCGTGTGGAATGTCTTGAGCGCACTTCAGCGCGATTAGCCGCCATGATGAGTGACAGGCGAAAACAAGGGCCTTTGTGGCGGCGCGTGACATTTTATGGACGTATTACATCGGCATCCCTATAAAGATTGCATCCGTGCCCTTGTTTTTGCCAAATCTCCGCCGTAAATGTCAGCTCCTGCGGTACCTTATTCTGAACAATGGCTCGCTTCTTGTTCTTGCATTCGTTCTATATATTCTTGAAGCGAGCTATTTCTTTCGTTTCTTTGAACTTCCTTTCTTCGCGCTCACGAGTGTATACGTGTACGTACAGTATGCGTATACGTGCCTTTACAGCCTCTGTATAGGCGCGTGACATTTGTAATGTTTGTTATTCGCTGTAGATTTAAAGACCAACTGTATCTTATCGCTTCGAAGTGAGTGCTGAAAGATAGTCACATAGTCACTTCAATCGAAGCGCACTGTCACTTCATTGACATCTCCTCGTTCACGCGTTTTGTGTCCCTCGTCAAACCCGGGCGGTGCGATCCACTTGATCGATCATATCGTGGCGGGCGTATATGGAGTATGCAGCTCGTCGAGCAGCGAGTGAAAGGCGCCGCGTGCGAACACCGGATGTGACAGCATGCTCGTGGTGGGAGAGGCCGATAGACAGCGCCCTGGACGTGCTTGCCCCGCTGTCCTAAAATGCCGTCGCCCTGCGGTGGCCGCGCAAAAGGGCGTTGCGCTCGCAGAGCCAGCTGCGCGGGGCCTCCCTCCGTGTCCTGGGCGCTGACGCGTGCGACTTCGACAGCTGAGCGCTCGAGATCTCGATCACGCCAGTGTGCGGGGAAGCTTGCCCGATGTCGTCATCGGAACCCGCGTGAATCCCTGGCGAAGCTTTGTGTTGTAGGGCGATTACCGCGTTACACTACAGTTATAGTCTGAATACGATAGGTACCCTCGCAGTGGGTCCGGGCTCTTCTACTGTACGCTCATTTTGTGGGTTGTTTCTATCTCGTTGCCTTTCTTTAGTGCTTGCCGGCTCCTCGTGCGCAAGCCACGTTGGAGAGCGTAACACTAATGGCTCGTGTTGTTGCCTGAGGGCGAGTAAAGCGGCGAGGGAGTACATGCTGTGCGAGGCTATTATGTGTACAGAAGTGCTGTGCTTTGTTCTACTCGGAGTTTATTGATGAATGTGTGGTGGCACTTGCAAGAAGGGCATTTTAAGAACGAAGGGCCGGGAAGCGACACATCTAGGCCCCGTTTGTGTTGTGCCTCGATCGAGCCGAATCGTATGTTCGGCGCCCGCCCGGCAAAGTCGACTGGTCCATGCGAATGACCATGCTCTGCTGGGATGCCGAGTGACTAGTCCGCTTCGAGAGTTTTTATCTTGTCTTCGGTTCATATGCAGAGCGCCCGTAATTCGATCGGTCGGCACATATATCTGCGGTTTGCATGTGGCGCGTGTAGCGTTGCGAAGTCTTGGACGGCGTCCAAGTGAGCGGGATGGGGCACTCCAGAGAAGGACCGGCGGCTCTTTTCTCACCGCGCACCCTGTCTGCCCAAATCGTCGATAAGCGCGTCGCCGCCTGTGAGCGCGCTGTTGGAGACGTGTGGTCGCTGCCAGAAACTTCATGACGGAAACCGCACACACTGGAGGAAAAGATCTGCTCGGCACATCGTCCGCATGCATGGTTCAGTCAACGCAATCTGAAACTGGCAGTAGTCAGTTGTAAGCGGGCAAAACGTTGTAGTAGCGAGTTATAAAGAATGGTCTCTCTTTAGCCTTTGAGTTCCGGTTCCTTTCAACTTGTATAATTTGGTTTGCTCGGGGCTCTTCCCCGCTGCGTCTCACAGCTTGCTAATGTATTTTGCATTTCTGTGTGGCTCCTTTCAATATCCCGAATTGAGCGACCTGAGTATCGTTCGTGCGATGCGCTGTTCCCGTGATCGATTTTCTGAGGTTGCGGAAACTGCGCTTGTTACGCGGAGTGCACTTTCTGACCACAACAGACATATCGGGATGGCGCCCTTGTGGCCGCCTTCGCTTTGTTTCGGTTTCCATCGCGAAGGACAACCATCGTTAGCGGCCTTCCGTTTGAACTTGACCTTATGTCAGTGCGCTGCCACCCCAAACGGTTCGGAAGAGAGAGTGCGAGCAGGGCCACTCCATGGTACGGGGAAGTAGACTTTCGGTGCGGAGGGCGAACGTAGGAGAGGAAAAAATAAAAATAATGTCGTGGAGTGTCTGGCGAGGACTGCTATTGGCACAGGCCCGTGCACGATGCAGTCAGTCCACCGCTATCCAAACACGCGTGTGCCCTCACTCGTGGAAATGAAGAGCCGCTTGCGCGCGCCTAGTTTACCGATTCGGCTGACGAAGGGACGGCGGGGATGAAAGCGGCCCGCTTACACCACTGTTTTTTCTGGGCGGCTGTGTTCCCAGCGAGGGAAAGTGGTGATAGCATTGAGTGTGCTTCGACGAACAAAGATCGCATCGCAGCGGCGCGAGTTCGCAAAGCGCTGCCAGGCGGCTGCCAAACGGCTGCCAAGTGCTACCTGAGGCTGGTGGCGCCGATGCGCGCTTTAAGCGTGACTTTCTCGACCACACGTTCAGGCATAGCTGTAAGGTATGCGACCGCTTGTGGTTCGATAACAATCTGACCAAGATCTTGAAAATCAAGAACGAGCAGTTCCGTGCCAACGCCATCGCCGTTCTGCAGAGGGAGTACGCCGTTTGCTCTACTTGCAAAGATTCGTTAGTGGTAGGCAAACTCCCCGCGATGAGCGTGACGAACGCCTCCCGCTACCCGCCGAAACCCGAGCACCTGCCCGAGCTCAACCCGGTGGAGGAACATCAGGGGAACCTCGAGTGGAAGGACCATGAACAGTGATGACGAAAATAAAAGATTTACATAACCTTAAGTCGACTCATGGCTGCTTCGCATACTACTCAGGGCTCCCTTTATGGGGAGATTTTTTTTTCTTCTTAGGATCAGTCCCAAAGCCGGTGGAAGATAGATAAATCCATGTGGCGCCCGATATTCTAGTGCTGGATGAACCATCATGAAATTTCAGCTCAGTTGTACACTTATACCCCTGTCACACTGGACGTTTTAATGTCATTCGAACGCAATGACATTCGCATCGAGTGACATTATTCCGCTGCTACACGGCGACATTTAACATCATTCGAATCGAATGAGTTCTGAAATCGAATGAGTTCGAGCAACTCATTCGCATTCGCAGTGGGACCGAACGTGTACTCTCTACCCCAGAGACAACGTAAACGTACGCGGCACTGAGCATTCCTAATTTGTGAAACGTCATGTGAAAATGGTATTACTTTAGGGCGTTTGCCGATATTCATCATTTTAAAAACAGCCAGGCAAGCCGTAACAAAATGTGTTTACTCTCGACATCAGCGGCGTCTGACAGTGACAGGCTTCGGTATTTCGCCACAGGATGCAATCGCGAACGCCGTTTGCTTGAGCGCAACGCTTATTACACTGCGTCTTAATTTAGCGTCTGTGTTTGTCATTAACGCGCTTTGCTTGCAAAAACAGTAAGTGAATAGTTCGGCTGCTGCAAGTCAGCGCCCCCTTTGAGCGCTGCCGTATCAGCTGCAAATTATATTCTGTTGGTGTAATTCAGTGAAGCAAAGCCCTGCGTTTATATTAAATAAAATAGGACGACTTTTCAGCCACTCTGCACTTACGCTCTGCAGCTTTTAGGTCCAGTTCTTTTGGAACGATCGCCACTGATATCGTAAACGAATGGCATTACTTCTTCGTGTGTAGCACAACCGCGGGTCGAATGACATTCGCTGCACCGAATGTCATTCGAATCGAATGACGTTAAAACGTCTAGTGTGACAGGGGTATTAAGCCATAGTTCCATAGCTCTGTTTTTGTTTCGACACCTGGAAAAAGCGTTTAATGGTCATGGCGCAGTAATTAATGACGCAGTTTGTCGGTGGTATCGTTGGTACCTTGCCATGCTTAAATGGACACTAACGTGAAAGGACAAGTGGTTTAGAATAATTTATTTCGAGAAAATGAATCTGTTTTTCTTTTGAAATCCGTGCCGGAGCTTCGAAACCTAATAATGTCAGAAGGCAGATTTCTTTTTTTTTTTTTTTTTGTATTCTCGCCTAATTCGCTCCATCAAAATGTTCTGGAACCCCCTATGTTAAGTCTCTGGCTTCTTTGGAACGCAATGTAGGTCTTTATTACCGGTAAATAGTTATGTAGGCCTTAGCAGACGCCGTCATATATCCGTGACGTCACGGTTTCTATAGTGCTGGAACTTCAAAGGTCGCTGCCCGTATACTCTTATTGTGCGTTTCCTAGCCTACCGAGGATCTTCTCGTCACAAGGTTGGTGTCTTTGGTGTTGTGAAAAGCTAACATACTAGTAGGAGAAAAAAAAATTTTTTTTTTTTTTTTTTCACTTGAGTGTCCCTTTAAAACGTCGTCAAACGTCCGGGCCGTCAACCCCTCCCGCGGCTAGATATCTATGTACGGATTTAGCTTCTGCCGTTGGACTTGAGTCGCAGATTTTTGTATTCCCTGCTACAGCGGCCACACTGCGAGGGGCCTGGTGGTGCAGCCGAATAGCGGGGATGATTTTCGCGCATGAGTCACGTTGGAGTTCGGCGATGCCGGAGCTGCCAAGTGCGATTTCGAAAGTTGCCGTGCCCGGGGCTCGCGAAGCAGCGAGCCACGTGGGTTTCTGTAAATGCGTGTCCGACGTCAAGTTGCGTCTTCTTCCAGCGGCACACTTGCGTCGACGGTGTGAGTCAGCCTTTGTGCTTGCGCATTCTCTGTTGTCACTGCGGAACGCCAGGCGATCCAGGTGGGTGCTGAATGCCACGGCAAAGACCACCATTCTGTCCGCCTGGAGTACGTTGGGGCGAGGCAGTTGTGCACCGCACTGCCAGTGAACACAATCTGCCCTCTTCATTCATTTGTATTTACTGTTTCTAAGCGAGCATGTATTTCTTACATCACACGATACTCAGAATTCAGCAGAGGTTTGGCGGGGTAATCACAAATCCAGCGGGAAAGAAAAAAAAAACTATTTACCAGAACGATATAGCTCGACAGGGTCGCTGTAAGTGTTAACGAGGCAAAATTGACATCCCTGCGACCAACAACTCGTTTTAAATTTAGCGACGTTGTGACTGTTGCCGACACTGCTCGCTCGTGAGAAGCACCTGCGCACTTTGCTCGTGACTCGAGTGTTATTGTCTCCACGGCGCTCTCTTGTAAGCGTACCACGGTGTCCGTTGAGGCGTGTGACAAAGAAGATTCGTTTTGTGCGACTGGTGTACACGGACCTACTGCGTAGTGTTTGCTAACTGAGGATCGTAGCGTGAACGCGCACTGAGACGCTTGACAGGCGTCGCTGTCGTGCGGGCAGCGAGCGCGCGTGAATACGCCGGACCCTTTGTCAAATGGAAAACACAGCGCGAGCGCTTTCGGGTCTCTCAGGGCCACAAGAATGCGGGTTGATTCGAAATGGCGTGATGCCTATCACAGTAAGCAGTGGACACAAGCGCCGAACGAATGCTACGCGTACGGTGCTGCGCAGACAACAGGGATGTCGTATTGCCTGACATCTCTCTCTCTCGTGCGTGTTCGCGCTTATCCTAACCTAACCAACATATACGGTAACTAACCTAACCGACATATATGCGTGGCCTGGACCGGCCGCGTAACTGAAGCACTGGTCGCTTAGAGCGAGAGACAGAAATAATCCAACAGTACATTTTATATTCTGATACCTTGTCGCAGCGCATCAAACGAGAAACGACCGCAGAAACGAGGCGCATTGGCGCTACGCTTCAGGGAACCTTATTCTGGAGGTCATCGTTGCGCAATATCCGCCTATATTTTCCATCGTAATCTCTCGCGCGCCCAGGGCTAGCGTTCTGCAGAAACGATGAAGTAATGCTTTTACGCGCAGGTATATTTTTCTCGAGCAAATGTGCGATGTAACGGGACTCGCGAGAGACGGGTTTCGCGGGGCTGTTGCTGCCTCTGAATTCGAAATTAACTTGCGAAGTGTTCTATTCTCTTTGTGCGTTCACAGTGAGGAAGCCTTCGAACTGGTTTAATAAGCACTCGGATCTATCATCGACAACGCTGTACACGTTTCGTTGAATCATAATTGACCCAATTCTCTTCAGCTGACTAAGCCTCAGTAGTTTGAGAGTATATACCTTGGATAACGAAAACCCGACTACTATGCGTCGCCGCGTGCCAGTTTCGAGAACTTCCAATGATATGCGCGACCTTCACAGAAACCGGTGCGCACTCTCGTAGCAGCCGCGGCTGGGAAATCCTGTACAGTGAAAGAGACGACGCGGGCTTGATGGTACTTCATCTTGAAACGATCTTGTAGCGCAAACAGGGCGCACTAACAAGAGAAGGCACATAAAGGCTGCGTGTGCTATGTGCCTTTCTTGTCTGTGTACCTTGATCGCGCTGCAACTCCATCGTTTCAAGCCTGTGCAAGCTGCAGCTGCTGCTGCCGTGAAAATGCCACTCGTATCGGGAAAGCCATATCCAGAAAATGGCCATTGTTCTTTCCAAGCGGTCACGGGCACTGCATTGTCGTTCATATCGCGGCTGGTCATGTGCGAACGTGATTGTGTGTTCGTAATAGAACGTTGTTTTGAGGCATTATTAGCCGGAGAAATATCTTGTTCAGCGAGCGACCAAACCCTGTGCAGCGAATACAGGCGCGGTGATCATTCAGAGGGAGACGCTTTGTGACATACGTTAAGTCGCCGAAATCTAGAGCGTCCGGACGAAGTAATGGCGCTGACGTTCCGGCGCGAAATAACTGAAGACACATGCACACATTTTGACCTTCTTTATTTCTCCTACTCTTTCTTTCCTCGAAATCCACGAAAACGGTGCTTTCAACGCAAGCTTTATTCGTTTCATTTAGTGTTTAACATTTGCTTCTTTTTGACAGCCACTCTGTTGGGCTTCGTGCCATCGTGTCTTCAAACAGCCGACCTTTGTAGCTTGTAACTTATTGAACGAGCTTCTTATAAAAGCCTCACAATGGTATTGTAATTAAAATAGACCGTAGTGCTTTAATATTGCCATTCTCCATAATTTTATTTGTTGTTGACACGTAGCTGGCAAGCTGGAGTGTACGTTGGCCTGTCTCGCTGCCCTCACTGCTGTGCTTGTCGATGTCAACTTGCCCGGGCCGATCTGTCGTCTGCCCCTGCAGTGCTTGAGGGCGTGATTGCGGCGTTCCCAATCTACAGATAACATTGTTCGACTCGTGTATTTGATATCTGGCCGCGAAGCCACCTGAAAGCGCTCTGCTTATGCCTAAAGAAATAACGACTTGCAGTGCTCACTAAAGGATGAGTATTACAGCGAGGCATTATTGCACGAAAGGCTTTGCTAATTAATAACTTGTCTCTCGTGAGTGTGTGATCACGTGTTCGGTTCCTGCCCCAGTGGTCCCATTCGGCTTGGACCCGAGTTTAAAAGTGCATGCTCGCGTGCTTGCACGTACGCATCGAACGAATCTTGTTTGGTAGTAATTTAGAGGGGTGTTACTTTGTCCGCTTTGGTATTCGTAGTACCGGGACACACGCACACGCACATATAGCGACTGTCTTTTTATTGCGCGAAGCTCATTTAAGGTTGTCCCGTCCGCTTTCTCTTTTCTAAAAAAAAAAAAAAGCAAAGATCCTTACTTATGTCAACTGGAGCCTGTGAAGTTCTTGTAAATTCACTGCTACAAAGTAGCATCCAACTACTTGTTTGTGTGTTTGTACTCGGTAGTGCATACTTCAGGGTCATTCCACGACAAACGGCCCAGACATAGCGCTCCACTCTCTGCAATTCTATTTTAAAAATTTGTCATTAGTGCGTCATTTACTATCGTGACGTATTTTTGCGAGAAAAAAATCTTTTCCTTCCGTTACAGTGATTTGAATGTTGCTGTAGTCGGAGAAACATGGGTTGCGAAAAAATCCTTTAGAGAATACAATACTGCACAGAACGTTTTGAATATCGCCTTTTTGCGAGAAAATGAATAGTACTTCTTATGCTTTTTATTTTTCTTTGGCCGCCGCAGCTTTGTCTAACGATGTGCTTTGAGGTGCTTCAATGCTTTTTTGACAAGCCTAATGCTTTGTATCCAGCCACGAGATTTAAACATGCCGTAAGACCCTGTAGAGTTTATTTTTAAAAATCCGCATAAGATGTCTCAAAATTGCTGTTTTGCTTCACCGTAAAAGGATAAGAAAGCGCTATTTCTTTTCTAGCCAATGGGCGATATTCAAAGCGTTCTATGCAGTATTGTGTTATTGAGAGCACTTTTTCGCAGCCTGTGTTTCTCCAACTACGGCAACATTCCCCCCACCCCCAAATCACTGTAACCGGCAGAAACCTCTCAAAATAGCAAATGGCGCACTGAGGTGGTTGTACACATTTTTTTGGGATAGAATCGGCGAGAGTCGAGCGCAATGTCTGGGACGTTTGGTGTGGAATGGCCCTTCAGCTACTTGGTTACGACTGCTGATTGAGGCGATCGCAATGGGAAGTATTTCATCCCTCTGCAAGGTTATGTTGCCTCGACGACTGGAGGAGTAAGCTATCGTTTCCACACAAGGCGGGCTGTGATTAGCTTTGGCGTCTTGTATCAGTGACGCGTTGGAACGTAGCCTAATGGACTGTTTCGCCGAAGTCGTTTGATTGCTAAGAGGACCGACATTTTCCGCACTTAGCGTGAAGCGCACGAGATCTTCCGTGCGTTTTGTCGCAACGTGGTGGTGGTGTGGGCAAGGCCTTCTCCGGGACCGCTGAGTGCTGTGGCGCCACCTGTCCGCGTGGTGGAGACTGCTTGATTTTGACTGTATAACCTGGGTGTGTGGCGGTGCGCTTGCGTACTTGTGGAAACCGTGTGTGTGTGTGTGTGTGTGTGTGTGTGTGTGTGTGTGTGTGTGTGTGTGTGTTTTCTTTTTTGCACGAACCAAATACTGGAACGAAGAACCATGTGTGTGTGTGTGTGTGTGTGTGTGTGTGTGTGTGTGTGTGTGTGTGTGTGTGTGTGTGTGTGTGTGTGTGTGTATTTTCCTGTGGCGTTTAAACACCTGCCCTGTATCAAAAGGGATTAGAAACTCTGACTTGACTTTACGTCCTGCTCTCCTTTTTTCCTCGGCGATAGGGTTGTTGATTACGTTGTTCGAAAAGTTGCACTGTCGTCTGTGTTAGCGTTGGCGCAGTTCCATTGCGTGCTTCGTTCCTTATTTATCTGTGCAGCTTTTGTTTTTCCGTGAACGGCTCGCTCGCGCGTGAAAGTGCGTACGTAATTGTGGCGCCGAACATTGACCATCTGGGAGGGTGATTCGCGCCAATCGTTAGTTTCATATGGTGACGAAGCACGTCGGACGCACAGAAGTGAAAGTACAAAAAAAATAATAAACGTGCGGTCATGTGGGGGGGAGGCTCTCCCTCTCCCCATGTGTGTGTGTTTGTGCGTCTGATCTGTATTTGTTGATGATGGGGGCACACAGCGCCACCAAAGTTTGTGCGTACGTCACACCGCCATGGCATGCCACTAATCCAATTTCGAGATATTTCGCTTCAGGGATGGTCCGCATTAATCGAGTTTGCGGTGACCCGGCTCGCATGCATGTGTGGGGCTGCTTCGCCGGTGACGTTTCATTTCGTGTGAGCTGTCTCGTTTGACAACGCGGGAAGCTTTGGCAGGTGACGCAAGCTCGTCTGCGCGCGTCTCTCATTGCGCGGCCTGTAGCCGCCAACCGTTTGAGAGTTAGCGGTCAGGCCCTGTGCGCGTAGTGGCAGTCGTCGCTGTATTCGCACTGCTTGCAACCTCTACTTTCGATGGAGCGGTAGAGAATAGGAAGAAAAACGCGGAATTATGTTCTCAAATGGTAGATAGATGTCTGCCAGAACGCGAGGTTCACTGTGAAAGATCACGGGTATGACGTGAGCGCATTGACGCAGTTTTTGATTTCTGAAGATGTCACGTTGCGGAGACACATGGAAGGGGCCGAGGGCGGTCGCCGCCCCCCTCCCTAACATTTTTTTCTATAGAGGGCAGGCCCCCGCCGTCCACCACCGTTTTCGGCCGTTTACGCTGAAATCGCATTTCTGTCAAGAATTTTCAAGCTATTGGTTGTGTGGTGCTGTGCTTTCCAAAGCATTGGACCATACAACCACGCGGGTTTTGCGTTCTGCGCAGGCTTTCAGTACTTCCGAAATATCCAACCATTTCTAAAGTGTGTATCAATGTAAAATGAGCGGGGATGTGAATATGTAAAATCTAATACGGCTAAAATGAATTAAAGCATTATTAGTAAATGTCATTAAAATTACTCATTAGAAATACAATATGTAGTGTAAATAAATAAGAATCGACAAATATTGAGAACAAATAAATAATAAGCCCAACATACAAAAACGACAATACTTGCCCCTCCTCCGCTCACAAAAACGTTCCGGAGTCCCTGGCTTAGCCCGACGTTCAGCGTGCTCGCACGTTGTCTTTGTCTCATTTCCTATTTTAACAGGGTGGCACTGTCTGTCCGTGAACATACGAATGTCACCAGCAGCCGCGGTTGTTTTCTGTCAAATGAGTGAAATCGCATTTGGCGCCCGATTCTCTGCTATCCGGACGCGTGGCGCCACCGTGCGTTTCTTTTCATTACCAATGTAATCCACTGTATCGCTACCTCCTGGGGTTCTTCCATCGTAGTAAAAAAAGAACTGCGTTTAAACGCACATAGCGTACAAAAACTGAGGTTTGTGCCGTTGATTCGTTTTCGCGAGGTTTTTTTTTTTTTTTTTTTTTTCATTGCTTCGCAATCACGTCTTTTAGTTCATCTGGAAAAGGTGTGTGTATGTGTATATGAACCGTAATGTGCATTAAGAGATGAAAGGACAAGACGTTTGTAATCGCATCTTGTTAACCAAAAGTTGAGCTACTGCATGCTTTAGTTCCCATACCCCTCGGCAGAGCAGGCACACAGCCATGTTTATTTTCTTATATCGTGAACAAAAGATAATACGGTTAAGAAATTTGGAGGAAAGAACGGCGTGAAGCGCGAAACCTTTTATCGAAGTAGCGGCGCTTGCAGAAAAAGTAGTTGCGTGCTCTCTGCTAAAAACGCTGCGGGATTCTACGGTGCGGTTTAGAAATATTGGAGCTTGCGGTCTGTGCCACTTGTCCTGTGGAGGAGGAAATGCAATTGGAAGTGCGCGCCAAGGGGCCTTCAATACAATCCGCCACATAGGAATGTATTTCGGATGTACTTTGCGGCGTCGAGGCTTCGGACACTGATGCCACGCCATAAGCACGTTGACATAGCGACGAAGCAAAACTACACGAATGTTGAGCGCTTTTCGGCCACGATAACGGCGGAGCGGCGTGCCCCATGTCGAGTATTCGTCGGATGCTGCTAAGTGGTTGCCGTTTTACGTCTATCGTGCTAGTTATGTGCACCGGCGCTGCAGGCGCTACATTGGCGGATACTTCCTTTCACAAGGCACGTCTTGAAGGTTGTAGCGAGCGTTGTTGCCTAGGCCGGTGGCTGAGCCGCTTGCGTCGCAGGCGTGCGCTGGACCTGGGCCAAAAGCGAAAGTTAATGGTGTCCGTGCAGGTCCGTGGTGGCGCCTGCCCTCTCCTCGACTCTGCTTCACCCAGACGGGAGAATGGAAGGGGGTGGGCGAGACGAAAAGGGAGGAAGGGGGTGTTGGTTGCGCCGCCGACGTCGTTAGCGTCATCGCTGGCGACGCCGCTGGTGAAGCAATCCGATATTCTCCGAAGATCTCGTCAGAATATCGGCGGGAAGGGTCGTTGTGATGGACGGCACCGATCACGTCTCGGCATCTGAAGCGGCGCGCCCGACATTTAATAAGAAAGGACCGCTACTTATGTTAAGAAAATAAAACTATATATTTCTGGCGTCACGTGCAACATTGTATTGGCTACATACCGTGCTCTTCATTAGAAATTAGTAGATCCAGTACACTAGTTGGCGATGACGACGTCTTCGTCATTAACGTGTGTTTTGTTGTTCATGACGCTTTTGTTAACACAGCACTTAGTGACTGTCCATTCTGTTGTCTTCATACGATGCAGTCATAGTACCTTCATGACAGTGTAAGACAGATCGTACGGTGTATGGCCTTGTTAGTATTTAGGCTTTATTTAAATGTGTTTTACTTTGTGTGGCAAACATCTAGTATTTTATGTTAGCTCTTGAATGTTGTAAATACACACAATGAACATATATGTTTTGTTTTTATAAAGGCATACAGTGTTGCCTAGGTGCTGGTTTTCTTTGCTATTGTATGTACATTTTCATGTTTCAGAAACACGGAGAATAACGAATAAACTAGAGATGAAATTAAGGAGCGTGCAGTGTGCAATGGAAAGAAAAATGATAGGTGCAGCGCTAAGAGATCAGAAAACGAGCGAAGTGGATCAGGGAACAGACAGGAGTAGCTGATATTCTTGTATCAATTAAAAGAAAGGAGTGTACCTGGACAGGACATGTCATGAGGAGGACAGTAAGAGCGACTAAATGAATACCAAGAGAAGGAAAACGCAACAGAGGCAGGCAAAAGGTTAGATAAAGCAATGAAATCGAGTAGTTTGCAGGTGTAAAATGGAGCCAGCTCACTCGGAATAGGGCGGATTGGAAATTGTTGGGAGAGGCCTTCGACCTAGGCTGCTGATGATGATGCGCATTTTCATGTCTTTATGCTACTTGCAGTTCTGCTATCAATTGTATATTTGCATATATTATCTTCATATTATTATGTTTTCCATCATTTTCTTGCCACAGTATTTGTGCAGCATTTGCCTGAAGCCTCATTTAAAACTGTTTTCTACTGTCGCACCTTTTAGTCATCACTGGCTTTACTGCTGCCTTCCTTACTGTAAAATGTAGGCTTAAATAAAGTGTTCACCTTAGTATTAGAAGGTCATAGTACGTAAAATTTAAAAAATGCACATGCTACCTTTATCTGTGATGCCTGTGCCCAATTGGTCTCGAGATCGACATGTAGATGGCAACACTATCACCGCGTGAGTGCATAGGCGTTCGCCGGCGCGCATTAAAATGCACACAACTGCGCTCTGTTATGAGCGGTTTGAGGCAGTTGTTAGCTAAATAAAAGCATCGGTTGCAGTCATGTGGTAATACATGCGTCCTTCAATTCCACGTCAGTGCAAGAATCACGCAAAACGTTTTTATTGCTCGTGAAGGAAATGTGATATGCCATTCAACGGGGCACTGACGTCACCCAGCCTCGCAGTTCGACTTCCTCGGCGGTTCTCTCCGTCTGTTTTGGTTTCGCAATACTTAAGTTGTTTTCTGTCTACAATATTGGCATCGCTGTTACATTACTGAAAGAGTTCAGTGTATTGTGTTCTCACTCATTTTTGCAACAAAAAAGGACTGTTACTGCGCATTGAGTTGAAGTAGCAGCTTTTGTACTCCGCTGTATTAATTACACGCATGCTTGCGTTTAAATGCCATGCATGTCATGTTGCATGAAACGGAAAGCAGTTAACTGGCACATGCCGCTTGAGTACTATCACGATATTTGACAGACGCCTATCTTAAGTAAACGTTTTAATACTCACGCGCGTCGCTTTCTTTGCATGATTAGTTGTGTGACCGTGACAAGAAAAGATTTATTGTTTATGCACATAAAAAAAAAAAAAGATGCGTTCTTCTAGCGAAAAACGTCTATTTTCCGTCATGCTCACAATCACATAACGTGAGACGATATCCCTGCAGCCCTGCATTTACAAGTTGATGTTTCCCGCTTAACTTATTGAGAAGGACGCTAAGTGCGCTTTGCCGTATACCGTATTTGCACTCCCTGTCCCGCCCGAGCCAGCTCGCCGGCGTGCGCGCACGGACAGGCTTTGGACAGCCATGTGGCCGCACCCTCGCCGCACAGGCGAGCGCAGTCATACGCAAAAGGGGTTGCGAGTGCGATGTCCCTTTTAAGTGCGAATGCACTTCTTAAGCGAAGAAGAGTGGTTCAAATGAGAGGAAATAGGCGCATGTTTCTGCATTCCGTGAAGCCCGACCCACATGCAGCGCTTTTGCCGCCGTTTTCTGGCGTTGCGTCTCTCGCCGTCTTCACAACGTCGCCGAAAGCGAGGGCGACCAACCACACGACGAGCGCACACACCGGCGCCAGCCCAGCGTCACACAACGTGGGCCGATGAACTTAATGTAGGACCACGGAAAGCAGTGTGCAATGTGCGCCACTGGAACAACAATAAATATTCACGATTACAGCTTATATGCCTTACTTGAAGTTCCGCAGTGCACAAGACAATCATAGCATTGCAAAAGAAGCACACTGTCCGCAAAAGTTCTTTTTTGTTGTTGTTGTTGTACTTGTGGCGGCACCTATGGAGATAAAAGTGAACCAGCAAACTCAAAATCGATGGCTTCCGAGACTCGCGCTTATCTTTGAGGCCTAGCTGCCGAAGTAATTGAGAATGGTTCTCGAAAACGGCGTAATGTAATCCCGTGTGCGTTGCTGTCGAAGCATCTGTAGACAAACATGAGTCAAATACAAGCGTCAGTTGGGATCTTGAGGTTCACACAGTTCGCGACGATGACTGAATATATTCGAGGCGGGCCGTGCCCGCTTCGGCGAGGACGCCATTTCTCCGGCGGAAGTCGCTTCGAGCCGCGCGCTGATTGGTGTCCGCTCACCCAGCAGTTTCCGGCGTCGGCGCTGCAGCGCGGCGGCGGCGTCAATATCTGGACGGTCTTGATCTCGGCGTTTCGGCTGCCGTCACTCTCAGCGTCGACGCAGAGTGACGCCGGAGAGAGAAACGCCAGAAAACGGCGGAAAAAGCGCTCCATGTGGTTAGCACGAAAACTCCGCCGGCATCCGCGCTCCTCCTCCTCTCCCCTAGCAACGGCGCGAGGAGCGGAGAGGAGCGTCTGTAGCAACGGCGCAGCGACGTCACGCCCCACGTGACTGCGCGCGCTCCGCCCTCCGCTCCGTGGTTGCGCGCGCCCCGCGCCGGCTCCGCACCGCTCTCCGCGCCGTGACGTCACGGCGCGTTGTGCAGCTGGCGCCTCCGCGCCGGCTCCTCGCACCCTCTCCGCGCAGCTGGTGTGCCTCTCCCCCGTTAGGTTTGCACTCACCCTCGGCCGCCGAATAGGTGCTGATCTGTAGTGACGTGTGTAGTGTGTGTATGTGTGTGTGTGTGACGCACTCGCGAGGTGCATTAATGCATCATACGAAAAGCGTGAAGTGTAAAATAAATAAATAATACTTCATATATAAATGTGTGTGTGTGTGTACAAATGCATCATGACAACAACACTTTAAATCATTAATTACACTTAATCATCATCATCAGTAAAAGTGCTTTGCACTTAAAAACGGCCAGACCTCCGTGGGTCGGCTGGCGCATGCTCTCTCGCTGCCGTCTCCTTCGCTCGGCTCTGCAGTTTAGTCGCGCGCGCCCCCTCATAGCATCACCCCGTGCTTCGCACTTCCTCATACTCCCCTTCGGGGAAATGCGGGTATTTTTTCTGATTCTTTTCTCCGGAAGCCCCTGGAGCCCAAAGTACGGTCACTAGAATAAAATCGCGCGAGTGGGGGCGACGAAAACGGCTGAAGCAGAGGTCAGACGAGCGCGGCCTGTATCCGTCGCTCGAAGGGCGCATGCGGTAACATCGCCCCTATCGGGACACCTGCCGTCGAAGCGGAGAGGAAACGCCCCGCCCGTCTTTACCGAGCATGAAAAGACGCGACGGAGGGGGGGTGCTGGTCTGCCGAGATAGCGCTGGCGCGCGCTATCTCGGCAGCAATCAGCGGGCAGCTCGTAAACTCCGTGCTGTGCTCTCAACGCAAAGAAACTGTGAAAAGTGTCCCTGGAGCAGCCGTATTCTCTTATACCAGCGTTTTGGTCTGTTACGCGAGATCGTATCCATAAGAGTTACCATATACCTTGTGCGTTACATTATACATTATTTCGAATGTGTTCGCGAAATCTCCGCGTAATTTGCGCATCCCCTTTTTGGAGCTCTAAAATCCCGGAAAAAAAAAAAAGAGCTCAAATTACGCAAGTAAATACCGTACTTGAAGTGCACAGCAGCAACCAAACTGAAATGACTGTGCCGAGCCGGAGGTGCAGTGATGACATAGTGCGCTCACAACACAGGTGCTCAGTGATTTTAAGAAAGAGCAAAGACTGTAGCGCAGAGCCAAATAATACTATAACTAATACTTTTATGCTTAGATAAGCATACATGCCAGCATTCAACACTGCACCAGTTCGGGGAACAAACATATTGAAGGATATGCATGACATACGTGGCCAGACAACGCAAGCAGACAACGCAAGGAGCTATCCACACTTTGGAGCTTCGTCCACTCGCCGCTAGGCACTGACTGTGTTCGATCTCAAGGCCAATAGATAGGCAAAACATATATGCAGCCAATGGAGATTGCCAACATTTGATACACTTATCTGTGATGTCTATACCTTATGGATAGGCAAAGCGTATGTGCAGCCAAAGGAGATTGCCAGCATTTGATTGGTAATGCTTACATTGCGTATATTTCTTACAGCCCTCTGGAAGGATGGCTTTTTAAGTCAGCAGTAGGGATATTTTCTATATTCAAGTTAGTTCTACACATGATAGTCTAAAGTGCCTCACTTTGCTGTTGTGATAATATTCCCTGAAATATTTTGCATTAGTTAAATATTTGCGTCCTTGCTTTTTATGTGCAGTGCCGAGATTTTGTAAAGGCGGGTGCATTCAAGGGTTTAACTCCTGCTGATGTCGTCGCAGCTTCTGACATCACATTCTGCTGTGTATCCAATTCTCATGCAGCCAAAGAGGTGAGTAAAATTTTGTAGTTCTTCCTTTCTGCCATCTGAATATATCTACTCACCCAGTCCTTTTAACTTGCACACTGTACACAGCCTCCTTGTACATAGCTTAACCTCTTTGAAAGGGCATCTTGTCACTGGGAAATGGTAATTAGTTCTCTACTACAAAGGGAGCGCAAACACCAGTTTGAACTGCCCCCTTGATATTGCCAGTGAAATAGGGAAGAAAAATTAAGGCGTCAAAGCGATGTTACCTTGTTGCCATCCTTCCATTCAACTAGCTTGCTGTCCCTGCCCAGCCACTAAATACTTCTTACAAACCTTGCACGTCAAACTTTTAGAGACCATTTTTGGAAAGCGAGCATCAAGATGACGCTTCACAACTTTCCACGATTTGCTGACTGACATTAATTTGCTTCTTCCTGACGCCTCTGCGGATTAAACTCTCAATTGAGTGGGCAGGGTTGAAAGATGCATGTAGTTGACATTGTAACAATAGCGTAATTTAGCCTCATGTTGCATAAATGCTCTGCTTCATGCATTGTGCTTTCCTATGGTTATGTAATAGTGTTGATGTGGAGGCAAGCAAAGTTGTACATCCATCTAAGGATTGCAAGCATGTCAGTAATAATACTACATTGAATACACGTGCTGTTTCGTTTGCGATGTCTTTGTTACAAGCTGTCACTCTAGCATCGCCAGTGCAAAGCTGGTGAAGGCAATGACAGCAGGTTAGGTGATTTGTACACAAACAGAGACATGTTTGGAAAACAAGACAACAAACTTTAAGATGGTGATAACGTGGGAAATGCACTCAAACACTGCACTTACAAACAACTAACAAACATGCATATAATATCAATCTGCTTGCAAGAGGCAGGTATTTCAAAAATTAAAGGACAAGTAAGGAAGTGAATGCAGACCATAAATTAAAGCTAACAGTTTACAAGAATGTAATTTATAGTGGTTGGGGACGTGAAACTTCCAAAGTAGAAGCAGAGGAAGCATTGAGGAAGCATGAGATGACCGGAAGCATTGAGTTTCTGACAATTGGAAACTAGAAGTCACAGAGAATTTTGGCATGACTGCGATGTCAACGGGGTGGGGTTTCTGTACTCTTGTTCAGGGGCTTGGCTCTTGAAGGCAATCTCAAGCAGGTGGAATTAACTTGAGGTTGGAGTCCCGATGACTACGTTGAAGATGGTCGGACGTGTCCCAACTAGACCATTGGCTAACTTTAGGTCGCCAGCTGATACAAAGCCATACTAGAGATTTCTACAAGGGATACTTATCATTTGCTTCAACACAATGTTCACCAAGTGACTGTACTGAAATGCATGGTGATCCACAAAGGGGGGGGGGGGGGCATTGATGACATCATAGACTTGTGCCCCACAGGAAAGCTAGTTTAGAGAACATGCATGTGCCTTGCAGTAAAAACAACCTATGAGGTAATGGACATCCCCACAAAGCAAATGGTAGAGGTAAATATTGTATCTGACTTTGAGAGGGGAGAAAAATGTAGCTGGACAGAATGTGTGATGTATAGGCAGATCCTCTATATATGAATTATGCGAAAAGAACAGCAGCACCATGAAAAATGGCAGAGGTTGGTATAGTGGGATAAAATCTGGAAATTGCAGACATACAGTGGACAGGGTGTGCACATGACGAGAGTAATTGGAGATCAGCAACAAAGTTCTTTGTTCTGCGGTGGATATAAATAGGCTGCCACTTCTGAAATGGATCACTTCTGTGGAACTTTCTTTTGCATAAGGTGTTTTCAATTCTACACACATTCACAAAGTTTAATGCATTAAAATTCCAGGGCAGTAAAAGGTTAGTTGAGAAAGAAGGAAATTGCACCAACGCAGTCGTGTATAAGGTAACTCGAAATTTATTTGCTCATTGCTACCATAAGCCCTTTATCATGACAGTTTGGAACTAATGTTAGTGGCATTAGTAATAGAAGGTAACCATTGAATAACTCTCATGATGCTGTCCAGATGGTGTTTGGGAACTGTGGCGTTTTGCACGAGATTAAAGACAACAAAGGCTATGTAGAGATGACGTCCATAGACCCTGACACATCGCAGGACATATCGGAGGTGAGTCCTTCCGAAATATCACTCTATGAGATGTTAGGCAAGTCGCATTATGGTCTGCCGCACTTTAGCTGGTGCACATTTGTTTCGCTAGTCTAACTCTTGCACATTTTTTGTTCATGTTGTGCACTACATGCAACCTGCCCACTGTTGCATTTTCGATACTAATTAGATTTCATCCTTCACAGTTTCTTCTTAAGACAGAGTGCCAAATTCAGCAGTGTGTGTGTGTGTGTGTGTACATGTGCTTGTGTGCATGTGTGTTTATGTCTGCTTATGCAGAGGTTAGGCAATAAGGGGTGTGGCTTGAACATTCATCTATTGTGCAGCCTAATGAGCATCACATGTGCCGCATCGGGTGCCCTAGCTCAGCAGCCCTGTCAGTTTGGGCTGTGCTGCACACAATCAGTCAGGACATTTATTGGCGTCACGCTTGCACGTAGGCTTGTGCCGTTTCGTCCAGTAAGGCCTAAACTGTGCTTCACTCCTGATTGCTAATGTAGTCTAAGAGCACATGTGAGGGTTATGTCCCGTATAACTTGCTGCTTTCCACACCTGGTTGCTAACACTAAGCAGTACCATTTTGTTGTAGTAGGCCACTAAAGTTCCAGTTTATTCAGAAAGCACTTAAGACCAAGATGTAGTCCGGCATTTTCAGTGCACCAGGCTACCCTAACCTAACATCACCAACCTGTCCAGCATCCACAGTATGACGTACACAGGCTCACAGCGGCAGTGGTCAGCTGCTCTTGTGGAGCATGCCCACCCTCTCTCTGCCCAGAGTATGCATATAGCCAGGGTCCTTCAATGTTTTCTGGTCACGAAACTCCGCCGTCACTCTATGGGAGAGCTTCATACGCTGCCCAAAACTGCCGCGACGCGGCACCACTGCGCCACAGAGGACATCGTTCGGGCTGCTCGCGTACTGAAACGCGTGCGCACAGCGAGACAAGCTGGTGGATAAAGTGTGCGTACGTGTCCGAGTTAGCCAAAATGCTGTAAGACGACGATGCCCAACACGTGTTGCGTGCCGGGGTGCCGTTCCGGCTACAAAGGAACGACCGAAAAGGTGTCGTTGTTTTCTTTACCATCGGACAAGGAGCAGCGCGAGAAATGGAAGCGGGCCATACCGAGGCAGGAAAGTGGCGACTTCAACTTTCAGTCGAAATATACACGTGTGTGTGCAAACCATATCGACACTTCAGACATTGTCACTTCTTTCTGACATTGATGACAATATCAGCATCGATGACTGGAATATATTAGCCCCTCGTAAATAGTTGCGCATTAAAAGAACCAAAATAACTTCTGTTGTCACGTTTTTGTCGAAAGCACGAGCGGCGTAAGTTACTGGTTTACTGTCTCTTCTATCTGAGACTGCTTATAAAACAATGGCCTAATTACAATACACTGTCAAATGTGTTGGACCTTACTCTTCACGTTCAAACTAAACGCCGCACCGATTGACTTGCGGGGTTTCACGTCCCAAAACCAGCTGTGATTATGAGACACACCCCGTAGTGGAGGGCTCCGGGGTAATTTTGACCACCTGGGGTCATTTAACGTGCACCTAACTCCAAGTACACGGGCTTCAACATTTCGCTTCAGTCAAAATGCAGCCGCCGCGGCCGCGATTAGACCCGCGACCTTTGGATCTGCAGCCAAGTGCCATAACCACTAGACCACCGTGGCGGGGCAAACCGCCGCACCAAAGACTGCTATGAGGTTCGTATTACATACATTGTACCCAAGGCTCGTACTGGAATGTAATCAATCTGTCGAGAAATCTGAAGCGCACGGAACAGCTGTTTCCTTTTCTTTTTTTTTCATAATGAAAAGAAGGCATTCTATGGAAGCAGTTCTTTCAGTAACTAGTTTAATTTAATTGTTTGGGTTTTCAGTCAAATAAAATACCACCAGGAGTCTGATACTGTTCACAGTTTAATGGAAATTAAGCAGCCGTGCTGTGCGAACCATCTGGCCTTATGCGCAACTTGGCGCAGTCGAGAGGTTTCGCCCACTTGCGGGCGAATGGACGTGTATCAACTCGCATGTTCGCCTCTTTACAAGTGGCACAGCAGGCGCATTATTGCGAATGTCGATTTCAGGCAAATTTTGAAAAGCTGGACCAGTTGCAATGTTGAGACGAACGAGCGGCGCTCTCCGGGCCACGGCGGCTACATTTCGACGAGGCGGAACACAAGAGAACATAACAGGCGTGTACTTTGATTTACATGCGTATAAAAAGGACCCCAGGTATCAAAAATTAATCAAGAGTCCCCCACTACGACGTGTCTCAATATCATATCGTGGTTCTAGCGCGGCAAACCCCGAATTTCTGTGTCATTTTCGACTGCGATCGCCGCGAGCTACATGCCCAGAGCTGTTCTTTTTTTCTCCCGGGTGCTCATTTCAAGGCAGACGGCACGTTCACGCAGTTACTGACGCACGCTGAATGTTCGAAGTAAATGAGGGAAAGTGAAACGATTGTTGCGGGAGTTTAGAAAGCTTGGAAATCGAGCCAGACCAACACACTACCGCAGCGGTAGCGGGCGGCAGCATGCCCTCACGTGCACAGCTGCGCCCCTAGCGGCGAGTGCTGGCTCCATATGAAGCTGAGGCCGCAGTTTCGTGACCAGAAAAGCATTGAAGGACTCTGATATAGCCCTGTGTGTCACTTATCCCAAGCGGCATGAGAGGCTATCGCTGGGAAATATCCCAAGAACCAAGGTATCAGTTCCCCGTAAAGGACTCCACGAAAGCTTAGACGGTTGTCTTTAAGGTCCCTTTGGTGCACTAGAAAAACGCCAGCAGTGGCTCAAAGTAAGAGTCAGAGCCAAGGGTGATCAAAACAAAATATATTCTCAGTAATATATTGGCAGTTACATAGAAGTTAATACAGATCAATACAGATTGGTTACAACACAACACAGAACCAGCTATCGAACAAATATACAAGCTCATGCATTACAATAAAATGAAATACAAAAGAGGCCTTTGAAAAGCCCTGTTGACATGAGGCTTGCTTATCGATCACGACAGTTGGTCCGTGGAGTAGTGTCGTTCAACTTCTGTCTGTTCACAGTGTCACAATAACAGCTCACTGACGATCGACTGCTGACAACTGCTTCATTGAAGCCTCCCTAAATTGCCTTACGCTGGGTTACATTCGGCATGGACCACCTACCTCATCTCAGTATGCACTAAGCTGAGGAAAATCTATCAATTAGACTTGCTGCTTCTACTGCGATGGAGGTGTCTCTCTGTGTAGCTGTGCGCACTCACCTGCTCTAGAACGGTGACACAATGCTGTGTTATAGATCCTTCTGCACAACACCAGAATCGCATTGTTTGGGTTTTGGCCAGCTGTTGCATGACATCGGATGTGTTGATGCTTTTGCTGTGTGTTCCATTTTCTTCACAGGGTTGGATTCAGTGTCGTGTCTCTAGCACAATGCCATGTTTTATTACCATGTGGCACTGTTTTGTGACATCCCATGTTGGTTGATGTGTTCACTTTTTTTTCTCTGTGACAAGTCTTGACTGTGTTTCAGTAAACACATTCTTCAAGACAAGGCGTTAAAGCCCCCAAGAGCCATAAAATGTAGAATTGCTAATGTATTGGCTGTGTCGTAATAAAGCGTTTCAGGTACATTTGTGAATGGCTGCGCCATCATACACTGATGTCCAGTAATACACCGGTCACACGAGCATTTGAAAGTCTTTTGAGCTAGAAGCGTTATTCCGAAAAAGAGATTTCCCCACACGACAATGAGCAATCTCGTTTTCAGGTGTGGTCTCTTCTGGAAATGGAGTTCGCCAGTTTCTTTTGGAGTAGCCTCAGAACCTCAGAAAAAGAGTAGCCTCGGAACCAGTGGATGCTAGCAACTACCAGTTGATGAAAAAAAGCAAATGATATTTATCATCACCTAGGCCCCTCATCAAAATGAATTTATCTCACAGAAGACGTAGTTAACACTTTATGATCATTTCCTTCTGTACATGAGCAGGTAGTATGGGTCGCGAACACCACCTCCTCCGTATCTTTACATTTTAAGCTGGCATTGTAAATTTATTTGCAGAAACATGCAATAGAATGGATTATAACTTTGTATATCAGTATACACCATTTTATTTTCACTGTTTCTATTCTGAAGGCTAGCATCACGCTTTGGTAGTGTTTTTGGAAGAAAACATTGAAAAGAAATTGTTGATACTGTGTGTCTGCAGTGGAACGCTTCTTCATTAAAAAGTCTTCCAACTTTGTGAAAGATCACTTCCATACAAAAGTTCTTGTGTTCTCGTGTGACGGTCATATGAACCACAATTACACTTTCCAAACCAGCACCTCCTCTATTTTTTTCAATGCCAGTGAAAGTGCTCACTCCTCTGTGGGAACCGTTGGTTCAGGTAGTTGTTGTGTGACACCACCTGAAGGGTACGGCTGCTTGCGTCACACATGCGTCGGAGAGCATCGCTGTCGTTGCCTTGGAGACGCGGCAGACACTGTATCCTCCTCCTATACAACGCATCTGTCAGATTTCTTCCTTCGCACTTCTTTCTTGGTAGCTCTCTCTCTATGACCTATGCATTGTTTTTTCGGTTTGCGATAATGTAGAGCGGTGCTTGAAGGATCGACAGCCTTCTGGCATCGAGGCATCCCATGGTAGCTTTATTTACAGATTGCAGTGGTCGTCTCGCTGACGACTGCGTATTGCTAAACTTATCAAGCACTGTACGTTATAATGTTCATGTTTCCAGGCACCTCGTTGACGAACATCATTTTGCGTGTGTAGATGGTGTGGTCCAAGTAGCAAAAAATTTGTCTTCGCTGCAGCAGAAAAACGTTATCTCTTATCACACATGCCATCGGCTATCACATGCATGTCACCACGAAATGTCACATCATCCAACACCCAGTGTGACAGCCTAGCGTGGCAATCAAGAGGGTTTCAAAGCATTGCCCTGTACATAAAGATACAACTTGCCAAAAAGAAATACTTCTTCTGACAGTGGCCATGAGGCGCCACATAGAGGATACTCTCCCCCTCTGACCGTGAAGCAGGTGCGAGCACTAGACGACGGGAAAGAGTAGAAAAGAGTTTACAGAGAGGGCGGTGGATGGCTGGATCGGACGCATCCTACTGGCATTGAAAAAAGAGGAGGCACTGTCCAAACACACACCATACAGCAACAACTTTAAGTAGGATGTGCTGCATGTCTATGCCAACACTGCAGAGCACACCGTGAACTGCTGGGTGCGTTGGCTACACTGTTGCACTGGATTATAAATCGTTCCCTTTTAACTACTATGCTTTAAGGGGGTAAGGTAGAGCAAATGGTCACTCTGGTTTTACTTATATTACAGCAATGTTTCCATACTTTGTTGTGAAATTCCGTGTGTATAAGAATGCTTTCTTTTGGTGTAATATTTTTGCTGGAGGCCTTTTTTCTTCATATAATTAGTGTGTGTGTGTGTGTGTATGAGAAGCAAATTTTGGGATGAGGTGCAATATTAAACACATTTTTTTCAGAAACAAAAAGATAGTGCAACCATCAAAGCTGGCGTACACAGAATATTGGCGGTAATCCGAACCTTGAAAGTTTGGGTTCTCACATGTGTATATCACGAGAAAAAGAAAAGTATTGCACTCGCTTGTTACGTGCTGTAGGCTAGGGTTTCTAAGTACACTTTTGTTTCTTTTTACTTCAGAATTATAACCCAAGTATGTTTTAAAGCATTTAAGTCCAGACTATTTGCAAAGAATAGAAGCATAACATGAGAAATTTCTGTGTAATCAGTTGCACACTTTTTCAGAAAGGCACACCAAGTTCTGAAAAAAAATTTTAATTAGAAGTGATAATAAGAAGAATGCAGTTTATATTTGCACTTCCAGTACAGTAGTTCAAAATGCACCAGCAAAGTACATCTGCTTTCTGGATTACTTGACACCTTCCACAGAGCCTTTCTTCATGTTTCTCTGTTTCATGTATGACGATCCTTGCTTTCTGATGAGCGCAGGAACTTGCCACTTTGAACGCACTCCTTTCCAGGCCAGTGGGGCCGATGTTACAGAAAAAAACATGTCTCTTAATGCCATATGTTGCCAAAAGAGCAATTCATGCTTGGTTGCTCTCATTTTTGCACGCCACAGCATTCCAAGGGGAGAGGTTTCAGCGCATCGATCCCAACAAATTTCTTTCGCACAGCAGCATCAGATCAGCTACTCCATCGACTCATTGCGAGCCATTCTCTATCTGGCCCTGGAGGCACTTGCTTAGAAGCCCTCGGAATGGGGATGCCTGGGAAACTGCCCAGACTTCTTCCTGAACAGCTGCTGGGGCTGGTTAATATGGCAATATGCCTCACAAGTATCTTCACTGCAGGCATGGTTGTATCTATGCCATGATGACACTGTCCTGGGTCGCATCCAGTGGTTTCACTTTTTTATGAGTGGATAACTTATAAAAATAGATGGCTTCCCAGAACTTTATCCTCATTGTCCACATAATAGCCATTCTGGTCATAGGTAAGCACAACACGCTGCAATATAACGTTGGAGAAATACGTGGGGATAGCCCTCACAACAAAAATATTTAGTACACTTCAATGTGCTGCAAACACATCCCTGATGGAGAAGTTTGCAATCAAAGCTGGTGAAAAATCCCAAAAATTGAATATATTAAAAAATGAAGTCATATTTAGTACATACACGCAGGAACAGCTATGCAAAAACAAAATTTAAACAGACCCTCGCTTCCATCATTTTTAATACCAGATTTCTGGTGCAATTTTTAAATGGCTTCAAGGATTCCTGCGTGCTTGCCACAGCATGGTTTTGTCCTGCACAGTGTGTATTATTTTTTAACCATGAAATTAAAAAACTGATTTTTTTCAACAATTTACCCTATGGCGCCCCTTTAACTGTGCTGCGCATTCACGTATACACTGTGCCGAACTATATCCTGTCTTTTAAAACCTAATTTGGTGCCAAGTGATATTTTTGCAGGAGATTCTACCAGTGGTGTGGGATATATAGGTCGAGCAACCTTAGCATGAGAAAACTAGGCATCGCTGGACATATTCTCCTTGTTTCTCTGGTTTGAAAATTTGATAGCATCTATATGTTTGTACACTTCTTGTACTGAAAGAGAAACTTTATTGGGTACTTCTCTATACGTACACTCTCTCTCTCTCTCTCTCTTTTTGTCAGCTTCAGATGTTCTTGCATTTGGTTGTACAAGCATTACGAGTAGTGTTCATATGTAAGGTGTTCACATGTAAAGTATTCTTTGATTCTAGGCTATCATGCTTAGAGGTGGACGGTACCTGGAGGCACCAGTCTCGGGCTCAAAAAAGCCTGCTGAAGATGGCACCCTCATCATCCTGGCTGCCGGCGACCGATCGCTTTTCAATGACTGTGCCAGCTGCTTCGAGGCTATTGGCAGGCATGCATTCTATTTGGGTGAGTGGCCATTTTTCAAGAGAGATTTGTGCATGGCGCACTCAGCTTATTTTCATAGTGTTTGTGAGTGACCATGCAGTTCTTGAAGAACTATACAGTAGAATCTCGGTGATAAGAATTTTAATGTTGTTTTGGAGAGACTACGTTGAATACAATGCGCTGTCATTCGGTGTTATATGAACAGTTTCTCCATCCATTGCGGATGATAACGCGCGGAATGACCGCTTCACGCCAGCAGCTGACTCAAAGTGGAAGATTGGCCACCACGGCTGCTGGCGGTTTTTTTTACACCCCGCTTGCCTTCACTCACCTCTTTGCCCCAGCAGCGCAAAGAAGCAGCGAAATCTCTCCTCCCCGTCAGCAGCAAACCCGTCCACAGCCACACCGCACCCCACCGTCGAGAAAGAGAAAGCCTCTCTGGCACGCTGGCTCGGAAAATGAGCGTGCGAGGAGGAGAGTGGCGGCAAGGCATGCGGAGCCTCCCATTCAATATTTCTTGTTTCCAGGCCAGCTCACATACCTGACAAGTTTAGTATGTCAGCCCTTTCCTGGCAGCTCATTGGCATTATTGCAATGTGTATGTGTGTGTGTTTTTTTTTTCTCCGGCCACACGTTTTCACGTGGTTCAGCCAGTGCAGGCAGGTGTTCTCTGGTGCGGGTGTGCATAAAAACACCCGTTTCCATAACATTTGAGAGTTGCTGCACGTGCTGGAAGACCGAAGCGTTTCTTGACATGGTCTGAGGAAGGTCGACGAAAACGCCAAGAAAAAACGCACCGACTTGGCAAAAGAGTTAGGCATAGCGCCGTCGACGCTCTGCACCATTGTTGGGCTGCGAGACGTCATGTTGAGGAACGCCGCAATTCGGTGCTAATGTCAAGCAAGCAAAACTGGCTCCACACGTTAAGCTGGAAGAAGTCCTACTGACGTGGTTTCGTGAAGTTAAAGCACCCGGCGTCAACGTGGATGGCTAGGTGCTACGCGAAAAGGCACACAACATTGCACTTTCCCTTGGTGTGGATGATTTCCAAGCTTCCGGCAGATGGCTGCACCGTTTTAAATAAAAGCACGGACTAGTGTACAAAGTTGTCAGCGGTGAAGCAAAGAAAGTAGATGAGTCTCAGGTCAGCGACTGGCTGAAGACGCTGCCGGCGCTGGTTTCGGACTACACACCGCGCGACATGTTTTACGCTGACAAGGCCGGACTCTTTTTCAACCTGCAGACGGAGAGAAACTTGTGTGTGAAAGGCCAGGCTTGCCAGGGTGGCCAGAAAAGTAAGGAATTTGTCACCGTGCTATTTTGTGCAAATGCCAACGGCTCTGAAAAAATTCAGCTCACCGTCATTGGCAAATAAAAACAACTAAAGTGCTTCCGATCGGCAGGTCGTTTGCCTTGCTTGTACAAGGGAAACAAAGAAGCATGGATGACTGCAGATTTTTTCCGCAAGTTTCTTAACTTTGGACCGGAAAATGGTAGTGAAAGACAGAAAAATTTTGCTTTTCGTCTACCAGTGTTCGGCCCATCCCAAAGACCGCAACTTCAGCAATGTCGCCATAAGGTTCCTGCCCGCAGGCGCCACAAGCCGTCTACAGTCGCTGGATGCAGGAATAATCCTAAATGTGAAGCATCATTTCAAGGGATTGCTTGTGCAGAGGCTCCTGGGGAAAATTGAGCACAAGGATGAAAACTTGCGGATTAGCCTGCTTGACACATTACATTTCTTGGCCATGTCCTGGGATAATGTGATCCAGGACATGATCGCGAACTGTTTTCGCAAGTGTGGATATCTTGCGGAATTGGATGCGGCTCCGACGAAAGAAAACCAAGAGCCTGATGCCAATTTGAACATCGAGGGTTGGGAGAACCTTGAAATTCAAGCTACAGCCCGAGACTTCGTCACTACAGATAGCTTCGTTGGTCTTCCCTCTTCACAAAGACCTGGAAGGGTTCTTATGTTTTTTGATGGCTGATATCTCCTTGTTTTTTGTTCACCTCTTCTATGTCATGAAGTCACAGTCCTTCATTCCTGTGTTCTTCATTCAAGGGGGAAAAAAAAGACAAGATTGCTCATTTAAGGTATTGTGTTGCATCACAAGTAACAACCTTAAAAAGTCTGGGTCGGTAAATTTTAAAATTTCATGCTGTATTCAAATATTCCAAAAGATTGAGTATGCAATCCACTCATATTACCAAAAATGTCTGGACTTCCGTGTTTACACAAGGTGTGAGACCAGCAATGCCTATTGCGGATAAGTCTTGCTAGTGCATGCAGCTGTGAATAGTGGCCAGCAACGAGCACGCCACCACGCATTACTTGTCACCCCAACCACGGTAACCTTCAACTGCGTGCTCAACAGGGCTCCTGGCGCTCGTATTACCTTGTTGGTCTACAACAGTTTCAACTGGCAATCAAAGCACGAAAAAAAAATAGAATAAACGGCACCAACCAAAGTAAAGATGGAACGACGTTTTGGCTCCCACACGGGGGTCTTGTCGAAGCACGCTGCCCTACCATTCGCAGCTGCATCCTTGTAAGATCAAAGCATGGTGCCGTACTGCTCGTACCCACATCCTTCTGAGATGTGCAGGATCTCTTCGGGATGTATAGTAGCAGTTGACCATATGCAACAGCAAGTATTCTTTCATGATACACTTTATCATTTGTGTCACGTACGTCATGCTGCACTAGTTTAGCAATACAGTTACAATACAAGCTAGCCTAGACAGTGTGCTCCTGATAGTAATATATTTGCTTTAATAACTTACTGTATTTTCCTGAACAAACTGTGTAAAAAATTTTACTGAAGGCGTGCTTGTGTTTCAATATCCAATATTCGAAGCGAGATATTTGTATTTGATTCGTATTTGAGATGTTTGATATCGCACACTCCTACCTCGAAAGTGCAGTGAAAAACTACGGAACAGACAGACCTGACAAAAAGGCGGCCTCTTTTCTTGAAGCAAGAAACGTAGACAACTTGATGAATTGGTGTGTGCAGCACTACAGAAAATTTGAGATCTGGAGACGCAGTGAGAATTCAAAGCAACCAGGAAAAAAGAGCCAGGCCTGCGCGGAATCGCAGGACAGTGACAGCGTAAGCTGAAGGAGCGACCTTCCTAGAGGCCATTGTAAACGCTTGGGGAAACTAGTGCAAGTACAGGTGGCGGGTATCCCCTGCGCCATAACTCTGTGGTTTGGGCTTCTCTCTGCACAGCGGTCTGCTGTGCCCGACGTTGCCCTGCTGCAGCCGCGCGCGTAACTCTGCGATTCACTTCTTCAGCAGCGGTCCGCATCTTGCGAGGAGGCGCCATCAGGTATATCGAAGAGCCATGTCAGGTTGCTGTCAGGGCTGTGCACGTCGCCTGTCGCGTGACGCATGGAACGATACGACAAAACTGCTTCACGAGGCAGCGCTTCGTAAAAACACATGACGACGGGCATACGGAGGAAATCAGCGCCAATAGATGGCAGCAGTTGTCCTGTTCTTCACGAGGAGCGATATTGGTTACGGACACGGGCGCACACCGGCGGCGGCGGACAACTACGGCGCCGTTGTTGTGATCTCATAACAGCTTACGCTGTAAAAGAGGCACCAAAATATTTCCCCTCCTCCGCTTATGATTGTCGCGTGCATAAGTGAGTGAGTAACAGCTTTATTAATTAAAGGGCTAGGAAATGTAGGGGGAAGCCTAGGCTAGGTAGGTTGTCGTCATGCTTCAACTATGATGTCATCAACTCGTGCCAGGACCCCTGTCTTTATGTCTTGGTCAGCACTGAAGAGAAGGACCTCCCATTGCTCTTCGCTATAAGGTGGTGAGATGAGGTCAGTGGGTGGGAGATCCTCCGGGCAACTGTAGAATAAATGATTGTGTGTGCACCAGCACCGTCTTACAGTATATGTATCGGGTGGCCCACAACCTAAAAATGGTTGCTAACCGGCATGGGGTGCCATTTGTTTTCTCTGCGCCACAATAAGCTCACCCAGTTGACCCTACGCATACTACTCAAGGGAGCAAAAAACGTGTGTGCAAAAAGAAGCATGAATACACTTACACAAAATGCACCACAGGAGTCGTTAGTCAGATTCCACTTTCTTGTGGCATGACATATGTCAATTAGACAGGCAGATGCATCAACAGGGATGCCTGGGAACACCAACTTTTTTTAAAAGGCGAAGATGGAGCACATTTCCCGGCCCACTGCATTCACATAAGTGTGAAGCGCAACTGAATTTCTTAGGCAGAGACGCCACAGTATGCGAATTGTTGAAGGATTTTTGTCAAGACAGGTGGTTCCGCATGTATAAGTGATACCTCTGTATCTCTCTCGCAAGAGGAAAAAAAATTTTTTTGATAAGTGCATGTGAATTGTTGACATGCGCAATTGAAGGTTCTGTCTGCTGCTGTGAGTGTACATATTTGGAAGAATTTGAAGGTAATACTGAACAGTCAAAAGTTGGTACTCCTCCTATCCCCTTCCCTCCCCCATTTTTATTGTGCTAACGACCAAAAGTTTTATGGTTTGCTTTAGAAAAGGTCCTTTGTTGCTATGAATGCTGTGAACGCTGAAAGAATATGGATAAGTAAGTGCTGTCCACTATTGAGCAATGGCTTGTTCTGTTCAGGGGAGGTGGGCAATGGCTCCAAAATGAGCCTCATCCTGAACATGCTGCTGGGGACAACATTAGCGGGTCTTGCAGAAGCAATGGCTCTCTGCGACCGAGCTGAGCTGTCCCAGAAGGACCTACTCGAGATACTTGAACTGGGCGACCTCAACTCGGCAGTCATCAGTCAAAAAGGCCAAGGTGAGTGTCACGTTTGTGATTGTAAAAAAATCGCATGTTTTGAAGCATTCCATCTTATCTCTCTCTGTTATCACTGGGGAGCTAAGTATGCAAACTAGTCAGGACTGTAGTAGACCAGTCCCCAAGCAGTCCACAGGTACAGTCACCGACTGTTCATTTGGACGCGGTGGGAACTAGTGAGAAGTCTATATTGAGAGTCAGAAATAAAGGGGGTTCACCAGAAAAAGATACCGTATTTGCTCGATTCTACCGCGCCCCCGATTGTAACGTGCACCAGTCTCCCGCGACGAAAAAAAAAAAAAAAAGAACGTGAAACATTGATTGTAACGCGCACCCATTTTTCGTGACACGAAAAAAAAAAAACCCTTAGTAATCAACCTTCTCCTATTCATAAAACCAAATGCTGTACTTGCGCGTAATGAACTCCCTCCCATAATAATGAACGCACCGCTAACTTTCAACCCCTGCAGTCCCGCTTCACTTGATCCACGGTGTCATGAAGACATTCGGGGTGCCGATTCATAAGTCCTGCGTCCCGATAAGACTGCCGCATGTTGTCGGGCCTAGCCGCGTGCAAGCAACGATAACATCATTTACTCGCAGTGCTGCATTCCTCCGTGCTATCGCAGTTCCCTCACGCCTGCTGCGCAGGGTGGCGCAGCTAAGCCTAAGCATGGTCGGGGCGTGGTCGCGTGGTTTCCGTGATTGCCGCGATGCAATCTCAGATGTCAAGCTGCGCGCACGACTGAGAGGCTCGGGCTCAGCACGGATATGACGGAGAAATGCGATGATGAGCCGTTTTGCATGCGGTGATGGGAAAGATCTCTTTTCCCCTTACAGCCACCCTCTAACACTATCAGAAGCTCGTGCGGCTGGGCGTCTCAGAGATTGCATTGGCGAAGTGGCGACTTTGGTTGGCCGCAAGACGGCCAAGCCGGCGCGGCGGCTATCATCGGCCTACGCATCCTGCGTGTCGTGGCGTCATTACGCGGGGGCTGGCGGTGAGATAGAAACTACAGAAACTATGCGCGCCGAAGAGCGCCGCGCCGCTAGCTCATTTTTTCAGCAGTGACTGTTCAACAGCGCCCGAAGCGCCTTAGGAGGCGGCCATTTTGACGCCGATGACGATATGGTAACGGTGCCGTTCGTTCGCACTCGATTCTAACGTGCATACGATTTTTAGACCCATTTTATTGGAAAAAAGGTGCGCGTTAGAGTCGTTCAAATACGGTACTTTTATTGATGCAGCTGCTGTAAAAACTTATCTGCAGCTGTGCACACACAAGTTAATGTGTTAACGCCTGCACTAAGTGAGCGCTTGGCGGCTGTGCCCTCAATGTCATCGTCGGAGTTGTCGCTTTGCAACGGCTCAACAACCTGGCAGACAGTTCATCATCCAACTCTGTGTGGGGCAGGATGGCACCACCAGAGAAAATATAGCTTCATATTCAAAGCCAACCATTTCGCTCCAGTTCAGTTCCAGTTTGGAGATACTTTTATGACTGTTCGCGTTCGCAGTACTGAACACATCTGCAAACAGGTTTGATGCAGCAAGCTTTATCACTGACCCGTTGGTGCTATTCATTTAAACGTGTTAACCTGAAACACTTAAAAAAAATGTAACGTTAGAGTTGTTTGCAATGGAAGTTTTCAACCAATCTTAACACGGGATGATATTGAAAGCAGCCGATGGCAGGGAACATTTATGCATCTGGCACTTTGGAGATACAGTAGAACCCCGCTACAACGAACACCGCTTCAACAAAATTTTCAGTCGAACGAAAAATTTTCGGTTCCCCGTAAGCCTGCTGGTTTCAAAATAAAGTGCATTCCTCCTCCTCCCGTAAGCAGTCCATACGAGTCAATGTGTCATGAGTAAGGGGCCCCACAAACACAGGCTACCAGACGAAACGGAAAGATCGGCGAAGTGGCGCGGGAAAGCACGCGCCGCAGACACGTCGATGTGCATAATTGGTTGTCAGCGGGCTCGCGGCACGCGACCCGAGGAGAGATCGGTGATGGGGAAGGCTGAGGTGGGATTCTCTGCGCGGCACCGGTCGACGAAGGGTGTCTGGCCAGCTACGGACTGGTGACAAGGAGACGAGGGCGTCGGGCTCCGGGGTGCCGTCGATCTGGCTTACGATCGAGCACGGACTTCGGAGTGGCAGCGGCCGAACTTCAGCAGTTCCCGGCGTACCCGCAGGGCTCCACCTTCGCCGGCAGAACGGGGCGACCGGCAGAAGAATCGCCACAGAGGGCCAGTCTTTGTGGGAGAGCGAGCAGCACTTAGGAAGGAGGCCTGGGCTAGGCCTAATCGGTGATTCGCCACGTCACCTTTCCCACTTCGTCAAGTGAAGTGGGAAAGCCACAGCACGGCTGTTCGATGGACTGCAGGGGTCCAAAGTTGGCGGTCCATTTATTATGCGAGTGCGTTCGATCATTACACGGGTATGGCATTGTTTTTATGAATGTGAGAAGGTTGATTACTAAGCCCCCCCCCCCCCCCCCTTTTTTTTTTTTCCTCCCTCCCCGTGGGTGCGTGTTGCTATCGAGGGCACGGCAAAATCAAGTAAATACGTAAATCTCCCAGATTCCATTGATCAAAGCTTGGCATGTATGGTTTCAGTACTCGCGGTTTCCGAACCCTTCCGACTACCCCCGCGACGCCGCGTGCCACGTGCAAGATTGAGGCATCAAAGTTTCATTGTTCTACCAGCTCATGTCAGTTATATTTTTTCGATTTCACGACAATGAAATTTTTTTCCCTGCACTGTCAATTTCGTTGTAGTGAGAGTCAACCATATAGCCCTATAGCGTACATTCCATAATTTTCCATTCGTCTTCATTTTCATTTCTTGTACATTATACTGAGTGCGTGGTACATGCAAAAGTTCTGCTGCTTCATCTGCTGCATTCTCCTCGCCTGACACAGTCTGCCAAGTTACGCTGTTTCATTGGCGAAAACGGTTGAGCCAGCCAGAAGACGCTTGAAGCCGGTGACCTCAAGAATTGTAGCGAACTGCCGCGCCTTCTCCTGCAGCATTGGGCCTGACATGGGCTCATTCTGTGCTCTCACGTCTTTAAAGGGGCCCTGAAACCATATTTTACTCGCTGAGTTTTGCATCGAAACGGGTTCGTTGTATTGTTCTGAGGTAAATGCAAAAAGAATTTTCGAGATCGATGCAGGCAAACGCAAGTTATTCAACTTACAAATTCAAAATAAAAGCAGACGACAGATATCGGCATCCCAAGGCGTGCATGCTGCTTCCAATCAAAACGCGGCTTACATCTTGCAGAACCGGAACCGTGCTGCCCTCTGTGGCCTTCCTACCACAACCACCACGTGGGCCGCACAGCGATCCTTGTGTCAGTTACAAGCAAAATGAAGTTGTAATGCCCAAATTTGTACCTTTAGCAAGCATAAAACACGTTCTGAATTTGGAATTTCTTATATTCGGTGCATTGTCGATATGTGCGATGTATATTTTTATTCCCTACTGTTCCCGGCCAATCAGAACCTGCAGCAAAGCAGCATGGTGATGTCATATCCACTCGGAGAAACTGTTGATGTATGGCGCTGCAGTCAGCGCGGAAACCGATTTCAGGTACAAATTAAAATATAATACGGTTCAATTTCACCGCTTTCACTGGTGTTTCGGTCATCGTCAAGTCCCACACAAAGCAAATGTGCAATAAAATCAATGTGCGTAAAATGCGTTTCAGGGCCCCTTTAAACCAAGTGAGCAGTGCTGCGTCAATATTCTGAAAATCACCGAGCCACAGTTGCTTCTTTGATGGGGCAAGCTGAGATTCGTGCTGGTGCTTGAAGATCTTCTCTTTATCTTTGAGAATCGTGGTGATCGTCGATCACGCCACTCCACGTTCTTTAGCCACGACAGCTTGTTTCTTCCCGTCTTCTATTTCACGAAGAATGTCTACTTTCTCACTCAAAGAAAACTGCTTCCACTTCTTCGCCGTAGGAGGAGTTGTTGAGCTCATGGCAACACGAACGCCGGCACACAAAAAACACAATAAGATATGCAGAAGAAAAACAAGATGGAGAGGCCTGATACAGGTGACAGCACGCGAACAACTGATAACGCAAGCAAGAAAAATGTGATGAGTTGTCGTCGCCTCCGCAGCAGGAAAAAAGAAAAGGCCCACTTCAGCATTCTCTCTCTTTTTTTTCCCCTTCTTTCGCAAAGTCTCAGGTTTTCCAAGCCCGTGTTCCCCGGCACTCCGCTTATAAAACCTGATGCGTCGCCTCCACAACGGAGGGGAAAAAAAGAAGAGTTCTCCGCCCACATCTTTCTCCTCCCGCGCCATCTCAGGTTTTTGCGGGAAGCAAGTTGCGAGGCGTTCGCTCTTCGCGCTGAGTCGTCTGCTAGCTTACAGCTCCAACTTCCATGACCGATACACTGAAAGATATCTATGAATCCTCGCATTTCAGGATATAAGTTTGTAGTACTGAGGTGTTGTTAAGATGACACGGGAATTAGATAACGATCGTTATTCTGAAATGTTCGTTATTCTGAAGCTCGTAGTAGTGAAATATTTTTACATTGAAAGTATAAGCAGTCGGCACGGGATTTCTTAAAAGTTAGTTAATCTGAAATGTTTGTTAATGTGGTGTTCGTTGTAATGAGGTTTGACTGTAAACTACACACTTAATGCAGAGAACTGGTCTGCTAATGGTCAGAACTTGAAGTATCAGCACAACACATTTTAAATCACCAAAACTGTTTCAGGGTCCCTTTAAAAAGTATAAAATGTATGGTATGTTTCACAGCGCTTTAGAATGTTGTATGAATACTAAAAACTGTGTTGATAGCCAGAATCTTAGTCGTGTGTATGCCAGAAACACATCCAGCTTAAAGGCGGCTGCACTGTAGCGGCAGCATTGGAGTCGGCTGCTGGGGCTCGGAGTTGAAGTTTCGTCTGCTGCAAGCTGAGGCATTTTCATTATGCTTTACTTGCAAAAGCATACATTGTATAGGCCAATGATGACACTTTATGGATGGTCACACAATCTTTTGTTTATCGGCATGATATGGCAATATTTATTGCATTTAAGTGAAACAGTGCGTCCCTTCCCCCCCACCCCCGTAAGCAGCAGATCACTCCACAAATGTGTCCACACACATCTGGTCTCTCTGGGAAATTTGCCTCTTCTGCCCCCATGTTGATTATCATAGTTTTAAAATGTGCCCAGATGTCGCTGCCATGTGCTATTTAAGTCCCTGAAGAAAAAACTAAAGTAGTGCCAACTGCGCCCCTTCACCTCTGCCTTCACCTCCTGGCAGCTGCAGCAGCGCCTCTAGTATGCCCACCGAGAAACTGGCTATGCGAAACCACGCAACCGCACTGCTGCACGGGCACACTGACAGCACCCGCATGTGTAGTGGCTGGTGGGGCCGTAGGACTGAACTCTCCAGGAGAGCACGCGTTCGCTGCCGCTGGAACCGTTTTCGGCGGCCATAATCTGCGGCTTCACCGCTATTGCCTCAGCGTGAGTGTGGCATTGCCACCCGACACGCTGGTGCCACACTTCTTACCGAGTCGACCTTTCTGCAGTGGTGTGAAAACACCTTCTCTCCGCTGTTGTATGTAGCGTTGGTTGTACCTGCTCTTGGCGGTATCCCGAAACATGCAGTGCCATCGCACAAACATAGCGGTTGTGCGGGATCGAGCGCACATCGATTACACCCCGCGGCAGGTGCGTACGCGGAGTGGACAAACAAGGTGGCACTCACATGACCTTCGGAAAAGCTAGTGGCACGTCACACTTCGGTATTTCTTAGCGCCACCAAAGCTGAATTTACGCGGAGTTCAGCAGGGCTGCCATCGAGAGCGTCAACCCGAGCAGGTCAGCAAGCATACACTGGCTTCTCGCGCCGTGTCCTACTTGCTTGTGTGCATGGTTTTTGCCACTACAAGCGTTCTGCTTACTTTATTGTTGTACCAACCACTTTTACAAGGTGCATCTGTAAAATATTGAACAAAAACTCCTAACCGTGCCATCGCCATGAATCTGTCCCTTGCCATGTTGCTGCCAACATGCACTTCATAAGTACACACGTGTACTCTCTGATTATTGGCTCTGTATTTTTAAGTATTAACACAAAGCAAAAACATGCCATTTGCTTCTAAATAGATTACATTGTCGTATTTAATGGCACTTTAAAATTTTTTCTCTCATAGCTCTCCCACCGCGTCACTTAGAACCGCAGCACCCTCTCACATTGAAGCAGAAAACCTTGTACAAGCCCACGTTTGTGGCCTAGAGCCATCTCAACTAAGTTCATTTACAGTCTACTAAGCACACAAGAGAGGAGGATCCTGCACACTGAATCGAATGGCACTACTTTAGTTATTTTTCAGGGACTTTATGTGCTTAGGACGGTCACTCCAGAAAGCCAGAATTTTTTTACACACTTTGTTTCATCTCGGCTTTAGAGTCAACCAGTTGCACTTCTACAGTCTTCTCCTCTTTGCTTGCTGCATATATTAATTACCATTACCAGTGAGTTGTTATAGACCACGGCTATTCTAGAAAACTGTGAGGCTGTTTTCACTGTTGAAACGTAGGACCCTCAACATAATGAAATTCATATCGGGAAGTCTTATGCTACAAGTTATGCGTATTAACCTTCTGACTATTTTTGAAAGTCATCAAACTGCTCTTATTTTTCAGTAAAGATTGCCAGCTTGGACACATTGCAGCAGATGGAATGTGCAGTGCAGTGAAACAGTGTCATCAGGACAACTTGCACATTAAAATGGTCGTAAAAAGAATATGGAGCTGGCCAGTTGTAATTTTCGCTGCTTCAGTAAGCATTTAACTTGCATATACCAAAATATTTCAACGCAATATTTAGTGTACGTTTAATAATGCCCATTTGAAATCCTAGAATTCTTGCACTCCCACAACGGTCATGGGACACCATAAGCTGGCATAGGCACTAATTCAGTGACGTCATCTTCAGGCACTTCAGGACATAAACATGTTAAGTTTCGTTGCTCTAAAATAATAGACCTATACGAAAGCTAGAAAGAAAATTGTGGGACCCTGTGTTGTGCCGTCGTACAGAAGCAAGGCTGGAGCGCAGTTTTTCCTGTGGCTTCCAAGAGTGCTCCAATCTCGGAGGCCGTGGTTGCAACTGAGATGACGTCAGCCGCAGAGTTGAAGGGAATGTGCACTGGGAAATCAAAACCTTGCTTTTTTATCACTGTAGGTGAACCCAGATCACGCAGCGAAACAATGCATATTGTACATTGGAGGGCCATGATTCCAAATGCACACACATTGTGCGAAATTTTCAGAAAATGCTTCATGACCCTTGTGTGTGTGTGTGTGTGTGTGTGTGTTTGTGCACGTGCACGCGCGCATGCATGTAAATTTTGGTCAATTTAATAATGCTTGTGCAACAAACTAGTGACATTTGTAAAAACACCAACCTGTCTGCTTGCAGCCATTATTGAAGGCACCTTTGCAACCAACATGCCCCTGCAGCACCTTCAAAAGGACCTTTGTCTTGCCATTGGCATTGGTGACCAGTTGGAACAGCCTTTACCAGTCACAGCAGCAGCAAATGAGGTGAGAGTCTTGTGTCAAAACTCCGTAATTCATCTCTTCTTACACAGTCAATGCTGAATGTTTTATATATCATACAACATATTGATAACAACAAGGGCGAGAAGAAAGACAAAATCAGTGCAGTGTTGCTACTCTTCTCCCCATGCTTGTTCGTGACCTGCTGGTTAGCGTTATACACCAGCACGTCCAACATTTGGTTTCTTTACATGTGCATATTTGTCTCCTGATCGAATGCATTGGTACATGCACTTGTACGTGCACTTGTACATTGTCGAATGCATAGGTACCTTCATGCGTCGTTGCTCTTCTCTCTGTGGCAGGTATTCAAGCATGCCAAAAAGCACGGCTACGCGGAACACGATGCTTCAGCAGTGTATATCCGGACACGGCTCTGAAGGCACCGAGAAGCCGCCTGCTGAGGAGAGAGAAAGAGAGACAAGGGCAGGGAGTGCAAGGCGCACACACAGCTGCATGCGGTACCAGAGCAGAAGCCTAGAACTCCAGTTCGTCACATGGGGGAAGGTCATCCCATTTATCGGCTCTTGCAGCCTGCAAAAGGGGGCCCGGCATTCGCAATGCGCTAGAGCCAGCACTGGTTAAGAAGTGGTGCCTTTTTGTCAGGCCTCAGTTTCAATCTGTATTGTGCTTACAGTTAGATTGCCTTACTAAAGCTGGGGTGCTTAGTTCAGTGCCAGTACATAGCTTTTCTTTTGTAGGCTCCATGGGGCAGTCATCCACCCCATGTAGCACGAGCATAGATATTTGGTTCGCGGAAATGACGTGAAGCCCACTCACTGAGGAAACATTGCGTTTCACTGGAGTGCAAAACTATTGCAAACCTGCTCGAGATTGTGTTTTTTAAACGCCTGGCGGCCTTCGTAAATGGAGCCGTCTATGCTATAATTGGCCCGTCTTGTTGAGCATTGCGTGCATTCTGCTTTTTATCGGCCAGACTAGTTGTTATAGCAGGTTTCATGTGTATTTCCAATGCACTTGTTTTGTGCTGTGTTAGATAAAATGTCAAGTTAAGCAATGATTCTGTGTGTTTCATAGTTCATTAATGTGTTTTTTCCATTTATGGTCTCAGTAGCCTCAGGCCGAACTCCCAGTGTAGCATTACCATCCATTCAAAAGTTGTTCAATATTTGTGTGGGAACTGTTGCGTTGTATTTTTCCCTGTTAAGCGGCTAGACTGCATTTCCCATTCTTTTAAAGTGTTTAATGTTATACAGAAAACATGTTGACTATTTGGTGACCTTTATTATCTCTTTTCCCAAGTGAGAGCTGCAGAATAACATGAAAAGGGCATCCTTCTTGTGTAACAAGGCATGAACAGATGGCCGTTGGGTGATTGGATGTGCTGCCACCACTGTGTGTGTGTGTGAGAACATGGCCAGTGCATTGGATGCCTGTTCCTGCTAAAGAGTACAAGATCTCCCTCATCCCTCGCTCTCTCATTTCATTATAAAGAAAAAGCAGAAACTGTGAAGTGAGCTGTTAGTGTGCACTGCACTCTTTATTGTGCAACAACTCTGTCCCATCGCTTCGGACGTGGGTGCCGGTCCAAGTCCCCATATGCAAGTCTGTCTGGCCCATCATTCATGCTCTGGTCTGCACTGTGTGCCGAGTTGTCCTCCTCCTGCTGTTGTTATACATATAACTACAACACCCCCATTCCATTGGAAAGTGTCACCATGTCATACAAGAGGAATAAACCATCATCTTCACTTTATTTTAACCTGGTGTGCTTGCTTGTTGCAGTGCCTTACGTTCCCGACCCAAGCGAGGAACACTTGGGTCAGTGATGTTACTGTTGTGTGTAGTCTTTTTTTTTTTTTTTTTTTTTTCATTGTTTAGCACTTAGCACACTATGGAAGCTAATGACTGTGTCTATAACAAGTGCGTATTAGATACGTGCTATCTATAACCAGGTGAAATCGACAGGGTCACCTGTATGGGGTCTTGTTGACAGCAAACAGCGAGAGTCAGCAGAACATGCCATGCCTTGCTACATGGGTTTTTGTTGCAGAGGCTTATTCGCAGCAGTTTTACAAGATTAGGTTTCTAATCATGGACAAACTTTACCAACGCTTTACCCATTTCCAGAAGAAGCCATCTCTTGTGAAAATTCAGGGCTGATGTTTCGTAGCAATGACTTTTACAATGTTAGTGCCTTCTTGTGCTTTTTATGCTTGGCCAGTACTTTGGGCCCACTCCAGTAATGTTATCAACGGGTTCAGCTGGCTGCGTGTGGTGGACGATAATATACATACCATCGTGGAATAAACCATAAGGCATCACCGCAACATACCAGCCCATATAAATTGTAACTTTGACCTTGTCAGCAGTTGAGCACTGGATAAAATTGTCCAGAAGTCTTGGCGCAGTACTTACACTCTTTCAGTTTACAGCTTCAAGGTAAACATTTTACAGTGGTCTGTGTGGTAGGGAAGGTACAACTGGTAAACAAATTAACAGACACCCACCAAACTACAGAGAAATCCCGATAATGCAAGACCAGCCGGGTTCCGAAACCAGCAACACCAGCAAGTTCCAAAACAAGCAACACTGCTACTTGAGTATTGGCACAGTCAGAGAACAGCACAAAGGCTGATTTGCTCCCTCAGAGCAGTCACCATTATGTACACATGCCAACTATGTTCCTTAGTGGGGCACCTAGTGTGTGACCGTCGCACTGATAGCTCTTAGCTGTTGCTACATGGCCCCAGTCACCCCTCGGGAGGAAAGCGGGCTGGTTGGGAAACATCTGGATTCCTTCGTTTGTACCTTGGTTGGGATTTAATTTATTTCTCAGTTTATAGCTTTCACATTGCATCTTGGCACTGCTGCCGAGCTCCGAGGCCAATTTTCCCATAAGTCAGATAAGAATTCGCTAATTTATTTATATGTTTTGGAATTGCAGTTATTTATTGTGTTTTCTGTGAGATAATGCATTTATGCTATGCAAAAGGAGCATATGTTTTAGTTTCTTGGCTTATTTGTGTGTTTGTTTCAAAACATTTATTGGGGTTCTGCACTAAAGAATGTTGCAGTGAAAGTGGCAATTCTTGCAGTGCATATTCAGACACAGCTTCTACATGTCGCATATAGAGGTGGAAGCTTAGCTTAATGCTTAGTCAACTTAATGGCTAGCTTAGCTTAATCATGAAGTTGAAACACATATGCATAAATAATAGTAATGCTAATATTAATAAAGTCCTAAAATGTTATTGATAATGTTATGTTCTTGAGAAAAATTCTATGTTATAGTGCTTCTGCGGGAAAAAGAGAAGCATACATTTGTTGACAAGTGTGGAGAATCGTGGGGCCACAAGTGCAGGTCCATGCCGTGTAGCCCTTCCTATGAGCAAAAGATGCAAGTGTGTTCTGCACAAGAAAGCACATATTGTCATCTGCCAGTCAAAAGAGGTCCTTTCATTCACATGGCCTATTGTCAATTTTGTAATTCCCTATAAAGGATGACTTTGGTTGAGTGCACACCACAGCTGCAGTTGCAGAAATAGATAGCACAGCTAGAGGTCCCTGTGCTTTCTTGGCTTCTCCAAGGTATTCACACGTCATTTAATTTAAAAGATAATTATGTGCATTTAGTGGCAGCATGAATATAGGTAACAAATGCGTCGCATGCAAACGCAGTTTTCAAGGACTACACTCTAAACATGCTGTAGCTTCGCAACTGTGTTTTTTCGTCATCAAGATTTTTGTTGATGTGAAACAGAAATTTCCGCAGGTTTGGACTAATTTCTATCTTCCCCTGAAGGTGATACAAATTCCCTTAATCTAGGGAAATTCTTCGAGAGTTGGCAGCACTGCATCGCAGACACTAGCTTCTGTCCTAGTATTTAAACACGGTGGCTACTATGATGTGATTGCACCATAGTCAATGTTAGCCTGAATGGTTATTGGCATCTGTGCAAGAGTAATGGCAGAACGCATGTGCAATGCACCAGTAATATACCATGTGACATCGTGAATCCAGCTTTCCAGCACTACAATGTGGTGGCATGAACGACAGCAGTGCAAGTCATCCTTTTATAGTAGCAAATATAGAACTGATATTGGAACTATGTGATTACTGAACAGCTCCGCCACGGCGGTCTAGTGTCTGTGGTACTCTGCTGTTGGTTCAACGGTCACAAGATCGAATCCCGGCTGCATTTCGGTGGAGGCCAAATGTTAAAGGGTCCCTGAAACGTTTTTTTGACATTGCGTCACTGATTAGGCAACACAACTGTGAAATCATTCACACCATAAATAAAGCGAAGCACCATGCGCTAAGGCAGCTATGGGCTTATTTCTGTCGCCTTCCTCCTTACCACTGCTGTTCCTCCTCAACTCGATCTGCTGCGGAGTGCGCGCTAGCGACGACAGCGCCTCCCGCGTCGGCCGCTCTGCCGAGCCTCCCGTAGTGACATAGCGCCCCGATATCCTCACTGAGGTCGCCCGCCTCGGCAGTGCTAGCCTCTGTAACAGAGCGCCGGCGACTCGTGTGTACGCCGCCAGATGCTGCGATGATACCGTTGGCTGAAACGAAGGAGTACGTTGTAGAAGCACGTTGTTCGCAGCTAGGTTTTGAAAATTACGTGCACGTCACTTGGCTCGGGGCCAATCAGCGACCTCTCATTCGATCGGTCGATGACGGGGGCGTTTGAAAACGCTTTTTGGCGAGCCGCTGCGACCTTTTGCGATACGCGTGTTCAAAACCTTATTGTAAATTACACACTTTACGCACAGCGCTGAAATCTGTCCTGTAATGGTCCTAGTGACCCGCTCTACCGGATCACCATGTTTGCACAAAATCGTCAAAGCCGTTTCAGGGTCCCTTTAAGGCCCGTTACCGTGCAATGTCGGTGCATGTTAAAGAACTCCAGGTGGTCGAAATTTCCGGATCCTTTCTCTACGGCATCTCTCATAATCTGATCAGTGAGATGTTAATACTGCTTTGTTTGAAAAATATTAGACTTCTTAAGTGATGCGCCATGAGCACTGATCAGGTGACAGTAACGTTGACATTTTCACTTAGGTTTTCTAAATGATGTGTGATGAAACATACAGCCACATTTGGAGTGAGCCTGTTTAGATATATGTTCCGATAATGGAACATTTGCGTAGATCTCTTCGAGCTAGAGGGTGGAAAGGCTTCAGCTTTTCTCATTTCCATGATTATTCGTCGTCGACCATCTGGACATACTTCATTTAATTGTTCAGGGCTTCGTTCATTGCTAAAGCGTTTTTAAAATGCAAATACATAAAATTCTTTGCATGTTGGCTCATTAAGTTGTCTCTAACAAATAAATGAGCCCTTGGCCCCTTCCCTTTAGTTACAAAATATACTAGTGACACAACATAAGTATGCCCATTTTTTTTAAATGTTTCTAAGTACACTGATAGTAAAAACGATTGCTAGGTCTTCCGTTACAGTAAATGAGCATGCGAGCAGAAAAACAAGCGCAGTGTATTGATTAAGCAAATAAACAATCGAGTTTTGCATGTTGAAATTTTAGAAAATTGGCATGTAAGAGGTTAATATTCAATTCCTTACACTCAATAACCATAACAAAGTAGGGGGAAAATCCAACATTGGCTAAAATGCGCATGTGCTTGCTTTATTTCAAGAGCTGTGTGGTAAAATGTGGACAGCATCAAGCAGCATTTGGAAAGTTCAGTAGGCGACAGTGGCAGCGTGCGTGATTTGCCAACTTGTGAAGATTTTCTAGGTGTGTATGGTGTGTTCTGCTGAATATTGGCTCCTAAATGTGTACACATTTTAATTTGAGCTTTGTAAAGACGAAGCAATTTTTCTTGGTTGGTTCTGTACATCACACCTGTCGGATGACGCTGGCAGTAGTGGTGCCACTCGGCAGACATGCAAGATGATGCACCCTTTAGGAACTGGACATCATATGAAGCATTCAAGTTGGTTTTCCCATTTTATTTTTTTTGTCCGTACCTCGTAGCCTTGAAAGAGCATTTGAATTTCACTTATAATTGCCTGCATGCGAATTATCATTCAAACCTATTTTAGACGCCATTTCAGTATCATATTTTTTTTTTTTTTTTTAGCTCAAGATGTGGCTTCCAGCATGAAGCATTGTCGTTGCATGCGTTTGCACAAAATTTGAATTTGGTACGTGAACTGTCCCGTGTTTTAGGCAGTATAGGAAGCGTGCAGTATTGCGGCGACGGGGAATTCGATCTTCAGCGTTCTCCGAAGAAACGGTGCGTGGGGATCATTGCCTGGCGTATCGTCTGGCCTGCCGCGTGGAAGCAATCGATGCGTCTTGTGTCTCGACCTCGGGGCGTGACGATATCGTCTTCAAGCGACGCACCGCCAACGGTCGCGCGTTGATCTTGTCGTGTAGCGTCGCAAGGAGGGGCCCTTGGCCATCGATTTTCGAGACTGCATGGGTGTGGGCAGTGTACGCGGTGCGCAAATTGAGGTCGCTTCGGGAAGAGACGCCGTCGACGTCCTTGTCCCACTTGTTTTGTTTTTCGTTCATTATTTAACAACTCCCGCCTCAGTTAGTGGCGCGAATGCTTTTGCTTAACAGTATGAATGGGCTGCGAACGTCGGTTACTGAACAAACGTGCACACGTGTGCGGAGACTTTCTCTGCGTAATGATCCAAGTAGTCATTCTTTTTATTTATTGTTTTTTTTTTTTTAGTTCTCCGTGGCAAGTGGCTGAGATACCAACGTCGCACTAAATATTAGGTCGTGAACTGGTATCCCAGAAACTGCGACAGTTTCTTTTGGTTTAACCTCATTACTTTCGTCTTCATTGCTTTGTTTGCAGTGGAATTTACATTGTTTGGGCAGAACCGAATTGTAATTAGGTCGTAAAAGTTCCCACAATGGTTCATGTATCTTGTTCATACGTAAGCTAAAGAGGCGGACTCGTGCAATCTAAACGCCGGTGTGATTGCCCATTATGTATTCACTTCGTATGCCCACGTCACGCAGTAGCTGGCCACGCGCCATGAATCGGTGAGCACCACTTGCGGATGCGTAAAGATTGCGCGAGAAAAAGTGAGCAGCACGCAGTACTCCGCAATATGCAGTACTCGCCACGGTTGCAGCCATGCGCTTTCGCAATCATTAGATTGCTGACGAAAGTCTGAACAGAAGGCATGTCATTTAAACTACGCACATAACATTCCCCTGGACTCGCAATCCGCTGATGTGAACGATAGATGAACGATGCTGGTGTTTTGTTGTATCGCACACTGCACAGATATCTATAGTGCGCTTTATGATGTTTAGCATATTGAAATGGAAAACCCACTTGGAGGTGATCAGACTTATGCCGTTTTAGGCCTATAATGTTATCTGTGCCACGTGACGTTAACGGTGGCGCAGCTGTGCTTACAAGCCGGCGGACGTGATTTGGCGGAATGCATCGTGGAAAAAACAGCGCGAACACAGGGACGACGGAAAAAGGAACGTACACCACACCACGGAGCGCTGACTGTCAACTGGCGGGCATTGGCTTTTCAAGGTTGGCGTCATTTTTGGCGGGTTTCCTTTGGTCGCAAGGTTTCGGGAGCTCCATTCTGCGGTGGTGCTTGTGGCCTGACGCAATCGCATATTGACTTGACGGAGCGGCGCCGTCTTGAATATGAGGCAGTGCGCGGCCAATACGCCGTGCGCGCTGCCGCAAATGTCCAGGAAGTGTATGTTTCGCCGATCGCATAGCCGACTTAATAATCGATGTTAATTTTCAAAAATGCACATGGTCATGGCCACGTGGTCAAAAGGCTGGATAAGTGATTGGCAGTTAAATAGATGTAATGGATACCAAGCAAGCCCGTAAAGGGGTGTTGTATTTGGTTAGGGGGTAGCGTACGTTGACAACATAGTGCGCTAATAACGTGAAATTTAAGCCTAGTAATGAGGTTGCATTTAAAATGTCAGTTATTGCACATGCCGCGATTTTTACCGAAAATGATGAAAATGTGTCTCAAGCAGTCAAGGCCTTCAGCAAGCCCCCCCCCCCCCTCTGAAACATATCCCTGCCTACGGAGAGGGGAAGCGTAGCCGTGGACGACAGATAGTATGATGGGGTGACGAAATTTAAAAAAAAAATTGCAGGCATTAAATGTCCCAACGTGGGAGCGACCCGCTTCGCGCTAGAAAACTAGCGCGACCTAATGGCCTTAATAAACTTTTTCCATCCATCCATCATATGGAGCTCGCGCAGGATAAGAAAGGATGGAGGGCACCGGGAGACGCCTTCGTCCTGCAGTGGAGATAAAATAGTCTGATGATGATGATATAGTCTTTGCCAGAAAGGCTAAAAGTTAAGATGCGGGAAGAGAGTTCCAATCTGAGAAGTTGGCGGAATAAATTTAAGATGCAGGAGATGCAGGATCATATCACAGGGTACAACATAGAAAAACAGCAGTTGGCAACAAGGGCCGATGGACTGCGCGCGTCAGTGCAGTGTTACTCCGCTAGCCAATCGCAGAAGCAAAGTCGTCGTCATGCGACCTTTTCCAAATGGCGCCGTGTTTATGCCTTTGGCACCTGCAGTCTGCTGTTCTTGAGTCTTTTCATTGGTATAAGCCATGATGTGCATGGACAGAAACGTGTGGAGTGTCAGCGTTTCCATATACAAAGGGCCGCGGTACAGTTTATTTCGCTTCCGAGCCCGTTTTACGCGTGAAGGTTCACTGAACTGAGTTGGAAGGGTGGCGGAGCGCTGGGGTTTCAAACGGTGGGGTTTGAAATGGTAGCGCAAGAACGCTGGGGTTTCAGACGGATGTTATTAAATGTGCACTGAATATTTTGCCTAAATATTTCGGACTGCTTGTCGAATGCATATTGAAGCAGTGAAAATTACAACCAGACATCTCCAAATTCTTTTCACGACCCCTTTAAAGGAGTACTGACACGATTTTGCAGCGGCGCAAAGTATACATTTTTCGTTTTCTAGTCATGTATTGTTAACGCCCTCCGCACGCGGAAGCCAGGAAACACGTACAAAATGTTTTATTTTGGTTTTAAAGTTTTCGTCGAACAGCACTGTAAGCCAGCCCCAGTGCAATGGACACTGCGATGACGTATGAGCACAGTCTCTCAAAAATCGCTGAAATCGCTGTCAGAGTCGCTGGACGACCGTGAAATTGTCGTTGTTTGCGTTCCCCACGTGTAACTAACCACAGACGACAGAGTTGAGGCGACGCTATTTACGAATTGCTGTCCCTACGTGACTTAGACGTACGTCCGACTCCGTTGACACATCACTAGGAAACCGCCCCCTCGCAATCGAAACCGAAAGTGGGCTTTTAAGGAAGCCGTATAAAAATATATTCATTGCGTTGCGAGGCATCCTGATACTCTTTTGGGGGTTCTCCACGCCAGTGCTTTCACTTACAGCAACAATACGAGAATGTCAAAAATTCGTGTCAGTACTCCTTTAAGGAACAAACAGGGTTTCGTAAAGGCTACTCAACAGCAGACCATATTCACATTATCAATCATGTGATAGAGAAATGCGCGAAGTATAACAACCCCTACATATAGCCTTCATAGATTGCGAGAAAGCATTTGACTCGGTCGACACCTCAGCAGTCATGCAGGCATTGCGGAATCAGGACGTAGACTAGCACTACGTAAGTCTACTGGAAGACATCTACAACGGTTCCACAGCCACCATAGCCATCAATAAGGAGAGCAGCAAAATACCTATAAGGAAGAGTGCAAGACAAAGGGACACAATCTCTACAATGTTATTCACAGAATGTTTACAAAAAGTATTTAGAACACTGGATTGGGAACAGGTGGGTGTAAGGATTAATGGGTATACCTCAGTAATCTCAGATTTGCTGATGACATTGCCTTGCTAAGTAACTCGGGAGATGAATTACAAAGCACGATTACAAACCTAAACAGGCAAATTAGAACAGTGGGCCTGAAAATTAATATGAAAGAAACTAGTAATGTTCAATAGCCTTGTGCACGCACAGCGATTTGAGATAGCTGGCGAGTCATTTGAACTAGTAAGTGAATATGTCTACTTAGGTCAGGTAGTGACCCCTGATCCGAATCATGAGGCTGAGGTAATCAGGAGGATTAGAATGGAATGGAGTGCATTCGGCAAGCATTATCAGATAATGAATGGCAGCTTACAGTTGTCTCTGAAGAGGAAAGTGTATAACAGCTGCATCTTCCCGGTACTCACCTACGGGGCAGAAACTTGGAGGCTAACTGAGAGGGTTCAGCTTAAATTGAGGACGACGCAGGCGAGCTATGGAACGGAAAAGGGTAGGTGTAACCTTAAGGGACAAGAAGGGAGCGGAGTGGGTTAGGGAACAAACGCGTGTTAGCGACATAATAGAAATTAAGAAGAATAAATTGGCGTGGGCGGGCCATGTAATGCGAAGACAATTAAGACAACCGTTGGTCATCAAGGGTAACAGAGCGGATTCCTAGAGAAGGCAAGCGTGGCAGGGGGCGGCAGAAAGTTAGGTGAACAGATGAGATCAGAAAGTTTGCGGGGATAAATTGGGCCCAGTTAGCACAGGACAGGGATAATTGGAGATCTATGGGAGAGGCCTTTGCCCTGCAGTGGTCGTGGACAGGCTGACGATGATACACATTAACGTGCGCGCATACAGAGACGCGCTGGAGAGATAACTGCTGGTCGTCTTACACGTTATGTGCGCTTTATTACGCAAGGCAAGGTGTATATGTAGCACGTACCACGCTGCATTTCAAGGGAAACTGCTAAAGTCACTTTGCTTCCCATGACGACGATTTCGTTTGCTTCTGGGATTGGCTGGCGGAGTATTTATTTATTTATTTATTTATTTATTTATTTATTTATTTATTTAAAGAATACTGCTGGCCCAGAAACGGGCCCTGGCAGGGGGTAAATTTACAAAGAAATACAATTAGACAACGCGAACAAACATTAAGAAGTGTCGAGAATACATATTGAGCAAAAAATAGCTCTAATAAATGTAAAACAAAAGCAAACTTGAAAAGAAGGAAGGAACAAATCATATAATTATTAAGAAGTAGCAATGCGAAGTGTAAACAGAAAAAGTAGCAACACAGTGACATAAATGTAAAGTTCTGACATACTTCAAATTATGGCCTCTTTGACAAGAGCGTGTCATACGTAGTTACACACATACACGTGAAAAAAAAAATAAAACGATTTTATGAAGTTATAGTTACACGTTATAAGAAATCGGCGTTAGATGAATGTGAAAAAGGTAGGTTGTTCCAATCTGTTATGGTGCATGGAAAGAAGGAATATCTGAAACGGTTAGTTCTTGTCCGATAAAGTGTTAAAGAGTCGATGTTGTGTCGATGCCGTGTTCTACGAGTTGTAAGGGGTTTTAAATAATGACTTGGGTCTATAGCGAAAAGATTATTCTTTTAGCTCTAACAGAAATTTTAGTCTTTGTATTTTCCTGCGTAACTGAAGTGTTTGAATGTTATGCTGTGTCATTAGACTAGAGGGAGAGTCACTATTACAATATTTAGAGTAGATAAATCTAACAGCTTTTTGCTGAATCATTTCGAGAGTATCAATGTTAGTTTTTGTGTATGGATCCTAGACAGATGCTGGCATATTCGAGTTTAATTAGAGATGTATAAGCCGTTAGCCTAGTACTACAAGGTGTATGTTTTAGTTTGTCTGAGAAAGCAAAGTTTCTTGAATGAAGAGTTGCATATGCTGGAAATGTGGGTATTCCAGCTGAGGTTATTGGCTATTGTGATTCCCAGGTACTTATACTCGCTGACTTCTGTAAGCAGTTCGGAACCAAGTTTGTAGACGAGCAACAGTTTATTAGATTTCTTTTTAGTTGTTGACTTATAGACTGTTTTAGTTAGAAACAAGTTAATGAGCAAACAGACAATGAAGTCATTGTCTGTTTGCTCATTAACTTGTTTCTAACAAATAAAGAACGAGCCCTTGACCCCTTCCCTTTCGTTAGACTGTTTTAGTGGCATTTAATTCCGTGCTCCACCGACTACACCATGACACAATACTTTGGACATTATAGTTTAGTGATACTTGATCATCAGGGCAGTTAATTTCATTATACAGTACACAAGCATCCACAAATGATTTAATTTGTACAGGGCATTAATTTCATTAGTCATGTCATTAATGAATACTAAGAATAATAAGGGGCCAAGTACACTGCCCTGGGGCACTCCAGATGAGGCTCGTAGCTCGCTGGGTGAGTGGTTACTGATTGAAACATATTGTCTGCGGTTAGTCAGATAGGCAACCACCCAATTCACTATGTAAGTTGGAAGGTTCATTGATACTAGTTTAGTAATAAGCTTCCTATGAGATACCTGGAGTAGCAAGCCAGGCCATTGACCAGGCTAACATCTCCGGATCCATCAATAAAATATTCTCTTCTTCCTATGAGATACAAGATCGAACGCTTTCTTAAAGCCTAGAAATATTACGTCGACCTGACCGGAGCCACCAAGAACACCACCGAACTTGTGAACAACTGTTGTTATTTGTGTTGTAGTGGAGAACCCTTTGCGAAAACCATCTTGGCAAGAAGAAAGTGTGTTGTTATCACCTATAAACGTATTAACACCGACTATTGGCCACTATTGGCAGTAGCGGCTCGCAGGTGCATGTCCGAACAATGGCATGTCGTCTCACTTCGGAATAGTTCTGCCTTCGATGGCCTCGTAGCCTTGGCTCTGCTGCACGGAACTAGTGAAATAGAGTGTAGATACCCACCGGCGCGCTTGCAGTGTGCGAACATATCCGAGCCATGTGATTATGGATGCCTTGGATTTCCTACCAAAGAAGCAGGGAAAAGCAGATGGGATGAAAGAAAGAAGGAATGAAAGGAGTAAGAAGGAAAGAAAGAAAAAGTGGGTCAGGCACGCGCACACCAAGCTTCGCCTGCACCCATTTTCCCCGATAGGGGAAGATGTAGACTCTTTCTCCCTTTCCTCATCTTTTTTTTTTTCCTTTATTATTTTTTTTTTGCACATTCGCTGCTCCCACATATGCGGAAAAAGAGAAAGATAGAGAGTAACCCTTTTATGAGAATGAAATGACCCTGTGTGTAATGTCCAGAGAGAGCTCCACATCAATGAAAATTATAACAATCGGTTCATGTTAACTTGTGGTCGTATAAAATGTGCTTACACACTAGTATACTGAGGAATAATTTCAGTATATTATAATTAGTAGAGCAATTAGTTTGCGTGTATTTTCTTAACTGTTCGTACCGAAAAAAAAATTGAATTTCGTCCACTAACGCTCCTGTGCCATGGCGGAGGGCCTGCGTGGTCGGGTGTTTCGGGAAACAGCGCGGTATAGCTTGAGGTTATTTCCGCCGTGCACGCCCACCGCGAATTTTCTGCGACACGAGCTAGCGGGGCGGCCACGTGAAACACTAAATGAAGCTAGACTGATAATTGTTATTCACTGGGAAGTCTGTTACCGTTAACTTTTAATTTCACCATTATGGGCTCATTATCAAGATAAAAATGAAGGTTAACGTTACTTTTATTTTTAATTTCGCGCTGAAAATTCAGCGCCTGAATGTCAGTGTGACATCACGAATTTCGATATTTTTTCTTTTTTAGACCACATTGCTATTCGCATTCCTCGCATTGTTGTCTTTGGCTCCCTTAGAGCGGAATGCGTTCTTTTTTTCTCGTTTTCTTTCCCCTTTACCAGTGAATAAACATGCAGTCCTTAGCAGATGTCGTTAATTGTCTATGACGTCACGGCTATAGTTGGTGCTCGGAGGGAACGTTTTCAAATTTGCGTCCTATGACTGGGACTGGTCCTGTGTGCATTGCGAGAAGCTGAAACAACGCGACCTTACGGCGCCGTTTATCCAAGCATATAGTTGTGCGGCTAAATGGATTGAACATGTCACAATCGACCAGGGAGTGCCTCACTCAGCCAAAATGAAAAAAAAAAAAAAAAAGTGGTAGAGGCAGTGGCGTCAGCGGTCAGAGAACGCCCCTTTTGATTTGCGAGAAGCAAATCGTGACGTGCCACGTGCGCGCAGACTCTCTCGGGCCCCAAGCTCAACAAAATGGTAATCGTGTCGCACTCGCGGATTGCGAAAATATTGTGCAACAGCAGAAAAGTCAATGGCAGGCGTCGACCTGCCAATCTGTAACAAGCATTGCTCCGTTGCTCTCATCCTTTTCACCTCTGCGGACAGCGGGACTGAGACGTAACGGATGCAAAAGTTTGTCTCGTCACATTGTCCCTGCATATATTTGTGCTTCCTCGCACAACACCCCCCCCCCTCCCCCTTGTAAACCCCCCCCCCCCCCCCTGAGGCCGACCTAACCCCCCTCCCACTCCGCAACTGCTCCTATGTCCTAGAAGAATGTGGCGCTAATTACTCTGCAAAACGCGAAAAAATAATAAATATAATCATCGTCATTGATGTTACTATTATCTGGCATTTTATTTATTTATTTTTTTACACACGCGACAACTGTGTAATCGCATGCCCGGCCCTTCGTGAAAAATTTAACCCCCCCCCCCCCCCCCCTGGCAGAAATCCTGGGTGCGCTACTGGAGATAACACATGCAAAAAGCGAACGAATTCGTGGCTTTACGTCACTGCGGCCACTCGCTTCACCAGGAGAATGCTCTTCTCGTTGGCCGCGCAGCCTCGTTCACATATAGCAGTAGGCCGGAACATATCACGTAGTACTGTACATACTTGCACGCGTAGTGGGCGAGTATGTACGTGATATATATGTATGTGCCATGCTCACGCACGTGTCCTCCTCTCGCCAAGCGTGCTGACAGCGTGCCTTTTGTTTGTTCTTTCGACACTGGTGCGTACACCCTTAGCATCCAACTGCGTCCATTGTCACACTGGGCGCCAAAAGGCAGCAGAGCAGCGACAGCGTGTCGTTCCGCTCGGCCGGCAGCTCTCGGCATTACGAGACGGGCCACCCACTTGCTCTCCCCACGCGTTTGCTTGGCGGCGTAGCGTAATTATGTTTGCCGTTGTCTCAATAAACACGGCCATGTGGCGGCAAATCCCTCCTCTTATCTCTTGGCTACCGAGTGCGTAACAAGTTGAGAGAGAAGTTCGATGCGTTGGGAAGTGACCCCAGTGGAAAGGGGAAAAATCGGGGCCTGGGATTGGACCCACAGCCCGCGAAATCCCGAGCTTTTTTGTTGAAATTCTTTCCTTTTCTGTGCGGAAGTAGCGAGGTGGAAGCGGCTTTGATAATGCGAATGCGAACACAAATGGCTTGCGATTCAGCTTATTTCTGTTTCGGCTGCCACGCTCACTTACCTCAACGGATAATTCGCAGAATCCCCGAAGGTGCGTGTCAATGTTTTATCCCGGCACGCTGCGTTTAAAAGAAAATTACGCTTTTTCGCTCGTGGTTGCTAAACGCATAACGTTACATAACTTTTGCAGGATGTGTCTTGTTACGCTGTCTCATTCAAACGATCAAGTGTGGTGGGCGAACAGCTCAGGGCGAAAAAGTACTCTCGATACAAAACTTATAGTGCTAGTAGGCCATATTTTTGAAGACAGTGACAAAAGGGAGATGCATATTTGCATACCCTCACAAATATGCAGACATGAATTACTCATGTTCCTTTTATGTTACGTTTGCTTGATGTGGGACTCAGCGATTACCGTAGCACAAGTGATGGTGGCAAAATCAGAGCGCATTATGTATCAATTTGTGCCTGAAATCGGCTTCCGCGCCGATGCAGCGTCTTACATTAACTGTTTCTGCGAGGTTTTGTGCGAGGTTATGTGAGGCCGTTATGCTGGTTATGTTGTGGTTATGCTGCTGGTTGTGATCGGCCGAGATCGGGAATAAAAATACTTGTCGCACATGCTTATACAATGAATATTAAGATTGACTGTAATGAATTTTTAGACGGAAACATGTTTTGTGTTCTTGGTAGAGCTACCAAATGCCATAAATTTGCGCGTTACAATTTAATTTTGCCTGCGACTGACAGGCCCACGTGGTTGCTGCAGCACAAGGCAACGACGCCGTCTGAGAACCGTCATGGTATAGGAAGGCCGCAATGGACAGCACGGTTCCGGTACTGCAAGATGTAAGTCGCGTTTTGATTGGAAGCAGCAAACACGTCTCTGGGTGAGTGAAATGCGAAATGGGATGCCAATAATTTTCGTCTGCTTTTATTTTGAACTTTTAATTTGAATGTTCAACTTGTGTTTGCCCGCGTGAGTCTTGAAGATTCTTTTTGCATTTATCTCGCGGCGATGCGAGGAACCCGTTTCAGTGAAAACACTGAAACGGTTTCCCGCGTCCTTTCAGTATTCGGTAACGCGATCTCCCCGTTGGGTCTCGCCCCATTCTACTTGTACCGGCGATCTACACGCATTTATCTGCTTGCAGAGTCGATGACACGCGCTGCACGCGGATGGCATAGTGAGCTGAGAGTTTTTATCGTCATCTCGCTATGACTATTTTACTTGTTGCTCATTAAGCAGAGCTCCATGCACTCAGGTGGCGAACATCCCAAGCGACGTTGAGCAAGCAACCGTCGTTCGTACGCATGTAGTGCGCGCGCTACACGAAACGTCTCCTGCCCACTTACCCGTGAGGATCGCTGGAACACACTGTCACAGAGGGAGAAAAAAAAAAGAAAAGAAAGAAAAAGATCAAGCTAGCCGACAATAATATAGCATTCCGTGCACGTGTTGTCATTAGAGGAGCGTGCTGCGTAGTACTATGGGTGTTCATCAGTCAGCACCGTTATTTATTTTGTTTTACTATACCTGCGCTGCAGTAAAACTTCACATGGCAGCGGGAAAGAGGGTCAGCATTCACAAAGTCCTTAGCGAGCAAGAACTGCTCGTGAACGGTTGGCGTACGTTAAGTGACTAATCACGCCGATCAACGGTGCGAGCAACCGGGTGCTGGAACATCGCTCGTTTTCCTGCTTCGGGAAATCGTTGCTCGACTGTTTGATTTGACTTGCGCGGTATTAAAGGCGTGTAGTGACAGCTCCGCGCTCGACTTGTACAGTGTTTCTATTTTCGCATCGCCAAAAAGCCACCGCCATGCGACCGGAAGATTGTCGGGCACGCGTGCGAAGACGGTGGCTGACACGGGAGAACAGACTCGAGTGCTGCGAGATAAGTTGCCGCTTAGGTAGCCGCAAAGATATACGCGCAGCTCTCAAAGAAGTACAGTGGGTGCATAATGTATGGCCGCGGCCTGGATCGCATGTGCCTTAGTGGCAACCCGCGCTTGCAGCGCCGGCAGAAAAGAAACGCGAACGAGACCGTTCAATAGTTTCGTTGCTCTTGTACTCCATGCAGTACGCGTATACGTGCGCGCGAATATTCGAAAAGATCCCGAATATCGAACCGAAGGGATTCGTAAGACTGAAATGGTGGAAAAGCGCTGTAAAACCGCCTAGCCATAAAACATGAAAGTTTATACTCAGTTTGACGTGCAATATATGCATCGCTCGCTGAGGCCGACTGCCGCCTGCGGTTTCGTTTCCGGTGTTCCATTTGGGCTTTTAATGCTGCAGGGTTGAGAATACTAAGATGCGAACGTCATCTTATGATAATCGTAAAACACTCTGTTTTATACTCGAAAGCTGTTTAAGAAGTATTCGATTCGATCCGCTTCTGATACTATTTGATTCGGTCTCAGGTATTCGTTATCCGAACAAAATTCACTGTTCGTGTATGATGCTCCGAAATCTACACCTTTACCGTCTACTCTAGATGCTTGAGGGAGCGCTGTCTGAGTTTACTTCAACGTAGGAATCCTAGCCCGTGTGTTTACAAGTGCGTTCTTAAACGCGAATGCTTCCTTATTGGCCGTCCCTCAGACGTGCATTGCACGGGGTTTCACGCTATCACCACTGAGGTGGCTGACCACTGCGAAAGAGTGGAATTTTAATGAACTAGCATTACAAAAAAAAAAGGAAAAGAAAAGAAAAAGACTGCACGAATCATTCAGAGGAATGTTGTGGAACATGCCGCATGTATACGGGTAGTACCAGCACTAGCTGTATACTGTTGGCTGGTGTTGCTTATCAGCGTACAACAAGAGGCACTTTTGGTAGATTTCAAATGTTTTAATCTTGTCGAATTCGCCACCCAGTGAGCACTGACTAGTTCATAAGACAGCCAAGGCATCGTCTAAGATTGCTTCGAAATTCTACGGTCATTTAATTTTGCGGGGCTGTCATTTAACGTACCATCCTCCCAGCATAGCAAGCCCGTCTAAGAACTGGCTGACTTCCCTGTCTTTTCGTTTATTCGTTCCTCCTCCTCTTTCCAGGTTCTTTTGGCTCGAGTGATTATTTAAACTTGACAGCACTAACGTCGTGGTAACCGTAATTTCCCCGTCGAAGAGATGGATCTTCTGTTTGCTAAAGGTTCTTTGGAAAGCGCTCCTTGCTTATTGCATTTTTATCCTACATTTCATTTTTTTTTTGCCGGGAAGGGGGAGGGGGGGGGAATCTAAGCTACGCATTGAGTTCTTACTGCCTTTTTGCTGAGGTAAAGGCGGAAAATATCTGTCTGCGCTACGACACCGCGGCGTATCAAAGAACCCCACGCCTACAAAACTGACCCCTAATCATTCAGTATTGTGCTCCTCACAGCTAATATGCAGCGTTCAGACATAAATGACCGGGCACATTATCATGCCAAAATTTAAAGGCCGTACGCGATCACAAATGTCAGAATAATCAGACGTTCATGGTTCGCTGAGCCTTCCATAAGGGTATAATTTGACGGCCTGTAACTCCTAGTGGAACAAAATTATGCAACATGTTTTTGGCGATTGTGAAAGCCAACGTTAAGGAGAATAAGTGCACAAAGTTTAAAAAATATCAAAAATGGGTTTTTTTTTTAATTGTCTTCAGAAATTTCCACTGTTCGCTGTTTTTTTGAAGTTCGCCCGCCCTTATCTCTTTATTGAAAAGTCATATAAATATAAGCTTTTGCAGTTTCACAAAAAAGTATGCTTAGAACATAGTGCTGAATTTTCGCTGCTCTGCCACAAGTATTTTTTGAGATATAAGCCCGCAAAGTGGACAGAAAAATGCTTCATGGGCTGATTTTGAGGATTTTTATAAAAATAAGTACACTCCCCATAAAAAGCAAAAATAATTTATCACAAGTAAAAACATGCGTGTATTTACTTTAAAAAGTTTCAGCCACCTAACCTTAGTATAGCTTGTGTAATTATTAACCAAAGTTGGCCAAGACAGAAGAGCAGGTAAGCGCGGCACTCCACCTCTTCGTCATTATTGACTCCCGGCGCTTCGACAAAATTTTTTCTAGCAAAACCAATTGTGGATCTCTTCTTTCCACACATGCGGCAGCAATATATAAAATTTTGAAATAAATTTAAGAGGGTGACCAGCCATGCTTTGTTCGATCTTACGTGGAATCACCCTGTTCCATTTGGGCTTTTAATGCTGCAGGGTTGAGAATACTAAGATGCGAACGTCATCTTATGATAATCGTAAAACACTCTGTTTTATACTCGAAAGCTGTTTAAGAAGTATTCGATTCGATCCGCTTCTGATACTATTTGATTCGGTCTCAGGTATTCGTTATCCGAACAAAATTCACTGTTCGTGTATGATGCTCCGAAATGTGCACCTTAACCGTCTACTCTAGATGCTTGAGGGAGCGCTGTCTGAGTTTATTTCAACGTAGGAATCCTAGCCCGTGTGTTTACAAGTGCGTTCTTAAGCGCGAATGCTTCCTTATTGGCCGTCCCTCAGACGTGCGTTGCACGGGGTTTCATGCTATCACCACTGCGAAAGGGTGGCTGACCGCTGCGAAAGAGTGGAATTTTAATGAACTAGCATTACAAAAAAAAAAAGGAAAAGAAAAGAAAAAGACTGCACGAATCATTCAGAGGAATGTTGTGGAACATGCCGCATGTATACGAGTAGTACCAGCACTATAGCTGTATACTGTTGGCTGGTGTTGCTTATCAGCGTACAACAAGAGGCACTTTTGGTAGATTTCAAATGTTTTAATCTTGTCGAATTCGCCACCCGGTGGGCACTGACTAGTTCATAAGACAGCCAAGGCATCGTCTAAGATTGCTTCGAAATTCTACGGTCATTTAATTTTGCGGGGCTGTCATTTAACGTACCATCCTCCCAGCATAGCAAGTCCGTCTAAGAACTGGCTGACTTCCCTGTCTTTTCGTTTATTCGTTCCTCCTCCTCTTTCCAGGTTCTTTTGGCTCGAGTGATTATTTAAACTTGACAGCACTAACGTCGTGGTAACCGTAATTTCCCCGTCGAAAGAGATGGATCTTCGGTTGTACGCTTCGGTCGTCACGTTGTGTTCAGCTTGGTCTTTAAGTACATAGTTACACTGTTGACATCGCATCTCCAGCGGCAGCCTAAACGCACAGGGTTATTCTCGCGGATAATAATCTCGAATTACACGGTGTACGGGTTTGTTCGTTTTCTTTTGCTTATTCTTCCACGCGCCTGAACGCAGCAGCCGTCATCTCTTGTGCCTTGCCCGCTTATATCTCCGAGAATTTGCGGGATTGTGTAAGCATCGCCACCGGATGAGGCGTGACCGCGCACAAGCGAGCGAGATGCGTTAAACGCATGCATGCCAAGCCGAACCGCAAATTGAGCGGTCCGCCTTATATATAATCAACTCAGTATGCTAGATGCCCCTATATGCACAAAACTTGTTCGTTCTCTATTTGGTCACTCGTGTGGGAATCACGTTCCAACGTCGGCCATCTGGCTTGTTGCCGAGTGTGAAAGCTGCTCAACCATATATTTCAGCTACTCTGTGGAAGAAAGAAAGAAAGAAAGAAAGAAAGAAAGAAAGAAAGAAAGAAAGAAAGAAAGGACAGCTAGATGCGGTGCATTAGAAGAGAAAGGTCGACGCTTTTGACTCCTCATTACTTATGCATGGTGCCGGACGTTTAGGACGTTTGGGCACTGCATGATTACAAGATGCATTAACCTTTATGCATTGATGGCTTTGTACCCCTTTATTATTGCGCGGGCTGTTTCACGGCGTATACTAATGTAATTAAATGAGAATGTCCAGGCATGGCCCTCAGTCAGGAACCTAGATAACTTGTTATTGGTTTAATGAGGCTCTCCATTAGCTGCTTTAGAGTTCAGCGGAATTCCTCATTGATGCGGAATTCCGCGGAACTCATTTCTCATGTTAAGTGACCCTGTCCTTCGAGTCGTCGATATCTTCTGTTTAGTACAGTTCAACTTCGATACGACGATACAACGATACAACGGATTTCGTCACTCGCCCGCGGCGCCCAACGCCGCAGATAACAAGGAGATAACGCAAGCTGCTTTCGCGGCCGGAGCGGCCGGAGCGGCGGTGACCACGGGCGAGTGGCGAGTGACGAAAGCCGTCGGGGCGGCGACATCGACGTCACAGACGCTCTTTTTACGGCCAGTTTCGGTTTCAAGGGGCCTGCCACGGGGAATTAATTGTTCGCGTAGCTCCGACATGCACTCCGCTATTCAATATTTGATCGTTGGGATAGGTAGTGTCGAGGACGGGCTCCGAAGTACTCATTTTGTGTAGCCATCAATTCCTGATAATTAAAAAGTTAATTAGCGTAATTCCGCTAATTATGCATACAAGTGCGGAAATTGTTTTGTATCTAGAGTCCGCCAATCCGTATACTCGAATAGTACACAAGACATTCCCGCGATTTATGTCTTTCTCATTTAAAAAATGTGTTGCAACTAAACAAAACACCATATATATATATATATATATATATATATATATATATATATATATATATATATATATATATATATATATATATATATATATAAAGAAGACTGGACGTGCTTTTCACGACAGACACTCGCGCATGATGCAGGGTCTCGCAGTAGCCGCTCTTGCTGCTGTCCAGGCGAGCCTGCCGCGGCGTGCATTATCATGCTCAGTCGCTCCCTGACCGATTGTCGCATGCTCGCAGCGAAGAGAGCGCGTATACGTGACCGGAGAACGTCGAACACGCTTGGGCACCGTGGACTTTTGCGTGCGTCTGGGATTTAAAGGATTGCTCCGAGGCACGGGAAGCCGCGTCATTGTCCGCCGCAGCTTGAATACTAAACGTGGTGTAGAATCCTCTAGGGGCTCGTCGCCGACCTCTGCGGATACGCGGCGGGAAATTTTATTGAACGAGAATTCTGCGTTCGCATGCGTATATATGTGGGCCTCGACATCCATATATGGAAAAGAGGAATAACGCGTTGGCACGTGTCGGAAATGGTAGCCCTGTGAAACCGGTTTACTGTGTTTTAGTAACAAATGAGTATGTCTCGGTACTTTAAGTGTTGTCTGAAGTGCATATCTTGTTTGCGATATCAGAACTGACACGTCGGTTGACATGAATCACTGTGACGAGCGATAGGTATCTCATCCGATATTGTCGCCTCATCCACAAATTGTGTAGTACTCTCGACGACGTGGTAGCGTTTGTCGCGCAAATGATCATCGCCCGATTTGTTTTCCGAATCGTAAGAAGCGATGAGCAGAAATGCACGAATCACCACCCACGGGCACACTTCAGAGCAAATACCCGGATTATATCGAGCACTGTAGTTGGACAGTGGATAGGGACAGATATCATGCGTAGTCTGTAACACAAATTTGACTGACCTCATTTCGCGAGTAATAACTTTTAATGTGCATCTTTTATCTGTTATATTAATACAGTTTATTTTACCCATTCTTAATATGCAGATCCATTTTAACCGGTTGTTGGACGATTATTAGTTTGTTTTGGCTTTCGACTGCTGTTTTCCGAGCGTGACAACATGAGATGACACTTACACGCCAACAGAGCGGGCTCCGAAAGTGCTCCGCTCTTAAAATTCGCGGACCAATCACGTATTCATCACACGAGAGACCGTGGCTGTTCTGAGCATGCATGCAGCTTCGGCCATGCCGACGCTACGTCTGTACGCCGAACCGGCGACTATTTTCCTTCTGGACATTGCAAGGCCTTGTCGTGAGAAATATTGTTCGAGCCAGCGTTACGCCCGGCACAACCAATGCGCGAAACCCGTGCACCAAGCGAGGACTATTTCGACGAGCTTATTTCGTAAATGCATGGTGTACGTGACAAGGGTGTTGCTGCGCCTTTCCCGGTGTCCAGACCGTACCCTAGCCGCACGGAATGCATTGAGGAACCTTATATATGCCTCCCCAGCTTCTCCTTCGCGGACTATATCCTTCCCTCCGTATTTTCACACAAACACGTGCGCACTAAATGGCAACGCATGCCTCATTCCTCCAGTCCATTTTTTCCGCCCCGTTGTCACCCGCGATCTCGACATCGTGGTCGAGGGTCCCACGAATGTCAGCGCGGTTTTCCTGATGGCGCGAAGAATATGGACACGTTCGAAGCGCAGATGCGAGCTTATGTATTTTTTTCGTACGAAAGGCGTTTGCACCAACTCGTCGAACAACGAGCTTTTCCCTCTTCCTACATAAGAGCACTTCATCCTCTCCGTCTGTGACATTTTTTCCTTAGATCTATGGTGCCTTGAGCCATTCCTTACGCTCATCAATTTCTAGATAACTCACAATTACATGCGTACGTCATTTAATGATCCGTATATGATGGCAACGGCCTTAAACTGCATTTATAGGTCTGCGCAGAAAATGCCATCCGGTCATTTAAACGTGACTTTCCCGCATAGTGTCGAGCTGATCGAAACACGTTGTTTATAATGTGCGTTGCCTGAATAAGTTTAGCTGGTTAGGCGTAGTCTGGAAGCTGAAGACAGCTCTTTGTAAAAAGCCGTATAAGCTTTCCGATCCGGAAGAGTGTACGATTTCCCGCGACACTCCGAGATGACGATATTCATATAGTGTCAGCGAACACGAAACCGTAACAGGGGGCTCAAGCGTGCGTGTGGCCGTACACTTTAGCGGAGCGCTGTTGCTGCTGGTTACGTCATCGACAGACAGACAGACAGACAGACAGACAGACAGACAGACAGAGAGACAGTGTTCTTTTTGCCACTCATGGCGCTCCGTGCACGCTGTCTGCGACTACTGTGGATGAGCGAGCCGCCCGACGCTGACGGAGCCGACGGGGCCACCGAGTGCTGGCTGTGTGCCGTTCAGTTTCGCCTCGAGAAGTACCGCCGGCACCGATTGTGGATTCGCGTACTCCGTGCCGGAGACTTCGTCGTCTCCCCGTTGCCGATCTCCTGACCACTCCCTCGCCTGGAGCGTGGGACACCGTTCTCCGCGACTCAAGCCTGGTGGAACAACTCCAGCCCATTAGACGAGCAGAGGAGATGGCGACGAGGCACCGCCTGATCGCTATATACCTCCGTGATTTTTTTTTACTAAATGAAGTTGTTCTTTCTCGCCCCGTTTCCGAAGTAACCGTACTTGTCAAAATATCCGAGAGCTTACGCGCGGCTTTTACAAAGAGCTGGCTTCGATATCCTAGTTGCAAGGATCTTACTTAACTTAATCATTTACGTGTTAATTATTTAATTAAAATATTTTTCTCAATTACAGGGTAATAGGTATGTGGCGCCCGAGTCAAATAATACGGTCGCTATCGCTGAAGCTCCATCAACCGTCCTTTCAATCATCATCATCACCACCATCATCATCATTATCATAATCGTTTTGTTCACTGCCGGACAAAGGGCTGTCCCAGTTATCTCCAATTCACTGTTGTCCTGTGCGGTGGTGTAGTGGTTACGGTACTCGGCTGCCACCTAAAAAACGCAGGTTCGATCCGGGCCGCGGCGGTCGCATTTTCGATGGAGGTGAAAATGCCAGAGGCCTGTGTACTGTGCGTTGTCAGTGCACGTTAAAGAGCCCCAGGTGGTCTAGATTTCCGGAGCCCTCCACTATGGCCTTTCTCTCCCCTCTATCTCTTTCACTCCCTTCCACCACCCCCACGGACGCTTAGCCGTGCTCCCTACATGGGCTGCAGAAGGTAGCGTCCTTTCCTAACCGAACCACAATCAATCAATCAAGCTCTAGCATAGAAGTAGTGCATGCGCACTCTTGAGGACCAGAACTAATCATTATGATAGTTTTAAGTACGAGCTGGGGCTGTCGGCGTCATAGAGTTTTATATAGTCGGCGTCTTCTGTCGGCGTCGCCGTCACGGTAAAGCAAGCGGTCAAACTACCGAACAATACATAACTGGAATTAGCTACACGATGGCTGATTGTAGAATAAATGTACACATTGCGGCGTCCCGGCTAGTTCGACGTTTATACGCCGCCAAAACAACGCGAATAGTCCACGCCCAATGTGCAACTCGCAATCAAGAAGAAAAAGCGATGGTGAAGAACACCATGTGAACCTGACGTGATGATGATCATACAGATGACAAAGAAGATCCACCTCGATCCAGGTTTCACATTAGTGGAGCTGCATTACCGCTGGATTTGAAAAGAAAGATTTTTTTTTTTTTTGTACTCCAGCGATACATCTCAATTGCTTGATTGATCTCATGCTGTGTCCCATTGTAAGTACATTTTCCTTAAACATGTCTGTTTGCTGTCTAGGTTGCTTTCTCGATCAAGTTTTTCTATTGTCTCATTCACAATAACTTCGTGAATATCGTGTCCGATATTGAAAGCGGGCTTGTCGATCCATAGTACTGGAAGTCTTTTATGTCTTACTTCTATTTCTTTACTTTTTACTTCTATATCTTATACTATTTACGTTTTTACAACTCGCTTGTACATATGAATTCTTGACGCATTGTGTGTAGAGTTTCGCATGCTGCTTACATAAAAATCTCCCCATCTTGTACCAAATTGACTGTTACGTCTCTTTGCCGGCCGTTTTTCCACGGGACCGATAGTGTCCAAGCTCATCAGCAATTATACGCATCGGACTACGCTGTCATCTTCTAATATGTTCTCGCCCATGGTAGGCTGACTAATCTTTGAACTGCGCTATTCACAGTAGAAGTCCTCTGCCACTTTCACCTGTCACTGAGCTCGCTAATTACATTGCTCTGGTCATCTTTTACTGCATGCATTTTCATTCTTGCTATTTCACTTTAGTTGAAACGACGCTGTCATTTCCTTCTTTCTTTCTTTCTTTCTTTCTTTCTTTCTTTCTTTCTTTCTTTCTTTCTTTCTTTCTTTCTTTCTTTCTTTCTTTTTTAAACTGCTGCCTCTTTCTTTAAGAAAATAGCTCTGTATGACGTTGTGTTCACTCCTGTTGATCACATTTGGCAGTTCGGCAAATAATGTATAATTTATTGAGGTAATTATTTGCATACTTGTTCATTTTTAGTTCTTGCGTTGTTCGTTTGCCTCCAATTCCAACTCTTTATTCACCCAACAACCATATAACGGTTTCGTTCATTCCCTTTATGTCATCATTTCCTTGTTGTTCTAAAACAAGGCATTTGTTTTCAGGGGTAATCTTAAATTCTTTCTGTTTTTTCCTGACTGCGTTTAGGTTGGCCTGCCTTTTTGAGATAAATTGAGCCGACCTGCACTCTTAAAAAAAAAAAAGGGTAGTACTACTTACTAGCTTTGAGGTAGCAAATGCTTGTCACAACATTGAATACCTAAATAGTAACTGCAGGTAGTAAACGGCAAGGTAGTAACTTTTGTACCATGTCATTTACTACCTGCAGTTACTAGCTACAGGTATGGGTAGTAACCAAAGGTAGTAACTTTACTATCATGGCAATCTTTTGTCGGGGTTATTATGATTCGGTTTATATTTTCTGTTTACTTTGCCATATCAGGTCGACTGTATTGCAAAAGATTAAGATCAAGTAAAAATGAGCGCGGTAAGGCACTGTCCGGTCACACTGATCGGTGCTAATTAAATCGTGTTACACCAATTAACGATCACTAATTACTCCATGCGATTAGCCCTGTGAATACGCTGCACATAGAAATAATTAGGTGACAGCTTAGAAACATGTTCGAACCAGAAACAATAGCACACACTACCGCACACAGAGATGAAAGCTTCTACGCGATATATGTCCTAACGGCAACGTTAACGCTGTATATGTCCCTACTTAAGGACGCTCACGTTGTTCCGGTAAGCAGATGTGGATTCAGATAGGTAATCAACGTTTTGGATCGAGATTCTTGTATTTTTCTGTTTCCGTATATGTATGCAATCACGCTGCATAGGACTCTTATTGAAACATAATTAAATCAATTATTGTTCGTGTAAATTCCGCGTACGCCTAGCACAATTACAGCATAATATACTACTGCCAGTGGAGGTAGAACATTTACTAACCTGTTACGTACGGATGTAGTGACAGTTACTACCCCTGACATTTACTACCTCTAGCATACATCTAAGCTAGTAAGAGACAAAACAATGTAGTAATGGTGCCAAAACGGTAGTAACCGGTCCCGTTACTATCTTTTCTACTACCTTTTTTTTTTTTTTTTAAGAGTGTGGGACTGCAATTTATATACCTTTTCCGCTACTCTTATGTCCGATGCTGTACCTGGGTCCTCGCACACTATGAAATCTATTTAATACTTTTTATTTCTCCATTAGGGCTTTTCTGTGTCCTCTTCCTGTTTGCGGTGCTTCCTGAAGGAGGTATTCATTATGCGGGGTCGATTAGCTATAGTGCGCGATTCGCAGAAGCTATTCCTAGAATCGGTGGCACTCCTGAAATCGGTCGCCGACTGCTTGTTCTTCTTACTGCATCCTTCCTATAATTCTTATTGAAGTCACCCATGACCATCTTCGCAGAACAGAGGCGTAGCTGGATTATAAAAAGAAAAAAAAAAAAGAACCATCGCCCTTTTAACTACACGAACGGAGTACAAATGTTTCATTTTCTCGGCACGATGGCTGAACCTTGCAGCGCATCCCTTCTTCTACTCTCAGTTTACGTCTCGAATCCAATTTTGTCACGACGCTTGGTATACCCCTTCGCTGACGCGGATTAGAAAACGCGCGTCATATATTCGCGCTTCTCAGGGAGCCCTCTGTAACAGACCGGCGCGTTCGTTGTCAGCAATGTATGTGCTTCTCCACTTTTGTTGTTTTAGGGGCGGAGCTCCTTAAGGCGTGGGTCGTGCGTCCCCGATGTATGTAGTAGTAGTAGTGGTAGTCGTAGTAGTAGGTAGCCACCGGCGCGTGCCTGCCGGAGGGCACGCACGCGCCGAGGGCGAGCGCGTGGCACCTGGCGCTCGCCCTCGCCGCGAGCGCCGGGAGCCACGCGCTCCCCGGCAAACTCGACACTGCCCCGGCAAACGCGAGAGACAACGTTGGCGCAGGCAGCGTCTCCTAGCGAGTTTCTTGATTGAGAAACACCGACTGCTCGCGTTGGAGAAGCGTTCACCGGCAAAACCCATATATATATATATATATATATATATATATATATATATATATATATATATATATATATATATATATATATATATCCACTGGATCTTGACTTGCAATGAAGTGCCGGTGGGAGATTTCACTTGTGCATTGTGCATAGTTGAACCGTGAGGATTCGTAGCATGCGCGTTAACTAAATTAATCCGGAACTCGGCACGATCTACGATGCACATCCCGAGCTTCGCCCACTCATCATCATTCACTCCGTGGATATGCTGTAATTTTTTTAAACGTTACTCACTCTCATCGTAAGACCCATTGTCATAACCAAATGTGCGAACTTGACTATACCTGCTCCGTGAGTTCCTTCTCACTCTGTGTCGACCGAGGCGACAGCCTCCCTAATATTCTATATATGTGTTATCTGTGCTGGCGTCTGCTTACGCCGATTCGGCTGTATAGCATCTCATTTGTGTTTATAAGCAGCACGCTATAATATGGCATGCTCAAGCTTGCCTGTGCCGACAGCGTCCAACGCGGAGCCAACCGCTGCGTGAAGAGCGTGGGGCCTTGTTTGCACCGATCGCCTAGGCAGTTTATTCAAGGGCTACTCGTCACGAAAACATTTTGCTCTCCCGTGTTCGCGAATATTTCGTGCTCACTGATTTAACCTCGAGTCAGCTTAAGCGGCGGGCAGGGGGTGCTAATGCGTCATGACACTGCATGATTGCGAAGGTACTGAAATGCCAACCGTATATCTGCTTTAATCAGTAAACAAGTGCAGCATATTTGAGCTTCACAGCGTTATCGCTACCTGGAATGGGTGCGACGCGCTGCACGTTGCGACATCGCTTCAAATAGCACGCTGTGAATGGCACTGCTGCGAGCGACAATAAACCGGCTCTTTCTTCTCCCTGATGTGCATCGTTGACTGTTGTCTAACTCACAAATGGCGGTCATTTTCAAAGTGTTCTTATGCTTTTTTGGACGACTTCACGAATTCCGTGCACTCCGTATATTTTCGAACGCCGGACATGCACCTTAGCGGTTCTTTTCATTCTTTTTCTTTTACTTCGTTTTTCTTATACTGATATAGCATTTGCCAAAGTGATGCACGGAGGCTCTGTGAAAGAATGTTCCTTTCCTGGGAACATACTTTTCGCTTACACTATCGACGCGTCCTTCGGCGTGATTCTGTTTTTGCTTCAGTTTATGTTTTCGCAAGAGCGTATACCTTTCTCTTCCCCTGTAGCTCGGCCACTCGTCCATCGGTTATCGATTGATTCATAAGTCTCTCCTGCAGTATGGAGACAACGAAGAACGGAAAGTTGTGCGGTGGAATTCCCCCTCCTCCCTTTCCCCCCGCCGTCTCCCGTTTCTCTATCACTATCTCGAACTAAATTGATTCTCGAGAGCGTTTCCTCCTGCTTTGAGTTAAATTTCGCGAGCACGCTGCGCCGAGGGCAAAGTATCGGGTTCTGCGTTTCTGGCAACAGAGTAAATTGCCTTGCTCTTGCTAGATCAGTATCAGTGAACAGAAAAATACAAACGCGTCATATATATATATATATATATATATATATATATATATATATATATATAATGTTCGAACGCAAACGAACCCAAGGCCATGTGCGGCCTTCATGAGGCGGGCAATTGACGTATAGCTCAACACGCTACTTGCTCCGGTATACGTATATACAAGCGTCTTTTGTGCAGTCGCATTCAACAATAGAGTATCGTGGAGTGTGCGGAGTGACAGCTGCATGCACAGTGGTGAATCGACAGATGATGGCTAAACAGACGGGACTTCTAACGGCTGTCCCTTCGACATGCTGTCTTTACAGTTTGAAAGAGGTCACTTCGAGCATGATGTCCATGGCCGATTTTTAACTCTTTTTCAAAACAGCTTTTGCAAGACCGTTCTTTGTAGGCAGTACAAAGGTTGTGTGGCATGAACAGCGACATGGTTATACTCTACCGCGTATGTCAGTGGTGAGAAGCGGAATGAACAACTTCGAATGCTCATCACTCCAACTTCATAATATTCGCTGTGGCTTCCTTCCGCTTTCACCTTTTTGTCGTCCAATGGCGCATTCTGCGAAGTTATGGTGCATGGAGAAAAACTGCATGACGGGTTCAAATACACATTCTGGCGCAACTTGCGTACTTTAAATACGTGTAACCGTCACTATAGGGCAAACGGTCAGCGATTCAAGTTATCAACGTGTAGCTTCGCGACTGTGAGGGAGCACTTGTGACAACGAAGCAGCCTCATCTATTCTTATAGTTAACTAATTAGAGCGCTAATCATTTAAATTTGTCATAATTGGTCTAAAAGAGGATTGGAAGGACACGGTGGAGGTTAGTATGTGTTATACCGAATTATGCTACATGCAGCCTCATAGGTCGCGCATATAAAAGATCGTCCACGGCCTTGGGCCCTTATTCTCAAAAACGACTTATGCTGGAAATGTTCGTAAGAGAATATTTCAGCCAATCCTGATACCGGACATGTATTTAGTGAAGTCGTCCAGCCAATGGCAAAGAGTGCGCACGAGAGAGAAGCTTTGTGAATTCGGCCCCTGATTTGGTGAGCGGGCACACCTATCGAGCAAGCAGTGCTCATCGCTCGAAAGTTCAATGACCGGCTTATATCGTTCGCCCGAACTGGTTAGGAATGTTGTCGTCAGAGGCCCGCGAGGCTAAAAATAGTCGAGCACACTCGGCCGACATCTTCCTCCTCAGCACGTACCTGTCCCATTGGCCCACGCTTTTATCTCCCGCTTCGTTTTCTTTCGATTTGCGACTCCCAATGAATGTCTTCGCGAAGGACGTCTGGCGGCGAACCGATATCACGCGGCCTCGACGCCCTATCTGCAGCTCGATCTCGAAACGAGGCGAAATGTCCGCAAATGCAGTCGAGCAATCGAAAGGCCTTGTCGCCCCGTCTGCAGGCAGACATTATGAATCTCGTTTTTTCCTACAGAAGGCGAGAAATGAATTCGCGTCTAAGGTAAAGATTTGGCTAGGCTTGTTCTGGAAACAGTGCGAAATAGAAAGGCGCAGGAGTGCCCATGTTCTTGTTTGTGTGGGTACCTCTCCTGCGACACCCTATCTTGCGCTGGTTTCAGTCGGAGAAAATGTGTGCTGTTTTTATCCAGAAGTCGTTCCATAGGCGCTAGCGCGTTACGCTTCGTGTCGCCGCCGTCACTTTACATACGGCTGCACACTGCGTTTTCACGCGTTCGTCTCTTATTCCCTTACTCCTCTGCGGCGCTGAGTCGTGCTTCCTTATGGGATGCGAAAACAGCCGTGCCTTTCTCTTCCCAACAATATGTACTGCGTAGCATTTGTCTCGGTCGCTTTGCCGTGCCTCATTTCGAAGTGCGAAGGGACGATGAAGGGCCGTTTTAATTGTGCGTTACATATACACTAGGAGGCACTGCTTTATATTTGGCGAGTGTTCGCCATGTGTGACCCTAAACAGTGGGCAGCGCATTAGTCGAGCAACAGCTGAGAGACGAAGCAGGGATCAGCGTATTTGGCGACGCCCGTGATTCATCAGGATGAAGTCGCGCACCGTGGTGGGTCATGCACGCGCTGCGGCACAGAACAGAAACGGAGCCCGCCTCTCTCTCGCCTCGACGGATTTCTTCGCCGGCGGGAACCAGTTTCTTGGAGGAGAGGCCTCCGCTCCCTTCCCCCATCCACCCATTTCGCTCGCCTGCTTTCGCGATTATTCTGCTGGTGGGCATTTTGTGTTTTGTGCCGTTATCGGGGCCCGGGATCGCCTTTATTATTTTATTTCTCTGCTTTCTTTCACCCGGGAAATCCCTGAAACGGGTTTGTTTGTTGCTGCCTCCCGTCTTCCTCCCCGCGTCTTGTGCCCCCGCCCCACTTCCCCCTCCCCGCAACTTGGCGCGGCCCGGCACCGGGCGAGGCGTATATATTGCGCCGTGCTCGGATCGGCCGTGCTCGTCGGACCCGAGAAGCAGGCGACGGCGTTAGCAGACGGCGGCGGCGTCGGCGCGGAGCCGAGAAAGAGACGGATTTGTGATGACCCGACGCCTCGCATGGCGGGCGCGTTCCTCCGCTCCTGTTTTTCAGCACCATTAGGGGGCGAAGAAGAAAATTTCGCTTCCGGATGCCGCCATTTAAGATGCTCTCCGGAAGGACGACGATCATGACGTTTTCCCCAGCATACTTTCAGCGCGGCCTAACTCGTTGTGTGTTCTTATTTTGCCTGCCTTTCTTCCACGGGAGAGGCTTGCCTCCATTCTGTTCGGTTCCGCTGCCGTGCTGTACCGGTCGCGTCTGCTTTATTACTTATTTCGTTTTAATATTGCCGTGTCTGCTCCCGCCGTGCCGTTGCTGCAGCGTCGTGAAATGGCGGAAACCCGCGCCTCTTCCTTCTGCGGTTCCTGAAAGACGAGACTACGTTCGGGCACGCGTTCCTCTGTGAACGAGAAAGTGCTAATGCAGGAACGAAGGTGATACGAAATTTGCAGTAGCAGTGCGAACGCGTTTCAGGTGTATTCTGGATTCGCGTATTCCTAACTTCTAGTAATAATCGAACAATTCCGATTCATTTAGGTTTCGATTCGATGCTTTAAATGCGATATTTAGCACAATGTTTTACCATACGATGCCAGCCCGCCCGGCATTCAAGAATTTCAAGAATTCGGTATTACGCCTATGTGTTGTACTGTGCGCAATCAGGTCGCCGGGCGTTTGTCCCGGATTCTGTTTTCTGGAAGACGTTACTATGCCGCGGAAGTGAAGGTAAAAGATGCAAGATGTATGAGCATATTCCTGAAATAATTTGCCTGCACATCGGGCTCCCCGTAATAGCAGGAAGGTGGGGGTGTAACCTCACTATTCCCTCAGTACAAGTCTCGTGCGGAAGGATTTTTGTGCATCGGGAAATGTAGAATTAGAATTGTTTCTGAATGAGGGCTTCGGTGTCCCTGTGCCATCAAGCTTGTTCGATTGAACTGAGGGAAAGAAACAAAAGAGAGAGAGAGGGGGGCGGACGGATTGTAGAATGAAGTTGTGCTATTTCAACCCTTGATGGGAGCACGGCTCAGCTCTTTACACCTTAGCGCAGAGCTCAGGAAATTTCGACTTTCTTGTCAGAACTTAACTTGGATCACTTCTGCGCAGTGTTTGTGTATACGGATTGCCTTCTAAATAATTCGAAGTCTCTTTAGGGTGTGTAACGTTGTGCGAGGTCGACTTCGGAGGTGGGAATAACACAGGAACGCTGTCCTGTGTTCTTCGCACCGTCGTTGCCTGTCTCGAGTTATTCTTGAAGATCCCTCCAGATTTCAGCTCGTTATGCTTGTGTGCTACACGCTCGAAATCTAGTCGCTCTTTAGGCTTGCCTATTTATTGGTGATTATGTGCATGCAGTCATGTTAGATATCAGTGAGCTTGCTGTTGATGCTCTTATGAATGTTGTAATCGCTTGACCAGGTGGTTGAAAGTGTTAGTATGCGCAATGAAAAAGCGTAAGCCTGTTAACCTGTTCCTCTTATATATCTTGGGGGACGTTCGAATAATGAAATTGCCCAATATAATACGACTATTAGAAAAATATACCTGGCGGTTTACAGTATTTCCGATTGAAAACAGGAAAAATAACTTGAGGAAGAGGGGTACGGAGCAAGAAGTTTCGTGTAATTCAGCAGCTAAAAGGCTGGTTTTGTTAGGTTGGTTATACCGTTCACAATTTGACATCAGTTCAACTTAGGGCCTAGTTAACGGGGACCATACGAAAGTTGGATAATATTTTGTTAAGGGTCACAACATGAACTAGCGGAACGGAATGTCCCAGATGCGCGTAGTAAAGTGTCGGGCTTAATTATTGAAGAAGCTGAAGGTAACACTACAACAATGCACATCGTTTTGCAGGAATCCGTGCACGGTGACATACTGGTCAAGCAACCGCTCTGGTTGAACAGGGACAGCTAATATGTAGGCTGCCTAGAACGATACGACTTTTCTCATTGGCAGAAAAATAGTGTGCATAAGTGGTCTTGTCCATTTCTTTGCTTCATCAAATATATGTCTTCATTTGCGTCAACAGCTTTCCTTGTAGGTCGCAGGAACTGTCGCCGTGCTTCTGTATTATTGAAACTAAACCAATGTTTTACGACTTCGAAAGCGAATTTTCAGAAACTTTCTTTAACACTTGGCTAAAAACTGAAAGTGCAAATGGTAGAAAAGTTTTGTATATGGTTTTATTTATGGTCTGCCAAGCATGCATTCAGAAAGTCCGTGACAAGCTCAAAATGAAGTGTCAAACTCGCCGCTGTTCAGCACGAAGAGTAGTTGCTTATGTGTGCATGGTCTTTATAAGGTTAGCTTATTGCCATGGCTCCACGGTGGACACAAATTTTTTCTACGTCTTAAGGTTTTCTTGGAAAGTGCATTTTCAAGCGCAAAGGCACAGAGGGCATGCAGATGCAACGCGGTTTCGTGGGCGGCTCTTGCACCGAATTCCTGGTTGTAGCCGACTATATTAACTGCTCAGTTTATAAGCCCCCCAAGAGACACTTCCTATTTTTCAACTCTATACCAGTAACATATAATGTGTAATAATGAGATACGCTGAATGGATGCTGTGACCCCATACATTAGGGGCCTTTCTGAAGCAAGTTTTCCAAGCGCAGACGAAGCATGCAGGATTTATGCCCGCACTTTACAAGACGAGAGGAAGCGTCTCGTGCACTCAAGAAACTTTTGCTTTATTGAACTTCCTGGTTTCTCTTCGTCACCTGTCTCTCTCTTCTAAAAGGAAGTATAATAAGTGTCTCTATATGTTTAATTTGGTAAAGACTACCAGGCGTGTGTGCGATACTTTATTTAGACCAAATATTTAGGCAAAATAACGACAAGTACTGCGTTTTGCTGCCGAAATACGAGAAGAAGAGAACGGCAATGCAATGAAGCTTACTTGGTTTTACAGAACGGTGCATTAGCACACAACACACGTTACGCAAATTATACGGGCCTCTTTATTCACAGATTGCGATATGTACATGGTTCCGGATCGTTCGTCTTCTTTTTGTTTCGCAGCTGTCTGGCTCCATTCACAGCCGAGAGGAGAAGCGGTCCTTTGCACTGTCTTTTATGTACGCCTGATGACGTCAACTGCCTCTTCCTGAACGATAAATAGTTCAAAGTACTTTTCTCCGTTTATGAGTAAAACGCGGTTGCTTTTACCGCCGGAAGACTCCGAACTGACACTTTCAACACTTTTAAAACGTAGCTCGCTACTATATGCTCGTGTGTCATTAGTAACGTGAGTTATACCCCTGACACACGGGCATGCTAAAGCACTTTAGGTAAGGGGGCATCCGCCGGAAAGGCGTTCATGCCCAGTGACACAAACGCAAAGGAGTATCTCCTTCCCGGCAAAGTTCCTTTGCAGAAAGGTAGATCGGCGATCTACTTTTCGAGCGTAAAGGCGGACTCTCGCCAACAGCGTACCCGACCCGTAAACGGGAGAGAACTTGTCACAAAATTACAACACCCCGCAACTATTTTCTTGCCTTGCGTATAGGCTTTAGCTTTTAGCCGTGTAATGAGATTTGTCGGGCCGCAAAGATTTATTTTTACCGCACTCTCGAACGCTCACATCGCCGCCATGCGGGATGCCGGCAGTCATTATCTTTTTCGTCGCGGCGTGAAACGAACCATCAACATTATTAGCCGTCAGCAATAAAAACGATATTTTTACGATCCACAATCGCTAAAGGTAATTAAATGCGGAAATTTTAAAAAATGTTCACTATCTTGTTGCTTTAACAAGGAGCGCCATTTTTTGCGGCGTTTGTCTTAGGAACCACCTAAAGAAGTTGACGAGCTGCCGTGTGTCATCGGCGCAATTACTTTTTGCAGAGGGTCCTTTAGAGTAGAAAAAGGGGTTCACTACAAAGTACTTTATTTTCTCCCGTCTGTCAGGGGTATTAAGTTAGACCACATTTGTTTGTCGGTGTAAAGTTCCAGGAACACTACCCTTTTCTCATTTGTAGAAACGACTCGCACAATTGTATGTCCTCGCGTACAAGATCTTTGCAAGCGATTACGTAGTATACCATTCGATCATCCGTTATGCTAATTGTGTAATCCGGCAATCGGATCTACGCTGCTAACAAAGTCGTGCACAACATGGTTAATGATGCTTTGCGAATATAAAATGAAGCTAATGTCGTTTACGTGCCTACTGCAAAATCCTGGTGCCAACTTGTACGTTATGAATAGCATTACTTTCGAACTTTGTACTAGTAGCAAATACCTTGAATTCACTTTCAATATAACTTGGAATCGACACATCGACATCGACACATACGTCTTTAGCTATCCGCTTGCTCAATCAAGATAAGCGATCTCTAATGCACGTAACACGCGCACGTAAACTAGTTATAATATGTTTGCTGCATGTCGCATCATTCCTGTATTGTACTAGCACCACCTACATGGCCTTTATGGTTGTTTTTTTTCTTAAATGAAACATACAAAAATATGTAGCCCACTGGCTTCGACCTAACACGGCTGCCGGCCAGGTCTGATAGTTAGCGTGCATGATAGTTAAAGGTGCGGAAGACGCGCCTCATGTGTGGTCCGGATCAAGTACCATAAAAACCAACGCAAGACTGACATCAGCATGCACGTGAGCTGTCGGCAGTGGTTAGAAGAGGAAACTCACAGCAAAGTGCGGAAGTGATGATAACAGAACTGTTTTTCCTTCTCTGTCTTTCTCTCTCTCTTTTGCACCGTGCGTGTTATGCGTTTACTTGTTTCATCAAAAAGTGCATGCCGGAGTAATCAACATTTCATCTGTTGGATTGACGTACCTAATGATGCATGAAATACACCTCGCCTCCTTTCCCTTCGCCTTCCAAGCGCGTGCGCACCTCTATAGCACCCAACGGGAATGTTGCTACTGAGATAAACTGCTGCAGTTCCTTTGTGGATAAGTAAATAAGAGTTGTGATTCAAAGCAACATAATCTTGTACTTCTCGCACATATCAGGGAAGCTGAGTGCTTGTTATCACGTATCCAGAGAACGATATGGAGATAAAATTTAAAATTTCATTAGCGTCGTAAAGCCATTTAATTTCACTTCATTTCATTTTTATTCCTTAAAGACACCGTGGAAGGGGTATTACATAAGGGGTGGGTGCATACATGAAAAATCGAAGCCATGTTTTATTACAGTGCAAAGTAGTCTGTTAGAGCGGCCAGGAAAGTGGAGGGACAAGTGATGGCTGTAATGAAAGGCCGTTCCAGTCTGTTGCTGCACGATAGAAGAATGAGGACGCCATACACGCGGTGCTTTTTGCTACTGCTGGATTCGGCTTGAAGTGCTTAAACATCTTTTTGGCCAAATGTTGCCGTTTTGAACGCTCGCTGGACACGGGCATTTCCACGAGCGTCTCTGTTATCGTCCCGCGTATATAGTATACAGAGCGCTCTTCTTTACGCATTTGCGAAAACTCCAGCGCTACGTGCTACTATATGGAATACACTACCTGCTTGTTGCGAAGTGGATATGACAGTTGCGCACTAACTGCATAACCAGCGACCACAACGCTGTCTCCTATACACATCCTATAGAAGTGGTCGATTGAAGTGTTCCGGAAAGTTCAATATTCCACGGCATAGCTTTCGTATTGCGATAATACAACCGCTTTTAATGACGTAGACGTGCTGCGCACACATTAGGAATACGACATATGCCGCTAGGAAACGGGAGGGTCAACTTTTATCGCCCACGTCCTCGTCTGATGTATACCGCATTCACCCGAGCTTAGCGTGACAGAAGCGTTTGAAGTTGCTTTCCAGTTGCTGAACCTCTTCGATGCCTGCAATGAGAAAGTGATTCGTTGAACGTCTTCATGCAGGTAATCTCCATCCTTATTCGGCCAACCATCAAGCATGCTCTCAGCTGACCCATGATGTCTGGCCCTGCCGGTTTTTATGCAGCGCTTGCAGGATAGACGATCTTGGATTTACGGTCTCCACACCGGAAGGCGACGAAACTGATATTCCTCCGGTCAAGTGACCTACAGTTGAATGACCATCAATCTTAACATTCTACTACTCTGTACGATAGGTTTTCTCTCTATGTTTCTCTTTCTCATCCATCTCGCGCTTTGAGATCGCGCTTTTTCTGATGAAACAGAAAGAAATAAGAAAGAGACGTCCTTTAGACAGGACAGGGTAAGATATATATATATATATATATATATATATATATATATATATATATATATATATATATATATATATATATATATATATATATATATATATATATATATATTATATATCAGCGAAATGCGACGGTATATACTTCTAACTTAACAGTGAAAGCGACCTCGGTGTGCTCCCGTTACCTGATATCAAACGTCGGCAGCACAAGGTCGACTGTAACTATGACGATTAAATTCTATAGCTGCAGTTAAACAAAATATTGCGCCGACAACACTCGTACGGAGAAATGATTACTGCTTGCGAGCCACTTCCGGATATGCATATTTCATTCACAGAATATATTTACTTACTGCCAGTCAAAATGAAGAAAAGAAAACCTGGAGGGCACTGGAGGGCACAGTAATTGTTTGGGGTTAGCGGAAATAGACCTGTTTATTCTTACATTGCACAGAAGTACAGATAACTTCTATTATATAACTGAATATTACACATTGCATGTTCAGCGTAAAACGCTTAAGCGGAGTGTACCGTTATTGAGAAGCATTCTAGGGAACAGACAGGGGTAGCCGACATAATAGTCGAAGTAAAGAAGAAGAAACTTGGGCAGGTCACGTAATGAGAAGGCTAGAACTACCGATGGACAGTTAGAACGACGGAATGGATACCAAGAGAGGGTAAGCGCAGCCGTGGACAACAGAGAGTAAGATGGAGTGACGAAATTGAGAAATTCGCAGGCATCAAATGGAATCAGCTCGCACAGGACAGGAAAGGATGGAGAGCATTAGGAGAGGCCTTCGTCCTGCAGTGGACATAAGAGGAGCTGATGATGATGATTCTAGGGTGCAGCGCTTTCCTCACTGCACTACAATGCAATTTTTGTTTGCACTGATTCGATGCTTTTAGTTCATAAACACAGGAGGAGGTGGTGCTGGCTGTGCTTGCACCTTCACCATTCTTGAGCGTGTGCAGTGCGCTTGATATAATCAATGCCGTACTTCGTTTCCCCCTATTCATCGACTGTCTCTCCTTTGTGCCTGTGCGCGTTTTCGACACGTAACTCTGGAAAGAGGAGGTTCCATTACTCTGGAGCGGCAAACGCGGTATCCACCTTCCAAGCATCGCGCTGACGATCGCGAGAATATTCGGGCAGCGGCCGGTTTCCGACGAGGGCAGAATATGTCCCGCGTTGCCACTGTCGATGACCTCGGATTTAGAGCGCTGCTTCGGACCGGCTGGCCTCTGTGTAAAGACATCGATAAGAATTAAGGAGAGAAAGGCAAATAACCAGTCTTATTGCGTCTGTGTGCTTGCTTCTTAACGCAAGGACACCTTCGCGCTCAGCGATCCCGGAGATAGGCGTATCTCGATTAACCGCTCAGTTGGTATACCGAGCACATACGCGTCAAGCGGCTCAAAACCACAGCGAGGGACGAAGTTAAATCTGTTATATACGTAGAACCGATAAAGAACGGCGAGGATTATTCACCGGGAAATCGATATTCTCTGTATAGACGGCGAATTCAACGGGCCTCTTTGTTAACGTCACAAGAAAATTCGACCGATAGCCTTCTTTGTTTAGTTGTTTATATTGCACAATAAGTTTGCGGGAAATGTCAGAATTAAATGGCGAAGATAAACGCCGCTATTCTTTCCTAGCTTGCTGTTCGTGGGGCCTAGAATGACCATAATGCCAGAGTCGCGGAAGAGCCAGCTGAATATATGCCCCCCCCCCCCCCCCTTCTTTTTTTTTAACTTTTCACGAGAGCTTGGAAAATATTTCTGAGGTTTTAGGGGTGAAAACCACGATATGAGTACCACACATGTAGTGCGGTACGCCGCAATAATTTTGACCGCCTGAGGTTTTCTCAGTGTGCGCATATAGATTTAGCGTTCTTGCATTTCGCTTCCATCGAAATGCGGCTGCGGCCAGGAATCAAACCCGTGACCTCGTGCTTAGCGACGTGGCAGCTCACCTGCTGAAGTACCACGGCATGATTCACGCTAACAGCGATTACAGGGTACGTGTAAATGAGCGCGAGCTACTCTTCAACAATAGAACATTTCAAGGGCCATTCAGTAGAAAACCGGTAAAACCACAAATATTGCCCTGAGAAGACGCTTTGTAAGCCAGAAAACGCGTCTTAACAAAATACAGGCGGTGACGCTGTCATGAGGTTCCCGTACCAACTCGCCGTGACGTCATAAAGTATGAGGGCGTTTGACAAAGCTTACATATTTTGTCATCGGTAATGGAGGCAAAGCTTTAACATGGCAAGATTCATGTTGATTTGATGGGATGTGTATATATTGTAAAGCCTGGTGTTTACGACTCTTCTGCGGCTCCCGCTGTCACTTTCACCGCATGTAATGAGCTGAGCAGTGGCCTCGATGTGTGCATAATTTTATACGAAGCTATAGGCACTGTCGCTGAGGCATTGGTTTAAACTTTGGGCTAGTTTCCATAGTATTACAGCGGTTGCTAACGTACGAAAAAGATGTGGAAGTCGGCGACGTCATAATGGCATTCATGCGCTGCGGTTTCTGATAAAAAAGTGACTTACTTTCGCTTCGTCTTCTCATATTGAATCTAGCTATGTTGTGTAAGATTACGGCAGTAGTGTCTTTAAGGAATACATGTATCTATATGTCTCAAGTGATTTGGTGTTTCACGTTAAGGTCTTCCTTTAAAGTTTGATCAATGCTGGACAGAATCGAATGCGCGCATATACAGTCAGACAGCCTTATCTGCGTGGTATATCTTCGCCGCGGTCCCCTACGCTCTAGATGGCCCCGCGTGTCTGGAGAAAGCGCAACAGAGGAGCCCTATACTGCAGTGCACTTTACGCCTGCCGCCGGTGACAATACAATTCGTCGCTGTATAAAATCATTCAGGGTCAACCCCATTACTCCGAGAGTGACGCTTAGATGACTTCGGATAGATATTTCTGTCTATTTCAAGAGGCAACTGAAACACATTTCAGGACACTGCGACACCAGACATCGAGCACGAGTAAGTCATATTCGACGTACACTATATATATAGCTCGACGATATTATAGTACAGTGAGTCACTGTACACGTCCCGTACGCAGGCGAGCACTATATACATGCAGTATAGACTTCACGGCACAGCATATGCTCTAGAGACGAGCATCTAAACGTGTCTCACCGGAAAAATTAAAGAGGGCCTTGAAGCGGTGCTATGATCAGTGTGTTCCCGCGCATCCAAAAGTCATCTCCGAAAAGGGCCAGGAGTCCATACCATCTACCACGCACTTAAGGGTTCTTTCAGCCGCATGTTGAGGGCACACGCAGAGGACGCTGTGTATAGTCTCTGAAGTGTGACACACGTGGCAAACGGGGCTCTCTTCCTGCCCGAGCTTGAAAAGATCGCGGCGAGTGTAGGCAACACCCAACCGTATTCCGTGCAATAATGTCTCTTGTTCTCGTAGCCGGAGTGGAAGCATAAACCACACACCGGCTTCAAGTCTGTGAAGGCCTTCTTGTCTAGTCGCGTCATTGAGGTTTTCATGGAGCTGGGTGTGTGTGAGGAAGGGGAGGGGGGATGCCTTGTTTGGATGGGTGGGTGAGTGTCGCGCTTCTTTATCATGCCTTAGATGCGTTTCGCCAGTGGCATATGTAATATGACGTACGTACCAACAAGCCCAACATGCAACCTCGGTTCTTTCGGGAGACTTACTGCGAAATGTTCGTTGCCATCAAGGAGACCGATGCTTGGCTTGTTTTCACACGGAGCCCGTACTTCTGTCGAAGGCAGAATTAAAGGGACAAAGCACACAGGGAGTGACAGCGAGCTCATGTACTTGGCTTTATCTTTGCTAGCTGTCCTGTCTGCTATGTTCCTTACAAATGGCGCTTAACCTGCAAGCCTCCCATTTTTCGCCCACGGCTTCTTTTATTTCGCCTCCCATTGAACTGATTTACTGAATTTCAAACCGGGTGGCACACGATGGCTTCTGCTCATACCTTTTGAGACGTTCAAGCGTACGATAGTTCATTGTATCGGTTGTCAACCTCCTGTCGCACGATGGCGAGTACTTTCTCTTGAATAAATCTGAGTGACGTATATTGTACTGATTTCTGTTGCTCTTTAATCCGCTCGTGTTCTCTGTGGGTCTTTTGTTTTGTCTTCCTCGCAACTTACTCTCGACTCCACTCCACCCGATAATGTACAGATTTCCATCACTCACGCGGCGGTGTAGGGTGTGCGAGCTGGATATGTTATGCCCCACGTGCTGCGTCTGACTGCGCACGAAGGAGTCTCATTATCTCGTACCATATAAGCATAAACCATCGTTTGAGCGATTGATTGGGCTTAACGTCCGAAAGGAACAGTGAAGCAGTGACAGGCGCCGCCATGGAGGGATTCAGAAGAATATTTACCCCGGTGCCATGATGATCTGTATTACAGGAGAAACCTTGGGGCGTATAGATGGCGTCAGCTACTCTAATTTAAAGGTTATTGTTTTAATCAACGTAAAGGTCGTATCCATGGTAAGTGAAAAAACCACGATATATACGGTCGTGAGGCACGCCCCGTATAGTGAAGGGATCCTGAGTAGTTTTGACCACCTAGGGTTCTTTAACGTGCACCTAAATCTAAGCACAGTGGTCTTTCTTCTTTTCTTTATTTTTTTTCCCCCATTTTGCCTCTTCGAAATGTGGCCGCCGTGGCCGGAATCGTGTTCGTAGAAAGTCAAGGAGTTCTGTGCCTTATAAATGGAGAGTGGCTGTTTGGAAATATACCCGCAAGCTCTCTAAACTGAAAATGGGCAGCGTTTTTGTTTGCTGGACTGCAGCGGCATAGAAGGCCAAGCAGTCGACAACCGAATAGTGATGGCCATTTCTCGTCCTTATATGAAAGAACTCCTTTGCGCAGAATCTCCTCTGGGAGTTTGTCCAGGCGATGCGCAAGCGCTCGCTATTTACCCTTTGTTGAGGCGAGTAATGCGCGCTTTGTTTCCGGTGACGCGGCGAGTACCGTGCGCTTGTATTCTCTACCTCTGCTCTGCGTTGCGCCTTCCCTGCAACGTTGTTGTCGGGCGCATCAGCACGTCTTTCATCTCCTTTTTAACTGCGCATACTGACGCACTGTCATCTCTTCTTTTTTCAGTACTATTGTACACTGTGTAAGTTGAACGATATCTACCACACGTTCAGCAGCAATATCTGTCGTTCCCGGCTGCTGGGAGGACAGACATTGTTTTCCACCTGGGAAATAAACGTATTGTGTTGTATTTCCAACTATAAGGACTCTCTGAGGCACAACCCCAACAAGGCCACACACAGCCAAGGAGAAAACGAGAGTCACATTTCAAACTAAAAGGAGAAGTACGAGGAACACATCATTATTTACTCAGGCTTCGAAACATTTATAATTGTCATCAGTTTTACTATGCAAAGCAATTTCCTTGAGCCGTTCCTTTGGCCACGGCTCCTCCTGGTGGTAGACAAATCTATCTATCTATCTATCTATCTATCTATCTATCTATCTATCTATCTATCTATCTATCTATCTATCTATCTATCTATCTATCTATCTATCTATCTATCTATCTATCTATCTATCTCTTTTTAAGTCCATTTTTGACATAGTAACTTTCATTTATTGCAAGTTCTGCTTTGGTGATGCTATTGTGATCGAAGCAAGCATGTTATTTTGGTTTTTTATAAGACAATCACCATTCTCATGTATCAGTCAGCAACGCGCACAATGGTTCATGCACTTAGTACTGAGTCTTTTTTGTGGACATGAACGAACATAAACATGAACATTTCGCTATTGTCGCATTAAAGCTGTAGTTGTTGAAGATCGCAAGGGAAAAATTGGACGCACGTGCGGTTTAGCGCGTCATTTCGCTCTAGAAAAACTTGGATTGTTACGGAGAAGCAGGACAGGTATTCACCACAAGAACGTATGCTATAACTGTGCACTGTATATAGAAGGAACTTTGCCCGATTGTCATGATGTGATAAACCTTAGGCATTTCATTATAGGTTCGGTATCGGATGCATCCTACGTTAGATATGCTACTAGAATGTGCTTTTATTTTCAAATATTTGTATTGTCTTCGACTGAGAATGTGTAATATCCTAAACTCCCGCGTAGTAAAAGAAGCATGTACATATATACGCAGTGTACACAACGCGAGTGTGTATAGTCAAACCAGTTTATAAGCAAGCCGGGTACCGCGAATGATGCTTTATGTCGAACGCACGAAGCCATATGTTAGCCTCAGTCGTGTGCATTGTACTCTCTATAACGAACTCTACATTAGATATACCGAACTTGGTGCATGCGATCCATCAACACCCGATGCATCGATGCAACGGGTCGCCAGAACAGCGCCGCCATGGCGGTGGTTGATGAGGACAGTGAAGAGAAACATGACAGACAGTGCGGCTGCGTCAGCGACAGACATGATACCATGTGAAAGCCAAGGGCATCACCGATAAAATCCCAATCAATGGGAGGCGCATGCGTGCGCATTTTGCACGCTCTAAGGAAAGTTCGATAATTCTGGCAGTCTTTGTGCCACAAACCAGTAATTATGGTCGTCTATCTCGCGTAATTCCATTGCGTTATCGCTGCGCTCTCGGTAATTGCCAGGCGCGAACGGCGTGATGCTGTCAGTGTGGCGTCACATTCTTGATAGGAGAGTGAGCGACGAGTTTTTGAAGAAATGAACTTTAGCGCGCTTTCGCCCGGCTTGAGCTTATTCTATATATAAAGAATCTGTCATCGGAATTCGTTAAAAGCGAGTTCGGCTATATCAAAATACTTGATAGCATGTCGAACAATTTCCTGGAAATCATGCTTTTCGCTATAACCGGGTTTGACTAATGCCGCTTCTGTTTGTGTCTTTGTTGTGTGTGTGTGTGTGTGTGTGTGTGTGTGTGTGTGTGTGTGTGTGTGTGTGTGTGTGACATTCTTTTTTTTTCATTTTTTTGTTAACGTGCTTAGCGTCAGGCAGCATTTTGATACTGATGCGTGTTAATATAAGCTTTGCACAATCGGAACGCATGATTAATTAAGCACCAGGTGCATTAAAACAGTTTTTGTACTTGCTGGGTCAGTAAGCCCTAACTTAGCGCACCCACGCTTGCCACACATCCTGACAGATGATGGGAATCCCATTGACGGTGGGAAATGCTTGATTTAATTCGGGTGGTACAGTGAAATGCCTCGACTATACGAAGGTCCGCCGCGATGCTCAAATGATTATGGCTGCGGATCCGAAAAACATGGGTTCAAACCCGGCCGCGGCGGTCGCATTTTCGATAGAGGCAAATAGGATAAAGGCCCCATGCGCATGTATACTGCGCGATGCCAGTGCACATTAGGTGGTCCAAATTCCCCGAGTCCTCCGCGGCGGCTTTTCCCTCCATTCTACTCCTTTAGTCCCTTTCCCCTCCCCTTCGCCTCCGGACGCTGAGCCGTGCTTCCGATATGGACAGAAAATAGCGTCCTTTTCTCACCCGAATCACATTATTACGAGGTGCTCAGCACCTTCCGGATACCTCATTGTACGGGTCACTTCATTGCAAACGGCTGCACAAGGGAAATATCGTAATAGATAAGGATTACCTAGTTATACAGGTCATTTATCCGTATGCATATAGAAGGGCTCGCTGTGCCAGGCATTCGACTGAATACGTAACTAACAGTCAGTGCGATTACTTTTTTATTTATGTCTGCCTGCTTCGGGGCAATTTTCGTTATTATACAAGTTTTTTTCAGCTTATCGGTGGGCTTGATATCAGAGGATGAAGACGTGACGCTACATTTGGATGACGGCATATGCGGTGCAATTTTTCTCTGCTATTATTATTGGATAGCTCTCTGACGACAGGCTATCGCAGAAAATGAAGTAAAATTAATCCCATTTGCTGCACCCGTTAAAGTCATACTATAACAATTACGTTTTTTACCGAACTGTGATGAATGCGTTGGCACTGATGGTCACCATTACAGATTTGCTGGCGTGTGAATTTGGGTGTGTGCCAAAAGTTGAGGGTCGCCAGTATATTGTGTCCAATATTTGTATTAGCGATATGCTTAATGTAGCCATACGGTCCAGCTATACACCTCTAATGAAGTGATAAGCGCCGATTTTGTTAATCTGGTATGACACGGCCAATAGTAACAACGCCAGTGACAGCCCACAACTGCATTATTACCGGAACAGCAGTAACGGTGCCTTACATAGCAGGTGCTTCGCACTCTTTGACGGGATAGTCTTACGTGTGTCATTGGAAGGTGTCCTTGAATGACCTCGGCGTCGACACGGACGGCACGAAAAAAAAAAAGAAAATGAAGGTGGTATCACGCGACAGAGGAAAGCAAGAAATAAACCAAAGTACGCCGTTCCTGTATGATAGCCCTTACAAAAATGCCATATATGGTGATATCAGGAATTGGGCATATGTGGCTATATATGGCAGGTGCCTGTACGTGGCCTTATTTGCCCCAATAGCGATTGAAACGTATATGGCCATGAAAGATCAACACGAGGAATGCGATGCTCCGATACGTATTGGGAAAATACAGCCAGGTACGGACACGTGCCATATATAGCCATATGCATATATTACCATACATGCATATCTGGCTATACATGGCACGTGTCTGTAATTAGCCGTATTTGCCCAATGCACATCAGAGGCTTACATGGCATTCCTCGTGTTGGTCTTTCACTGTCATATAGGGTTCTATCATAATTGAGGCAAATAAGCCCGTGTACGGGCACCTGTCATGTATAGCCACATATGCCCAATTCCTGATATCGCCATATATGGCATTTTTGTAAGGGAGGTTATTAAGAAAGTTAATTAATTATTTATTATTGACTGCATATGGGTTGATTGTCCTGTGCGACTCGAACCGAAGACCTTCATATAGTGGCTCTGCTTCAGATGTTGCTAACTTCGTCCTACAATCCATCATTCTACGTCACGGTGCCCCTCGTTTACCGCTGAGCGACCGTGTATGAGGTCCACCACGTATGAGACCTCCACCACGTATGAGGCCTCGGTTTGGACGACGTTTATTCTCCTCAGTAGCTCGGCAGGTCACCCGATGATGCCAACGCAATGGGCACAAACCCGATGATGATGATCACACACCAGCGATGAAGAAGACACGCAGAACGCATGGTGATGATGGTAAAATACAGATGATGAAGACGTGCTTAATGAACACCCACAATATACATGTATACATGTATGAAGACCTTCAAGGAGTCGAAGCCTGACGTCCTATGCCTCGAACCAGAGGCCTTATAGGACTCGAGCTAAGGACATTCCTGGACTGTAGTCCAGCATATTTAAGTACTCGAACGTTCCACAATTCGAACCCAAGAGCTTACTTAAGTGAAGGCGGATTAATATTGGTTAACGTGGATTAAGTTAGATGAAGGTGCGGATTAAGGTGGGGAAGGGATGTCACAAGAGTTTCGAATTCGGTCTCCTAGGCGATAGCTAAGCGCACCTTTTCTTCTTTGTTTTTGAACAGGCTGCGTTGTTAGGAGCACATATCTGTTCTGGCGTTATCCCTTCTCTTCCTTTAGCGACAGATCTCAGAATACGGCCCCAGGCGACTTTTTTTTTTTTTTTTGTAATTCATAAAATATGACTAATAGAAATTTCACTTCGTATTTCTTTTAGCTGAGTTTGAGTGCTACTTTTTCACGAGTTTTGAGTTCCGGTGTTTGGCTACATCGGTACTTGGCGAGCACTCTGAGAAAAGATTACCTTGATTATGCTCCCATGTTTAATTTAGTAGCTGCTTCACTTCTTGTTTGTTTGCCAAAGTTAAAGATTGAAATACCAAAAATACAAATAAACGTGATTTCAAAAAAGAGAGAGATGATTACTTTCAGATATGCAAAGAGGTCAGCCTGATCGGACTGCACGTGCGTGCTGACAATGCGGCCCCATGGGCTCAAGAAATAAACGTCTCTTCAGAAACAACTCCAACTATACTGTACCTAACTTCCCATGTTTTCACATTTAAATAAAAAGAAAGTATGCTGCACCTTACGTTGTTCGCTTTATATCCTTCCAGTCTGCAGTGGGCAGGAAGGCGGGAAGGGAAACCCTTCCTGCCCTGCTTCGGCGTAATTTATTTTATTATTTAATAAATTCATTCAGTTTCTTCTTTATCCTAGAGTGACCGATGTGCTACGAAACATTTCACTTAATAGTCGATAACTGCTGGGACATTGCAGGCGAAAACCACAATATGATCATGAGGCACGCGTACAATGGAGATCGAGCTCCGTAGATTTTGGCCGCCTGTGGTTGCTTACCGTGCATAATAACGCACAGTACTCGGTCCTTCAACATATTCGTCTCCATCAAATTGTTTAACTTCATTTGTGGTTGATTTCTTTAGCAAATATATTTGCATTATTATTACTATAATAACGCGCCCTTTTCGGTCAATCTCCCACAGAGTGTCTGTCATCCTTTGAAGTAATTGGAATCATTTCAAGACCAGCGCCTCCACTTCATGGGTAACAGCCACGAATATCATCATCATCATTATCACAATCATCATCATCATCATCATCATCAACAACAACAACAACAACAACAACAACAACTACAACAACAACCCGTACTTAACTGGATAATATGTAATTGACATTGTTGCTTCTCCTTATACCATGCTATGTTGATAACGGACATATCGCATAAAATTTTTGTGTGCCAGCTGTACGGAAACTTATTTGTGCTGACTGCATCCTCAGTAATGTGGGTGGATCACCCTGCATGCACTAGACTCTGCCCTTAGAGGTATTCGCCAGCCATCATACTTAGAACATAGTTTGTACATACTCCTGCTTTTTTTTTTCTTATGCTTTCATTCTTTCTTGTGGTTTCTTTTTCCGTATTTCTATTTATAGATTTCAGTATCAATACCATGATGTTGGGATAACCGGCTCTAACGTAGCCTACCTTCCCATCTTTTCGCATTTAAATAAAAAGAAAAACCGTCGCTAACAACTCAGGGCTGTATATTTACACAGTGTATTACCATACGAAATGCACCGAACTTAGTCGTTCTTATAACAGTTCCGGTACATCACGGAAGGTTATTATATTTCTATTTGCTTACTCATCGATTCTGCATTATGGCTTCCTAGAAATATTTTTATTTGAATAAAATTCTTTCATAGTATAAACGTGTCACGCGCTAAATCAATTAACAATATACGCAGAGAAGGGAACACGGCGTTATTCTGTACGTGACGTTGATATTGCCCGAAACGTGTGTGTGACTAAACTGTAGGCCAGCACCACGTCCTTTTACATTAACAGCGGCTAACACAGGACACAGAAACTTCGCTGAAACGGAAATCAAAGGTACATAAAACTGAGTTTCGTTTTTAGCAAAATGTACAAAGTTCACCAGGAATCGTTTCCAACTTGCGAAGGGTCTGTGTATTTTGATGTTGCTGCGGGGAAAGATCCTGCGTTGAACTCTTCTGATAATGTATACATATAGCTTATTTTTTGCGCAAGGCTGTAGTAAATGTTTTTCATTTTTCTTACAGGAAATCATAAGGACCAGGGCTAAAGGTGCTGGCATGCGCTTGACTGCGGCTCTGACCAATGTGTATCTGTGCTTCAGCGAAGCAAACATCAGGGCACCGCAAAAACAAGGACATATTTAGGGGCTAGTAACTGGCTACGCAAGAAACTGAACTACACACGAGAGAGAACAACCTGCCACACAGTGCAACGTAAAGGCAACACAATGTGTTTGTGCAGTTCGCTCAGACATTTGCACATGCAGCTAGGACTTCGGGGACCCCAGTTTGTGAGAGCGTGTATACCTAACTTCAGGCACAGCCAAGGTTGTCGAAAATTGTCGCTTACATTTTTACATGGCACTGTGTAACATTCGCAGTGCTCGCCCTCCTTCTACGTTGGGGCTTTCTGATAAGATTGGTCCACTCGCTGTTATCTTGTTTTCTTTTCTTTCCTGCCAACCTCCGATTAGCTGCGTAGCGCTCAAAAACGCGTCGCAAGCAGAATTAAAGGGGATTTTTCTTCCTGGCACTGCTCGAGTCGTCTGTTTTCTGGGCCGGCTGTCGTCCAGCCGCCGAATACGTAACAACTCGCCTATGTTAGAAAAGTTGTAATGTCCCGGCCCCTCTTTCCTGCACCCCCCCCCCCCTTTTTTTTTTTTCGTTTTTGTCTCCGCCTTTCTGTCCGTCTATAGTTTCCCTTTTCCGATCCCCTAGTGCAGGGTAGCAAACCGAAGTCGAATTCCGGTTAATCGATCCCCTGCCTTTTCTTCGTCTCTCTTTCTCTCTTTGTAACAGTGTATAACGCATCTGCGCAAACACGCATTAGTAATACAAAATAATGAGACAAGGTACAGTTCAATAAATGTTGAGCGTAAATTAGCACCACCCAGCACAACAGACGACTTGTAAGCAGAAGTCGCTAGTAGCCCTTACATATACTTCGCTTGTCCCTGTGAATCTTTAGAGTTTGCAAATAGCCATATAAAACTAGCAACTGCCTGTTATACGCGGTAAAACCTGCATTACTAACTTCTTGATTGCAGTTTCACAACTTTTCAAAATGTGCACGTCATCTCCGATCTGACTGGTTGGATCGCTACCGCAACAGTAGCAATGCCTATATGCTGGAGGAACTGTTATTTATCATAGTGATGTCTAGCCTTAGTTCGAGCTAATTAGATTTTACTACGTTCATTACAGTCTGTCAAGTTTGCCACTCTTTGCTTGTAAGGTTGCTTACCATTTTAACGACACTGTCTCCGCATTTCCTTCGCTCCTTTTTTGTCAGTTCTCGAAACCCATTGCGTTTATCTCCACCGCTAACAAGCGTTCTGGAAGTCGGACGCTGCACATGGTTATCCACATGCGTGAGTGTCAAGGAATTCCGTTGGATATAGTATCTCAAGACTTCCTCTTCTTTCTTTCTTTCTTTCTTTCTTTCTTTCTTTCTTTCTTTCTTTCTTTCTTTCTTTCTTTCTTTCTTTCTTTTTTGTCGTCAGCCACATGCTACATCCTTTTACGACTGTTTGCTCCGCTTCGTTTTTGTTTTCGCACAGCCATCCTTGATCCTAAAACCAACTCAGTTTATTTTCTGTCCTATGAACCATATTGCACGTTGTTAATACGATATTCGTCATATTTTATCACCTGCTTATCTTTTGTACAACCCTGAATTGCCGAATCGTATATACGGCTATCTTACTCCGTTATCAACCAGTGCGTGACACGTGGTGCAGACCTGTATACTGCACCAGTAGCGAGCGTCTGGTGGTTGCAGCGCATGGCCTGTTCATGGTCTGTTCTTGTGCTCGCGCGGATGCCTACTGGAATATTCACACCGTGAATGTGTACGGACTGGTCCAGCAAGCCAGACTGCGCTTTATGTATAGGTCCATTTTTCTCACTGCAGCGAAATGGCAGAAGAAACGTCGTGCGCACGCACTCATGCATGTCTAAGAGCTTCAGGCTTGACACAGGGCTGAGGTGGGCAAAGCAGTTGGTGACAGCTTGCAATTCTGGCCAGTACGCTTTCCTCTTCTGCTGTACAGACACTAAAAACGTTGGCCTATATGTAACGCCTCCAAAACTCCACCGTCGCGTCAGAGCGCTTTTTTTTTTTCTACAAACGCCATATTAGGCATAGAGCACGTGCGATAAACTTGCAAATGAAACAACACACAAATCCTACCGTGTAGTATATACGCGGCCTCCTGTCCGTGGTGTGGGGAACGGCCCACTCTCGCCCACGTTACATGGGAATGCGAATCGCGGCCACACGAAATCAATTGTCCCTTCCTCGGGACAACACCTCGAAGACGGCAGTGGGAGACCTGGCGTGCTAGCAGGGATCGGGAGAGCCAGTTGGCTGTGCTTGACCAAGCCCAGCGAGCCGCAATATCCAGTGGCGCCCTGGACTGAGGACCCCACCCACTCATCGAGAAGTCCCGCATGAAAGATTTTTTCCTCCTCCCCCGCCCATGCAGTTGTTTACGGAGAGTTGGAAAGTAAAACACGACGACGACGACCACCACTGTGTCCGCCACGGTGGTGTATAGTGGTTATGGTACTCGGCTGCCACCCAAGAAGCGATCCTGGCCGCGGCGGTCGCATTTTCGATGGAGCCGAAAATAGCAGAGGCCCGTGTGCTGTTGCGTTGTCAGTGTACGTTAAAGAGCCCCAGGTGGTCAAAATTTCCGGAGCCCTTCACTACGGCCTTTCTCTTTCTATCTCTTTCAGCCCCTTTCCCCTACCCCGACGGACGCTTAGCCATGGGCTGCAAGAATGGGTGTCCTTTCCTTAACCGAACCACAATCATCACCACGACCACGACCACGACCGAAGGCGACTGCGACAACAACCACAACAACAGTAATAATAGATCACTTGGAAATCTAGCCATATATCTCACGCTCTCGTGGTCGTCCTAGAAATAGGCACAAGTGGGCAAATAAATAAATAAATAAATAAATAAATAAATAAATAAATAAATAAATAAATAAATAAATAAATAAATAAATAAATAAATAAATGCGCAGGCTTCGTGAACGTATATGTCCGGACAAGGTGAAAGATATACGGATTGGTTTTCTTTCACCTCCACGGACATAGCACCACCACCACCACCACCACCAACAACAACAACGACAGCAGCAACAGTAGCGCTGTCGTCACCACCGCTATTATCATCATTAACATCCGCCAACACTGAGACGCGTCTGTCGGTTGTTCCTGGGCATGTAAAAAAAAATTGATTCGTTATTATCATATCGACATTGAAAAAATGGTTTTTATGTCAAATTGTAAGAGAAACCTGAACGAAATACAGCATGTTGCAATGCAGCGCAACAATTACACAATTATTGTTACACATTACACAATTAAACGTCAGGGGAATACTTGTGCTTGTGCAATGAATTACGGCGTTGCCCCGAAAACAGAACTGCTGTTAGATGATCAGGTCTGCTGTGTTTTGCGTCTGAATGTGCGTGCTGGTCGTAAACCTAGGCTCACCGAGACGAATTCGTCAAATAAATTATAATTTTTGGGGTTTTACGTGGCAAAACCACGTCATGATTATGAGGCACGCCGTTGCGGAGGCCTCCAGATTAATTTTGATCCCCTGGGATTATCTAACTTGAACCTAAGTGGCCAGATCTAGTTACACGGGTGTTAATACCTTTCAACCCCAGCGGAATGCCATTGCCATGGCTGGAAATCGGGTTCCTCCAGCTTGGCAGCGTGACGTCATATTCCTGATGAGCTACCATGGCCGATGAAACAAACAAACAAATAAAATAAATGCGGGCGGCGCGCAATATCGGGCGCGCGATATAAGAATTTTCGAATACGAATCGAATGTCAAGTATCAAAACTCAACTGCGTCTTCAGTATTATTATTGCGCAGCGTGGTTGCAGGAGCACCGACAGCGCCCCAGCGCATAGTTGGAGATGCTTATCGTAACAGCGGGGCGGCAAGTCGCTAGCACTGTTGCGCTCGTCGTTCGCTGCAATCGCGCCTCGCCTTCATAAACTAACGATGCTTACCTGCGTAGGCATTGTCGATCCCTGCAGCTAGCGTAAGCGCGCAGGATCAGTCATTTCCGACAAGATGGCTAAATCTCATAATCGATCTCTCCGAGTATTCAAATCCCGTCAAATGTTCGAAAATCGGATACGAATATTAATAAAATGTACCAATATTAGAAACATGATATTATTCGGACACCCCTACAAATAAAAAAATCCTGCAGATCCCACCCACTATGGGGATCGGTGTCATGCATAGCAGTCAGCGAGGAAATTGCCTATGACGAATCTGTTGGCATTCAGCCGAGTGTTATGAGTAGGACAAACAAACAACAAACAAACAAACAAACAAACAAACAAACAAGCAAACAAACAAACAAACAAACAAACAAACAAACAAACAAACAAACAAACAAACAAACAAACAAACAAATGAATGAATAAATAACAATGAAACAAAAGCAAAATAACATCACGTTGATGTAAACGAAATACTTATGAGGCATAATGCAATACTTCTGACATGCATCTCGTGTACGAGCAAACGCTATAGTTACATCTAAGCGCAGCTGCGCGAGATATGGCTCTTGACAATATATGATACAAATATGACTTGTCTGTGAAATGGAGACAATCGATGGGACAGGTAAGCACTGCACGGATTCCGTCTGTGAGTAACGATGTTAGGTGGCAAAAACAGTTCTCAAAAAGCGTGAAAGACGGACACGAGAGAAACACACACAAGAGAACTGGTCTTTCGCCTCCTTCTTTTGCTCGTTTTATGCAGTTTATCATTATGGCTCAAGTGGCCAAAATCAAGGTATTGTTGCGGTGCACTGTGGTTTTTCGAATGCGTACTTGATGCACACGAAAGTACCTACTTTTTAAATTTTTTTTCCTCTCAACGTATACTTCTCGGGTGTCAGTGATCGTTCTGTTGCACGCTGATGCGATGTCGCAGACTCGGCGCGCTAAACCGTGCTAACTCGTGCAGTTCTAGCGCCACAATTCGTTAGGCCCTTTTGAATAGCGCAACCCGCGTAAAATAAGCGCGGTTTTTCGCACCTTGCGCGCCTAGCCCGATCTCTCGCGCGAGCTAAAATCGTATTTCCCGCGCTTTACACAGACGACGCATTGGCAAAACCCAGCGAAATTATTCGCGGAGCACAGCTGGTTTGCGATCGGCACAGACGACCGTCGTTGCTCCATCCTCTTCGCTGTTCTGAGTAAAATAAGGGCACTGTCACGTAAAACGAAGCACGGTTGCTTCTCACACAGTAAGCCAGAGGTCACAGAACGTTAATTTAAACGAAGAGAGCAGAATCGACTCGAGACTACATTACGAAGCGGAGGCGGCCCCCGTGGTGTGCATGGCTACCCGCGGACTGATACAGCCACGGTGCGAAAAACTTGTAAACACTGTTTTCCCGTTGGGAACGTGTTGCTCCAGCCAAACGGGATTTTTTCGGCAGTATTTTGGCCGTTGTGCTATGATCGCCTGGTTGCGCTGTGCCTCGCTGGATGTAGAGTGATTGTTCACATCGCTATTTCATCCTGCCAAGATGTAGTGTGCGCAGAAAAAAGGAAGATCTGGTGTGCTCCGAGTTACCTGCCGAGTTTTGACTTGTAGGCCTAATTATTTTCACCGAGGGAAATGGTGCTCATCCAGCTGAAGTTCCCTGCCGCTGACTGTTTGGTCAACATGAGAGAGCACTGAGGGGCTCTGGTCTGCCCACAATGTCCGGCAAGCTCGCTTCGAGGTAAGCGGTAGTTATTTTTAAATCCCCTTGTAATCAACGCCCGATATCCGCAAAGCTAGACGGCCATGTTCATACGTCGCTTAGGCCTAGGTGTTTGCGTTTCTCGCCGTTTTCCGATGTTTTGATGACTCTACAATGCTTTTAAAACAATCTGGAAGGTCTGTCGAAGACCTGCGAGGACCGTCACGGTCGGGGTTAGCGCCGCCAGGTCACAGGGCCGCGGCGCCGACAGTGAAGTCGTGCTCACCCGACGAGTGAGACCTTGGCAGACGGCACTACGTGTTTCGCGAACGCTTAGCTCTAGCTACTGGAAATCGTGTTACTATCTGCGATCTTTACTGACTGCGCTGAACCTGATGAGTTCTCTCCAACGTGCACGGCTGACATTGTCGCCGGTCCGGCATTACTCACCGAGCAGCCGCGTAGGTCGGCGCCACCGACAGCGACAGGACATTCAAGATGGAGCTTTAAAAGGACTCGTTTTTGTTGTCCTCGCTAACAGATTTATCTCTCGATGACAGGGTGCTGTCTCGCACCTTAGCGTCGCACAGTGCTTGTGTACTACTCCTGAGAACATTAAATTTCTGGTGCGTTTTAATCTAGAAGCTTCGTTTTGTATGCATATGTATGTAGAACAAGCGATGTGATCACTGCTCGAGAGTGCGATTTGCATGATGTGCTCTGCCACGCACGAAAAAAGCTACGCGATTCATTACCGCAGTAGTTGCTGACGTGAAGTCATGATACATAAGTGTTTTGCGATACGAATAAAAATTCTCAACGGCGAAAACGGGGAGGAAAAAAAAGAGTGCGAGATGTGCTATTTGAAACCGGTCCAAATTCTCGTCGCAACGAGAGTCTGAGACGACCGGGCTTCTCGTTTTCGACGTCGCTCTTCTCTAGTAAGCGAGTACTGTCTAAAAGCATGGGCGCATTCGCGAGTGTCTCGTAAGCCCGGCTTGGCAGGACGAGCAGGCAAGTGGGGTGATGCCCGAGGCTTTCGCAAACGAGGCCTGCGGTCACGGCGTAGTGCGCCGCCGCATCGCTGGTTGCCGATCTCGTGGGCTCTCAGGGCGAAATTTTGCTGAGCATTAGTTGGCATCAACCTGATGTCGGTGGATTCGTGCTTCTAGAATCAGTAGCTCGTTGCTATCGGGAAGGCTTGGTGACGGCGGCGGAGAGCGCGGGGGGGAAGACGTGAAAAAAAAAAAAAAAATCTAGGCAGTGACCTAAATCCCGTCTCAACCGGTGTGTGGCCATGCTGAAAGGACTGCTGTGCGTGTGACGTTAGGTAGCCGAGTGTGCATTATTGGCTTACACCGAGACATCTTGCCATCTTGGACTATTGGTCCGAAATCCTTCGATTCAGCAGTACCCGTGCATCGATGATGTGGACATCCTACGCAGAAGTGGACTTCGTTGTGTGGCGACTGTGCGGTGCTCCGATGTGCTTTACCCGTTAGCCTATTCTGAGGCTGGTGAAATTCCATTGGTGCAAGCGGTGCGTCTGTGTTTGTGATGTGGTCGACAAGCTATTCAACCCGGCTTGACCACACGCGGTTGCCACGACGACAGAAACATACGTTTACTGGTGCATGTTCATCTGTCAGTTGAACCTGCATTCCTTATCAGTACACCCATACCTTGATCACTCGTGGAAACTGGTCATGTTCATTGTGATTTCTTAGTGCACTTGAACTGTATCACTGAAGAATTTTATGCATTCTCCAAATTTGAACTTGCATTGGTTATCCAACTTTCGATGATCGTGTGTCTTACAAGCAAAGTGAAAGCATAATGTACAAATAACGAAAGACATAACACCAGTGCTACACAAACCTGGCCATTTAGCTGCGGTTCTCCAGATTGCATGTTTGAAAGGTAGTGGAAGGTCATGTAAAATTCTTGTTTTTTGGACAACCACTCTTGTGGAAATAGCCGTTCAGTACAGTCCTCTCACTTTCGCTTTTGTGAAGTTCTGTCAAACTATTACACTGCATTTTGTTTTGATACTAGTCTGCCACTAAAGCCTGAGCATATTCATTCAAGCTCAAGAAATTGAAGTGAAAGGCAAGAATGGCAGCAAAACATGTGCAGCACACTCGTGCATTTATGTAGCACTATTGCTAATCAAAAAGGTACAGCAAGCTGCTTTAAAGGCAGCCCCTTTATTGCATCGATTGTTATCATTTATGTCCAGTCCTTTTATGGGCTCAAACTTTGCCAAAGGCTTGCCAGAGTTTTTCAACTCCTTCACCTATCCACCTTTCAAAATTCGTTTTCAGCGATGACACGGATATTTTTCTCAGTGCATTAGATAAAAAATTTCATTGCCTGCATATTAAGGGATGTTAAGGCTGACGCCACCCCGCTCCACCTCTCCTTTCTTGTCTAACCAAATGCACATAAATGTAAATCTTTTAGCACATAGTAGAATGCACAGGCAGTGCATCATCTTCATGGCCCTAGGTTTTGAGGGTATTTTTGATACTTATTTTAGATTACGGTGCAGTCACTCACAACACCTTTTTGCTTCATGCACACCAAATTTGGTGAAGAAACACTATTTTATAGACTATTAGTACACATTTAAGATGTCTCTGTAGTGATGAGGGAGCATTAGTATTTGACCTGCAACAAACTTAAACATGCGAAGCAGGTCAGCTCGGAGTAATCTTCAGCCTAAGGGAAATATATTTTCTGTTAGTTGTTTGGTGCATGCATTTGTCTACAGTGATCTCTACCCAACCTAGTTATTGAAAGTGAAGGAGCACCAGCCATTTGCAGGAAAAGATAAATCATGTCATATACAGACACTTCACATTGATTTTGCAGAGGTCATGTTGGCTAAGGAGATTTAGATGAGGGACCTGATATTGTAATGCATGCAAGGAGGTTCGAGTTGGCCATTGCAAGGCCTGTCACAACAAATGTTTTAAATTTAGCAGAGCATAATTTATTTCATATGTACTTGTTAGTCATATTGTTAGGAACGCAGGGCACCCCTGTCCTCAAAATGTGATGTCTGTACACAGGTGTTCTCATTAATGTGCTTACATTGAATTAATACTCAACTTTAACATGACACAGTGGCCACCATATCTTAAACATCTAAGGAAGGAATTCTTCGTCAATATAAACCAATTTGTCCAAAATAAAGAAATAAGGGCACAGTTTCAGCATGCTCGGTAAAACTCCATTTCAGCTGCAGTTTGCTGAAATCAAATTCCATAATAGTTGAGGAACCGCTTCACAACATTAATTTGGTGCAGGCATTTCAGCATATTAAACTCATTCACTGACCAGTTCAGCGCAGTAAACTTTCAATTTGGCAGCTTGCCCTCTGTTACTTATTTGAAAGGGTCATCAAAAGAATATGGAGCTGCCCATTTGTATTTTTCATTGCTTCAATACGCACTCAACCTGTTGATTCTGAAATATTTCGCTGAAATAATCGGTGTACGTTTAATAATGTTTGTTTGAAATGCTAGTGTTCTTGCTCTCGCAAATTGACCATGTGACACTACAGGCTGGCATAGGCGCTATTCAGTGACATTTCAGGCATCAACTGACGGCACTTAAAAGTGCACAATGTTAACTTTCGTTTGCTCTAAAATAATAGACTTACATGAAAGCTATAAAGTAAGAAAATAGTTTTGCCGCATATGGTGCCGCTGTTCAGAAGCAAGGTGGGTGCGTGGTTTGTTCTCCTGTGGACTCTGAGTGTGCACCAATATTGGAAGCAATGGGGGCGGCTAAGATGATGTCAGCTGCAGAATTGAGGGGAACGAGCACTGGGAAATCAAAACAGTGTTTTGATCACCCTATCTCAACCCACATGATGAAATCTAACAATGTATAATGTAGATTGGAGGGTCAGTATTCCGAATACACACATTGTAGAAAATTTTCAGAAAACGCTTCATGACCCCTTTAGGTTTCTTAAGCTGAAACACACTAGGCAGCAGAGCTCAAGTGACTTGTAAGTTCATTGGTTCCACCTTTGGTCATTTTCCCTCGATTTTACTTTTTATTTCAATCACGTCTTGTGTCAACGGTGTGGCATACCTCCATTTTTTATCAAGAGGTGGAAGAAATCATCCCATTGGCTGCTTCGAAACAGTCACACCCTTTTCTTTTTTGTGGCAGTGAGATGTCATGAAATAATCTTGGCAGGCACACTCATAAACACAGCCATTTAGTCAGAAGTTTTGCATGAGAAAACTGTGCGCCCATTCTTGCGTACAGCTTGACCCATCTTTTCTTGCATTTATTTGTTTTGCTAGTCTCTTTGAGAACAAATAATAAGACATGAGAAATTCATTGTTTTAAAAGCAACATTTACAAGTATGGTTGAACAGGAATGGCACAGAAGAATGAATATTGACTAATAATTGTAATTAATTAAAAGAAAGCCTTTTGTAGAGTCTGTTCAGAAACAAAGCTCTTTGTATAATTTGATACATCTACACCACATGTGCGTGGTGCACAATCGAATTAAAATTGAATTATGAAAAAAGCAGTGCGTCATAGATAAATCTAGAGAAGCATGCAGTGTTCATAGAGTTAAAATGCTGCAGGATCATCCATCGATCGATTTGAAGGAATACAAATATGTTGAGGTTAATGAAATAACAGAATGCTTTGTCACAGTCAAGGCACCCAATTGACAGACTGTGTAAAGGTGAGAAATGCTAACTTGATGGTGGATTGCTACTTTGCATAAGTGACTTCCTTTGTTTGGTTGTTCAGGAACTTGGTCGTGTTCGCAACAGCAACGATATACCAGGATCACTTAGATGAGTCTCCATTTAAATCAGCCTCTCTGTGTAAACTGCAGCAAATGTTGCTTACATTTTGTTTACCTTGTTCTCAACTGATATACATTTTTCGGTTGATTTTCAATTTCGGTTCGCATGCATTTCAGGAATACCTGTTTCGGTTCAGTTCCTGTCAGAATTCTGGTTTGCACATGGCTTTTGGTTCCTGTCAGAATTCTGGTTCGCACATGGCTTTTGGTGCATGTTCACTTTGATGTGGTATAAGTTTAGTATTATGAACGTTTAGCTCTGCAATGGTGGTCTAGTGGCTATCGCACTTGGCTGATCCGAAGGTCGTGGGATCAAATCCTGTCCGTGGCGGCTGCATTTTTGATGGGAGCGAAATGTAGAGGCACATGTCAGTGCATGTTAAAGAACACCAGGTGGTCAAAATTTCCGGAGCCCTCCACTACGGCACCTCTCATAATCGTATCATAGTTTCGGGACGTAAAACCCCATAACTCAATCAGTATTATGGATGTTTATTATGTATGTATTCGTCATTTTCACCGTAAGTTGGTTGATACTCATCTTCAGTTCCTTGTGATAGAAATCAGCTGCCTGTATGCCTTTGCTAGATGCACACTCGAGTACTCAGGCTCAATGGACACCGCTCCAGCAGTGACATCATAATGTTCATAGTTTGACCTTATCTCATTTGAACATTTAAGAATGTAGTATGAGGAGCCATGTTCCAAGATACATTTATGGTATTCGAGAAGTTGGTTACGTTGGTTTGATGACACTTATCAAACAGTTTTGAATTAGCAAGGTTTGCAGGTTGAGAATAAATTGCTCAGGGCTGGTACTAGTCAAGTGCAGTTGTATTTTTCATTTGTACGGACAGACGCTTCGATTTCACAGGTCACATTGGCAAATCACTCAGTAGACCCTGTAACTTCTATAGTCGCTGCATTTTCAGCGTGTATTGGAGCTATAAGGTGCACACACAAAAAGTGATGAGAAATCAATTGACATCATTACACACTTTAATGTAGAGCATGTGTTTATCGTGAATATAGCCTGCCCTTCCTTTTCTGCAACAGGCGTCGAGTATGGGGCTGCAAGGAGCATCAGTGTGCTTCACCAAACAGCTTATTGGGACGCTGTTTGTGAAGCATTATTTCAGTTCAGATGCAATAGTTTGGGGCACATGCAGGTACAATTGCTGATATTCTTCCTTCTTGGCTTATACTTTGGGGTATTTTTAACTCATTAATCTGTGTTTGCTGTCATGATATCAATTCTGTCCTTGGGAAGAGCAAATGTGGAATTTATTTTCTTCTAGAGTACATTTTGTAATAAGGGGTGAATCCAGTTGAATAGGTTAAAGGAGCTTTAAAACAGAATTTTGAAGGTGAGATAACTTGTGAAAGATGGATTTTTGTGGGCACACGTACAACACCATCTGCGAAGTATCGATGGCAAGTACAGCCTAGAATGTGTTCAAGATCGAAGTGTGTGAAGCAAAACTGAGCTGCTAATGGAGGACTTTGTAGGATCGACATCCAAGAGCTCATGCTGTAAACAAGCAGTGGCCATACAAGACCAGTTGGTGTTGGCCGTTGCTACTGCCTCTGCAATGCTGTTCGCTGGACGCATACTCTTCCGCTGTTGTTCGCTCTCCCTGCCAGAGAGTTTTATACTGATGGGGGTCTAGCAATACTGTGTTCCTTTTTTTGTCTCCCCACCGTCTCTTGTTTGCCAGAGATTGAAGCACTTGCACATGTTGCCAAGCATGGCGCACATATTAAATTTTGTGTGGTCGTGTCACCAGCTGTTTTTACAAACATATCAACCTTTCTAGGCACTCTCTGGAACCATAACTGTAACATGCCACCATAGAGACATCTCTAATTAAATAACTGTTGTGCACTGAAGCAGAGGATGTTACGACACAAGATGAGTGGACCATTAGCAACTTCTTGCAACCAAAAAAACAGGATGCATTTCTTTTTGCCATTTCTCCTTAAAGGAGTACTGACACGATTTTGCGGCGGCTCAAAATGTGCATTTTTCGTTTTCTAACCATGTATTGTTAACGCCCTCCGCGCACGAAAGCCAGGAAACACGTACAAGATATTTTAATTTGGTTTTAAAGTTCTCGTCGCCCGGCACTGCAAGCCAGCCCCAGCGCAATGGACACTACGATGACGTATGAGCACGGTCTATTTAAAATAGCCGAAATCGCTGTCAGAGTCACTGGACGACCGTGAAGTTGTCTTTCTTTGCGTTCCCCACGTGTAATTGACCACAGACGACGGAGTTGTAGCGACGCTATCGCGAATTTCTGTCCCTGCGTGACTCATACTTCGTCCGACTATGTTGATACGTCACTAGGAAACCGCCCCCTCGAAATCGAAACCGAAAGTGGGCTTTCATAGCAGCCGTATTAAAAATATATTCATTGCCTTGCGAGGCAGCATGATACTCTTTTGGGGGTTCTCCACGCCAGTGCTTTCATTTACAGCAATAATACGAGAATGTCAAAAATTCGTGTCAGTACTCCTTTAAAAGGTCATCTCATTGTGCTCCTTGTGACTTGAGGCTGCATGTTCTCCATTGTTACGTGTCATGAATAAGACACCATTTTTCAAGTGTGTCTCTTCAGTTCACTACTTGGAATAAGTAGTGTTAAACTATGACATTTATTCTCATATGAAATTTTAACAAACATTGTGCCAAGCCTGCAACAAAATCAAGTGTATGAATGACAGCTTCCTCCTATTGATGCTGTTGATAACACACCTGAAATGAAAACCTAATCCTCACTATCATCATTCTCATCGTGAAAATCAGTGGAGCTGCAATATCCATGAATGTAGTTGGTGCTGTCAATTCTACATTCATTTGTTTAGGCACATTTGTTGCACTTCTTCATAGTGGCATCTGCTACTTGGTTTTTATGAAAGCTGTTTTGGAGGCACTGAAGTATAAATAATCTTGACTACTCCATTTCTATATGCTATACACGAAAAATGTAAGTGTATATGATAATACTAAAACAGGAGGAAAGTAATAATAGTATAACTATTCTTTTGTGCTGCAGCAGTATTTTTCTGATATGTTGCACGAATTTTTATAAGAAAGAAGCTTTAGATACATGCAACCTGTGAACTTTGCCATAGCAACTTTAGTAGAACATATTTTTCAGCATGGCCTTGTTTACATAATCCAGTCTTGCAAACTTTCTTAATTCGTGGTCTTAATTCATGCACAGGGATGTTTAGTAAACTTGTCTTGGTGGTCTTCAGTCTGATGCCTCACGAGTGTGCATAAAGCTGGCTCTGCTTTTTGGCTTATTTCTGGTGAAACTGACTCTCACTCTTACGTAGATATGTAGTTAACACTGTAGTGGAAGTATTTGTTGTTGTGCTACATCAAGTTTCCTGTGACAGAAACTAGAATGGTTATTCCACCACTAGTTTCAATTTGATGAATCCCACTCTTGTTAAATGAAGAAGGAATGTGAATGTCTCATGTAAAGCATAAGATGAAGCCATAGCGCTGAAGTGATAGGGACAAGAAAGACGACAGAATAAAAACAAACCAACTAGCCCAAAAATCTCTACTGTATTATAATATAAAGCAGCCATGTGCACATTGTTATTGTCACATTATGTGAGCGTGCATTGCATCAGTAAGTACCATTTTGGTGGCTCATTTTACAGTGTAAGCTGTTATGAGATCACAACAAGGGTCGTTTTTGCGCTGTAGTTATCCTCCGCCGCCGCGCCGGTGTCCTGTAACCACTATCGCTGCAAATTTTAGAAAATATAACCAGGACCGAGGAGTATTCCAACTTGTCCTCTGCCTGGATTCGAACCCACACACTCTGCGTGGCAGCCGAGCGTTCTACCGCTGAGCTACGCCTGTGGTTGAAAAATCATCGCTAAAGACCTAAACAGGTATAACGTCTGCCGCGGAATCGCATTAACAAACGTAATGTTATGTGGAAAAATAGTAATACGCCACTACACGACGCAGAAAATGGATTGCATGAGTTCGAGGAATCATTTGAAAGAACACAGGGCTGCATGCTTTGTAGCTCTGAACCCATTACGGAGGCACTGGTAATTATGGCGTAGTGGGTACTTCCCTACTTGGCAAAATGATAAGTTATGGTGCAGGGGATACGTACCACTTCTACTTGCGCTACTTTCCACAAGCGTTTAAAGTGGCCTCTAAGAAGGTAGCTCCTCCAGCTTACGCTATCACTGTCCTGCGGTTCCACGCAGGCCTGGCTCTTTTTTACTTTAGCAATTCCAAATTGATAGCACTGGATCTTTTGTGTCATAGGAAAGGGCTGAAGTTATTTTGAGCAGTTAAAGACAGTAAATACACTGCAGAGGCCTCCTGCAACAATGTATGAGAAAGTGTAAAGACTAAATAGTTGATGTTGCCAATACAAGACAAATCTAGCAAGATATAGTCCTTTGTGATAACAAAGCTGAAAAAGGGAAGAAAAGTGTTGCTGCTGTGTCTGATCAGAAGGGACACTGAACCAATTATACCAAAGTTAAACTTCTTTTCATTTGATGTTTGGCATTGGCACAAGTGGCATTTTCAGAAAATGCTGCCATATCTACATCATCATTTTCTTTTATTCTTTTGTTTGCTGTGCAGCACACAGGGAAAAGGGCAGCTGTATAACAGCTGGAACTGAAACAGAGCAATGGTAACATAAGACAGTTTTCAGTGTAAACTAACTCTGATTTTCTGTGTCTTTTTTCTTTTTTTTTTCACAGTGCCTATAGTTAGGTATGTACGTCCTTAAAGAGATGGACAAAATCAAGCTACATGATCAAATGGTCTACTTTGAGTAGATCACATAGCAAATGTCACTATAACATCATAAAGTTAAGTGTTACCCTCTAAAATAGACAATGAAGAAACTCTTATCAGGGAGAAGAGCATAATTTATAGAGTGAAGGGTTTGCAAAATTGTGCACAGATAAAGAAAAACTAGGTGTTGTTGGCTGCTGTATGTAAAGTGTGACTGTCCAATAAGTGGCACACTTTTCGCTGAACTAGCTACACTGAGTCCCTACTATGATGCAGATCTTAAGCCCATCATTAGCCCATTATTATAGATGTGTATGGAATGGGCTGTTGTTGATGTCCACTATTGTATACAGATATTGGAGCTAGTGTCAGTTCCCTTAATGAACATATTAACCATTTGCTTATTTTTTTACTTGTGTTTTCAAAGTTAATGTTGCAAAGCTATTCTGTGTTATATAATGAACAGAATACTGGTATGGCTGCAGAGCACTTTGTTTTAACAATCTTTGAAATAGGAAAGAAGTAAACAGCCCATTTTGTAACAAAAGGAGGAGAAAGACTAGCCTAGCAATTCGATTGTAAACGGGCCAAGATCTTTTGGGAAGCCTTAAAAGCAGCTTTGTCAAGCTGTGTGAAATGTTAAAAGTTTATTTTCTCTGTTAGTGCTGCATCATATTACTTGCTATTGTTGCCACTGCTTTATGTATATTATTGTCATTTGTTTTCCGAAAACACATGTCAAGAACAGATATCAACACAGGCAGAGTGCATGGAAAAATACAATAACTCAGGGTCTCTAATACCTAGTGATTCTAAGCGAACTTAATTTTTGAATATCCAATGATCTGTTTACTTAGTAATAAGAACAAATACAAATATGAGGTTTTTCACTTTCATTTTCTTTTTTGCTCGCTTTAGTAGAATGTCGTTAAGAAAAATAAATCCTTGTGGTGTAGTCGTTGCCTGCATCCTGGCTATTGAACCCGTATATTGTGGACGGTGTTGAACTGCAATGCAATTCACTCGACAAATTGTGGTTATTAAAAACGAATAAATAAAGCTTGTTTATAAGCTTCTGTAGCCACAGCATTACACTAATTTGGATTCATGCAAGAGTTAAATGCGTAAGGTACTATGCAAGAGGCTCATCTACATAGTGTCACAGCACATCACGATAGCATCATCATCATTATCATCATCATCAGCTTATATCATGTTCACTGCTGGGGAAAGGCCTGTCACAAAAATTTCCATCCTGCCCTGTCTGTGTTACCTGATCTTATTTTATTCCTGAAAATATTTTAATTTTGTCACACCATCCACAGCCTTGTTTCCCCTCTCTTGTTACCCATCCCATCTATCTTACTGACCACCAGTCACGTGGCCTTCCTGAAGTCCATTTCTTCCTCTTAACTTCAATTACTGTATGGGCTACCTCTTTTTGTTCTCTGATCCACTATGCTACCTTTGTATCTCTTAATTTTACACCCATGTACCACCTAGTTCATTGTGCAGAGTTGAACAGCAATATGAATTTATGGTGGGATTTCAAGGGAGAAGGTTTGGTAGAGCGCCTGATCTTTGTAGAGTAATGCGGTTGCAAACAGTGCAAGAAAGTAATACAATAAAATTAATTTTATACATGAATGCTCTGTTAACAATACGCTGAGGGAACGCTGCCACATTCAGTTACACGGGTATGAAGTTCAGCAAATTGTAAGAGGTGTATTTGCTATGTAAGCTATGTTTCTCAAATATAAACCTAATGCTTACGGATATGACACCTACTGTGGTGGCGCCGTGCCCTGTGCTCTGATGTGACGGATGATGAACTTCATAGTTGCACAGTGCAACAGAACAAGTCATTAATTTTGCTCTCATTGTAGAAGCTATGTCTTACCGATTTTTTTAGTATCTTATCATAACCGTTTCACTCGGTATCATACGGCTTGCTTCTTTGGTTTTTGCTTCTGGTCGTTCAAGGTGTCCCTTAGTTGATGCTATGGGAAAAGGCACTTCTGCAGCCTTTATTGGCGCTGAGCACGGTACTGTCCAAACATGGCGTTCAAGAACGGTTCATGGCACAGAAGCCTCATCCCCGGAGGGAGAAATTCTATCAGCGTCGTCCATGCTGTTTACAAATGGTATCTGGCATACTGCGTCTTCGCAGCACCTCCCATGGCAGGTCCGCGGATCTTTATTTTTCTTCTCTTCCAATTTCTTGGTTCCTCAGATGGTGTTTCACTCGTCTCAGCATATTCTGCATACAAGCTCCGGAAGATCTTTAGCACCGGGGCCCCATCAATGGCTCGTCTCGGAAATGTGCACACGTGCACATTTCCGAGATCCACCTCTTCCTTTTCCGTCCTATGCATGCAGGCTCTCTTCACATGACCCTGATTCGGTTTTCTTTCGCTGCGCGAATTACTTGTGTAGCGAATCCAAATTATTTGCGAATAACAGAGCAACCCCAAAAACTTAATTATTGGAATTTCTCCAATGGGGGTGTCCTCATACTCCAGCCTCTAGATCCTGGAAATGGATTCCTCAAATGTCTCGATGAAAGGGTCAACCACAGAGTTCTTGCCTCCAACAACCTTGGCAAAATGGGAGATTTTCTGGCGATTGCCTAGCTCCTCACCGGCCCGTTCAGAATCGCTTTCCTTTTCTGGTGCATCATCCTCGTAGCCAGAACAACTGTTGTCGCAGGTTTTTCTCCTATTTTGCTTGTCCTCTTCTTCTTCCTCGGTTTCACCACCCTGCCACTGGTCACACTTAAGTTCCTCTTTCAAGGGGTCTTCTCGCATCAACTTCTCCGCATCATTCTCATTGTGCTCATTGTTCAAAACGACATTCATGCGCCGGTCATGCTCCTGCTTCTCCAAACAGCCCTCAACAACGTCATGTATAATGCCACGCTGTTCTGTTCCGATTACTTCCTTGCTCTTCTGAAGTTCATCGATGAATGTTCTCTTCAATCGCTTATTGTGATTTCCTGTTTTTAGCAGAGATTCGCCGCCGTCCTCACCTTCAACGTTTGCAAGGGCTGCCTTGATGCTCCCCTTTGAGTGGTCTACTTTGGTGTCAGCGGAATGACCATGCTTGAGCTGCAAAGCAGAACCAGACTGGGCTTGAAGCTCTACCTTGGGCAAACGTGCACCGAAATCACGTTGACGTCGCGCTGGTTCCTTCGATGTCACTGGCTGGTCCTCATTAGTTGCAGGCGGCGGCGCCGCCGAAGGTGGAGATGAAACATTGAGCCGGTCTATATGATGCTCTAGGAGGGCCAATGCGCCAATAGTGGCGTCTTCATATTCCAGAATGGAATCGTAATCTTCTGTAACCTGCTCGTCCGTCATGAAGGTTTCTAGCTCAATGTTCAGGGCCGATAATTCGGCCCTGACCGTCTGTAATCGGCTATGGAGCACATGAAGCTCAGAGAGGTCGTGAACTGTTCGGTTTTGATGATTTCGTTCGCCTCATCCTTGGTGCTTTTGTTCCGACGAAACGCCCGCTTCTTGACACGCTGCATGACGATCTGGTTGCAAAAGGATATCCCAGATTTGAAGCAACAGCTCGTGGGAGTGAAGGCTGGCTTCCCGAGTCCTCGGTACCAAAAATGACATGGGAAAAGTCATTGCAGCCTTTATCAGCGCTAAGCGCAATCCCGTCCAAACATGGCGTGCAAGAACAGTTCACAGCACAAAAGCCTCATCCCCGCTACACCCCCAAGTTCCTCTCGTCCTCACCGCGCCGCGCGCGATTTCCAACAGATACTATAATAGATGCCGTAATTAAACAGGGGCTATCATGCTTTCTTCTTGGGCCAGAGGTGGTAGAAGCTGTGGCATGACACTCTTTACTACGCTAGCGCATGCTCGTTCGATACCTTACATTGCTGGTGGTTACAACAACACCACCAAAAAATCGTTCTAGCTATGGTTTGCTTCTGTACAGTGAAGCCAATTTGTTTCATTTGACTGCACCTCGCCCTGTTGTAACATTTATTGCTTCAAAGCGTAGTTCTGTTTCGCATTTTAAACAAGGCGTTAACCTCTGTTCTCGTGTAACTCGCGTATTACGTCCCGCAAGGCGCTAACATCCGCGACCTTGACTGCGTTTCCCTGAACCGAGAAAAGGTATCAGCACCGTTCGAGGGCTAAGCCATATTGGGAAGCCAGAACGGAATGCGATCGGAAAAAAGAAATACATATGCAGAGTAAAAGAAAACAGCGTGCCTGTCGTTATCGGCGCCACAGGTCTGTCTGTCTTGTTAGGAACGCGTTATGCTGCCGTTGTGGCAGTGCATTGTGCACCAAGTACAGGGTGTCTCGTATAATTAGCCGGGGACGTGCCGTTTGCTGCTGCTGTTCTGTCGGTGGCGTCGGTCGCGCAGTTTCCCGCTATCTCCGCGGCCGCAGAAGCTGGCCCCGTTATCTGTCTCCTGTGGACCGCCGAGGAGACCCTTATCGGACTGCCTTGCCGACCTCGCGTCTACTGGTGCGGACTCATGCGCGGTACAAAGCCGATCACGGAATGGTCGCTTGCAGCGTACGGGAGCTTGACGCAAGCGTTGCTCCATTTTGCGTATACCTTGCTTACAGACGTCGGGTTCTGTGTTCGTTTTGTTTTCCGCATTTGGGAAAGGAAATGTGTAGCTAAAGCGTGTTTGTTCACAGGAGACTCCGTGACACAGGCAGATATTAATTTGCATGCACATTCTCGGAAGATTTTCGTCGTCTTTATTTCTCTAGCACGTCATTTTCATTTTCGCAAGCACGCGTGCACACGCACATTCATTACGTTTGAACGCTATTTTGCCTCGCCATCGCCTGCGAAGTTGCAGAAGAGATGGAAGGCAGACGGGGCATTCCGTAACCCAAGACACACGACGCATCCAATACGTGGTATTCCTTGGTTCCAGTGGCTTTTCCTCGGCATTGACTGGACGTATATCGTTCGCATAAGAGTATTCAGTGAGGCTGAATGCTTTATGGGGAAAGCTTCTTGTTGTGTAGGGCTCGAGTTGGCAGGCCACAAGTAGCCGAAAACAAATACCGTGTTCTGTCTCATTTCGCGCAAGTCTGCACAAATCAAGAACTGGACAGTCGAACTCGCGTTCACTCCGCCTTAGGTCTCTTGGATAGATACGAATTCCCCCGAACTTGTCGCGCGGTAGTGCCTCTGGCGCGATCCTGCAGTGGCGCTCTGTTCGTATGAACGATCCTGTCAACCGCGCGTTGTAATCCGCCTAAGGAAAGAATATTTTCGCTATTCGCACATTTTGAATCACCCTCTTCTCTCTCCCGCCGTTCTTAGTCACATTTTTCTTTTCAGTAAGATAAAGAGGTTTTAAGTAAGGGCACGTCTAGTAAGCTAAAGTTGCTTTCAGATTTAAAACAGTGGTTTAACCGGAACTCTGGACTCTCTCTCTTGGTTATCCGCAGTTTCCCAGTGTACCGATTCTCAAGCGCCGAAATCGACAGTATTTGAGGCTCCTTTTAACGTGCCGTGCTGGTCAGGTACGAGAAGACTGCTGCTACGCAGGGTCAAGGTAGATCAGGCTGAACGAGCACCCATCGCAGAGATGTGCAGCCCGCGGCATATTTGCAGCCTGCTCCCACACTTAGAAAGCCATCCGTGTACCCGCGCTGTTTAACTGCATAACGACAGTCGAAGTTGTAAAAAAAAAAAAAAAAAAAAAGAAAGAAAGAAAGAAGGAAGAAATCACGTGTTTGTGAGGCACGTTGTGGTGGAGCACTTCGAACTAATTTTGACCAGCTAGGGTTCTTAATGTGCGCACACGTACTTAGGTGGCCTTGAATTTCGCTCTTATCGAAGTACGGCCGCCGTGGCAGGGAATCGAACCCGCTGCCTCGAGCTTGACATCCCGGCACCGAGCTCAACCATGACGGGCGCTTTGAAATTGAATCTGTTTAATGTTCATTATGAGTATTCATTTAACATTCAAAATACTTGTGGTTCGGGCATGTTGGCTCTGATGCATTATGTGAAACAGCTCCAAAAAAAAAAAAAGGGGGGGGGGGTGGGATGACGGGACAGACGTAAGTACAGAAATTAACGTAAGTAAATACAGTTACGTAAGTAATGACATTATTAAAAGTCAGTGCTCTTGTTGCTGTCTTTACTTAAGTTTGTCCCGTTTACTTACGCTGTTTCACATGATGCATCTAACATACTGCGGTGTTCCGCCGTGCGCCTTCTTTCTTTTCCAGCTTACATAAGGCGTTTTCTTTTTCTTTTTGTTATTCAGCATTTTCTAATTACTCCTAGGACTGTAAGGTCACCGCTCCCACTCACTCACTCACTCTCACTCACTCAGTCACTCGCGCACTCACTCACTCGTGCGCGCACGCACGCACGCACATACATCCGCGAAAACTCAACACTATACTTCGGAAGTGCATTGACCGTCATTTTAACTTTTTCACGAAGCTGCTCGCTAGTTTCACCTGCTCTTGCTTCATGGCACCAAGATTGAATAACGTATTTCTGCTTCGTTTATTCATTGTTTGTTCTAGCAGTTTCTGTTCTTTTGGGTTGACAGCGACTACGTACTTAACCTTTGCGTGTGTGCGTTACTGAGTGGTTAAATATGAGTGCAAAAGTAAACTGATCTTCATAACGTCGCAGGTGCTGCTGTAGAATTTTTTCCTCGTTTCGCCCTTCGTTTAGTGCGACGCTGGCCGCATTAGCGGTTACAAAATCCGTATATATGTATTCTGCACAAGCAGGGTTGAACGTTCGCCTAAGCTTCATTTTTTGCCTTTGTTTCTCCTGGGTAAGATAGCATTTTATGAACGTTCTTACTTTGTGTATATCATAAGGGAGCGGATCTCTGTTCATGAGTTATACAAAAATATCGATGCAGGGTAGCGCCTCTTTTCCCCGTTTTCTTTTTCTTCTTTTTAACTCAGAGCTAAACGCTTACTACGTAGAGCTCGGGCTCTCCATGGGTGAGTTGTGTGCCGGCAGCAGACTGTAGCCGAGTTTTGCTTCTTTTTCGACTGTCATCTCTTCAGAAGCAACGTTGACGTGCCCTTACTCGTTCACGTATTAAAAACAAAATAACACGGAAAATGGGAAAGCGACTAGTTAACTGTCACCCTGTCGTGGTACTTTGCGGGTGGCAAGCCTCGAATTAACGCGCCCCCCGTCGGCCGTGCGGGACAGGTCGAACCCGCACCGTTCGAGCGGAAGCGGAAGGCGGCGCAAAGTTTTATTTTGCCCGTCGCGTTTGGCGTAGAGGTGGTCCACGGCGGTGGTGGTGGCGGTGACCCGCTTCCTTTACATGTAGCGCGTGTCGCGCTCTTCATTGCACCCGCGGTCTCATCTCTGAGAGCACTGCGGCACTGCCGACGACAAGCTGTCGCTGAAGCAATGCGTCTTCCCCCAGGATGCCCATTCCACTATAGTCGATAGTGCGTTGCAACACGCAGCCCAGAAGTCTGCCGCTTGAGTGCCGCGGACGATGCTTCTCCCTCGGCGGAGAAGTATCATTTGTCGTCCAGTGATCGGCATTCGCCTGGGTGCAGCACTTTGTTTTGGTTCTAGAATTTCGCGTCCCCCGTTGCTCGAGCGGTGCATATATATATATATATATATATATATATATATATATATATATATATATATATATATATATATATATATATATACACGCGCTTTCTTGGGAAGTTGCGCTGTTTCGCTCATTTGTCTTCTGCTGGCCAACCGCAATAGAGATGTGCTCTCGCGATGGCGCTTCTTGCTGTCGTGGTTACTTTTATGGGGCGTTGCATTACAGAGCCTGTAGACAAATGAGACGGCTACAAAATAACTTTCTTCCCCGTTTTCCGTTCTTTTCTTTTTCCGTTTTCACCGACATCTATTTGTGGCGTTTGACTCAGCACCGCAGTCGGTCGGCCACATTTCGGTGGGGGCGGAATGCAAAATTGCCGGCACAGTTCGGCGCAAGAGCATTTCAAGGAATCCAATACGTGGCCAGTATTGCGTATGGTGTATAGCGTTAGGTTCTCTCCTTTCTTGCGAATTTCGCGCGTTACAGCGTTTTTTTCTCGGTGAGGGAATGCGAGCACTTAATCTGTTAACTCCCATAGGTCGTCGCACATCGCTCGTGTTGCTTTAAGACGCCAAGCCCGATCGATCTTTCAGTTAATTAATCGAGCATTGGCCTCGACATGTTGTTGCGCTAGTTGGGTCATCTGTGCGAAAACGTAGAGACTCAACACAAGCCTGTGCTTCTTGTTTCCTATGCTTCTGCGGCGTCCTTGTGTTTTTGTTTTTTGTTTTTTTTGCTCGATATAGCGGCGCAGTGTTGCGTAAGCCTGTGCGAGCGCATTGCACGCATTTGACTGGTGCAGCTTCATTGAAGACCGTCGTGGTGGTGTAGTGGTTACGGTGCTTGGCTTCCACCCCATGAACGCGGGTTCTATCCCGGCTACAGCGGTGGCGTTTTCGATGGAGGCGGAAATGCCAGAGGCCCGCGTACTGTGCGTTGCCAGTGCACGTTAAAAGAAGCCCGGGTGGTCAAAAATTTCCGGAGCCCTCCAGTACGACTTTTCTCTCCTTTATCTCTTTATCTGCCTTTCCCCTGCCCCCACGGACGCTTAGCCGTGCTCCCGACATGGGCTGCAGAAATTACAGTCCTTTCCTTAACAGAACCACAATTATCATCATCATTACCATCCGACTGCAGAAAATAGTGTCCTCTCCTTAACCGAATAATAATCGATGAATCAATTATTTAAACGTGCCCAGGAACAACCGAGATGTCTTGGTGCTGGCGCACGCAAAAGAATGACGATACTATACAATGAAATCTAGAAAGTATGCAGAAGTACAAATTAACGTAAAAGGAAAAAAAATGTCTTCACGACAAGGTAGAACACGATATTAGAACTATAGAGAGACAAGAAAGAGATTCAGAACAACATAAAAGAAAAATAGAGGATGTAAGAGAAGAGAACAACAAAGAAAGGTCTGGACGACAAGACAAGCTACAAAGAAAAAATGGTAGAGATTGACATTGATAAAAGCAGTTTACATCAATGCATCATGGCACATGAAGTTTACATCATGAAAAAGAAAACGTACAGTGGGCGATATTATTTTATAACAGCACAAATATCAGATGAAAACAACGGTAGGGGTTCTTTAAAAATATCAAGGTTCAGAAAATGGGTATCGAGATTCTGTATTCTCTGGATGGTCGGAGTGTTGGCGTAGGTAGGCGGGTGCCTTCACGCCTTCAGCCTATTCTTCACCACCATGCCCGCTATATATATATATATATATATATATATATATATATATATATATATATATATATATATATATATATATATATATATAAAGCTCGACGAACTTCTCGACGAATCATCAGGATGCACGCGGACGTGCTGCTAAGGTTGGAGCAAGGAGAAGTCTCGCTTTTCTAATTGGGATTTTCGGAATGGACGGCGCAGCCTCTTCAGCGATTGTTGCTCAGATAGAGGGGGCGCGCCTACGATTTCGTCCGTGTAAAGAAGGAAGCAGTGTTTCGCTTCTGTTGAAACGCTTCGGTGGTTGGCTATCTGGTGTGCGCGTTGTTTTCTTTTTTGCTATCGGCACTAATCATTCGACAGGATAACTCTGGGGCGAAAAAGCAGACGCTTCTAGTAGCCCGACGAGGACGCCATGTGTCGTGCGCCCCAATACACTTCCGGTCGATCAGCGCCACGGCGATGTGCTGGTGTGTTGCGCGTACCTACTACCTCGCGTCGATTCGGGGTCAGCTCTTATTATTGACCGGCTGTGAATGTATGGCACGGCGCGTGGGAGTATCAACTCGGCATTATATCTGGTCTTAGTAAGCAAATTTTCTTGGGCAAGTTTGTTGATGCGTGCCGACGCCATTTCAGCAGGGGTTTATCCAGAATTTCGGTATCGGGGGGAGGGCGGGGGTTAAATCCCTGCATTTCAGCGCAAGGGGGTACGCGGGCGACGTATAGCGGACCCGACGCCACGGGCGCCATTTCACAATTGCATGGTTAATTGCAAGATAACATTTGGAAAGTGCCTGCGTACTAGTAGCACTCGTGGTGTCTTGTCCTCGCTTCGGTCCATGTCTTATTTATTATTATTATTATTATTATTATTATTATTATTTGCACAGCAATAACTTCGGTATAGCTGCTTACGATTTCTTTATGAAGATATGGATATACCTCAACTGTGCAAGTCACTTCTGCCACATGGAAACTTGTGTGATGCGACCTGCCATCACGTGTGTGAAGATATTGTCTCATTGTGGCGTTGCACGTCTGGTATGACAGTGGATCCCAGGAAAGCAAATTATGAGATTAAGGTGCGTCCTGCTTTCAACCGTGGCACCTCAATCAGAATGATTTGTTCAGTCATGTCAGGATGAGCCCCACTGCTTGCTGTCTCGGGTGACCGTTTGTGTTTGCTTTTTAAATAGATACGTGTTTTAGAAGCCACATACCCGTCCATGTTTGCACACAAAACAAAACCAACATATGGCGATGTTCGCGTCGTACACGTCGTAGCCTGCGCCAAGTGGCCGTGGCAGAACCTGCCTCCTACTGTAAAGTGAGCCGCATGCGGACGTGGCAGGGGCGCGCCGCGGCTGCAGGTGGCCTGAATCAATTGAGGGCCGCACGGCTCCTACCGCGGCGTTTGTTAGCGGCGGCAGTTCGACTCGCTTGAATCCCAGTGACGAAACGCGAACACAGTCCGCGTCGCAGGCTGCAACCGTAGCGGGAGGCACGGTAGCTGCGCCGCGAGCGCTTGCCGGGTTTTTCTGCTGCCGCCTGTCGCGCGCTTAGACGTAACGTTTCCGCGGTTGTCGCAGTCGACGTGACCGTCAAGTGTCCGCACTTCTGTTAGCCTATTCGTAGCGCTCACTGTCAAAAAAGAAAAGCGTAAGGGGGCAAACAGAAGAAGCACCCCACTCCGACGGGTTTGTTTGCGCGGACCATGCGTGACGATCAGTAGTACCCCGCGTCCTCCACACGCTCGCGTCCTGCTGTGGCGACGTCCTCCACCCCAGTTGCTCCGTCGACAGAAAGGGGGCGCCACTGTCCCAGGGAGCGTTTATCTCTTCCTTTACGCTGCCGTAGTACGTGAGCAGTGCAGCGGTCACGTCGTCGCATTTAGTAATGTCGCCGACCGCCGCTAACTGTCGCGTACCGCCGAGGAATTTCGCGGCGTCGCCATGCGAGATTGCTTGTCGACCGTATAGCACGCACCTTTGCGATTCCAGCTGGAGAACGAAAAGCCTGTTTTTTTTTTTTTTTTTTGTGGAAACGTAGCTTTCGTTTAAAAACATATATGAGGCGGCGAAGTGTATGACCTGGTCAAGCTTGGATGCGTGCCTTTCGGGCTGTGCACCGTTTGCAGAAATAAGTAGCCTTTCCTGTTTGTGAACCAAAAGCTTGCGAACCAAAAGCGTCCTGCTGGGGCTAAAGCGATACAGGCTTTCGTTCGACATTAACACCTGGTGTCAAAGTTGGGCATAGAGACAGTGGGCCGAAATATGCAAGTCTTGACGGTCCTTTCAGCCAATGTTCGTGCTGCTATCGGTACTTATTCGTGATACTTCATGAGATATTGTAAGCTTGCACTTACTGTTACTGGTAAAAGTTGATCGAGCTCCGCAGTCTGAGCACGAGATTGTGGCTGGTGTTACCTACCGGCGCAAGTGGCATTTATGTTTGCGCGGAGCGCGCCCGCGCCTGAACTCACTCACTCATAATGGTAGCTAAACAAGATTGCTTAAAGTGTGTTCGATTGTCTTCGATATAAGAACGATCATCGATGTCATAGTTGGAGCGGTGTGTATTGCTCACCTGTTGCTGGTGGTCTTGAACATCACTTGCTGCTAGCAATCAACTAAGCTTAGTCCGCGCTAACTAACTACCCGCCAAAGTGCGCGTGCGCTAATGCGTTCGCGTAATTGGTGCTGTTAAAGTGACGTCATGAGAGACTCGGGAGTGAATTTCGCCTGGTTTGTTACTGTGACAAGCAGCGGAGCATCGACCCACGCCGACCTTGTGTGACAGCACGCTGTCGATGCCGTCTGCTTTCCGCAGCCGCGTTTAACAAATCACCACTGCTGAAAGTCAACGACCTCGCCTGCTCTCATCTTTGCTGCGCCATGGAGGATATAAAACGGCAGTGGCAGCAACTTTGTCACCGCACTTCTCTTCCTTCTTGTTCGGTTATTCGTCTGTCTCTCTCTCTCTCATTTTTTTAGCTCCGTCCGCCCTGTAGACTTCGTGCGTTTACCTGACGCGTGCACCCGCAAGCTGTTGCGGCTAGTGGCTCAAACGCGTACAAGAAGTCGTCAATGTTTTGTTCGCTGAGCCGTTCCTCTACCCTCCGCTGTTCTTTTGTTATTTCGATGCTAGCGCCCCAGTGCTACCGAAGGGGACGGAGCGGCGGCCGCCCGCTTCCTTTCCATCCCACCCGTTCGGATGTTGCTCTTTCTTTTTTCGTTTACTTTTTGTTGTAGTTGTGTTCCCGTCCTCCCCTTTCTAGCGCGCGTACACACAACACACGGATTCCCATCGACACCGTTCTCTGGCGCATCGCGTAACGGCCGCCGCAATCGGGGAGGCGATGAAAGCGGATCGCCCTCTCGACGGCGCGCGCTGCTACGATGTGGCCCACTCTGTGCTCTGCGTAGTTGCGTGCAGTGGCCCACCCGCTTTCATGCATTGTGGGCGCGCCTGTCACGTGAATGCTATTGTAACCAGACTTGCGCGCGTTAGATTTGCTGTAATCATTCACGCTTCTCTGTAATTTATAAACTCATCCATGTCCGTTAACGGTCAGTTGATTACTCGTTTTAGCTTTTTTTTTTTTTTTTCTGCGTGTAGGCTGTACTTTACTTGCAGTGCAAAGCCCTAACAGGAGATGCCGCTTTTAGCAACTGTGTTTGGTGCGAACAGTAGCGTGGTTCCGCTTGTGGAAGGCGGCGTGTTCCGACAGACATACCTTAGCGCTGTACACGTATTTGCTTCCTCACATTAACTCGTTCGGCCTGTATTCTGGGCATCGCATTCGCCATCTCGCCGTGGTACCTCTTTCTAGCTTCCGTTCGAGAGCTTCCGACCATTCACCGTCCCTGCCCCTGTGTATGCGCCGTCTGCGAGCGCTCGTTGCGTCATGAAAGGACGTGTCGTGACGTGCCTTGCTATACTGTACGCGCCACTGCCAAACTTCAGGATTGTTCTCTGTGTAAGCCGTTCTAATTTTTGGTAAGGTCACGCGATAAGCGGCTTTTACGAGTAGGCAAGCAGCTGTTTGGCACGTAACAGCTGAGAGCAACTTATAAATCCAGTGGATCGCTTTTTAGTAATTGCCCCGCTTCTATATAGCGGCTATAGCATTCGACTGCAGATCCGAAGGTCGCGGTATTGAATCCCGCCCGCGACTGCTGCGTTACGATGGAGGCGAGATGTTTAGGCCCGTGTACTGTGCGATGTCAATGGGCATTAAATGGTCGAAATTTCCGTAGCCCTTCACTGCGGCTTCTGTCATAATCACACCGTTGGTTTGGAATTTAAACCCCTAAAATCAATCAATCAACCTTTAGTAATTGATCAGTCACTTTCGTAAGGCAGTGATAGGTAACTGTAGTCAGCTACATTTTACTGAAGTAATTGCAATTACACTCAGTTACTTTTTTTTTTCTATGTGGTAGTGTGTACGCGCCAGATTGTAATCGATGCAACTTGTGCGTTTACCGTGGTGGCCCGGCGAGGCGGATTGGCAGCCATTTCACACTCGAACGGGACTACCACCGCGCCATTCTCGGTGTTCGTATGCGCTCAGTTGGGCCGATCTGTTTTCTAAAATGTTATGATTGTGTGTGCTATCGTGAGGAAAACCTATCTTGGTGCCTTTAGTTCGTTATGATCATTATGTAGTCCACCAGTTATCATCTATGTGAATGTGCTGAAAAGTAGCGACAGGCGTACACAGCCGTGGTTCATTACTTGCTCGTCATCCTCATCGGCTCATTAACAGCAAGCGTCTATGCTGCGGCGCCGCTCTTGTATTGACACGGTGCTCTCCCTCGATCGGGTTTGACGCGAAAGGCGGCGCGTGTCTTTTGCGAAACACAAGTGTGCTGTCGTAGTGCAGATTAAGCCGTTAATTGCTACCGGGGAAATTAATGTCGATAAAAACGCAGTCAAACTCGCAGATTTTGTTGAAATGAAGCGGGAAATTTTGCACGGTGTTCTAGATGTTCATCCTCAGCAAAACATCATCCGGCTATGCTGTGAACGGTCAGCGGCAGCAGTGCGGCGGTGTTTTCCTGAGGTGTGCCACACCATCAAGTGTCCATTGGGGTGGTCGTAAGCTGTAGCGCACATATGTTCTGTGTAGCATCAACAGGAATAAGATATGATAAGAGATGGCACTCAGTCGAGTATAGCAAACATAACCATAGGCTGCCACTCAATTTAACAGTACTCACAAAAGGAAAATGTACACGCACAGCGGACAAACAAACAGTAAACCTTTGCTTTGTTCGAGACACGGTTCGGCGATCGTGGGCGGCTCACTACGTACCGCATCTGTCCTTGTGGGCTTTTGCACAGTGAGCGTTGAGGGTCTGACGCTTCGATCAAGGTAGGAAATGGCCAAATGAAAACCAGATGTGCGCCTGGGAACGTGGTGGCGTCGAGAGGCTCACGTAACGCCCCACTCCCAGCGATGAAATGTCAAGAACCCGCGTAGGGATATTTTCATTGACTGTGCGTCAACTCAATCATGCCGCGCTCCTTTGTTGAGGTTGTGTATGTTTGCCAAAGCGCAACTTTTCGTGTAAGGTGTCCCGGATTAGAGATCGGCGCAGAGCCAAGACAAAACGCCTCCTCAGCTATAATGCCACTGAGCCGTGATTATTCGTGTCTACTTGCTCATTCTTTCGAGGTGCGCTGTAGGGTTCTTCTTCTTCTGTCCTGTTATTTTCTCCCGCTCTCTTTCTCTCTCCCCGACCTCTTTCTTCTTTCTTTATTTTCTTTTTTGAAGCATTGCGAGACATAGACGTGCGAGCTGGGTCTGACGTCATTCCTAAGTCTTTACTGCGGGAAACGTTCATTGCCGTGCTGAGAGTTTCAGATTGAAATGTACGCGTCAGTCATCGTCACGACGGAAATAAAAATAACGTAAGCGAGAAAGAAGCGTACAATCGTATGAATTAAAAGGGGCGTAGTTATGGGTACGTTGCGCTAGGTGGTATATCCTTGCCACGCGTGCGCGTGGTGCAGCGCCTGTGCGCGTTGTGGCGAGAAGCTTACCGCGCGGGCTGCTCCGGAGATTGAATGCTTCCTTTGCAACAGTGACAGTGTTTTGTGGGTATACCAACACAGAGACAATATAATCCTCATACCAGAGGAGCAGAAATCTTGACGGGCTTGGGGAGAACATGCGCGCGGCAACTGTGACGGCTACGTATTCTCGGTATGTCGAGAATTGTTTGGAAGATGGTCGAGATGGGCTCTTGCTAGGGTTTAAAGTGCCGTGCGCGTATCATGCGAGTTAAAAGCTGTATTACGCAGGGAGAGACCGATGTCGGAGCATGCAGCTTGCTTCGCGAAGGCTGACTATTTGACGTCACGCCTTCGCTCTTTTCTTTTTTTCCTCCATGGTGACGTTCATCGCGACGTCGCAAGAATGCGGAGTGCAGAAGCTGTTTGAGAAAATATCAGTGCTGATCTTGTACGCACGTACTGGAATTAAGGTTTTGACAGCGGCGTGGGCATAGTCGGGTATTTTTGCCCCACTTTAACAATGTTTTTTTTTTTTTTATTCCTCTTGAACAGAAGCATCAGAGGTGCCGCTGCTGTACAGCTCCCGGCTGCTTTCTTCTTATTCTTTTTTTAATGGGCGACTCTAAAATATGCGCGTTTTCATGGAAATGACCTACCGCCTTTTGACCGGTGAGCTTTTACTTCCTCCCATACGTACACAGCGTGCACATTCGACTTGGTAATAACGAGTACGCCTTGTTTTTATTGCTCCAGTAACGTGTTATGTAGCCAGGCTTCCTGCCTCTTCTTCAGCGCTTTTTGTCATCTCGGAAGTTTCGCATTTTTCTCCTCTCAGTAGATCATTGTCATAGTTTTGCAGCATGATATGGCTCAAAGCTTTTCTGTATGAAGCGCGCTGAGCGGGAAGTTGCCTTAGGAACGGTACACCGGCGTGCAACCCTCGCGTAAGTACGGAAAGAGTTCTACAGGGCGATAATGAGGTCATCCTTGTTGCGCGCCCTCTTTTTTTTTTTTTTTTTGTAAGTATCCACGTAATGTTACCGTTTATTCGTGCGGTTATTGTACGAATGCGTGTACTCAAAACTTCCCTCATTCCCCACAGGTGCGCTCGCATTGCACCTCCCTTGAGATGTTTTTTTTTTTTTTTCCCTTCCTCTACCTTGTTACACAGCACCACATCGCTAGCAGTTTCACCCGCTTCGATGACGCAGCTAGAAATTGTTGAAAGCTCATTATGCGAATGACGGCACCGTCCTTTCGCGATCTCGCATATAAGCAACGTCTGTCGTTTACAGCTGTGATGATGCCACAGCACTATTCTGTACCCGCTTAAAACACACCACTGATACCGTGAGGGCTTTCGTCTGCTGAAGAAATAAGTTATACCGAGCTACTGTGGGAGGGGGTCCTGTGCAGCGTACCGAATTAACTCCATTTTTGGCATTTCTAGGTGGAACACTGGACGTAGTGGCGCTTTCAGCTGAGATGCCATCGTGTGTTGCCACTGCCCGTGTCACCCAACGGTCACTAGTGCCAGTAGCAGCTTTCGGAGCATCCCGTAAACCGCAATTTTCGCCGGCGCAGCTTTACTTCGCACCCGTAGTCGAACAGACAACTTCGCCGTGACCCCCCCTCCCCCAAAAAAGGAACAGTTTCAGGAACGACGTTTGTGATGTCGTCCACGCACCGCCGGAAATGCTCGAAGCCCCTGTCTCGCTGTTTTTCCTTTCACCGTGGCTCGCGTCTCTTCCGCCCACCTGCGTTGGCGAGCCTCGTGTCGCCGTTGTGTGTGACAGCGGTGATCACAGCCCTGCATGCGGGCTGTCGGTGCCGCCGTCACAGCTTGTTTTTCTGCCCTCTGCAGCGGCGCTTGTTGTTTGTGCTGCCGGCGAATCTCTCGAGTTCGTCGGCTTCGCCTGTGTGCGGGCGCCGCAATGTCTCCTCCGCGTATTGTGAACTGTTGCATTTTTCGGTTAGTACGCGTTTGTACGACAACACCTTCTCCGCGTCAGCGGCGTCGTCGTGTGTGAATTCAAGTGGAATGCAGCTTTGCGTTTCCCTTCAGCTGTCATGGCGAGTGCCTTCCTCTGTTATACGTATGCGAAATCGGATAAAACAGCGGAGCTGAGGCAAGATTGTCAAGTTCACTGTCACGTGCCAACGTGACCATCATCACTCTCCTGTAGCATTGAGCTGAGGGCCAGGGCAACAGCATGCAGGGACGGCGGACATGGCGGGTCCCAACGGCTTCGCTTTTGGGAAACAACGAAAAAAAAAAAAAACACTTGTCAAAATATAGCAAATGGACCGCTCAGGTCGGTGTCACACAGCCGGTCAATCACTGAAGCCAAACAAAATCGACTTGATGCCATTTTACGAAAATGGCGCAGTGGGTCATTTTCAAGCCAGTTCAATGAAGAATTGGGCTTCTTATGTTATACACTTTATTTTGGTTAAGTTATGGAGTATTTATTTGCAGTGAGAACTATCTGCACCCTCGCGGAGGAACATTGGCTGGCGATTATGAGGGCGCCATTTGCCGCGGACTTCAGTGGTACGCGAACTTCGTCGCGTTGCAAGGTACTTCAATGTCAGACTTGATCGGTAGTTTTCATAATTGAGGCCTAACTGATAGCTTTTCAGCATCCGTTTGCGCGAGGGTATGGACACCTTGGTGAACGCAGTTGCGGAGAACAAATGTTAGCGAACAAATGCGGTAATACTCTAGTTATCGTTTAATTCCGTGATTATGGCGCATGTTTACGCCGATGGCGTTCATGTTAGAATGCATCTACATTTTCGGAGCGCTCGTGTCTCATGTATTCGTCATCGAAGTTAGTATGCAGTGCGCTGGTTTCGCATTCAGAGGCGGAGCGCATGACTGTCTAAGACTGCTTTCCTGGTCCAAGTATATAGACGTATATCGCGCCGGCCGTTTGCCTTTCCAGATTGTTATACGTCTCTGCGCCGTATATTCGCTCATTCTGGGCGTGGTCGTTGTCGTGTTAATTGTATAGCGCAGCCGCGCAATATTAGCGAGCATAACAAAGTAGATAACTCGGTCTGCAATCGACGGTGTGTGCGTCTGTGTGTGGAAGCTTTGTCTCGAGTTGTATACGGGTGACCTTTCCCCGTGCTCACGAAACTCGTTCATCTGGCCCAGCTGCGCGCCTAACCGTGCCGGCTTCCACTCTAGCACCCGTGCGGATTATAATAACAGGCGCTCATGCGACATTGCGGCGCCCCGCAGTCGTAAATAGGCGGTCGCTCGGCGGGGTTTCCGACGTGTGCGCACATTATGCGTGTCCTCTGCCCGGTTCGCTGTCCCAGTTGATGCACACTGTCGCGCATTCGGCGCCCATGCACCGCCACTGTCGTCACAGTCGCACCGTGCTCTTTTGGTACATGTGCGACTCGCGCGTTCTTCATAGGGCGCGATTGCCCTATCTTTCACGATCTTTCTTCCTTGTTGTTCACCTATGTTTATGTCTTCCGTAAATGGGCAGTCGTCTTTCGCAGGCGTGTGTCTCATATTCGAGGCCTTTTGATCCTGTCTTCTCTTTCTTTTTCATGTATGCGTCAAATCAGCGCATCCCAAATCCACACGACGGCCACCTTGCATTGCGATTTGCATTACCCGAAAGCGTCGTGAGATCCCGTAATCTTCACCCTTTCCTATCGCTCACATTCTCAAAAGGGGTCTAGTTCTCGTTACAAAATTTCGCGGAGCCTGCAATGTCTGTACACTGTCGTCGCTTTGGGGACCCGCGTATATGCTGCTCCCGTTTTGGGCGGTCCGTGCCTCGAGACAGCGGCAGCGTCGCTATTTGCGTTACACGACTGCAGCACAGTGGTCGCAGACGGGCCTTCGTCGTCAGCGCAGTGTTCTTCGACGGTTCGTGCGTAGCGGCGCGCACGTATTATTGCCGCGTTGCCCAACTGCGCCTTGGGTCGTCTCGCCTCACTGAGAAGGTGCGCGGGTTGAGCAACACGCTGGAGAAAGACGCGCAGACCTTCGGAGACGGCGTCGGCGGCTCGGAGTTTCTCTTTGGTCCCGGCGTGACGCGAGTGTGCTGCGCGCTGAAGAGTGAGGCAACTACGTTGGTGTGGTACCATCGTTAGTCCGGTTACCGGGCTGTTATTAATTTGTTCTCCTTTGGGGCCGCAGTTTCGAACGTCTAGTTTCTGAAAAAGCTTTACCGCTGTCGGCACTTGCCTCGTCTTTGGCTGTGTTTTTGATCACCGCTGGGCGTACGCCTCCCCTGACGGGGAGTGCCGGCTGCTGAAGCACTGCGCCGCGGGCCTCAACACCCTGCGGCAGGGTTGCGAAAGAGCGAAGATTCGGCTAGCGCTGGTTTCTCCGCGAAGCTGTGGACCGCGCTGTCGTCTTCGTTCACGGCGTTTCTGCTTGTAGGTGCGCCGTCACTCACCCTTGCACTACGTGTTTCCCCTCTAGGCTGTCTGTTCACAATTCACTTTGAGCGGAACACCCCCGTTTCACTTGCTTTGTGCTTCAGGGTCATTATTATCTTGTGGGGAGTCTTACTTTTGTAACCTTCATCATCTTGCACAAGTCCTTGCACGACCGTGCCGGGAATTGCCAACAGACGAAGGCGTTTCTCGTTAAAACTATAGCGTTGGGTTGTCCTCAAGAGTACAGCATTATCTGAACTGTACGGTATACCAGCAGTGAAACGCGAGTCCCACAGAGCGAATGCCAGTAAGGTATGGCAAGAAGAAACAGGGATGGTTTGCTTGTCATTTCAGTGTGCTACGCAAGGAATTGTATGAAATAGTGGTGGTATAGTCTTTGTTGGCGTTAGTTAGGCGCTGTGAAAGTAGTTTTCCGGGCTTGTTTAGCTCGTATAACCGCGCTTTTTCTTTTTTTTTTTTTGGTTTTTGATTGTAGTAGCAGTAGGCATAGAACATATCGTTGCACGAAAGGTTCATTTGTTTTCCTGCTTCATTTTTTCCGTATGAATGCGTCGAGCTCGAAATATAGGACGCAAGAAAAACATAACTGCAGAATGAAAATAAAACAAAAGCATAGCCATCGCCCCATGAAGGAAATGTTCATGCATTCGATACGCCTTCGGTAATGGGCGGAGCAATGGCGCTCAAGGAAGCGCACGACTCACCTACGCTGAGATGGCTGATTATTTTGTGTTAAATTGTCTTTAGAAAAATACCATTAGCAATAAAAGGTTTCTTGTTGATATTCGGACATTCCGCTGGAGGCCTCCGGAAGGACGCCGAGTAATCGCTTCGGGCAAGCTCCCCATCGGTAAAAGTTCCAGGTTGAGAAACGGAGAGACAGATATTATTAGCCATCAAAGCGGAGGGGGGGGGTGATTGTCAACCTTTGCGGCTTCAGTATCATAAAACGTCCCGATACTGTCCGACCATAGCCCTGAAGGGCTGCGGTATGTATAAAAACAATGCGGAGTACTATCGGCATCAAATGAAACGCGAACAGCGGAGCGCGTGGCACAAGCCTTATCAATGGCATAGTGTGCGCCGTCCACCAGTCATCGATATAGACAGGCCCGCACATCCGGTGTGGCAGCACTGCGCGATCCCCCTATAGCGCAATATTTCTGCTTGTGTTCCAGTTGTGCTATTTGATAACGCACTATAGGGGGATCGCGCAGTGCTGCCAAACCGGATGTGCACGCCTGTCAATGGTGATGACTGGACGGCGAACACTATACTGTTTCTAATGCTTGAAACACGCGCTCCGCTGTTCGCGTTTCATTTGATGCTGATAGTACATGTTTCTGGCCTAGTTGGTGTATGGTTGAAAGCGTAATTGCCTCTAAGAGGACGCACGCAGAGGAAGACGATGATGACGACGCGGGCGGCACTTCGGCGCATACGCCTCAAGACGACAAACATGCCTGACGGGGCAACCAACGTTCAAGGAATCTAATCTCCGAAGAGTAGTGCAGTTTTAGCAATGTTTCGCTATAATACGCGCGCCGTCCAACTTGTGCAGTCGTCGTCGTCTTCCTTTCTTTGCCTCCTGTTAGCGGCAATTATGCTCTCAAACGTATTTTAAATGTAATTGTGTCTGCTGTGTCTGCACTTCCGTAGTACTCTGTACGGACAAGTTGTTCACTGGGCGCGCTTAGATTTAACAAAGGATTTTTGCTTATGGTTAGCTGCAACAAAAATTAGTGTCATCATCCGCCCCCGAGCTCCCACTCCTTGTTGCACAGTGCATTCTCACGAATTTTAACGTTCGTATCTTGGCAGGTGTGCAGTACACTTATAATTACAAATGACGCACTATCCTGCGAATCGCACGTGGAACTCTTCGTCCGCTAAACGTATCGGGACGTTTCGCGAACGCATTGCCATTTGTCAAGCGCATGTGCTCTAGTTCCAATTTCTTCCTGGCTTACCGTCACCTATAGTTGTCAGCATTACTTAGGACACCGCCTGAGCATGATCTTTTCGAGGCGTACAAGTGCTGGCAGGTTCTTATCCCGTGATGTTTAAAGGAGTACTGACACGATTTGGGGGTGGCGCAAAATATACATTTTTCGTTTTCTAGCCATGTATTGTTAACGCCCTCCGCACACGGAAGCCAGGAAACACGTACAGATATTTTAGTTTGGTTTTAAAGTTTCCGTCGCCCAGCACAGCAAGCCAGCCCCAGCGCAATGGACACTGCGATGACGTATGAGTACAGTCTCTTAAAAAATCGTCGAAATCACTGTCAGAGCCGCTGGACGACCGTGAAATTGTCGTTTTTTGCGTGCCCCACGTGTAAATGACCACAGACGACATAATTGCAGCGACGCTATCACGAATTGTTGTCCCTAGGTGACTCAGACGTATGTCCGTCTGTCTTGACACGTCTCTAGGAAACCGTCCCCTCGAAATCGAAACCGAAAGTGGGCTTTTAAAGGAGCAGTATTAAAAATATAATCATTGCGTTGCGAGGCACCATGATACTCTTTTTGGGGTTCTCCACGCCATTGCTTTCATTTACAGCAGCAATGCGAGAATGTTAAAAATTCGTGTCAGTACTCCTTTAAAGGGATGACACGTGCGAGTGGAAACATGGAACTAATCGAGGGCCGGTTGTGTGCTTCTCCACCCATGACTGGTGTGGCGCGCGCGGACATTCTTTCTTTCGCGCGCGTCTTCAATCTGGCAGCCAGCATGGCTGAAGATGCCCCGGCGGAACGCCTCCAGTTTTCTTCGAGCTTTCCATTCGCAGTGAGTTAGTGGCCAGTGTTTAGCGTGTCGTCCTTTTGCTCCTCAGGTGGGGCCTTTATGCGCCCAACTCCCCTCCTCTATCCATCCTCGTCCTGTCTTCCCTGGTAGAATCTAAGGGGAGGGACGAGAGGAGGTCGTTAGAAAGGGAAGCCATAAACACGAGCGAAGAGGTGATCGCGGCTTTTCCTGTGGCAACCTGGCGGCGAGAGGTCTTGGTTTTCATCTAGCTGCGACCCGCGCATTGCGGAAGGGAGCTCGGCTGCCGCTTTCTCATCTTGCATATCAGGAAGAGGGAACGCGAGCCCGCTCATTGTTGTTTCGACGGGCCAGATGGGCGCTTCGTCCTTGACTGGAATGCGATACGCTTCTTGCGCTCTTCTCCTTCTCCGTTTGCTCGCTGGCTGCGGTTTCTTCCCCTATCGCCGCTTCGTTTCGGTTCTCTCTCGCCGTTGGCCTCGGGTGGCTGACTTTCTTTGTTGGCTCGTGCGCGATTGCGAGCTCCCGCTAATGTAGGTATGCGCGCACAAAACTTTAGCGCAAGGGCGGAGTTCGGACCACGTACGCGTTTTTGTATCGGCCGGGACAGATACCGGTGACGCCCTGTGATTTCGCAAACGGTCGAGGACGCTACCTGGACGCAGCGCTACCGTTAGTAACGCCACTGCGCTTTACGTGGCCGAACCTGGGACCGTCGTCAAGAGCTTGGCATTTTGATACATTAGGCTTGGTAGTTCGGAGAATTGTCCGTTAGGACGCCGTAGAACGTGATGACAAATGTCGAACAAGACGAATGAACTCTGGGTTACTTGCTGCTGTTTTCGCAGCAGAAACTAAAGGACTAGTATTCTCCGCCCGATACGCGAGCTCTGCTGCAGGTATTTGCGGTTGATGGCCGAAGCCGCACTTGTGCTCAGTCGTCGCTTGCTCGTCTATTAGAAGCGTTCAAATTAACATTTGACAGCGCTCTGTCTTCACCTCACGAGGTAGTTGGCTGCGGCGCAATTCGTTTCCGCGACATCGTTGGCTCGGGAGGCGTTGGCCGTCCATTTCGATCTGAAAATGCTTTACGTGTTCTGACTTAAAAATAGCTTTTGTCCTGCTTGCTCATTTTGCGGCTGCGTTCACCTTCGTTCTCCTTCGCCCTCATCGCAAAACACGGAAGGATTGTTTCACACAGAAAAGTACGCAGATTTCTGCCATTCATGAATTTTGCCCTATTCGAATGGTATGTAGAGCGAATCACTAACGTCGCGGCTGGTTGGGCGTGTGATACATAGTAACGAAAAACGACAGAGCAAAAAGACAAAGGTTTCACAACTGTTCACATGCGTCCTAAATGGCAGCATTGATCAAGTCCTGCGTCATGCGAACGTGAGCGATGAGGCGTTTCATGAGGGCGTTATGTTTTCGTTCACCTTTCGACGCTCTCTGCAGGAAAGCCTGCATGTAGGTGTCCACGTTTGTCAGTAAGCCGACGTGCATCCTTCCGCTGTTGTTGCCTTGCCGCTATTTTCATTGCCGCAGACAAAGCCTCGATCTGGGGTGTCTCCATTATGTGCAGCGTAAACTTAATTTTGAGCGGGGACTTGAAAGGGGTCGTAAATTGTACTTCTGATGCATGGCTCCGCTGGCTCCATCGGCTCGCATGACTTGGTCGAGGTGAGGCCGCTGGCTCTCTCGGTCCCGGCGAGCGAGCCAGACCTGTCGCTGCCTGTGTTTTATTTAAAGGGGTCGCGAAAAGAATATGGAGATGCCGGTTGCAATTTTCGCTGCTTCAATATGCAATTGACAAGCCGATACCACAATATTTCAGCGACATATTCAGTGCACATTTAATAACGCACGTTAGAAACCCCAGCGTTTTTGCGCTCCCGGAACGACTATGCGACTTTACGGGCCGGGATGGTGGCGTTTCGGGAAGATATTTCTAAGTGTAAAGGTATAGTGAACTGGCGTTTGCTTTAGGAGAATCGATTATCTGAAAGCTAGAAGAAAGAAAATAGAAACCGTGCGGTGCCGCCATTCGGAAGCAAGGCTGCGGCACGGTTTGTTTTCCCGTGGCCTCCGAGGGCGCGCCAATCTCGGAGGCCTGGTGGCGACTAACGTGACGTCAACTGCACGCAGTGAAACGCACGCAGTGAAACCTAAACCTAAACGCACGCAGTGAAGCCTAAACCGCGTTTTTATCGCTTTAAGTCGACCTACACGATGCAACGGAACAATGCGTACTGTTGATTGGAGGGTCAGGATCACGAATACGCACTTACTACAAAATCTTCAGAGAGCATTTGACGACCCTTTTAAACAGGGTTTCGCAACGCTAGCACCGCAGGCCCGCAAACGCCATGGGTGTGTGAGGCTCCTGAACTTCACGTGTCAGTGTCAAAGAGGGCAGTCGCCCATCGCGCCCACGCAGTGCGGACGGTGTGTGCTGCGGTGAAACGATGCATATGTCGCCACAGGTTGTCACGAGAATATAGGAATTTTCGACGAGTAAATTCCGCTGCATGCCCCCGTGTGGCGTCGAATGAGCCGTCTATGTAGGGAGATCAGGTTACGCGGGCACTATATAATTGATCGCGTAGGCGGAAGCGCCGGTGCTATGGCGTATTTTCGCGCCTAATAGCGTGCGTGGTGCTGCGGGAATTAACGGGGCTCGAGACCGCGCGGTTACCACCGGCCCCCGCACGAACAGTGTGCGAACCATCGGACATGTCCAGTCCGATGTAATTTAAGTAAAGGGCACGGTGGTGCGAAAGGTTATTGTTAGACGAGCGAAGGAGTTCATGCCTCGACACGCCTCGGTGCACTCTGCTTTAGCCGCCCACGTCCCCGCGGCTACGGTTTCTTCTGAGCGGGTGTTGCTGAAACAGCGCCTCGCAAGCGGCCGGGGCTACTGCAGTGTGGACTGGGAAAAAAAAAAAAAAAAAGAGTTGTGGGCGGCGGACACTTCGAGTGCACTTGTATGGAAAGAACAGAAATGTGACCGTGCCTGTGTCTCTGATGGCGTGTGGGAGGCTTGTATTATGCGAGCCGTTAACTGTTTTATTTTCGCGATAATCAAAGGACCCATGCCCTGTCACTGTATAGAGATAGATAGATAGATAGATAGATAGATAGATAGATAGATAAATAGATAGATAGATAGATAGATAGATAGATAGATAGATAGATAGATAGATAGATAGATAGATAGATAGATAGATAGATAGATAGTAATGGGCACCATTTATGTATTCGTAAAGGGATGTGCAACATTCCAGGGCAGTAAAGTAGTGCACTCGCAGACGTAACCATAGCTAAGGTTAATTTCACATTGCGGTAGACTGCAAAGAGTGGTAGTCAACAACTGTTGTAAATTTTTATCAGTGAGTGAGTAAGGCCTACTTTGGCTAGGATGGACCTAGGAAAGGAATGCTGATTGGTTTCCGGGGTTTTACGTCCCAGAACCACGATATGATTATGAGAGATGCCGTAGCGGAGGGCTCCGGAAATTTCGACCATCTGCTGGGGTTCTTTAGCGTGCATGACCGACATCGCACAGTACACGGGCCTCAACATTTCGCCTGCATCGAAATGCAGCCGCGGCGACCGGAATTTCACCCCGCGACCTTCGGGTTAGCAGTAGTGGTGCAGAACTATCGATAGTACTATCGATACCATCGATAGTTTAGTCACTATATCGCAGTTTGTGATTTAAGAATGAAAACGCAAAGAACTAATTTTGTTGGTAAGGTGTAACTGGTTACTTCTGAGTATGAATTTATTGGTGGACATGTCTCGGAATTTTCAGCGTGGAAATACTTATTTCATTCGCCAAAAAACTACTCGTAAATTAAATGAACTGAATATTGCTGATAATATGCTATCGAAAATATTTTGGCGATATCACCGGTGAACAGCAGGCTTATTCAATAAAGAATCTATGCCACCGAATGCGCTTCCGATAGTATAGCTATCGATTGTAATATCGATAGTTTTCCTACACTATCGATAGTTAAAAAAAAACTGTCGATACTCTCGAATAGTCAATTTACCGACTAACTAGTGATGCAACACAAGTTGCATCACTAGTTAGCAGCCGAGTGCCATAGCCACTAGACCACCGCGGCAGGGCAGGAAAGGAATGCCGAAGCACTAATACTGTGGTGAAGACGAGGAAAAAAGGACTCGGATTGTGGGGCTTTTGCGGCTTCTATTGAAATTACGTTTGTAAACAGCGGCAGGTGGGAAGCTATGTGTATACAGCTTCATACTGCGTGGCCCGCGTATATAGTAAGTACATGCTTGTACTACAGTCCGGGAAAGCGTTCCACCGATGCATTGTGCACGTATATGGTATAAGGTGTTTCCGTGTTGCTTACATTACACTAAGCTTGCTGCGTCGTCGCCTGCTCACTTGTGCTTAAAGCAGTGTTTCAAGCTGTGTTGTATATACCTCGGCCCCATTTTTTGCCCCTGTTATTTTCTCTTTCGACGCTGGAAAAGCATTCTATTTTACTCCGCATCGAGTGACGTCATTGGTGTCTTTCTGGTGAGATTTCCTGTTGTCTTTCTGCTCATGCTGTCTCCCTTCGAAAAAGCAATGCCGACGACTCTGTTTTTCATGCCCCCCTCCCCCCGCTTCCCAGTGTTCGTCCCTTATGTATAGTTCGCATATTTCACCCTACCACCGCTTTCATCCTTTCTCCAGACGCATCATCTTGAATGGGCGCAGAAAGTGTATACTCGCATTCCTATTTGGAAGTGTGTTTTGACACTCGCTTTTCTTTGTTTCCGCACTCTGTGCCCAGTTCGATGTGCATCGTTCATTCTTTTTCTTTACAAACCAACAACCCACAGACGCCAACCGGAACTATCGAGCCCGCTTGGGATGATGTCGAACGCTCCTCCGTCGGCGGCGTTCCGTTTTATGCCGGGCCTTCGAAAAAATGGGGCGCGCCCGACGAGCATCGAGGCACGCGGCCACATTTCGCTGCTCGCTTTGGAATGGGTCGCCGCCGCTGCGCTCGGAATAAGGGCGCCCGGTCGCTTTCCCCCCCGCTTTAGAAGAGGAGAGTCTTCCCATCACGGCTGCTGCTGTTTCTTCCTTTCTGTGGCCTCCTCGGATTCGGACCGACGTGCTTCGTTCGTCCCTTGTTTCTGCTGCTTCCTCGTTGGTCGCTTTCTTCGTCGATTGTCCTCGTGCTTTCGCTGCCCTTTTGTGCCTCGCTCTGCGGTCGTGCTTCTTCACTTTGCACAGTCGCTCTGATGCCTAGGATGCAGGGAGAGGTCACTTCTGGCCAACGGACGCGGTGATGAGATCGTTGGAGCTGGCGTTTCTTTTACTCCGTGGAGCGCGTTGCGCTGCGTAGGTCTGGCCGCAACATCGTGCGAACAATTTTAACCGCGTTATCATCGACGCGTAAGCGATTCTCGGACTTTAGCATTTGGCGGCGTCCTTCGCGTCGGAACATAAATCACGCCCTCTGTGATTGTGAGCGTACGTCGAAATACGAAAGTAAACACGAACTGCGATCTCTGTAAGTTGTTAGCGTTCCTCGGCGATCCGATGTGATCGGGGCCTTACAGTGACTCGCACTGGGTTTCTTAGAACTGAATATTTAGGAGAAAAAAAAAGAAAGAAAGCTATCGTCGATCTCATAGTCAATCGGCTGATTCAGAGCGCTGAGAGACTAGCCGAGCGAGTATTACTATCCGAGCGTAGCGGATAATCGAGCGATTATCGCTCAAGGAGCACTCGGAGAGCTATAGAGACCCCTCTCTGTTTCTCGAAGCGCCTGGGCGAGAAAGGGCCCTCTCCAACGCAGGGGCGCGATCCCTTACGAAACTTGCGCCGGTTTTTCTCGATCGACCCGCGATTTCGAAGAGGCCCGAGTCGATTCGCCGTGTAACCGATACCTGGTTGCGTGGGAGGCCGATTCCTCGAAGATAGCGCTGCCCGGCATCGTCTCCTCTCCGCCTTTCTCTGTTTTTCGACAACGAAGTGAAGCGCGGGCGTCGTCGTCGTCGTGCTTCGGCATCTCACGGTGCGCACGTGTTGCGATCCGTGCGTCGGAACGTGCCCTCCCTGTGGTAACCGCATGCCCCGCTGGCTGCTCTCGGAGAGAACGGCCGCTCGCGTGCAGCGCTAAACATAACGGCGCCGAGGCGTCAGCGGTCGTTGACAGCATCATCGACGCCGCCACTGGCGGGGTTCTCTTGCGGAGTGGTTGCGAAAGGCTCTGGCCGCGTGCTCGGCGCTGTGCTGTGCCTCTCTCCCTCCTCCCGCTGCCACTGGCTGCTGTATTTAGCAACGTGGGAAGAAAAGCCTACTTTTTTTTTTGCGCCCAGCGCTGAGGCGGACCATTGGCATCTGGAGAACGCGACGAGTGCTTTGCATTGTGAGTGGTTAGAGAATGAGGGATTGCATCGACACTTCTTGAGTTGTGGCGCTCTTTATCACGGCCCTATATACACCGTCCCGTCAGGAGCGGCTGTTTTATGCCAGTTAATGCTTGGCGCACCGTTTCGTTGTCGACTAAGTAGCTTTTAAATGAGACCAAACGAAAGTAAGATCGCATGTGGTCCCGTGTTTATGCTGGATTCAAAATCTTGAGCTCTCTTTTTATGGGACGGGACGGGAACAGTCATTCCGCTGGGTATACCGAGTATTCGCAAGCCCTTGAATTTTCTTTTTCTTTCTGTCTGTCGTTATTATTATTATTATTATTATTATTATTATTATTATTATTAATGTTATTATTATTATTTCTTTTATCGTTGTTACGCACAGTTAGCGTTACTGATTCTGGAATCTCGGAGGCATCTGTGGTATGTAGAATTCTTGAGGCAGACACCACAAGATCATGTAATTGTTCTAGTATGTTCGGATCACCCGCTCCTGCTCAAGGTGTTTCTACTGTATGCCTGTATCACCCCGCTGTACACCGTGCCGTCCTTGGCCGCCTTTTTACATCCGTCGGTATCCATTGGGTCGTCGCTCGGACTGGCCATTAATTATCTGTCCTCCTGATTACGTGAGATGCAGCAGATCCACCTTTTCCATTTGGTACCGTCTGTGACATTGGCTGCCAAAGTTTTTTGTTCGGTGATCCACTCTTCGCGTTCTTTCTATTCCTTAACGTTACGCCTGTCGTTGTCTTCTGTTTCTGTCCCCTTATTGTTAGTGGTTACAAAATGTAGTGGTTGTGCAATTTCCGCATTAGGGACAACGGTTCTTTGTTTTGCTACTTGACTATTGGGCAGTGTCCTCTTACCATTCGCGAACTTGTCTTTCTTTCGCTGACCCGTCCAACTATACACTCTGCACGCTCATCTTCATCCCTACTTTACCACCAGTAATAAACGAGCCCTAGGCGAAAATTGCGAATGTGTACAGCCTCAGTGGTACCCACCACAGAGGGGAAAATAAAAATAAACTTTCCGACGTTTATCAGGTCTGAGGCGTCTTCGCATTTTTCTTTTTTTTTTTGGTCGTTGAACGTTTCTTCCGCGGTTTCTTCCTTCGTCGTTATTTCCCAAACAGCTCTCGCTTTGTGTTTTTATTGTTCTCCCAACGGGCAAGGGGTGTCGCTGGGGTAGCGGGCAGGTGTGTGCTGGCTTTGTGAAGACGAGCTGTCACGAGGAGCGCGTCTCCCGAGGTCGCTAACGAGGCCGGCGGTTTGGCTTTTTTTTTTTTTTTTGAGGGGGGGAGGGGGGGGGGCTTCTGAACTCTCTCCCCCTCTCTCTGACGTGTTGCGGCGTACAAGAAAGGAGGGACGTTGTGGGGGTGGCTGGTCGTCGTTCGAGAAACAAGTCGATCCAGCAGCGTTGTGCCGGCGCGTTGTGCCACTGGACGCGAGGGTGTGGGTACTCGGCGCACGTGCGCCCCGTCACGCGCCGCGTTATAATGCGGTCGCCGCGCAGCTCTCGCTTTCTTTCGCCGCTCCTCCTCGGAATGGAGGCTGTTTGCGCGCACACGTTTATTTAGTTATTGCGTACTGCGGGCCTTGACTCATCCTAACAGCAACTGAGATGTCCCAAGTACCCGTCAGAAAATGTAGTTTTTCACTTGATGTGTTAGCCTAATTGCCACTAATGACGTACCGTTAAAGGTTAGCTTATTGGTTTGGAGCAAGCATAGGAATTGAGACCGATGAAATTTATCCGCGAGTCTAGTGATCGATATCACTACATTTCATTAGTTGTGTGTGTGTGTGTGTGTGTGTGTGTGAGAGAGAGAGAGAGAGAGAGAGAGAGAGAGGAGAGGAGGGGCTGGTCATGCAGGGAATGCTTTGAGTAAATGAGGCTAACGAGTTTTCTCTGTATGCACATCACCTTTTAATGTTGTGGTCGTATGCGGGAGCCGAGTGACACTGTGCGTATTCATGCGTGAGTCCTCTCATAGTGTAGTGTGCGTCTGTGTGAGAAGGGCGGAAAGAAAAATGCCCAACCTGCACAACCAAGGTCTCGCAGGTGTGGGTCTCGTCATTAATGCGGGGTATGTGGGCCTTACTGTGCACATCTTACTGTCATTTCCGAAGGGAAGTTGTCGCGCGGAACAGCTGAACAGTAGAAAGTCGTTGGGAGGTTTTATGTACGAATGGTGGTAGCGCTATGTGCGAGCGTGTGGGGTTATGCTTGATTTCGTATTACGCTTGCGCTCGGTATTGCACTTATCGACGGCGCCTATTTAACAGCGAAGGGTCAGTATTAACCAACATTTACTCATCGCTAACTGGCATCAGCTTGCGTAAGCTAGAACTGGTTTATGCACGTAAATACGGTAGTCCACGTGACTTAATGGGCGGCTGTGTTGGGATCGGCCCATACGTTTCGTCGGCATAAATCGAAGATTGCATGTCGTTACAGAACGCGTATGGAAGAGCCTAAAGGAGTCATGTTCTTCGAAGGCACGATAAATACGTAAATGCAGACACGTGCGGCGCGCCCTCTTGGTGCCGAAGAAGATATGCAGCGGCGGTTGTTATCTTTTGTTTTCTCCGAAGCGCGCCGGCCATTGCATGTGACGACCGCGTTCGCATGTTTACGCTCGCCGCGAAATGTCGATCGGCGCCCTTCGGTACACCGCTGCGGCCGGCTCTTGTTTGCACGCTCGCTGGGTGGCGCGAACGTGGTTTCGTGCACCAGGCGTGATTATCGAGCGTGAGCGCCATTGCGGGCGTGCCGTGGCATCGGAAATGCCACACGGCGCTGTCGAGTCTATAAATCGCTGGCGTTCATTTTGTCCCTCGAAAGTTCACTGTCGAGCTGCGCCTTTGTCCACGTGTCGCGGTTGGAAGCGTTTGCTTAAGTATTCTTGTATAATTCGTGTTTCAAGGAGCGCCTGCCGCTTGAAACACGAACAAGCATATTGTCGTTGTTGAAGAGCTCTTGTGTGACTGCACTCATAGGCCGTTAGTATATATACCAGTGGCATGTGAGTTCCGTGAGCACCGAAATCCGTAGGTTATTTTTGTATGTCTGGGACTTCTCAGACTTTCTTCCTGTCGTCTACATCAACTGCAACGGCAAGAAATAGAAAAAGGACGAGTCCATTGTAGAGACACTTGCATGCAGCTCTCTGAAACCGTGTTCGAACCGCAGTTCTGAAGTCGTGTTCGCAAAATCCTTTGAAATGGCAACTCTTATTCTTGGTGTAGTTCCTGGTATAGCCATTAGATGTTCGCGGTTAGTCGATTTAGAGTTGCATGTTTACGCGTTATTATGCACAGTCTCAAGGCGCCAGCGCGCACCTAGTGACGCGGCGGTAGCGAGGAAGTTTGCACTTGGTCGCTGCGCACCGGCGGTTCCTGTTCGGACACCGCAATCGAGGTCAGGCGCACGCCTCAAAGTCGCCAGTCTCTCCCTGGTGTTTTTTGGTGGTGCGCACGTACAACAACGCATAACTGGGTTGCCGTCCCAGCTGCGCGCGCCTATCGGCGTAGAGGTCCGGGCTGTGCATGTCGTCGCTCATGCGTGCCTGCGCACTCTCGCTACGGCGCGCCGCAGCCTTGGACGGCGAAGAATGAGAGACGGGGGACAAGCAAAATGTCGGGGAAAAAGAAGAGAGAGAGCTTTGGAGAAAACGAAGCGCGCAGCCCCTTTCCTTTTTTTGGGGTCACCCTGTTGCCTCGCGGCGGCCGGAGCAGTAGACCACACTGGCGCGTTTTGGTCGTTGGCCATTTCGTGCGCGGAAAGAGCGCGCAAATCGGTATTCGGGAGCTTTAGCACAGCCCGTGGAAACACGTACTAGCGCGGGCTTTTTTATACTGCAGTACCGGAAGCTCGCTGGGACAGGCAGCTGAATATGTATGTTTAGCATGATGGATGCTCGCCAGTGAATATTTTTCATAGGTATCAAAGCGCTTGTTCACTCACTACATAATGAGAAGGAAGCCCTCATCAACCGTGTCTCACTGGCGTTCTCCAGTGGAAGCGTCCCTGTGGCAAAGATAGAGGGAAGACGGTGAATAACAAAAGCTGGCTTTGTTTCGTTTGGTTCACTTTCGGCGAAGCCATTGCCAGACCCCGTGGATTTGACGTACGTTCCAAGTAATACTTTCTGCTTTTATTTAAACTGACCGATAACCTGTTGTCGGGACGAAGAAGCTCATTTGATTGGAGCCGATTTGAAAGAGTCCATGGAGCAAGCCGCAAGTTTGGTGTCCAGCTCTGTAGTAGTCGCGTGCTGACACTGTGCGTGGTTTGCGTCGTGCAAATATGTGCGTCGTTTTGTCCGCAGCTTCCGCTTTTCTGTGGAATGCCGCTTTCGCGGTTACATTGCGGCGTCCCGAAAAGGCCGGCGGCCGATTACGTTAAGATGGGCCCACGAGCGCCGTCCGTAATGTGTGCTCGCTGTTATCCCCTCTGGGCCTTATAACGACTTGTAATGACGCCGCGCGTATGCGTGACTACGACGGGGAATGAGGTACCACTTGCACGTTATACTCGTGCTGCATCCTGTGGTTCCAGCAGCGGCCACTGCGCTCCTCTCGCCGCGGGAGATCGTTTTAATCTGCCGCTTTCGGAAACAGCGCATTTGGGGGTCACGCAGAGATTAAGGCGCACAGCGGAAGCGTGGCTTCCGCTTTTCCTGTCGGAGGGAACCGGACGGACGACGTCGGCTGAACGGGGGCCCCAGGAGAAGCGCCCCGTCGGGGCCCGTTCGGATGCAATATAGCATGCAGATGCTAAAGATGCGGGCGACATCATTATTGTTAAGGAAAAAAAGAAAGGAACCTCGTTTGTTACGTAAGTCCATTCAAAATTAAGTTTACGTTGCAATTACAGGAACCCGCTGTCGTTCTCTTGCCTGTGTGCTACTGAGGAGAGCAGCGGAGGTGATGCCATTCTAGCTCGATGAGCCGCGCGTGGCTGGGTTTCTTGCAACATCATCGCATTTCACTGGACTTCGTGCATATCCGCGGTTGCACGGTATACCGGGGAATGTGAAGGCCTCTTGCCGACAGAATGGATTGTCCATTGGTACGACGCACATATTTGCACGAGGCCTCTGTAACCGCGACACCTTCATTGTGATTGGCCACTGTGGAAGCGGCATACACACAGCATTGTAACCTATGATACTGAAACTCCGCATGTCTTTCTGCTTGACTGTGCGATTTCTTGTTCGCGCACGCGACGGAAGCAACGCAGCGACGTTTGGCGGCCAGGAAGCACGGCTAACGTCGTGAACACAGCAGAACGTGCGAACACAACCAAACCGACAGCGGGTAGCGGTATTGCAGTAGCGGCGCGCACCGCTTGTTGGCGAAGACAAATACTTCGAAAAGTTATTTGTAAGGGGCGAATTCCGAATTTGGTTTTGTTCGGACGCGTCCGCGGTTGCCGGGCTACACAACACCCCACTGCGCGAGGCTACGCAACACCCCACTGCGCGAGACTTTTGCCGGTAAGCTTTGCTTGACGCCGAGTTCCAGCTGTGTGTGGGATCTGCCCATTATTTCTTCAGTATTTTTATCTGTCAAGTATAATTACTTCACGAAAGTTCTCTGGTGGTGGAAGAAAGACGCGCGATCAACGTGTAGCTATCGTATGTTCATATATATATATATATATATATATATATATATATATATATATATATATATATATATATATATATATATATATATATATAGAGAGAGAGAGAGAGAGAGAGAGAGAGAGAGAGAGCTGGTCTTTACACTGTGTACTTCCACCAAAAAGTAGTGCGTTCCTTGCGTTGTGGGAAAAGCAGTGAATGCCTCGCTGACAGCCTTAAATCATAATACACCTCTCACCAGCTTGACAAAACGCGCTCGTATTTCTGAGGAAACAGTGGAGATATGCGAGTTTGTATCTTATGTTTGTCGGAGCGGTACACCTCTGCTTTTCTTTTTATTTGCGGACTACTTGCGTAGCCTTCGCATCGTTTCACCTGATGTATGAAGTGGAGTGTAGGAGCCTCTCCGCGGTCGTCTGGTGGAGAAGGGTCCAAATTTGGTCGAATTGGTACTGGTTGACCATATTGTTAGAACAGCGCAAATGAGAAACAAAGGGGGAAAAAAAGCAAAGAAAAACACATGATGGCGCTTACTCACAACTAAGTTTATTGAAAAAAAAAAACACACATGGAATTATATAGCATAACCTGTACCACATGCCCATACATCCGTGCGGACAATGCGCATGCACAGGAAATGAGATAAGACAGATACAAAAGACCAAACCTAAATTCACGCCCCTTGTGTCAAGATAAGTATGGGTCCAAAAAATCTATTTCGTTGCTATGCAGAACTAGTGAGGGTGTGCTAACACATTTGGTGCCTTTCCTATGTATGTAGCATGCCCGGCTGCAAATCCGACGGCCGCGGCGGTCGCATTTCTATGGAGGCGAAATGCTGGTGGCCCGGTGAAGTGCGTCGTCGGTGCACTTCAAAAACCCTGGTCGAAATTTCTGGATCCTTCCACTACGGTGCCTCTCATAATAATATAGTGGTGATGGGATGTAAAACCTCAGAGATTAACGTTAGCTAGGGTACCTCGTATTCAATAAAAGATGCTTTTAAGCGTGAAATGCCTTGAGCGCCCGTTGTCGGCGACCTTCGAGTGACCTTGAGTGCTTATCCGTGTGCCCAAACGAGAACATCCGGGAAATCGGTGAAAAGTTGAAGGTAGGACCGCGTGACTTCAACCTATAGTAACGCTTGCACTTGTAACGCTTAGTGCGTATTCATGGGATGTTACACTTGTAACGCTTAGTGCACTGAGGTTTTATTAGTCATTCCAGTACCGACGTTTCTAAAGCGCATACAGGCCACCCTAAACATAGGCCTAGCTGCTTGTGCAAAGTCTATTCTCGAAGCATGCTGCCTGTATCGGCGCGTGTCACGTGAGCTTCGGACACGGGCGCCTCGGTGGCAACACTTTCAGGCGCATTGCGGTCTCGCGTTGCCAGCTCAAGTGTCAACCCGATAGTTCACGAAGAAAGGTGCTGGGCGCTGCCCGCCCGCAGCGCACTTCGGTGCCGCTCGCGCTGATAGAATGGCCGCCGTAGGATGGCAGCCGTTTCGTGCTTGTGTCTGCTGTCGATTACGGAAGAGCCAGACATTCTTTAATTTTCCTCTGGTGTCTTACGTACGGACATACAAGCCTTTGATGTGACTCTAGGCAGCTCGTCACTTCCGGGCTTATATCCCGCGAAATCGATTTCCCCTCTGCAATGCCCGTGCAAATAGCCCGCCCACGCTTGGTGCGCATTTTCGGCATTGACGAGAACAGGCGCGACAAGCCGCGAACATCGCCCACGGGCACCTTCACCGTGCCCACGGGCCGGCGGCCTTTTCTCCGATGCGGAGTTCTCGGCGCTTCTCATTGGCCGCAGTTTCGCGTGACGTCATGCTGGTTCGTGCGATCACAAGGGCAGTGCACTTGTGTTCTGCGCGCGCGGGCGGAGACGCGACACCGCGTCCGCGTTATCTAAAAATAGCTCGCCGGTTTCATGATGGGTGTTCCCATTTTGGGAAAACGTGCGCCTTTGAAGCAGCCGCTTCTCCCTACTTTATTGGGCAGTCTCTCATTTTATTGCGCGCGCGTTCTTTGTGCTCTTCTGTTTCTGCGTCGTTACCTCTTCCTTCTTTCGTCTTCTTCTGAGGAGTTTCGGAAGCAATGTTGGATAACAGGCGTCCTCCGTGGAAGGAGTGTGCGCAGCAACTAAAATTAGGCTGTCTGTATAGAATATTGCAGAGTTGTGAGTTCTTGAATCTGCGGGAACTGTATACGGGAGCGGATGTCCTGAGAATTTAACTTCGGCTAAAGGAACGTCCTGGTTGGCTATAATTTCAGCGCATTGAATCCTGCTACAACGGAAAGACCTACCTGTACATGAATCGATGCATTGCGCTTTGAAACGTAACCCGAGTTCGGTGTCTTTAGAGCAGCGTGTATGAAGTGGTGACTGGGGTGGTGTCACGTGTCCTATCAAGCGTCATTCTTTGAATGTCCTTACCCTATACCGTAATACTCCTGCCTTCAACATAAACTGGGGGGGGGGGGGGGGGGGGGGGGGGGAGAGGAGGAGGAGGTTATAGGCGCGCACAAGGGGCCCACGTGGGCCGTTAAATCTGTTCAATACCTTTCATTGCAAGTTTTTTTTTTTTTTTTTCCACCAAAATGGACGTAGTGGGTAGTGGGTTAGGTTTGGGAAGAGAAGGGCGCGCTGCACTGAACCTTCGATCGTGTACCGTGCACGCGCATTGCATTAAAAGGTTAACATTTCCACGTTATATAGATTTTTTTAAAAATTGCAAACCGTTAAGTACGCGATAAAACGAGACGACATGGCAGAGAGACACGGTCTCCCTGTTCCTGCGCGTAAGCGGCCCGCTGCTACACCGGGAGCCCTTTTGACGGGGGCGGCCCCGACGTAGTTCCTTTCCTCAGGACTCAATAAGGTTCTCCTGTCTGTCTGTCTGTCTGTGCGTTAAGAGAGTGCCTTCCAATTGGAACACAATGTATGTCATTCTCGCCAATAAATAGTTACGTAACCCTTAGGAAGCGCCGTGAGAGATATGTGACGTCATGCGTTTTAGTGCTGTCGTCGCGATCCGCATTTCCTTTTTTTGCGCGTTTCCTAGCTAACCGAGGGTCTTGTCCTTGGTATTGTGAAAAGCTAACCTACTAATACGAGAAAACTTGTTCTTCACTTTAATGTCACTTGGTATCCGACCGTGGCATGTCGGGTACATCTCTACTGTACTCCGTTTTATACACCAGGCGCAACGCTGTCAAAGTGTTTGTGTTCACGCCGTGTGCTTCCGCGACCAGAAAGCATGCGCTGCTTGCGGTGAGCGAAAAACAATAAATGCTTTGCTGGCAGCATTAAATCGTAATACATTTCTGATCAGTTTGACAAAAACACGCTCGTATTGCTGGGGAGTCGAAATATGAGAGCTTGTATTTTATATTTGTCGTTTGCTTGTCGGAGCGATACACATCTCCTTTTTTTTTTTTTTTTCCTTTGTGGACTACTTGCGTAGCCTCCGCAGCGTTGCACCTGATGTATGAAACGGAGTATAAATCGTGGACTTTATGTCGACTGCGGCAGGAATAGTTGAGCGCTTGTATAGTGAAATGGTAAATTAAGTCATTGCTTGTGAAGGAATAAACGGGCTGTCTGATCAGTTGTACTCGATAACTTCAAGCCATTTTCTCTCTATAGACACCAAGTGAAGTGTGTTTCTTATAGCTAGATCTCCATTGTTGGCGTCTGCCGCCGGGTGCCGTCAGCGACCACCGCCTTTGCGAAGTGCCCTCGCTCTCGGCGCATTTCCTCAGCGTTGTGCACCACGCACGGGCGACGGCGGCGTTACTTCCGGGCGCCCTCCTCTTCTGCGCAGTGTGGAGCCCTGACCTGTTGTTGACTGCTCATCGGGACGACTGCACGACGACGTACGTCACTCATTGCCTTGAGTTGAAATTTTATCTGCGGTCATTGCTCCGTCGAGCTTATATGGAGTCGCTCCTGCATGCATGACTTTTCATATATCGGTCGACGTTGCGCTTTTTTTTTTTCATGCGCTGTCGATTAGTGTACGCTGTTCCTTTGCCTAGTCGTGCTAAGCAGAGTTACGGAGTGGGCTTGACACCGTGCCACAATGTTGAAACACTCGTGAGTTTGTTTTTTATCTGGCGCCTTGCAGCACTGCATCCTTTAAATCGCCACGGCTCCTTTGGACTGTCGAAGCAATTACGAAATACTGATACATTTATGCTATTTCGAGAGAGTGACATTTACGTTTGACGACAATGGGAATGTGAGGATGAATAATGATCGTGTGCGTAACGTATATGTGCAGAATATTCTTACTTTATACCTTTCGTACAATGTAGTTATTATTTCGATAGCTACCCTCTCTGAGTATTTTACCTTGTTTCATTAGCGAGTAAAGATGAGGTGATCCCAATCATTCGGGCTTAGTGCTGTAGTGATGCTGCGACAGCTTTAGCATTCTCCTGCTCATCATGACACGGCCCGCCGGGGTAACTTAGCCGCTATACAGGGCGTTGTTGGCTTGCGAAGCTCGAGGTCGCGCGATGGAATCCCACCGACGGCGGCCACATTCCGATGTCGTAGTGGAGGGCTGCGAAGTTACTAGCCCTCCACAATGGGGCGTCCCTCATAATCATCATATCGTGGTTTGAGCACGTAGTACCCCACCTTTAGCAATCATTGTTGTTATCATGAGATCGCAGATTCGATTTCGGGTTACGGCGACGAGTTACATTGGTTTTGGGTCGCTCTTTGCGCCGAGCTGTACGCTTTTAGGAGTGCCAACCGGATGGTCAAAATGAGCGTGGTTGAAATAATGCAGATCCGACGACTGCGGCGGCGTCTCATACCCTATAAGTCGATTGACACCGTTCTGTGTGTGTTTTCTTCCTCAGCAGTCGTTACCTGCCTTGGTTGCGCTGTTCCACATACTTTCATGTCGATAATTCTTCGTTACTTTGATAACGCGCTTGGCGTTCGTGACCTGGAAGTACCAGTCAAGCGGCGATAATGAAGGTAAAGGCGCGCAAAGTATTTTGCAATGATTGACACAGCGCAAAACAATGGGGACGAATGTACTCTCAAGCGCACATTCTTTTGTGTGGCGTGAATCGCTGCGATTTCCGTCTGCAAGTGTAGCGTGCAAACAACCCGCCAGATCCGCAACATTAAGACGTATGCAACATCGATAATGCTTATTGCTTAAAGGTAAGGCAACACGCAAATGGTGCGAGCGTTCTTTTGAACATATAGGACTTAAGATGAAGTTAGTCGTTAGGTTTCTTTCTTTACGTCATTAATTTTGAGCTTAACTGCAATGAATGGTTCTCGAAATTTCCGGACACCTCCACTACGGCGTCTCTCATAATCATAGTGGTATTGTGACGTAATACCCCACGTATCAATCAAATAAAGTGCAATGGTACAGTGAGCTTCAACAGAGAACATTGTCGGTATGACGAGGTACGTGTCGAAAGATCTACGACTGCTCGAAGCGTACATTGCAGCTCTGTTTCTGAAGATGCGAAAGTTAGAAAATACGAAGTTTGCGCTTTAGGACGATACGTCGTCACCCCACTTTGCTTTGAAGTTGCTTTCATGTACTATACTGTTCAGCAGAGAGCCCGAATGAAGTTCAGGAACGCGTTTCCGACTGCTCCTCGAAGTCATTCGAGAGCAGCTGACCTTATTGTTAGAATTTTCTGTTGCGGCACTCTAAGATAGGCATTTTGTGTGAAAGTAATACGATACAAACGTACTTATTCATCACATATGTGACCTGGATATCACTGTTATCGAGGCGCGAATCATCCAAAAGATGTAGAGGCGGCTAATTACCTAATATAGCTTTGTCCATGGCTTTTCTTTTTTGTATAGTTACTGTTTCGAGCAATTTAAATTAGGTTATCGCATACGTCTAGTGATTCGAGGGATTGGTTGCCTTTTAATTAGCTGCAGGGATATATTTTGAGCGGAATGCTGTCATGAAGAAGAGAAAATCTCTCTAATTTGCGTGCCTTGATTTTCGATGATTGATTGCTGTTAGGCTGCATTCTCCTTTAGAGGTTGGAAATCTGGGGGCAACGCGGAGCACAAGGTAAATTCAAAGAACGGCCTTGTCCCGTCGTATTTTCGTCTGTCTCCGTATTTTATGGGTCCCCTTCTCACTTGCCCGAGTCACCACATTTTTTTTTTTTTTTATGCCTTGCTCATGGTACACAGTGGGATGGGTGGTTGCATTGGCGCGCCTGTTTTGTAGTGCACGTTTCTTTTCTGCTGCGAACGCCGCCCCGCGATTGACCCGGACCGGTCCGCAGTAGCACGACCGGGCCCAGGATGTGGGGGCGAGGGACGCGCGGCGTCTGTGCCGGCCTCCCCCGCGGCAAGGTCGCTGTGCCTCCGACGCGTGCTCGCGCTACTGCCCCGCTCCTGTTGCGAGGCGGCCAGTGGGCTGTGCTGCTCGCTTCCGTGCCTCTCAGCAAACCGTGGATGACTCGTTTTGCCGTTAACTATCCTTGCGCTGTATAGTCTGTTTCAGTAGTTCCGTGCAGCAGAGCCACGGCTACGAGGCCCTCGAGCGCAGAATTCTTCCGAAGCGAGGCGAAATGCCATTCTTCGGACACGCACACCCCGCTTCATCTACCTTCTTGCAGGGTTGCAGCTGCCACTGCAGCGCCCGCCATTGGCAGATGAGAAGCCGCAGAATGACACGTTTAACATGTGTTCACCCTACGGATTGGCCGAAGAGGGCTGTAGCTTCCACAATGCTGCACGGAACTTCTGAAACAGACTGTATAGGTGTCGGTTGTCAGTGCACCGACAACGAATGCGAGGTTGGTCTTCACGGAATGGGTCGCGTTTATCGAGCGTGGTGTTCCGATCCTCATTGTTCGGCATTGGCTGCTCGTCCACCGCCAGCGCCGAGAGGCGCTGGCGGTGGTTGGCGGGCAAGCACGGCCGGTGGCCAGTCTGTCACATTGATGTGATAAATGTTGCGCGGTGCACGCGCCTAATGTTCGGAGCAAATTCTTAAGCTCGAGTCTTCTGCAGCATATCTCAGGGTCGTTGCTCTCGCACGCGTTCGTGCGCACGTTTCTTGACCCCTGGCCGCTGCAGTGCGAGCGCTGGCCCTCGACTGTTGTGCGCACGTCGGCGGGCACGCGTGTCGATGCTGGATCAGCGCGCTGCGATTTCCTCGCTGAGAGCTTTGAGGCGCGTCTTGTGACTGTCGTGAGCTGCTGCTTCTCCGTATTTATCTTCTTCGCCACTGCCAACCACTCGGTCGCTCGTATGTGGTTATGACCGTTGTCAAAGATGATTGGCGGTAGATACGATGCCCCGCTCTAATGGATTTTCTTGACCCACGTGTGACCCTTGTGAGAATTACTTAAAGCTTCTGCTTTATTTACGGCGATCGGCGGCGAGCGGTCTTGCTAGATCGGAAACACCCCGCCATTTCTGCAACTCCTCGTTTATTTGCTTATAGTGTGCGCAGCCCAGTAAATGCAAGACAGCTTATCAGCGACGCAGACAGCAGAGGGAGGCGAGGGCAGAGCGAGAAAGGAATAGGCTGGACCTCTCCTACGTCTCGTCTACTCGCATAGTAAGGAATGCTTCCACTGCACAACCGGAACTGTCAGTATCAAGCCGCGCATGTAGAAGGGGATATTCTGATTCCGAGTGGCGTGATTCCCGGAAGCGCGGACTTGGCTTACATGCACTCTAGGTTCTTTCTCAAGTGCAGTGTCTTCACTTGCGAGTAAGAGCTCGTCATTTGTTCTCTTCTGTGTGTGTCCGCGCACACGCACAAGCGCTAACGAACAAATATTGAATATGTTGAAGGTCACCTGTTATGGTCCTTGCTAACAGACGCCGTTAACGTCTTATGCTTCTTCGTCATATTACCGTCCACTGATCCCTTTGATGATGAACATCGCTGTGACCCATCGCGATCGAGGAGTGGCGTTCGTGCACAATCTTTGCATTATCCTGGCCTTGCCACTTTTGATTCTGAGTAGCGGCCGGTGCAGTCTCGTTCGAACGCTAAGCGCAGCATCGCGGGCAAGCTGATCGATACCGCGCGTCTGGCTCGCTGTGGGCGCCTGCGGCAGTGGCCGCGACGCAGGTTTTCCGCGAATTTCCTCCACTCGAGCGCGTGTCTCACGACCTGATCGGCCGAAGTCCTTGAATAGCACACACGACGCGTGCTCCTTTCCCCCCGTCTTGTTTCATAACGAAAGAGCTGCGCGGCTTTGCACGTGCCAACTGGTGGTTAGCTCGCCTCCCGGCTACGACGAGAGCGACCATGGGCAAGAAATAAACGATGGACGCGTCACACTGGGCAGAGCTGCGATTGAACAAAAGCAAGGCTGCCGTTCCGATTTTTGGTCTATTGTGCTTATGTGAACGTCCGCGTGTCGATGGATTGTCGTGAGCCGTTTTTATTACGCCGCATGATTTTTCGCACTTAAAACGTCTCACGCTATCGATGGATGGTTCCAGCTTCACTTTAACCAGCTTTTTTCACAATGCCTTTTTGTACTTGGCCAGTGGTCAGAGCGACGGGCCTCCTGCGTTGCCAGCGGGGTCGGCCGGCCGTGTGCGGTTGTACGTAAAAATTAGCATATGTAATCGCCATACCTGCCAACTTCCCGATTTTCTCTGGACTCTCGATTTCTGATCAGATCCCATAAATCTGCTGCCTTAAAAAATTAAGTTTATTCCTCCTCCTCCTAGAAGCCACGCCAAGGCCGCATTCAACAATAATTATTTTCGAGAGTGCTTCGGTGGAGAGAACAGCTTTGTCATTTTGGAATATTCCTATTTTCTGAGCGGCATAACGTTTCCGGGATTCCAAGGCGCAGCGTCGGTACCGTGTTGGTACCGCTTGTACGATGTAAGATTAGTCACTGTAATTATGGAGTAAGATCGACTGTTGGGAACCACGCCGCGCTACTACTGCATGTCTGCTGTATGAATTTCAGCTCCACCGAAAGTATGTCGAAAATATGCTCGGATGGCCTCTTATAGATAAGATCAGCTTCATTCTACCACGTACATGCTGCATTTGTTGGCAGCGCTGTAGCAGGCAATGTATTCGCTTCTGTAATACGGTTGTTGTCACGACTGAGTTTTAATTCCATCCGCGCATAGGTGTATGCTGATAGGTGTATACGTTGTACATTAAAAGAGAGAGAGAAAAAAAAAGAACAGGCTGGCGTGCTTTAATCCAATTTATTCTGTTACATTTCCCTCCCTGTCTCTCTCTTTTACAGTGTAGTCACAGAAGAACTTAGATCTCTAATCATCCATGAGTGTCTCTGACACGGATCATTCAACGCCGCTAATCATTAACATTAATTGCGAATTGTAGGCGACTCGCAGGCTCCTTTTGACACGGTTGGCAGTAATAATTTTGCGCACACGCATCCCCACCCCCTTGGAATGCGGACTTGGCTGCCTTTTCGTGGAAGATTTTGTCATGCCGTTGAAGACCCCCCCCCCCCCCCTTCTCTCTCTCTCTCTCTCTCTCTCTCTGTTATATATATATATATATATATATATATATATATATATATATATATATATATATATATATATATCGGCCACCGCAATGTCGGTTTTTGCCTTGGAGTGATGAGATCGCAGAGACTATAGGCGCTGTATTTGCTGCCATTAGGGAGCAGGAAAATAGAGCTGACAAGCTCCATTACGTCGGTCTGTTCATGAAAGGGACCTATATAGTAATAAAGCACAACTCTTATAGCCAGCAATTGTTTGGGGGAGGGGTTTGGCGGCAACAACGGCTTGTGCGCATTGGCCACAACAAACCGTGCCAAAACAGCGATATGATTCTGAGCCATGCTGCAATAATCCTAAGTATGGTGGTTTAATATTCAATGTTTCGGTACAAGGCGTTTTGCGCTTTTAGAGAAATGCAGCCGCTGCTAGGCGAGAGCCCGCGGTCTCCAGCGCGCCAGTGCTTGTAAATCTAGAATATAACGCCAATAGTGGGAGAGAGAATGTTGCTAGAGCCAAGTGTTCTCATTTACCCTCGGGGCATATCAGAATGCAATTTACACGAATTTCGTGCATTCGTATCGAGGCCTACCAGAGTTGCAAAATATATCTTCTAGTTGTACGTTATTGAAGTCATAGAAATTGACGCACGTCACTAAGTACTAAAGTGTCTTTTCTCTTTCTTTATATTGTCGAAAATTCCATTGTCAAGCGTCGGAATGCACTTGTCTGTCGTACTTACTGAAACGTGCCATTTCGGTGTTCTGACACTCACTGACGTCTTGGCTCCTCCATACATGATCGGCCCCTACTGTTCGTGCAACCACTGAGCTTTCTGCAGGTTAACGTAGTCGGAAGCTCGAAACATAGTGTATAAATATAGCGCTTTTGTGTAATGTGAACAACGCCGTGCCAAGTGCAATGACTCCTATGGCTCTACGACCGCAGCGAATTGCGACGAGTGGCTACACCCTACGCTTTCACTAGTTTTCAATAGTGTAGCACTGCGGAAATCGGCGCTCCATTTTCTGTTAAATAAAGGAAACGTGTCGGTCTGGTTCACGGTACGATTTCTTCAGTATCTTCTGTTACAGGTGCTAAACACCACTAGGCAGCATGAGCGCGGAATCGCCTTTTAAATTACTTGCGCGCCAACGAATCGCTTATACGAAATAGTCCGGTGTGTAACACTTGGTGCCCGTCAGACCTGTTCTATTTCGGATTAAAGGTATATCTGTCAAATAATTGTCAGCGCTAGTAGCTTGCTTGCTATATTATTGTCCTCTAGTGGTGACGAATGGCGTTGAGAAAACGATTGGCGGAGGCTCGAGACGATTGGACGTGTTCCGCGCGACGATTGTCTTATCATTTGTAGTAATAGTGGTTACCCGTTTAAGGGGCCCTCTAACACTTTTCTCGTACCCGTTTTCACGTGCGTGTTGAGTAGACTGGAGGGTGGATAGGCAAATGCTGCAAGAATGACAGCGATAGGAGCAGGCACTGCGAAGTTATTAAGGAGACAAAGCACAAGCAAAAGAATGCGGACCCTCAACTCGAATTTCGCGGGGTCAGGTGATCGCATTTCACTCTCCACAAGCGTCATAGGGACACACCAATGGAATTGGCTTTAGGCGTTTACGTAGCGGAAGTTCGTACGCCGTGGTTGCCTGTTCGCTCCAGCTTAGTGATGACGCCATTCCCATGTCAACAAACAATGTGGAGCGAGAGCGTGCCGCACTGTCAGTTATGAGCTTTTCTGACCGCTCCAACATGTTAAGAGTTAGAGCGGGCGCTTCTGCTTCGAACCGAGGCTTTACGCATCGTTCCGTGTAACGACACTCCAAGGCAAGTGCCGTCGTCTTGAAACTCGCGTTCATGAGCACTGAGAGGGGCCGGCGAATACGACCATACTGTGCAACGTTTCTTCACGGGTTGTTCAGCTAAACACGCAGACATGGAAGCATAGAAGCGGGAATAGGGAATTTTAGCGTCTGTGCATAACCCCATTGCGCAAAGCACTATGCGTAGAGCGGAATACCGGGTGGTAAACATTGCATGCGCAAGCACGGCAGACCACCCGGAGCGTTTGCGGTCCGCTTCGAATCTTTCGAGTGGTCGTCGCGCGCTATGTAGCCCTTGAGTTGCTAACTGACGGTTTTATTTGCTTTAGCTTTGTATAATCGACGGTAAAGCACCCGTGACAATTCGACACCGTTTCTCAGCGCGACACTGAAATCGTCGAGGCTGTAGGTATAGCGAGTGGCTGCCGGATTCTAGGAGGATATACACCACGTGGCTTTGCTTGTTCTGTTTACCACCCACAGCTGGCGCTACTTGACTGTGACAAGCAACGTTATCCACTTTTGCGTATACACCTTTGCGTATACCGGTTTAGTGGACACGTTCAAATTCTTTTATAGCGCTGCGCGCGATACAACACCCTTTGACAGAACGCCAAATTCCACACAGTGGTTCAGTGCTTTAGCGAGTCGCGAACGTATACAAGAGAGATGAAGCAGTGAGATTCCTTTCGTATGGACATACGACTCGTGTAAGCAAAAGGCATGAGGCGAAACGGGAGCCAGCGCCTCTATCGCGTTTTATAATTGTGGGGATCGTTCTACTACGACTGCGTCTATTTGGCGTTCAATAAAAACCTACGCAAGTGAAAAACAAAGCCGAACATTACCTGCTTACCGATGTAGTGACGCGAGCACTTTCATCCAATCACAGGCTCGAGCCCTCAGTCGTCATTTCCGCCACAAATAGTTCTGACAAGCACCACTGCGCGCTGATGCGGTCGGCAGCGATGTGATGATTTGATTGAACAAATAAAATATTCAATCAACTGATATGGACGGCTTGACACCTGCCAAAAATATCCTCAGCCACCAGTCTACACGACCCGCAAATAAAAAATGGGTGCGAGGAAAGCACTATCCTGTTAAACGAACACGTAGCTTGCACATTTCGCTGTCTTTTTTGCTCTTCTGCGCTGTGAGGAAACACTTCAGTAGCGGTCATACTATACCTGATGTTTGGCGCCTATCTGTATCAAACTTACGCGAATGGCGTTTAGGCAACAAAACGTGCGACATTCTCAACTTGTCTTGCACCTCCATAAAAGGATTCACAATAATGCAGTCGTATCGAACGGACCTTCTTTTGGAGACTGCTCGTGAAAAAATTAAGGCGTGAAAAGAAGCTTGGAAGCGAATAATAGAATCACGTGGAATGCGCCTTTGTCGCGAAATCAACAAATAACTCGGAGGGAGCGACGCCTGTTGCTCTCGTGCCGCAGAAGTGGGCGGAGAGCCGCGCACCGGAGGCGCGCGTGGAATGACGTCATGATGGCGTCACGCCGATGACGTTCGTGACGTACACGTTTGGCGCGCGCACGCTCGCTCCCTGGCGCGGTGGGTCGCGCGTGCGCGCATGCGTGGTCGGCCGTGTTTACGGGAGCGCCACCTCTGTTCCCCTTCGCGCTTTCGGTTTTGCTTGTCTAGTTTCGGCTGGTGGTGCTCGGTCGCTGTCGTCTGCTACCGCGGCAGTGGCGGAGACTGGTTTTTCGAGAAAACGCGTGTTGGAGTTGAGTCGCGTGCTGCGTCGTTGTGTGCGTTTCGTGAGCGACAGCGACGATCTTCAGCGCCCGGTCAGTTTTGTGCCAGATCGCATCGTGCCCCGGGTGTATACGTCGGCGCCGCTTCCTATCGGGAAGGAACTTGCGTTCGGGTGTGCCTTTAGTGGTATCGCGTGTTTTCCTTCCTCGTGGAAAGACATCACCCAGCTGGTTTGCTCGCAACCGGCGACGGGAGGTAGTGACCTTGGAGACGAGAGGACGGGTGACCGCGGAGTTCGACGACAGAGACGAGCCGGCGCTTTGCTGGGCTGCTGCTGCGCCTGTGTACGCGGCTGCCGAGCGATAAGCAGCGCGGTTCTTCTCCCCGCTGCACGCGCGTTTGTATTTTGCGCTCCTCCTCCCCGCGAGATTCTCGGAGGTTGTGCGTGCCAGCGCCGTCGTGTCCTGCCGGGGAAGCAGTGTGGCGCTCGCTCGCGGTGTGGCGTCCAGTTTTCGGGAAGTCGTCATCACCGGCGGTGACGTCGCACAGCTCGCCGGTCGATGTTCTTTCTCTCCCGCTCGTCACGCGTTGCCTCTTCTCTGGAATATTCCCAGAGATCCACAGTTCGGGAGTGCTTGCGTGTGAGTGACAACACCCGCTTCCTCGGCTTCCTGCTGCCCTGCGAGCTCATCGCCCGGCCTGGGATTGCTCGTCGCCGTCTCACTGTGCGATACTTGCTCCTGCCGCGGGTAGCCTGTTGTGCGTGACAGCTTTCACGGCTTTGGCCGTCGGTGCCCGATCGAAGGCGGTGGTGCCTTCGTTTGTTATTGGTGTGTGTGTTTGTGTGGGTGTGCGTGTGTGCGCGCGCGTGTGTGACCGATCGGCGGCAGGATTACGTCGTATAGCGCGGGTGCCATCATCTGTTGTTTTCGGTGTTCAATTTCGTCGCACACGGAATTCAGCATCTCCTCCGACTGATGGTTTGCTTCGGCGTCTCGTCTAGTCAGCTGACATGTGACCATGGCCTGTAACGTGACCTGGGGATACAGCCATTTTGACCCCTTGTGGAACAGCGGGCCATCCAGGTCTGTGCACAATCCTTGCTTTTTCGATCGCATTGCGTGACGGGCTGCCATTTTTTTCTTTCGTTTTAGATTTGCGAACTCTGCTATTTGCACACCGTGCGAGGAAACATCTGGCGCACGCACTTTCTCGTGGGAATGTACTTAGGCGGCAGCGAGTGTGCGCGACTTTTTTTCCTGCAAGCTCGTCGAGTGCACGTGTCTTGCGCGTGCTTGTCGCTGTGGCGGACGTAACTGGGCGATTGGTTGGAACGGGACTTGGAAAGTTGAATGAGACCCGCTGTGTTTCGCAACTGAATCCCTTTCCACCCCCCCCCCCCCCCTCCCCTTGCCGATGTGACACCTTTTAGTCCTTTCTCGTTGGACCTACTTCTGAACGAGCGGCTTTTGTGGATGCGCTTATGCGTATGGCTTCACCGATGGAGGAACTTGGAGGTTGCGGGGGAGGAGCTAGAGGTGATCTGCCGGATTTTTGCTCGTCAGCTGTGAACGCGTTTGCGCGCGTGTCACTGTCGCGGCGGCAGCAGCAGCTGTTGTAGCCGCGTTTGCGCCTGCGTGAGACGTGGTGAATGTTCCTCGCAGCACGCGGGAGCTCTATCCCGCGACGCGTGCTCCCCAGCGGTAGCACTCCGAGTTGTGCAATTTGATGGCCAAGGAGAAACCCGTGGCGCTGACGCCTTGTTGTGGGACCGAGGCGGCGTCGAGAAGTGTTTACGGCGCAACGCCAGCGACGGCAGATACAGGTCGTGAGAAAGGGGGCGAGGAGTTAAGGATTCAGATAACGGAGAGGAACAAGCAGGGGCGTACGGCTGCACTGTGTATCTTCTCTGATATGACACAGAAGCAATCGGGCGGAACGGCCTCGGTGAAGAGACGATATGGTAATTATTCCGCGTTTATCGCGACTCTCCCATTTAGTTCATGGTATAATTACAGGATTTTCTGGCAACTAGATGTGGTTTGTATGATCATCTTTCTACGAGCGCCAGTTGTTATATTGCTGAATGCCGTTAGTAACCATCCTTAGCCGTTGAGTATGCATTATCGCGTGCCGAAAAGTGATGAGAGAAAGAGAAAAAGAAAGGAAACGTAAACGAAAAAAGAAACAGTACAAACTACAAACATCGCAGTTGTACGATAGGTCGCTTTCTTACAGTCCCTCTTACTACTTTTGCTTAGTACCATAACTGTTCAACAGGTGTCAGAATGCCACGCACACACACACAAACACACACACACACACACACACACACACACACACACACACACACACACACACACACACACACACATATATATATATATATATATATATATATATATATATATATATATATATATATATATATATACACGCACACACACTGGTAAGGCTCGCAAGGATGCTTTGTTTCGTTGGGTATAGGTAGTTCCTCCCGCAATGCCGTGCGCTTGTGCTACTGATAGTTGAGCCACTCGTTTCAGGAAGAGCTCCGCTCGAGCGACCACTTCCTCATCGTCCCAGAAAAATGTGTCCCGCGGAGGTGGCTCTTCATGGCCGGGAACAGGAAGTCTTCGGGTGGGCCGAATGTGAGCCAGTACTAGCTAGCTTCGTACGTTGTTGTATCTGTTTCTTCTTTAATTCTTGGAGTGATTGACAATCTGTATCACGGCAGTTCCAGAACACACTCAGCGCCACTGTTTGCTTTTGAGACGTTTCTTCTTTTTTTTCTTATCGCAAGGACTGCTAGGTGTTGCCTTGCGAAACTCGAGGTCGCGGATCGAATGCCGGCCAGGGCGGCCGCATCTCAATGGGGGCGAAGTGTCAAAAGACACCCGTGTACTCAGGTTTAAGTGCACGAACCCTAGGTGGTCGAAATTATTCCTGAGGCCTCTAAGTGGCGTGCCTCATGATCATAGCTGGTATCACGTAAAACCCTACCATTTATTGTTATCATTTCTTATTATAACGGGGCACCCAGCACTCATCCGCTGTCGTGTCCTTTCTCTCAAAGCTGTAACATTCCTGCCGCTGCTTTCTTCGCCGTCTATTTGCATTGACAACAGCAACTGTGCGTGGAAACCATCGCGCGACAACCTTTTGCGCTGCTCTTTTGAAGGCTGCAGGGAGGGTCGACTTGGGCGCCATCTTGTGGATCAGCTTCGACGGCTCACACTTCGTTCTTGGTCGTATACATGCTTGTTTGGTCGCATTCAAATAGCCTGCTCCATTAAATAGCCCTCTTATAAGATCGGAACTCGTCGGCGCGCATCGCCGCCAGCTTTGGTGCAGAAAAGTGAACCACTGCTCTAGTGGACCCTGCCATTTTAGCTTCGATGCCCGAAACTTTTCTGTATTGCTAATGTTAAGTTTATGAGCACGTATTTACGTCAGCGACATTCATTTTCGTCCTTACCATTGACGACGCGGTGTGAGGTTCTAAAGATGAGGTTCTAAAGAGGCTGTCCGCCGCTGGGAAATTTTTCTTCGGTTGTCGTGGAAATTGACCATGGATGGATGGATGGATGGATATTAGGAGCGTCCCCTTTATAACGGGGCGGTGGCCGGGCCACCAAGCTCTAGCTTTATTTCTTTTTCGTTTACAACCATTTCGTTTCCCGAATTTGCAAAATAGTGAGCGCCACCTGGATTTTCACAGTCAAAAACTCTCGTGCACAGGTTGCTTTCGTGTTCTAAGCGCGTGCACACGTGCACATTCGTCACGCCATTCGTGCCGTTCAGCGTCCGTCCCCTCCTTTACTTTCTTTCGCTTCTGCCCCTGTCCGTGTAAATCGTTGAACTGGCTTTGAGTCGGCTCACTGCCAGCAAAAATTTCTGAGAAGCTTTTGTGGTGCTGGTGCAGGTTGGATGGAGCGCGCAGGCGTGAATGCGCTTCGAGCAGGCAGGAAAGCAATCTGTAGACGAGAGTATTTGGCTGAGAAGCATTCTTGCCGGAAAGCCAACTTACAGATTTTTGCAAATGGTCAATTGGAAGACGCTTGTTTTTTTACATTGATGCATATGAGCACGCTTGCTGTATCCCATCGAAAAGGAATGTCATTTTTACCTTGAACGTCGTGAAGAATGGTTGGTGACGCCATCGTTAGTGATGTGTGCAAAGCAAATCCAAGACCAGCGCTGCCTTCGTATGGCTCGTGACCTGTCCGTGCTGCAGTGGAGGAAAGGTGCTGGCATGATGCGTTATTCGACCAACACCGTAAATCGAGCGTTGCCTGTGTCATTACCGAGACAGAAGAGGAGATCAGGAAGATAAAAAAAAAAATAATTTTAAGTTCCTCTACTCACATTGCAGCAAAACTTGCGGTAAAAAGGGGACAGTTACTAAAGTGCGGTAGAGAATCCGTTAAAGTGGGGCCCCCACGGTGGAACTGCAGGTGCACCGTTGTCAAAAAGATCCGCCATAAGCGGCTTCCCCTCGTGCACGGACGCTTCTGGGAGCGCTCAGCACAAAAGACCGGAAGCTGCAGCCTCCCCCAAAAGTTTTTCGTGTTGTCATGCACCGCCCACTCAAAAAAAAAAAAAAAAAACCATGGAATTCTCCTTTCCCTCCCCCCCCCCCCCTTTTTTTTTTTTTCGCGCTCAGAAATCACCTTCAGCAACAGGTGACATTCAGCTTCGACTTGCAAGAAAAACGTTTTTTGACCACTTGGGTAGAATGGTTTCGGGAGGGGCTTCACGTGTTCTGGAGGGACACCTGCACGTTCTCAACTGCCACTGAAAGGCAGTCTGCCTAACCAGATTTGGGCCACAAGGCGGCCTAGTGCAGTGTGCTAGGCGTCGACGACTGCCAAGGGTAGGCGCCGAGCATTGCGAGCGAGCTGCACACACACACACACTCCAGTAAAGACTTCTGACTAATACCCCTGTCACACGGCGCATGTAAACGTCATTCGCAGCAAATGACATTTACAACTAATGTCATTCTGTTTTCGCGTTCCTTGTCTACACGGTCATACAAAATGGCATTCGCCAGTGACGTCGATGTTTACCCCGCGGATACTAGGACAACGGAATGTTACAAATTGTGCCTTTTATTTGCATATTTTCTCTTTATTGTTAGAAACACAGTGGTAAACATCGGCAGGCTATGTGAAAATATAGTGCAATACGATACGGCGGCATTAACAGGGAAGAAATCTGCACAAGTAGCCAAAGCAAGACTAGCCCAAAGCCGCTTCGATTTCTTCCGTAGCCGGCGATGCCGGCGATATCGTGGACCGTGCCTCCGTTCCCGTGACCGTGATGGACGACGATCAGTGCAAACGAACATTAATTGCCCTCCAGGTATTCACTACAAAGCGCCGAAACCGGCTGAAGCAGCTCAAGCAACAAACGCGCGTTTGTAAACATGGCCGACAGCTAGGAAGCGTCGGAGTAAACTCGGAGTCTGGGAACAATATAGTTGCACAGATTGCATCAAATGTCGTACTGTACGTCAGAAAGTTATCAAACGGCCAGAAGAGAAACTGACAAGAAACGCAACGTTGTGTACATTTTGCTTTTCCTTACCAATTTTGCATCTCATTGCGAAGCCCCTGTCGTCGAGAGTACGCATGTAGCGACTGAATGAGTTCGGCGAACGCATTCAGTGGGCGAATGCCATTAGGTGTGAATGTCATTCGCTATGCCCGTGTAGCAGCAACAAAAATGACATTAACACATAATGACATTCGCTGCGAATGCCATTACACGTGCCGTGTGACAGTGGTATGTGCCACTGAGCGCAGCCGTCTGTGCGTCGTCTGGTCAGTGGTACGAGGTCTGTTTTGTACCCATTTAACGGGGGACTGAGTGTTTTGAATGTTTATAGTTTATACCGGCCACAGGAAGGCGTCTTTTTGACATGCTGATGGTGGATTGGATTCGTTCAGATAGTGTCGGGTGATCTGTGTGGTCATACGAAAAAATACGCGAAGCACAGTGGTGACTTAACCATTCCCAAGTCCTCAAATAATGGTGGTCAGATGTCCAGAAGTGCACTTGAAAACTGTCATCTCTTTATAAAACAGGCTGATGACAAAGTCATGTACATAAAAAAAAAAAAAAAAAAAAGACTAGTTGCATGTTTTGCGCTGACCCCCCCCCCCCCCCCCTTCCCTTTTTTTTTTTTTTTTCTTTAGGTATGATTAGTAATGGCAGTTCTTGATGTGGCCATGTTCTTCACGTTCTCAGGTGTTCACTTCTTATATAGTCCAGGCTTGCCGTAGCCTTATTTGCATTGAGCTCGTTAGCCTCGACCGCATTGCGCTCACTGCCTTTCCGCCGTGTTGCGCGGGGCGGGGTCTTGCGGTGGCAGCATTGTCCGTTGACGAACGAGTTGGCACCCCGTACGCGACTTCTGTGCACCGCTGTGTGCACGGTAGAAGAGTGCGGTGTGGAGCCGACCACGGCCGCCGCCTGTTCCCGAAATGCTGTCGCAAGCGGCAGCGGGGAAGCCCGCCGACAGTGGCCTTTGTTTGCACGCCGCCGGCCATTCAACTGTTGGTTGCCGGCGGTCTCTTCTTCGGCGGCGCGAAATCGATCCTCTGCTCGCTCGACGGCTCCTCTTTATGTCAGCTTGCTTCCTTCTCCGCAGACGGTCTTTTTTTTTATCCCCTCAGTGAAAGACCTCCTTCACAGTGGTTTCGCGACAGGGCCAGAGGATGCCTTGTCTTTTCTGGTTTTCTGGAATGCTAGGTGGGGAGGGTGCAGGAGGGCCGCATTTTATGAAAGAGGGAAATAGCGTCTGACGGGTTTACTCCGACCTTACTTGCAATCCTTGTCGGTTCTTTTCGACATTTCCTCGCCCAAACGCCCAGATAAATGTTGTAAAGGGACAGGAAAGAGCAAAACGATTTTTTTCCCGTACCACTAAGTTACCCTTCTACGATACCAACAGCGCCACTTCTGGCACGAGAGAACGCTTAGTTGGCGAGAAAGTACAGGTGGCGACGCCGCCTTCACGTTGCCTCAGCAGCTCGCTGTGACGTCATAGAATTTGAAGGTGCTTGCTATGTCGCACGAAATTATTCTCCGCTAAAGATGAACCTAGTTGTGTTGTGGGAGGGCCATAGACCTAGTTTCATCAAGTTTTATTGAGCCGAACTGGCCGAAACACGAAGGAAATACTTTGAAATCCATCGCGTCACGCTTACGTTCTATGAGGATGCCTAGGTTTGGGCGCGAACTTGAAAAATGAGAGATTAATCAGAGGCAACAGAGTTATCAATTAATAATTTGTCTGCATAAAGCGATTCATTGCTTCTCTTTAGCGTCCCTTGAAGTGCTTGAAACGTATAATTTTGTGGCCTGTGTGTTCTTTGTTTCAAACGTTTCTTATTCCTGCACGAGGAACAAAGAGTCACTACGCACGCTCGAATGTTCGTATATTCTCGATAGATAATATCGCATAGCTTATGCGAACGATTTTCGTCTTGTCGCAAAGTTGGAAGCTGTCACTGTCAAGTGGTCCCACCAAGCTGTAGCGCACGAACTGCTACGTCGCCTGCTTTCGCGCACGCTTGCTGCAACTGCATCCTAAGGCCCCTCGTGGAGCCGGGCTCTTCAGTTCGCCGCATGGCCGCAGTACCAACACCTCCTAGACAAGTCGTTGGCAGTACCGCAGTGGCAGGGGGGGTAATACAAAAGACCACCGCCTGTGTTGTTTGCCTGGTGCAAGAACGCTGGTGCTGTGGGTCATCGCTCATTCACTTCTAGGCAGTGTGGCGTCACGAAAACTTAGGTTGCGCTTCCAACAGACATCAGTCGCGCTGTCAAAGAGCCTCGATGGCGAGAGCGAGCGTTTAGCCTGTCACTCTTGCGTCTCCGTCACAATATTTTAAATGATTTTCCGTGTCCAGTACTTTGTGTCGATTGTCCTTGCATACTGAGGAAGTCTGTACAGCAGACATTTTATAGTCTCACAACTTGGTGTCTCAACCCTTGCAACTTGTAATTCACAGCTGTCTCGTGCGTAGCATGGGCGACGATATTCCACGTTTCGCACGACGGCTCTTGCCGATACGGCCGTTGGCGTGGAGGGGCCATGCACTTCTAGAGAGGCCAGGCTTTTGAAGACATATAGGCCTCTTTATGGTGTATGCTCTAACTGGGTATCATAATGTCTGACCACTTCTCACCGCCTTAAACGACTCCCCGCCACGGTGTTCTAGTGGTTATGGCACTCGGCTGCTGATCCGAAGGTGGCGAGATCGAATCCCGGCCGCGGCGGCTGCATTTCGATGGAGGCGAAATGTTCAGGCCCGTGTACTGTGCGATGTCAGTGCACGTTGAAGAACCCCAGGTGGTCGAAATTTCCGGAGCCCTCCACTACGGCGTCTCTCAGAATCAGAGCTGGTTTTGGGGCGTTAAACCCTACATATCCAATCATCAAAATCAATCACCGCCTTAAATGGCTAGAAAGGAAACGTAAGGCCAACTTTGACAATTTTTCGAGGTCACTGGATCTCGGTGTAATCCGCTGGGTACGCGCATTGCAGCCCCGTAGCCAGGAATTTTTTTCGGGGGGCCCCTACTTGCTGAAGGCCTTGACTTTTTGAGAAAAACTATCTGTTTTCATTATATATGTCCAGTAAAAATATGTACATTACGTGACCTTTTGAATGCAACGTTATTAATAAGACTAAACTTTATCTTTTTAGCACTACGCTATGTTAACACTATATACCATCCAACAAAAATTTCGGGAGGGGCCCGGGCCCCTAGGGCCACCCCCCTGCCTACGGGCCTGGTCCATTGGTACACACTTGCGCCGTTTATGCAAGGTTACAGGAGTTAGGGGTACGCAGATTACATAGAAATAATTACCCCAGACCGCCCACGTGGCTTCCTACAATTATTGGCCACACTATGTCTTGACGTCATCGTAGGCAAAGTGACGGAACTGACGTAAGCGCACGGGTATAAAATCGTGGCGTCGCATGGTCGCGCTCACTAGAGTATATGCTACCAGTAGCATAACAGGTAGCATATACAGTAAGTCTAGCGCGCGCTCACCTCTTGCGCGCCTTGCAGAAGACTGATTTACTCGCTTTACGTCACGCGAGGACACCACTGCTCTGCGGTGTTTCGGCGTCGCTTTCGTGCATTTTTGCTTATTAAATATTATTTTCCCGTTTGCTGAGTATACCATGCCAGGAGTGTGATAGGAGCGTCTCAGGAACGTCGGATCGCCATTACCTTGACATGGTCGGAAGATCGCTGAAGTCGACTTTTCAGCAAGAAAAAAAAAAGAAAAGGTAAATGAAGCAATAAAATCTTAAGAAATATCCCCGTGCACTAAGCGGTCGTCAGTGTTTTAGCAGAACTAAGAGTTTCTGTTCTGTGCCTTTCTTTTTGTGTTCGCCAGCGCCGTTTCGCGGTGTGCTGCCAGTGCGAACTGTGTATGCGATGGCAGCGGGAACAAGCAGGATAACCTTGTCGCATTTAACCACGTTTGATCTGTTGCTGTATTGTTCGATCCTTTACTGCGAACTCGGCACGCTCGAAGCTGCGATGTTGGTTACAGGTCTCCGTTTCTGGAACGCACTTCGTAGCAGCGTGTATACGCGTTTATTATTCCTTGCACTTGGCTAACACGCCCGCTCCCAACGCGCGGTGGTGTTCCATTGTGCCTGCGCGCTTGATCGATTAATTTCGAGACCTCTGATAGCTTAAGCTGTACACAGCCTAAATCTCGAAGCTGAAGAAAACGTTTAATCTCGCGAAGATATATATATATATATATATATATATATATATATATATATATATATATATATATATATATATATATATATATATTCTGTGATGGTACTGTCAACGGCAAATGCTCTTGGATGATGATGATGATGATGATTGTGGTTTGGTTAAGGAAATGACGCTAATTTTCGCAGCCCATGTCGGGAGCACGGCTAAGCGTCTGTGGGGGTAGGAGAAAGGAACTGAAAGGGATAGAAAGGACAGAAAAGCTGCAGTGGAGGGCTCCGCAAAATTTGAGCGCCTGTCAGAACGTCATGGTAGTATACGGCATATAGGAAACCTCCTTTTCGCCCTCCCCAGAATAAATAACATTACAGGGCGCCGTAGCGGCATCGCAGCCCCTGTAACGTGGATATGGTATTTTATTAGTCTCTTGACATGCACACATGTTCACCTATATGGCTACTGCTGTTGTGGCACCGGCTGTCAATATAAAACTGTCTCAGAAACATCTTGTAATCCTGTGCTGAGGTTTCATCACAACGTTTGACGTCCTTGTTGATTACCGTTCTTATTTTTACTTTGCGGTTTGCTCATTCAAGTCACGGATGCGTTCGGAGTAAGTGCAGTAGTGGATTCGCCGCGAGCTACAATTCCGTTGCGTAAACATAGCACACGCGCGAACGATGGGCGCGCTGTGTTTTCTGAAGGGCGGCATGCATGTCTGCTTGCTTTATAACAAAAAAAGTAAAACCATATCTTTCACGAGCTGCAACAGGTCTCCTGTTGCATCCCCTGTAGCTGAAAGTTGGGGAAATAGAGACCAACTGTTGTATCTGGGTATTTATTGCGCCAAAAACTGCATTGCCGCAAGACGAAGCAACCACAACGCATCATAATTTATGCTGTTAAGCACCTCTGTTCGTTGTATAAAAGACTGAGTGGTTTGCTGAACATATTAAACATAATTCAAAGCCTACATGGCTTAATTACCGTCACCGCGTCGTATAGGCGGTGTTAACGAAATTACTGCAGTGATCGCACCAACGCTGCAGGGCACGCTTTAATTACGCCAAGAGTTATCGCGTATGCTGGTCTCCTACGTGGAGACACATAGCCTCCTGGGGCCGTCTTATAACGCCGGTGCTCCGAACACTTAGCAGTAACGGCCATTGTCGTCCGACGTGAAATATTTCACCACACGCCAGGAAGCAGTCGTAGCTGTGTCACCGCTGCCGCACCCTGTCCTTTCTGGGCGACGGCTGAAATGTCACGTGCACGCGGAGAACGGCGCGCGCAAGCAAGCGTAGCTTTTTTTTTTTTTCCCCTTTATTTATTAATTTTTTTTTCGTGCTTTGTCAGGGCAGGAAGTAGCGTCCTGGCGCCGTTCTGCTCTACGTATCGAGCGATAGCTGTAGCCCCGCATCCTTTTAGTACTCTATTTCTGCCCTCGGTGACTATTATGCGTTATTTGCGCGCGCCGACGTGATGCTTTCCTGCTTCGTATCGGCGGAGACCTTGTTCGCGATCATTTCTGGGAAGTCTATGTGTACCGGCGTGTTCACGGTAATCACCTCGTTCCGGCCAGTGTTTACAAGCGCCAATTTTTGGACGCTTTCCTCACTCCTCCATCCTCCTCGCGGTGCTGTGCGGCCAGAGAAGCGCCGTCGTACCGTCGGGTGTGCTGCGCTTGATTGATTTCTGGGGTTTTACGTCCCGAAACCACCCATATGATTGTGAGAGACGCCGTAGCGGAGGGCTGCGGAAATTTCGACCGCCTGGGGTTCTAGATTAAAGGACAACTGCGGCGAGTTTTCAGTGTCTACGGGTCTGAATGAAAATTTCAATATATGTTCTCCTCGGTACTGCAATTATATATGCCAAGCCAGCCAGTTACAAGTCATTTAGTTTTCCTCAAAGTGAATTTAAGCCCCATTTTTTTTTTGGGGGGGGGGGGAGGGGGGGGGTCGATTTTCACACGGGCTACCCTGTGTTTTGAAGTCATTACCTTCAACTATGTACTTCAACGCTGCCTATCCAAGCAGGCGGGCGGTCACAAGCTATACAGTGACGTGCTTCAGCGCTGAAATCGTCGCTGTCTAATTAAGAAATCTGACATAACTCAAGATATTGTCGGATGACATCACCGCTTTTATTTTTCGGGTACCATCGCCATATTTGTGATGGCGGGGAGGCTCTAACGTCATTGCATGCGCTGCACGAAGCATCTACCCGTTTCGGTTTCGGTTTGAGCACATCGTTCAGTCGGTTATTTAAAATTATTTCTGAGTTTCAGAGCAAATTGAACCGCCCTGCCCGCCACAGGACTATGAATTCCATTAGAAAACAGCAATATCAGAATATGGCGAAAAAAAAAAAAAGAAACAAAGCAACCGCAGTTCCCCTTTAACATGCACTGACATCGCACAGCACACGGGCCTCAACATTTCGCCTCCATCGAAATGCAGCCGCCGCTGCCGGGATTCGATCGTGTTGCGCTACATACGTCTTTCTTTTTTTTTTTTTTTTTCGACTTTGCATTTTGGAGCGGTTGCAGTGTAAAGAAGTAATCCATCAAAAGGAACTCGATGTTTTCATACCGGAGCTTCGACGTACACAATCGCTAGCGTCCTCTCATTCGCACGTGCGCAGTTTGATCGTACTAACTGTACCCTACTTGCGGGGGCATTACATGGGCACAGGTGCTTTATCTATGAGTTTCCACAGCGGCTTCGGTTCTATACCAGAAAAGGGAAGAAAAAAAGGGGGGAGAGGGTGGGGGGCGGCGGGGTTGGGGATACATGACTTTCACTGCTATTCATGAATGCTTTGACGTTTTTAAGGCGTTAGATTTATAGCTAACACTAGGGGCAAGATCATTTGTAAACATCTCTGCTGCTGACGGCTGAATATATACGCAGAAGACAAAGGTAGTGCTTGACTCACCTGGCTTTGTTTAATGCGCTCGCAAGAGAGAGAACAATTATTCGTAGCGATAATTTCGTGTCTTTACAGGTGTGCGTGCGGAGCCGGATATAGCTCTCCACTGACGTAAACCGAAGGTTATATGCAATGCGCTATACCGAATGTATCTGATGTCGCGGGTAACGCGCGCTCCATGAAAGCGTTGACGGCAACGAACTTGCCTTTGTCTGCTTGACACGTGCGCTAGCGTTTTACGACACCTGCAGTACAGGCTGGGAGACGGCACTTGCGTCTTCCGGTCATGTTTTGGGAAACGCATGTGCAGTCGCTTTGAAAAAGCGCAGATGACGTTTGACGTCGCGCTATTTACCTATGAAAAGGTAACATATTAAGGCAGTGTTAGTTTGGCGGGCTTAGCGGAATAGCAGGATCGAAATGCGCATGCGCAGAACGGTGTGTGACCGGTAGCGTTTAGCGCAAGCACGCTATTTCATACATTTATCGTTACCGTGTTTGCGTGGTTATTGCAGTCTACGTAAAACGTAGCTGGCGGTTTCGGACGCCCGCTTCGAATTGAATTTGGCGTTGCTGTTGCATGATTCACTTCGTTCGCAGAAAATGGCTGCGTTTCCGCTTGGCTAGGCCGACACAAAACAGATAACTGGTGCTGTATGAGCGTCACAGAGCATTAACGCCCTGGAAAAGACAGCGAAAATGAAGCAGTTTGTAGTAACCAAATGCTGTCTTTATTTCTACATAGCAGTTTTTGTCTCTTGCAGGCATGCAATGGGGTGGGCTTATGTAATACAGGGAATCGCTGTGGCAGGCCTCCGCCTTGCAGTGTGCCATAGATGGCAAAATTACTTCAAAAAAGTAATTTAATTACACCATTAATTATAGCTGGGAAAAGTAATGAAATTACATTGCTGTTATTTTGCAATGTAATAAAACTGTTTCAGATTACTTTAACAAACGTTCGCCATTCATACACTACCTAATGTACACTTTGCTTACAGTACATTTACGTTAAGGTTAGCCACTAAACCATCCCGGCGGCAAATTTACAATGACGAGTTTCTCAAACCTGCCTCGAAGTTTGCTTGAGTCGCCTTGGCGTTGCTCAGCTAAGGAACAAATACTTCGGCGGTGGAGTGGACTGAGACCACATATCGTCGTTTTGTCGAACAACGCTTTTGAAACATCTGCATCGTGTTGTTGAGCTCAAGACGCGAAAGCGTCGAGTCCTCGCCGGACCCCGTCGATTATCGGAGTGTCGAGAGTGGCGGCTTTCCAACGTCATTATCCAAGGCTTCGCGTTTGGGTGCTTTACGCACGTTTTAGGAATTTCTGTGCGCCTGCCACTCAAAATAACTTCTCTTTGTTGCTTTTATTTCCTTTTCTCGCCAATTCTTTTTGTGCGGACGTGCTATACTTTTCTCAGGAGTAATTGGGAAGTAATGAGTGATTTTCCCGAAATTACTCGTTCGAAGTAATTCATTAGCAAATTACAAGCCTACAAAACGTATTCATCGCATTACTGCAGCAAAGAGTAATAAATAGGTGCCGCGATTTCGTAGCTGCAAAGTCTGCAGCGGACCCAGTAAGCTGTTGACGATATCCAAGCTTATAGCTCGTATGTTTGTCAAATGTTTAAACCTCTGTGGGCCATCCGACAGCGCCAAGGCCACCCACTTAGCCCATATGACATAGGTCGGCAGGCCGGTCGTTAGCGCGGGTTCCGAATGCATCGTTGAAGACGCGACGTTTACGCCAACGTCCTTCGGTGGAGACGGCCTCCGTTGTTGGCTATTTAAATGTGTCAGCGCAATTACTTAGTGTTGCTCGGTTTTGTTGAAGGTTCAGTATGTAATTAAAATCTTAGATCTTAGGGCAAACGCTGTCATGCCTCGGAACTCAATAATGTGGTATTATGGATTTTCTGGCAGTTTCGGTTTCCTTATATTTACAGTGCCGTAATGTCAAGCCGTGACCAGCTTCGGGCTCATTAACGACTTCGTCAGTTGGGTGCATGACGTCAGCATGTGGGTGGCACGACGAATGCGTGCATGGTAGAGACGGGCGAATAATGAGCGACGTTACGTCTGTACACCACGGCAAACAGAGGGTATAAATGACACGATGCTGCCGTTCATGTCACGACACGTCATTCGTATTTTTCGCATATCGACGTCGCGCGCATTCAGTGCATGTCGTGGCGCGTTTTCGCTTTCTGCGTGAGCCCTCGGGTTTGACACCTAACTGCGTCTCGGTGCTTCTGAACTGGTCTGAACGGCAACGTTGCCATAAGGCCTCTTAGTATTAGATACGCCTGTGGCCTTCCCTTTGCTTTTCAAGTCGGCGTGCGTGTTCCGTCTGTTCAATTTTGTGCTCGACTCGTCGCCGTCGCGAGAGAGAGGCCTTCTAGGATGATGCCGAGGGTTGCCCCTGCGCGATGCGACGCGCGTTTTTCGACGAGGAGAGCGTGCCCTGCGCAGCCGTGTCAGTAGGTCATTCGTGTCTCCCCTCGCGCTCTCTGTTCGCACTGCGTCGTGCCTTTCTTTGCGCGTTCGGTATTTATTTATTTTCTTCCCCCCCCCCCCCCCTTCCCCGCTTACAATGAAGGAAGGGTCCCAGCTTCGGCTCGGGCATCCGTCAGCAGAGAGCCGGGGACGCCCAACGATCGGCGGTTGTTTTTCTGTCGCCGTGGCTTCGAGGCCGTCGCCGAGCCTTCTCCCTCTCGGACGTTTCGGCTTAGCGCGCTACGTCCTTCTGAAAGTCGGCCACATTGCGGGCAACCTTTCTCCCTCCGCCGCCATGGCTCCTCGACTCGTCGCTCCTTTTTGCGATGTTCTGTGCGCCCTTCGCGGGCTCGCTCGCACTGGGACTAGACTGTCGGTCGTCACGCTCGCTCATTTTACGGCAAGGCCCGTCGATCAGGGGTCGCAGTGTTTCCAGAGGGGCGACGTTAATCATGTCCGCTATAGTGATAGTGTGTGCGTGGCACCCGTAACGCATCGCTGGCCGAATGTTTTAATTTCATTTTCATTTTATTTCCTCAAGGGGGCTTCGCGAGGGGGTGTTACATAAGGAGAGGGTATAACGATAAAAAAAAAAAAGTCAGTGCAAAGATGGCGAGCTAATTAGGCCGCAGGCATTGCCGCCGTTTTGGCAAATATATCTGGGCATGCGATGGAGGCAGTGCTGTGGGAAAGGTCGTTCCATTCGGATACAGCGCGTGGAAAGGAGGCGGCGTAGGACGTTGAAGTGCGGCTGCGTGGCCGGACGACTTTCAAGGCATGGTCGGCGCGGTGAGATATGCAGCTGGAGGGGTGACAAAGTCAGGGCGGTTGCGGGTGCTGTTATGAAACTTATGGAGCATTGATAAGGTTGCGATGCTGCGACGATGTGCTAGGGTTAATAAGGATGATTCTTGTTTTAATGACGATGCACTGATGTGGTATGAGTAGGATAAGTGAATAAGCCGGACCGCTCGATTTTACGTTGCCTCGAGTGTATTTGTGAGGTAAACTTGATGCGGGCTGCGGCGACGTACTTTAGCTTCGGCCTGGCGATTGACTTTAGCGGTCGAGGCGCGTTACTGTCGAGTATATATCAGACGTGATAGACTTGACTTGGTTACTCTGAAGTCTAAGATGTTTGACAAATGTTGTGCTACACGTGTTGGTTCTTTTATCAAGTGAGAAAGATTAAGTTGAGGCATACGGTCGATAAAACTGTTCGCTTCCGAGCTGCTTGTCAAAGTTGACTGCTTGTGCCATCTATGTTTGGATAGTTAAAATCGTCGAATAGGAAGATGTCTGAGTTTTTGTGTGCTTCTGTGAGGGCGCTTAGAATTTCGTTGAGATTGCGGGAAAAGTCGCGGCTCCTAGTACACCCATATAAGCGTGGTTCGCGTTGCAGCACTACACACAACCCATAACATTTCAATATCTGAATCGATATAGAATTGTGAAGAAGCTAGTTGATTTAACGCCACGAGGACTCCGCCGCCGCGTGCATCCCGGCGATCCATACGATAAATATTAAAGTCGGGCAGGTCCGCTAGAAGTTAGGCGTCGCTGACATTGCTATGCAGCCATGTTTCTGTCATTATAGGTGCATAGTTCGCTGATGATGAAACAACGCTGGACATCTGTTTCCGCTTTGGCAGGGAAGTGCGTGTATTAGTGTAGATAATGGAGAATGTATATAGTTAGCTCGATCGAGAAACCTTGCAATGATGCTTTTTCTTCTTCTTTTGTTGCCAGTAGATTGCTACGGGACCTCTTTCACAATTTAGAAAGCTTCGTCAATTATATATATATCAATTATCGATAAAGAATGTCTTAAAGGGTAGATAAAAGCGCGCAGATTTCGTTTTGACAAAAGAAATCGGCTATTTGCGAGCATTTGTAACAGGCGGCGAAAAGCCCTTTGCAGTGCTGAAACTAGTTGCTTTTAGTTTGCGCGGATGAGAAAGAATGTCTTCTTTCGTTTTGCGAACGTAGAATTTAACGATAATATAAAATTGCTGCGCCCTGCAGGGTGACGTCCCAAGCGATGGGCTCGTACAATTTCTTTAGGTTCTAATGTAACATCAAGGCGGACAAGACAACGGTGTTAAAGAAATTCCTCTGTTTGAATATAACTCTTCGAATTGGTGGAGTCTGATAAACCTGAACTATTAAGCTGTTTCGCTGCGATCAAGTTCCCGCATCATCAAGGCGTTCCTCAAGGTCACGTCTGGGTTAACTTTGTCCGTATGGCGTCCAATTCTTTGCGCCTCAAACCAAGGCTCTGATAATGCTTTTCGTCGTCATTCATCCGCTTGCTCAAGTGAGTGATGGTCTAGGTGGTTGTTAGAAGTCGGTTTTTTAGGTCGATCACTTCCGAAATCAATTACAACTGGTCAGCTGTTTTTTTTTTTTTTTTTTCAATCAGGCGAGTCTCGAAGCATAGTCAGTGCCCGGATTAAATTCTTCATCACCGGAATGCACGATCAAAGAATGAACGACGTCAGTGCATTCAATAGCAACTGAAAAATCTAAAGATAATTGCTCGTTTTCTTTGCGAAAAGAGGACATGGTTTATTAACTTGCATGGCAAAGGAAAGAGGGTTACTGCGATGCTCTGCGGCACAACTGCCGAGCCCACCATGTACTACTGCGCTTGGTCATGGCTCTTTTGTAGTCGTGGGGCTAGGCAATGCAGCCTCCTACGGTGGGATGAGGGCGAGTTTTCCCAAGAACTGCGCCGTGTGGATGGTAATAGCGCTGGTTGTTTCTTGGTGGAAAATTTGACTTCAATATACGTTTTCCTGCAAGTGGCATATCGGCGTGCTCTCGTTCGCCTATCTCGCGCTCTTATTTATTGATCGGGTGATGTGCTGGGTCATCATCCTTGGAGGTGATCTTGAAGCGATAAAGAAAAAAAAAGTGTGTGAGGCCAGTCTATCGTTTTTTGCGTCCGTTAGAGCTTAAAGAGTAGCGCTATTGCGCATTTAACTGGCGAAGACTCGGCGAATCCGACAGTGGACGACGTTGCACAGAGCGCAGCCCCGAAGAACCGGATTTCGTCATCGTAGTGCACGGTCTGCGTGCGTGTACTGAGTGGCTCTGCGAGGGCTCGCACTTCGCGGCCAAGGAACGTCCTTGGGTGGCGCGACCGCATTTTCTTCGGACACCGCGGGAGCATGCGGAGTCATCGACGTTTGTCGTCGCTGGGGCGCGGTCGGTCGTGGCGGCGCCGTGACCGCCGCCGGCGTTGCTTATTCGAATCTCTGCACGGCAGTATCAAATTCTTGCTAGTTCCAACAATCATAGCTTGTACGCGGTTTGACTTTGGCCATTCTACTCTGCGCGCGAACTCGTCAACAGGTGGGCAACGAGCGAAGCACTGTACCACGGCGAAAACATTTTCCGGCTGCCTGTTTCCGTCGGGTGGCCGTGGCATTCGCTAACTTGATGAATGCGGTACCACTGTTGTCCGACCAAAGCTGTACTTTTCATGCGAATGGGAGATGGGTGCGCAACGTACAGTCCGCGGTTCACCAGCCCAAAACGTGTGACTACCGTACCACCCGAGGAAACCTCGATTGCCATGTTATTACCAGTGGGCACTTCCGGGAATGGATCGATATGTTATAACCGACCTCAGTTCGCTGTGAGCAACACTAACCGCAAGCCGTCGAGTCGGCCGTCTACACCGGTGTGAGCTTGTCACCAAACCCGTGCTTTGATGTACAGGGTCGTCCACTCTTAGGGTGAACACGACGCAACGTGGCTTCCTTTTTGGAACGCGAATGCTTGCGACGTGGGCACACATCGAAGCTAATAATGTGCAGGCGCACAGAGTGATCCAAGCCCCTCTATGCCTGCACTAGATTAGCGTCGATGCGCAGTCTCATCGCGAGCGCTGGCGTTCTAAAGAAGGCAGCCACGCTGCGCCGTGTTCACCCTAAGAGTGGACGACCCTGTACGGGACGCGATCGCCGGAAATAATTCCAAGAACCAACATCCTGGTTCCCCGAATAAGATCCCACGAAAGCTTGGACAATAAGACTTTTGGTCCCCTTCAGCACACTAGCAAAACGCCAGCAGTTGTTCAAAGACCGAGTCAGAGCCAAGGGTGATCAAACAAAACAAATAAATTCTCATCAAATAGGCAGTTACACAAAACGTACACAAACACGGCTCTTCCAAACTCAAACACAGATGGGTTACAAACTTACACAAAGCCAACCAACACCAACAAGCTCATGCACTGCAACAAAGAACAAAACACAAAAGATTCCGATTCACCAAGTCACTCGGGCGAAGCTTGCAGGTAGCTTGTCAGCTGGCTCGTGGAACAACTGTCTGAGTCCCGCACGTCTTCTTGCTACACTTCTACTCTCCCCTCTTCCCGGCCCGTGTCCGACTGATTATATAGCCTTGGGAAGCTGTGCTAGAAAGTTCGGCGCGGCCCACGTGACTCAAGCGCACACAAAATTGGGAACCTTCTCGCCCATTCTTTGTCCTTCGTTGGGGCGGCGCTTCGTTCCCTCACTGCGCGAGGAGCATCGGTGTGTACTCTCCGCCTCCTCTCTCCTTACGTCTGTTCCGCGCACGCGCTCGCCGCGATAAGAAAGATTCCACAATATTCTCCCCTTTTGGGGACGCGGCGTGACCTTGGGCGTCCCCTCCGTGCGCGCCGCTTTTCTTGTTGTATTGTACCTTCCCTCCAGCTCGACGCCGGGTTTCTTGTCGAAATAAGCACTATTTCGTGACAGAGCTTGCTCCGCTCTGCTGGGCACGGTCATGCTTCGGGAAGGTGCTTGACGTTGGTGGCGATATTAACAAATAGATTTGGGCTACAGTTTCTGTTGACGCGTTTGCTGCGAGACAGTTACTGTCGCGAAAAACCTCGATGGTGAAACCTGAGCTGCAGGTGTCGGTTAAGAAGTTAACAAAATAGGGAAGAGCACGGCTTTTTTGCATTGAATTTTTCCTTTTATGTTGGTATTAGAAGCACGCCCGGCCTTTCGTGAGATTCCATTTGTACTTCGAAAATGTTCGCTGTAAATTGGTTGGGAGTTCAGCAAAGCTTCCTTTGCATAGTTAGTTTTGTATATGAAACTTACTTTACAGGCGGGAACTAATATCACACAAGTCCTGCGCATTCTTTTAATCTTCTCGCATTATAAAGTGTGTATTTTTGGCAAGAGCTTCTTGTTTGGTGTAAATACAGCCCTCAAAATTTTTCTACCGTGTTCATGCAGCGAGGACGCACTGTCTAAAACTTCTGAACATTGCGATAACGACGAAGTTGCGTTTTTTTTTTTTCTCGACGGGAACCGTAACGCGCCTGTTTAAGTTTACAGAGAATGTTGGGAGGTAACTCCTCCCCCCCTCCCCCTTTTCTTTCACACACACACACACACAGGCGCGCGCGCGCGCGCGCGCGTTTTTTTTTTTTTTTTTTTTTTGTTCGAACAACCAACGTGGATCGTAGTGAGCGTGCCACCGAATCTGAATGAGCAAGTTGGAGGCAGGATGCTGGTACTGTACCTCAATTCGCTTTGCTGAAAAAATTAAAAAATGCCTGGGGGCTTGTTGGGCTGGTGGAAATATCGTGAGAGGCATGGGATCGGGTCTGCTAACGCTGTCCGTCGTCTTTCGCTTGTCGCCGTAGCTCCCCTCCAGCGAATAGCTTGGCTCGTCATATGGCCGATATTGTGCCTATCGGTGGTGTCGTCCATACAAGGGCGTGCCGTAAATTTGGCCACATTTATTCTAACTGTAAAGAACGTCGGCACATTGGCGTCAGCCCTTTCGGTCGGGACGAGTTAGCAGTGAAAAGTTGCGCGCGTCCTGGCGATGACCCTGTTCGCTTTGTTCTCTCGCATAATGGGATAGTCGTTGCGTGACTAAGCGACCTTTTCAAAGTTGACTCCCTCCGCGCGGCCTCTAGGCAGGAGTAGGCGGACGATGTTTCGCGCGCCGTCTGAAGAGACAGAGAAAATGGGGGCGGAGTGCCGACTGTCGTGGACTATTTAGCGGGCTCTGAGTCAGTTGAGGAAGCGCGCGACCGGAATGTAGGAAGAACCGGAGAGAGGGAAGGCAGTGCGCCACCGTAGTGCTCCCGACATCCGGCGCTGTTCTAATTTGAGCGTTTTCTTGCTAATTTCGAGGCGTTGTGCACGGAGAGGCGCTGCTGGTGTTGCGCGGTGGGCTTCTCAAAGTGCACTGTGCTTCAAGCGGCGCGTGCAAATGGGTGCGAAATATCAGTACTTTCTGGGACAGCACTGGAGTGACGCAATTCACCCCTCTCCGTGTGATTGGTTTTATGTTTGTCGTTTCTTTGTCGGAACGATACATCTCTCGTTTTATTACGGACTACTTACGTAGCCTTCACAGCGTTACGCGTTATGTAAGAAACGGAGCGTAGGTGTGTGTAAAGCACCGCTATAAACTAAAGCTAACGACACCTGGCGTCTCCTCCTAGGCGCCGGATTTCGTTCTTTCTTGCGACGCCCGCTCTCCCACGGCGCGATTGGGAACGGAAAGGGGCTTTCGAGTCCTCTGAGTTTCCACGGCCGCTACACAAAACACACGGTGTGTGCGTTCTATGTAGCGGCCGTGGTAGTGCTGACTGCGATACTGTGAAGCTTCCCAAGCCGATGGTACCGATCACGCTGTGTGGTGAAGTGCAGAGTTTGACGCAAGCCAAACGTGGGATAGTTCATGGTGAAAGTATACAGAAAACCTCGAGGCACTGCGCCGACCAAGGCACAGATTCAATACACACACAGAGAAGGGCTTTTAAGGCTCCCATACGGGAGGCTTGTTCACGAGTAAAATGGAAATATGTCTCCGAGCAGTTTGCTTTAAATACGCCTGACTATATATTGCAAGCAGCGCGCATACACAGAATGCAGATGGCAGTCGCTTCTGTTGAAAGTTCGCGGAGTGGTCTGTATCAAGAGCGACTCGAGATAAAGGCGTCGTGACAAGTCCTTTTTTCTTGAGCGAGAAGACATGACTTGTCCTAGTCGATTGCGTGTCTACTCTGTCGTCACACTGTGTGAAATTGCAGAAAAGTGGTGCGGGAGAGCACGTGACGGTGTTCGGCCAGTAGAAGGATCCAACGTTGAAGAGATGCGCAGGAGACATCATCAAAATTAAGTAGATGCCATTACTCTGTGTTCGTTGAGGGGCTTTATTGGTGTGTAATCTCACCAGGACACGATAGTATACTCGCCGTTCCGCGTGGCCAAAGTAGTGCTTCTTGAAACTTGACCAAGAACAGCTCACTACATGTACAGCGTGTTTTTTTTTTTTTTTTTTTGTTTTGTAATCCTTGCCGGTGGGCCCCAGCCTATTGGCTTCCTATAGTGACGCTATCTGCTTCCTTTTATCCTACCTCGTTCCTGGCTCGAACAATGAGTGATGACCTGTTCTCGAGTTGTGGGCTGCTCAGGAGGAGAGGCTTCGTGGACCATCGAATATTGTCAGCAGCCCCGCTTCCACGACAATAGCGAATACAATGAAATTTTTGGCCCATCGCACGAGGACTCGCTTCGCGCTAGCAAAGAGGTTCTTTAGAGGGGCGCTAAAGCGAAACAGTAAATCACTTTATGCTCATAGACAGTTATTTGAGAATTCTACTGTGGTTGATTTCGCCATCATGGATTCATCATTATAAGAGAAATTGAATGCCAAAGATTTATGAATTTTGCGCCGAAACCTGTGCACGGTCTCTAACTTGACGCCGGGTTCTTCGGCGAACTAGGCATAATTTTGTGACAGGTGCACGGCAGTCCATATCGATGCACCTGTTACAAAATAACTAACGTAAGCGTGAGCAAGGCCAGTGCACTCGCACTTTAAGCACTGTGCGCCACTTATTGAGCGAATCTTGAAAATGACGCCATATTTTGCCAATACATGGCTGGCGAAGCCTTAATTAGCCAAACCTAGAGCGAATTCGAACATTAGTGAATAGTGAATGAGCTTAACAGTGCAAGCCGTCGTCTCGACAGATGTGAAGCGAGCCGCCTCACTTCGACTGACGCCGCCATCTTGCCAAACGTAAAGCCATCATTGCCAGCGTTAGCGTAGATTGCTATGTTAAAGAAGTAACGTAGAGACGTACGACCTCCAGCTGCGTTTGCCTTCTGCGCATGCACATTGTGTTACACGGTAACGTTAACGCCTATCTTTTGCGTTTTCTGGTATACGAAAACTCGCCTTGCCGTTGTCAGATGGAAAGAGGAGTCGACACCCGGAGGTGTCTCGTCCCAGAGCACACAGTCTCATCAATCCGTCATCATCCTACGTCTACCCCGGCAAGGCCCCCACCCGAGGCGGGCGGATGAGGGATTTTTTGGTTTGGGCAAACGGTCCTACCCGGACAAGGGTTTTTGCTGGCGTACGGCACACGGTACTCGTAACACACAGCGCGCCCTGTGGCCACAGGCCTGCAGGGCGAACACAGTCCTACCCGGACAAGGGGGCGGCCACCGTTTAGTGCAGCGAGGTGAGTCGCCGCCCACAGAACAGACGTGGCCGCTCGTAGCGCCCCGTGGCCGAAGGCCCACGGGGCGTCTGTCTTATCCCAGACTCGGGGGCTGCCTTTCGGCCAGCCACGTTTATACCTGTCTCGGCGTTGGTCCAGTCTTGTGTCTTCGGTCGCTCTTGGTCTTCGCCTTATGAGTCATGCGGCAGGTGGTAAGTGGTTCTAGGTAGGGAGAAAGCCGCCTTTCTGCATCCCTTGTGGTAGCACGGCTTAGCTTGTGGGCTAGGGGAGAGGGCGCACAAAGGAAAAGAGAGGGAGGAGGAGAGAAGCACTGTGGCAAGGCTCGTCCCTTTGTTATACACCCTTTCACCGGCGGGTTCCCGACGACGGCAAAACCGGTTCGCGCCCCTAGGATTTTCTATTGTCCTCACCCCCAGCAAGACTACAAAGGGACGCAAGCACTTGCCTCTCGCCGGAAATATCCTGGGGTATGCGAGGGACGCGTTTGTTTGTAAACACTGAAAGGGTTGTAAACCTTTGCGCCTTACCACCCTATGCTCCCATTCGTGCTGTCATTGGCTGAAAATTTTGGCCCCTTTCCGCGAATCACTCAGCACCGTTTCCCCATGGAAACGGGTGGCACATCTAGTGCTAGCGTGATCTCTGACGTGTCGACATCTACGAGAGTTCTGAACGCGGCCATCGCATCGGTGAAGATAGCGCCGTATTGGACGTGGTTTCACCGGTGAGCACTGGTGTTTCCCGAGCATGGACCTCGACTGCGGTCGAGCGGTCAACCAGCCATATTTGGATGACGCGCTCGCCTCGTTTTTCGCCCACTCTTTCACTCTCAGGTGAGTGTGTTCGTAGCCATTGCTCACGCTGCTTCATTGCTGTAATTGTAATAGCTATTGGAGCACAAAGTTCTTTCTCTAGTTAATTGATGAAAGCCGTACCTCTAACCTATTTCGAGCCTTCTTCAGTAACTCTCTCGCTCCGTGATTCAGTACAAATATTAATATCATGACCGCCTTAAGGGCTGGACACATGCTCCGATTTTCCATGCGATCCGACGTCGCACGGTCCGGCGTCCGGCTTCCGACGCTTCAACACACACAGGGCGACGAGCGATCAGCGAGTAGGCTCCGCCCACATCCGGCGCGTCGGCATACACGCTCGTAAAACATCGCATCCCTGTCGCTAAGGGCAAAATAAATGTTTGTACAGCCTTACTTGGTTGCATGACAGCGCCGAAAAACATTGCCGATAAAACTATGCCTTCGCGAGCGACAAACACAACACGACAGCCCACCGTCAGCGACGTAGCCGTCGTCGTTCGCAATCAACCGCCAACTCGCCACGAAGGGCTCATTTTTGCCAACACAATTAACATTTGTACTCATACGTCGTATGTCAACGCATACGATTAGTTTTCTCGAAATAGATGCGAAGCGCAATGGTAAAAACGAAGCGAGCCGCTTCGGTGAAACAGCCCCTGCCGATGTTTGTTTACGTTGGCGCCGCGGCCGCTTCCGATCTCTCGAGTGCGTAGGAAATGGGCGCTGCTCTGCAGATTGGTTCACTTTAGGCGTAACATTACTCAGTGAGAATTAATTTCGTGTCACAAACGAATCATAAGTAATATCTTCGACGCGATTCCATCGACACCGGCAAATGCCCCGGTCGCCTCGGCAAGTCAAGACGAGAGATCAGCGCGTAAGCTCCGCCCTCACGAAGCGCGTCCGCGTACACGCTCGTAAGACATCGTATCCTCGTCAGTAAGTACAAAATAAACATTTTTGTACTGCCTGGCACAGCCTGGCTTGGTCATACAACACAGAAAAACACTGCCGATGCCTTCGCGAGGGTATTGCACATCGCAACAACCCACCGTCAGTGACGACTACGAGGGTAGGCCTAGCTGCCGACCCTCTGAGTAGTAGTCGTTCGCTGTCAACCGCGAGCTCGTCACAACGTGCTCATTTTTACCTGTACGATTAGCATTTGCACTGATATGTCGTGCGCTAACACATGCGATTAGTTTTCTCGAAACATCGTTGTGAATGAAGCGATATGGCAGAAAAGAAACGAGCCGCTTCGGTGAGGTGGCCCTTGGCGAGATGTTTGTTTACCTTTCCACGGCGGTTGCTTTCGATCTCTCCGCTGGTTTGGAAACGCGCGTTGCTTTGCAGATCGATTCACATCAGGCATAACACTACCTAATAAGCATTTATTTCGAACCAGAAACAAATCATAATCAATATTTTCCACGAGATTCCGGCGATACCGGCAAACGCCACGGCAACCTCGGCCGGGCGATCGGAGCGGAGCAGTGAACCAATGGGCGGCCATGAGCACGACGTCACGCGTCTCCCGCGCTGCCATTGGCTGCTGCCGTCCGACTTTTCCGTCCGGCGACGAGAAAATCTGCGCGGTTTGACGCTCGCCGGACGACCGGAGCAGGGAACCGGTGCAGCAAAAACATCCTCGGTACACCCGGTACGACTGCCGGATCGCATGCAAAATCGGACCATGTGTCCAGCCCTTTACACCACTGTTACACGGGCGCATTTGACCGCGGTCGGCGTAAACGCAGTTATCGTCGAACTCGGACGGCACGCGAAACGGCATTTCTGCCGCCAACCGAGTCTGCCAAGCCGTTCAGAAACAGGCACAATGGTGGACGGCATGTATCCTGAGAGCAGCGTTGGCGTTTCGCGGCCATATCCGCATGAGGAAGCCGCGATGTGACCTCGGTGCGCCCAAGTGGTCGAAGCCAACATTGATGTTGACTCCGATTTGTTTATGATGTCAAATAAATCATAATTGAGCAAAGTTAGTTCTAAAGCGGCCATTTCTGCAACCGCGCGCCCGATTCCACACCGCACGACAGGTCGGACGCAGCCTTCCGCAAGATCAACAGCGGCACCTGCCCTTTCACCGAACCGGCTCGCTTTCTTTCCAACCTTTATCACCACACCGAGGCGACAACTAATTGTGTGTGTGTGTTAAGTTGCGACGTTTTATGAGTACATATGTTAGTGTCGTTGGCAAAAATAAGCCCTCGGTGACGAGCTCACACTTGATCGCTCCCGGCAGAGGCACCGCGCCGTCAACGCCCGCAGAGTTGTCAGTGCTGGCCACTCGGTGGTGACGGCGGATTGCTGTGATTTTTGTGTTTTGCTCGCGAAGTCGTGGTTTTGTCGACAATGTTCTTATAGAACTAAGCAGAGCTATACAGAGCTTTCCCTATCAAGAATATCCAGTAGACAAACCAATAGTCTATGGGATTATTGAACATATTCGTCTGTTGGACCTGTATTAGCGTTATTCTTCTCCATTTGCCAATTATAGCTCTATTGGTGTATCGGTTCTGTATCTGTGTATTGGAGCTATATTGGTGTGTTGGTTCTGTATTTGCGTATGGGGAAGCATATTAGCCTGCAGAAACCGTAATCGGTTCCCATAGTCACACAGAAGGGCCACGGTGCAGCAACACCGTGGGAATGATAACAAGGTATGTAAAATGAGCGATGCACACATATATCTTCAATTTCATTGTTACAGGCAAACTTCTGCACTTCCGTCCTTATTACTTTGACAGTTTTGCAGGCGATATTTCCCTCGAGATGTCTGTCTGCAGGAGGGTCTCTTCAGGGTTGCTGCAATGGCACTCAAGGTAGCGTATGAAAAATGTAAAAGAGAAAGAAAATACATTAAGGTCACAAAAGCAAAGCGTTCTTTTTTGTCTATCAAACATTGTGTAAAAACTTGCATTAAGAGGGTTCACCAGTGCGAGCGGCCATAGAGAATACATGGAGACTTTCAAATGTGCTCTAGCGTTCCCAAATTTGGATAGATTTACACGGGGTTTGTGGCATTGCTTTCTTTCTTAGCATATGGAGGAAATGTCGCGGACAGGTTATTCATTGAGGTATTCATTTTTTTTTTTTTACAAATCGGGGGCAAATATCGAGAAAAATAGTATTATTTAACATCTCGCTGTTTGTTTCTTGTCGTCTCCTGAAGAAAGTAAGCAAGTTTAAACTTCGTCCGCAACAATTCCTCCTTTTATATTTCGTCATTGTTATGGCATAGTCAGGGAGAGGACATTTCCATAGAACCAATGGCGACGATTTTTGGACGCGATTGTAGCGCCGTCTGGCTGTTGAAAGCACTCGCACTAACAAATAAAAATGTTGTTTTGCTGACACTTTGAACAGTTTTGGCTATTTTATGCTCGCAATTCAAGTTCTAGAACGGTGAATTTTGTTTGTATAATTTGTAACTTCTTAGGAGGTTAATTGCGTTTTAAAATTGAATTGCGCTTTCGAAGCGTCAAAATGGCGGCTGGCGACCGGCAAAAACAGACGATATGCCGTCGTCGTCTGCTACTGTATCGCAGGTGCTCCCTCGGTCGCTGCAGGCAGGCACCCCCAAAATTTCTCTCGTTTGCATGATGTAATTGCATCCTGTTCCCATATTAGAAACTTATAAGCATCTTGCATACCTACTTGGAAGGTTACCGCTGCCGTAAGGATGAACAGAGCCAGAACACTGATCATACAAACTAGCGGCAAGTAAACTGCTTTATTGTAATGACATCGATGTTTACATGGAATCAGGGACACGTGAGTAGAGTTTTATGAGACGCACCGGTGCGCATCATGCATAACCGTTGATATGCAAAAAAGGTACGTACTATGTGCAGCCCCACCAAAAATATCCGGAGTACAGCTGGCCACCGCTGAAGGAATAAATACGTAGAACTGCACGAATCCGTGTCGGCAGAGTATAGCACTGAAGCCCCTGCACTTTTGTGACGATGCCGTATGACTCTGTTCACAGTATCCTGCAGCTTGATTTGAACATAACCGCGCAACTCTCACAGGCACTGAATGATGCGTGCGCGACTATCAGTCTTCTGGTACTCACTGCCCACTTTCGCTCGTCGTGACCCATTTGATAAGTTTCATTATTTAAACTATTGCAGTGTTCGTGCTGAATGCGCTTCTTGTGACTTAAAATTAAAGGGCAACTCTTTTTTTATGCGAATCGATTTGACGTTTTATAAATAAAGTAGAAATCCAAACTGGAAGAGAAGCTCAGGGGCAGATGAATGCTAGAATCGTTGAACAGATCGCAAAATACGATTTACAACAGGGAATGTCGCAGAAGCCAAAGTTTCAAGTGGACTTGTCTTCGTCAGGGCGGCGACTGCCTTCTCCAGCGTTCGTTTATGTACGCCATTGAACACTCAAGAAGAAAAAAGGGGGGGGAGGGGGGGTCAGGTGCAGGGGATGTTGGGTGACAGGCGTTAGCGTGACTAATATAAATGACAAGAGTCATAGCTTTGAAAGAATGCGCTGGTTGTAAGAAGAGTGGTTCCTTAGAAATGAAATAGGCGCATATTTCTGCAGACCAATAAAAAGTAGCACTTCTCAGCGCCAGCTGGTTGTACATATGTTGGAAATACATTGTGTGCACAACTCTGGGAAGCAGGATGAAAAAGGGAACACAGGCTTGGAACAGGAGTTGGTCCTGTGGCATGTGTCCCCCTATCCACCCCGCACAACCTGTGCAGCACCCCCAGTGGATTTCACGGAAAGGTTGTTGCTAAAAATGTAACTACACTGCTTCGCGCCAACTTTTATTAGCGCGACGTGATCCACCTGGTTAAAGTAACCTGTTGTCGACTAGCTCTGTGTGACATGACATGACAAGAACTTTATTTGAGTCCTGAGAAACTTGAATCTGGGGAACCAGGGTCCCACCAGATCAAGTTGGTGGCTCCGCCCACGACGGGACCGGAAGTCGAAGTTCCGTCGCGATGCCGTGGGCCCTCTGGACGGCCTGGAGTTGAGTGTGGAAATCGCTGCTTTTCAGGGATTCCTCCCATTGCTCCTTCGTTATGGGTGTAGAGGCATTAAGAGCTGGGCACAGCCAGAGCATGTGATCAAAAGAACAGGAGTCATGGCCGTATTTGGGGCACGAATGTGAATGATCGGGGTCTATCCTATTAAGAGACCGAGGAGTGGGGTACGAACGGGTTTGTAGAAGTCTGAATGTGCTAGCCTGAGGCTTGTTCAATTTAGGGTTGGGTAGCGGGAATTTTTTCCTGGTTAGGCGGTAATGGGACACAATTTCGTGAAAAGTACATAACGAATCTTTATGGATGTCGACCTCGTTACGAGCGTGGCTATCCGCGGCAGCACGGTACGTGAAATCGCGCGCTAACCGATGAGCCTGCTCGTTAGGATTACATCCTAGCGGGTTAACTGAGCCATCGAGGTGGGCTGGGAACCACGTGATGTGATACCCCCCTTCGCTGCTCTCCCGTGTTCGTTGGAGTGCTTTGGTCACAATACTGTTCGCCTGTTGAGACACGAGGGCGCTCGAGAAGGATCTAACTGCCGTGCGCGAGTCCGAGTAGACAACAGCAGGAGCTTTTGCGCTGTGAAGAGCCAGAGCGATCGCCGCTTCCTCCGCCACGTGGGCAGTCTTAGTATAAACAGAGGCTGCATTAACCATGTTGCCTCCCGCGTCAACGACCGAAATTCGCACTGTCCGTAGACTGTCACGCCGCACCGTGGCGCACGGCAGAAATGCCACGAGGAGGATAGGCAGACGACGCGCTGTACTGTCCGTCGCCGCCGCACCGTTGTGTACGCATTTGCGCGTGATATGCAAAAAGCACAACAGTAACCCCGTGTGCTGCGTGCCCCAGTGCACAAATTGATCTGTTCACAACGAGATAAGCCTGCATTCCTCCCTCTAAGATCCCTTGCGAAAGAAGGAATGGATAGTGAGGTTTCACATCGGAAAGCCTGTGACGCCGCCGATGAGAGCGTGCAGCGCACATGTCACTCCCGGTAATTCCTTCTGGAGCAATATAGGGAGGCGGCAATTGCTTTCGCTTTTTGGCTAAACCGCACAGTGGTCAGGCTTTATGTCGCATTGATAGTGAGAAGGCCGTTTCTGTAGATGCGCGCACCTGCTAGCGTGGCAACGCGGCAGTTAAATGTAAGACATCTGCGAACCACTGCAAGCCGCAAAGTTGCTTGTTTGCGTGGTATTCGCTTTTTTTTTCTTTCACATATTACGCGCAGTCGCACACAAGAACAAATGTTTATGTTTCAGTCAATGCTGACATCGATTCACATTAAACGGGCATTTTTGATCACGATCTAGGCCGATCCTGTTTTGGCTCTATCTGGAACAGGTGCTGGTACGCGTGCACTGTTGATCGAGCTGTCAAGCATGATACACTGATCTCAAGATGATCGGCATGTGCGCATCGCGATTCGGCTCCGAACTCCCGATTCGGCCCACGCCAGCGCTAAGCTCTATCATGATTACGTTGGACCATGTAGCAGTGACCACCGTTGATTGCGATTAAAAAATGTAACCCTGATCGATCCCAGTCGCTATCATGTGCCCGTGTGACGCCACTATTTACTCACTTCGGTAGCTCACTGTGCAGAAAATACGGTTAAAAATATCTCCCAGTCGGTTGCGATCTACAGTGACAAGCTTCATCCGTGTGACACAAGGCAGTTTGCACGCGTGTACTTTCAACGGATCCTTCGAGTGTCTTCGCGATTTACGCGAAGAGGCGCACGGCACACCTCTGGATCCGCCAGTGACAGTCTTTGGTCACATCTTTCTGCCATTTCACTGCGACTTCTTCGTGGTGTGGGCACCACGTAAGAAGAGGCTGATGTCAACAGCTCTGCCTTCACAGAAGTTTCCAAAATGGTCAATAATGAAATCGGCTTCGCAAAAGGAAGCTGATTGGTGTCGGACATGGTGAAAAACCCGTTGAAGCTTCTGTACGACACGCGGCGAACGGCGTACACTCCGGGCATGCGGATAGTCTATCCTCCTCCAGACAGCCATGTTGGCTCGACTTGCGCGCCACCTATAGTTCGCGGACATTGCGAATAGCAAACTTATCCCCACCGTGATATCTGGCAGCATCGACAAAGAGGGCCTCAAGTTTCTGCTGATTGATTTTTTTTTAGAATAGCCTTGGCTCTCGCAAAGCTTCTACCCTCATGGTGCACTGGGTGGATGTTTCGCGGGACAGGGTCAACCATGATGCGAGTTCTGGTCTCACGGGACAAGCTAACTTTCGTCGCCTGCTCATGTCTAGGCTGAATACCCGCTTCCGCTAAAAGCTTTTTTCCCCCTTTTGGGGGCCGTAGAGGGGGGGGGGGGGGGTGTAGGGTCCGTCCTGCTGCTATTGTTCCCCTGCCTTCCAGCCCTTGCACGCATTCGTCCAGCGTCTCACCACGGCCGCTCGATTAGCAACGCCCAGCGGCCGTGGTCTCACACGCATCCTTTCTTGAGTATAACTATGGTATTTCAACTGCTGGGGTCTTCTCCAAACAGCTGGAATGATCCTTAAGAATTATCCCCCTTCCGTAGCTAATTGCCCTTTTTAGCGTTCCCAGGAATTTAGCTGCTGTGGCAGGGTAGAGAAAAAGGAGGGGTGGAGGAGGGGCCCAGTGGAGGCACTGAAGCTATAGTGCCATTTTTTTTTTCTTCCTAACAACTTCTCTCTCTCTGAAAGTGGGCAGGTGTGCTTGTGGTGTGGTCTTTCAACTCGTGACCCCTTTTCTAACACGTGGATTCAAAAGCTTCCCTTCCCTTCCTTCTGCCGGGGGCTTGGTTTTTTGGCATTCATTACATGTAGCAGGTAATGTTCTATAGCATTATGAGCAATGTTAATTTTTTCTGTGTGGTACATCGTCTTACAAATAGAGCGAAATTCTGCAAAGAACATGCACAGAAACAGTCTTTTAGAAAAAGTTGAAAATCTCTCCGGGTGCGAGTCCTGTTGTGCAGGCGCGCTAAAGTAGAGCAGTGTCAGAACAAGCTTTCTCAGCGGTTTACTGGCTGACCTCGTTTTTAGAAGCTTTCTTCAAAGCTTTCCTGTGTAAACTGGCCCTCTTTTCCCGCTCTCTTCTTCCGGTCCCCTTCCCTTGTGTGTCCTTTATTCGAGGTGTCCCATGGAAAGTCTCTGTAGGATGTGTAAGAAATTGGATACGCTCTTGTCCTGAAAACGCAGCTGCTGACAGTAGAGAGTTTTAGCAGAGCCGGTTTACCGTACGGCAGTGACGGTAATACCGTACCGTCATGGTCGGCACGCGGCTATTTTAGTCGGAAAGACCTGCACTAGTTGCTCGGTGAGTACGGAAACGTCGTCGAATGATAAAACTTGCTGGTGAAGCCCTCAGAACCCCAATTTTCCATGTGCCAACCACGACGTTACGGCATTACCGTACTTACCGTGCGGTAAGCCGCTGTTGCTAAAACTCTCTATTAATTGATGGTACAGCAAAAAGCCAACTCCAGAGACAGGCCATTACCCATTGTACGGGTTACATGCCCATGGGGGGATGAAAGAGGGTTGGAGGGAACCAAACAGCCTGCACACCACAGGGAGTTTCAAGAAGCACTACTTTGTGCACGCGGAATGAGGAGTGCTTTGTTCTGGTGACATTTACACGCCTATGTGTGGTCTCTAACTTCCTTTCTTTCCATGGTGTGTAAGTGCTGCCATCTACGAACACAAAAAGTTCCAATTGGAGTTGCTCTGGAGTTAATGAGCCCCTTAATATGGCACACACACACACACACACACATATATATATATATATATATATATATATATTATATTAACAGAATTGACGATGCGCCTCTTAGAGAACGACGGTTTATTAAGTCAACGTTTCGGTCGGACTCCGACCGAAACGTTGACTTAATAAACCGTCGTTCTCTAAGAGGCGCATCGTCAATTCTGTTATAAACTAGCGGCAACCCAAGCTATTTTTGCATATACAGTCCTATATATATATATATATATATTGGAGCATCGTATTTGATAGGATCCACGAGTGGCTTGGCTCCTTTTTGTCCTATTCAGTATTGCCTCCATGGTGGTTTTGGTGATGAGGCTTACAGTTGAAGATGTCCACATACCGGCCTCATAGACGAAAGCTTCATCTTTGGGGTGTTGCATCAAATGTTCCTGTGAAGCTGTCTGCAGTCACATGCCATCACTAAGAACACCTGAGGCAACAGAACCACAGAAATGATGTCGAGAATTCTCTTTGCTGAATTTTGCTATTGTGATAGAGGGCTAAGCTAAGCAACACCATTGACCTTTTGATGATTAATAAGGTATGTCACAGTAATAACTAAATTGCACCGTAATGCAATTAGCCAGTGAGGCAGGATCCTGTTTTTTTTTTTCATTGGCCTTGCAGCATTCACTTACTTACAAAAAAAAAAAAAAAGGAGCATTGGATATGCGCAGGCGAATAGAACAGTAGTTGTAAGCACTTCACAATGGCTACCACATACTAGTGTTTGAGCTACCTTAAACTGATTGCTATAAGGAATGTTATTGTGGTAAGCCGCAAACTGAAGAAAACAACACAAGCTACGCAGGTGCATGGATAGACTGTGTGTATCACACCACTGTCAGTTATAGCAGGGCATCTGACTTTCACCACCTGCATTCTAATATGAATAATGATGTTGAAATGAAGCATGCCTTCGAAGAAGCATGCATTTAATGCACATGAAAACGTTGGGCATAGTGGTATTCTCTTGTAGCTGTGAAGCACCATTTGTGTGTGGTACGATTGGGAATTTGACCACAAGCTTGTAGTTCTAAATTCCGGTAATATATCTAGCGTTCGTTGTCTGACTTACCCATGGCTTAAAAAAAAAAAAAGCGCTAGTCTGAAGAGCCAAAAAGAATGAAATATGTCATTCAGCAAGACCAACACTCCTTACGCATTATTTTTACTCAAACAGCCTTTTATAGCTCTTGTGCGTCTTTGCATAAGTATCTGATGCATAGTTAGTTATGGTGTTCAAGACACAATTTTCGCACGGCAGTGTTTCGTGAGGCTTCAAAAACAAGTTGCAGCAAAGAACATGCACACACACATCGTCTCGTACAGCACACTGTTGAAAGGATTGTTCGCAATGCAACAGTCCACGGAATCGACACTCAAGCCACTGACATCGTGTTGCAGCATTTCTGTGTCCGCAATATAGAACAGCTCGCACTCAAAACATAAGCAAAGTAAAAAATGGATCCAAAAATCTTTGTTCTCGTGGGCGAAAAGAGGTCATTAGTTGTCCTGAAGTAATAAATTCTTCCAGAGGGGGCATGTCAGTACTAATTAGCATCACTTAAGTCACACAGGCAATGACCTACCAGTTCTTTCACAAAACTTAGAGACGAATAAATCTGTGCTTTGACCACGTTCACGACTCGTAAATTACTCCATTTGTAATATGGGCAATTTAGCATTTACATAAAAGGCCTGTTGCAACAGTATTTGGATTCTGGATACTTCTTTTACAACAGAATTTCACAACGAGACACGAATGTTCAGCAGCTGCTCTATGGACAGACTATTCGCTTTGTAGCGAAGTTCTCGCGAGAAGACGACCACATGCAAGCTCTCTGGTTGACCAGGGAGCGCGACGGCCTCAGCTGACTCGCTTGACCTGAGCGCGGGTTTTTCCTCAGTGACCTTGCAGGCGGGACCTCGCCCTCAACGCGAGGTCCCGCCTGCAAGGTCGGCGCCCAGCATTCCGAGCATAATTTTTGGGCTGGGCTGGGCTTTCTTGCTGTCTTCGGCTAAGATGAAGGAGACCGAATGTTGTTCCTTTGTTAGCCCTCTCTCTCACCACGGCCCTAGAATGGATGGATAAAAAGGATGCGCACGTGCGTTCCGGACTGCAGTCACCCAGCCGGTGATAGGTGCATCGGCCTGTCACTTGGTGGTGGCACCATGTCTGGAGTAGAGTTACTAAAGAATTGTAATTTTGCCCCCCCCCCCCCCTCCCAGCGTTCTTTCCATATACGGCCGAGGGGAGTACAAAAGTACAAAAACTCTCTGCTGTGTGTGCGATCGCTAAGGAACTGACATACCTCAACTTTTCTCCTCTTCATGGTAGATATATGGGAGTTCCAGGTTAGTAAAGACGCTCATTTCTGCAAGCCAAAAGCAGCAAAAGGCCGCCTTCTCGAGAGGTTGGCCTCTTTCTTTCCGCTCTCCTTTCACTCTCCCCACAATGACGCACCGCCCTGCTCCCTCTTGGGTTGCAGAAATGAGCATCTTTTCTGACCTCAGACGCAGTGTTCCTCATTTAGAGTCGTAAAAATGCGGTTCGTTAGCGATCACGTGGACACGTGATATGAGACGAAAGGGCCACTCCTGCTGCACCACTGTGACGGCAGTGGAAATAAACCCGCCGGTAATTTGTTTGGCGCAGTTAGGATACGCCCGTACGCGCCGTGTGTCTGGGCCCAAATTGATCGACTTTGCGTGAATCGTGGGAAAAACACCCAGTTCGCTTTGCCCGCGCGAATTCTCACGTAAATTGACCGTCTGCAGGTCCCGAACTCCGCTCGCGTACGTGTGCCCGACATCTGCGTTTGTTATTAGGACATATGTGCTTTCGTGGTGGGGTGCGTGCGATAAGTGCAGCCAGCCAACGTCGCGTGCTATCATTGTGTCCGCGCAGTAACGCTGCGCGACTGTGACCGATAGATATTGTCAATGCACGCTTATTAGGACGTGGTCGTTCCACCGGTGTACTCCGCAAAGGCAGGCTTGTGTAATAGCTCGGCGTACAGTCATTTCGTTGTCTTGGTATAAGAGTTCATTCAGCGCTCAAACAGGCTTAAACTCGTCTTTGACAGTTGAGCCCCAAGTATTCCCAGCAATGCGCATGTACACTAGCAGCGAGCGCATTGTATATCCGCCCAGACTGTGTTGACTATCTGCGAGTATAACGTAGTTTCCCACAAACTACTGGAGTGTACTGTGCCAGTACGTCAGTCATGGCGGAGCGTTTTGTTCGGCCAGCACATAGATGATTGGAAGTACTCGTGGATTTACCTAAACTTTGCCCTCAAGCTTTCGGACGGATTGAGCAAAGCATTGGCGTCATTGTTTTCGTCGATGTTTTCCCTTTATCCTGTTCTTGCAAATGTGTCCTCCAGTGTGGCTGGCTGTGGTTGTCGATGTTTGTCCCTGCTGTCGCCTATATACATTCGGGTGATATCGGCGGCACACCGATAAATAAATGTTAGAAGTCGTTGGTTCATGTGTGCACGTACGCTGAGCCTCATTTCATCGTGCCTTTACATATATAGCATTGCTTCGAAAGCGATAAAACGCCAATGCAGTGTAGCGAACGAAGCTACAACTACGATGGTCGGGACAGATCCATGTTCCACGAAGGCCAGTACTACAGCAGCAGCGCCTGCGTTAGCGCTCTTATGCCGGCGGCCCCTGCCTCGGGAGCGCCGGGAAACGCGGTCGTTTGTCGATGAGCTCGCGCGGGTTCATTCAACCCGCAGATGTGACGCGCTCGCGGACGCAGCCGATGGTCGTATAGGTGCGGAGGCGGCCTCAAAATCATGCCGGGTCTGCACCGACATTTTTCGCCAGGCCAAGCTAACATCGGCGGCAGAAACGTCGCTTGGTTGTAAGTGCTTGAAAGGATGCGTTTGGAGCCTCCTGGTTGACCGGCTGCGCTCAGTTCAGTGCAGTCCGCGCGTTACAGCTCGGTCCTATATACTGCTAGCAGAAAAGCGCGAGCAGCATTCCCCGCTCCAGAGTGCGCTTTTTCATTCTTCTTTTGCTATTTCTTCGGGGATGCGAGGGATGAAGAGCTCTTATTCATCCCAGTCATCGCCCGGTGATTGAACCCCAGGCCGAGAAGTCGAGCTTCTAGAGCAGACTGTCGAACCGTGCTAGACGACTTGGTTCGCACTTTTGAAATATGTCGAGCCGCGTTTTTGCGATTCAGGAAGACGGTGATTGTGTCGGTAACAATTGTTGTAACAGTGTACATTGCTGCTGGGTAGTCACTATATAAGTGTTCTGGATGCTTCTGACTGAAATCGCAGTAATTCAAACTTCTAGGCTGACGATTAGTGCTTGGTAACGTCATAGGACGTATTGTGGAGAGTTCGTCGTTTCATTTAACGTTTTTTCGCTGTGACGTCCTTATGTATGACATGTTACAACTGATGTTTACCCATTCGCAAACAAACCATTCAGTTTTTTTTCTGAGCGATGTAGATTTATTGCTTGTAACCAAGCAGCGTCGTTATACCGTTCATAGAATCAATGATCTGGAGAAAATAAACAAATACGTGTTACAGACCTTGTAACTTCCTACTGTAATGGTTAGGTGACGCATTATCTAGGAATGAACTGCCGCCGTGTGCTCCAACGGCAGCAGATATCTGACTCCGTGCGTGCCGTCATAACTGTAGCAAGAGTTCGGAATGCAATACGGTGTAGGAGTCCGATTACGAGACCGTACTCCCCCTCTTTCTTTCTTTCGTTCTTTCTTTCTTTCTTTCTTTCTTTCTTTCTTTCTGTCGCATTGCCAGCCGTCACTGCGCAGTTATGCGTGCCGGCGTCGACGCCATTTCCTAGAACGTTGCACTTTCTACGCACTCCTTGGTGTGCTGCTCCATTCATCGATCGTGCATGCGACGTGTGGTCTGCGTATCGTTTCCCGTATAATCGAACAGGTAGTTTAGCATCCTTCCTTTATTTGCAACAGCCATGCTTGTGAGCTTAACACTGTGTTCATTAATGCTGCTATTTCTGTAAAAAAAGAAAAAAAAAACACCTGCTCAAACATCGACTTTTTCAACGACCAAAGTAAGCCATCGCATTACCCGTATGAATAATCTCGTTCACGTCTTTATCGGCCAGAAGGAAGTAGCGACGCGAAATGGTATGTCCTGGGTATATACCGTTTCCCTCTTCAATTTTCTTCGTGTCGGGGCGATTCTCGGAGCTGCTCGTGGATTTTTTTCCCGGAAATTCGTGCTACCGCGCGCTCGCTGATGAGTTCCCCAGAACGCCGGGATCTGCGGTTGTGCCGTCCTTCTCTTTGCATGTCCTCCCTCTTTTTTCTTTCTTTTTTTCCTCTTTTTGAAATCGTCGTTGACGAGATTCAGTCACGTATGCACTGTGCCTTATTTGTATGTAAATTCGTCCGCGCTGCAAAGTAGAACATGTCTTTCTGCCTGATTGTGTAGCCGGTGTTCGTGATAACGAGAACTGAATGCGACTCCCTTTGAGTTCACCAGTCATGCGCGGTGGGAATGAAGTGGACGAACGGGAAGGACACGCGGGGACGCGGTCGATTCCCTTTTGCCATTTAGGTGCGAGTGAAGGAGTTGGTGATTTGGTTTCCGCGCTAGGAGTGCGTATATATACAATGTCAGTGGAAGAGTCTTGCCACGAGCTGCGCACTTGACACTAATTCGCAAACACCTTTGGAAGATAGTATTGAGGGTCGTCTCCTTTTTTCTTTTTTTTCGGCGTGAAATTGAATGATTAGACTCGCTCGTAGCATCCATGCAGCGCTTCCTGTCGGAGGTTTGTTTATTCTCACGGGTTGGCCCGTTTCAACCCTCTTCGGAAACTGCCTAGGTAGTCTTTACTGGGGCGGCTGGCCATTTTTAGAAATCTCACTGCGCACGCGGGAGCAAGGACGTTTTCCAACCAAAATGACCTCGACTACAGTCTAGTAGAAGGAACCATTCCAGCGTCGGTCCCTGCCTTTCCTTGATTTCGATTTCGCTCCTGCCTTTGTACATCACAGAATTCCCTATGCGACGGTAGATTCCCCAGAAAATTTTTGAAAAGCTTTTGTGTTGCTCGTACACCCTCGCTGGAATGTCAAGATTTGAGCGCGCTTCGAGCAGAACATTCTGGGGACGAGACCTTTTGGTCGGAAAATATTCTTGCGGTGAAGCCAATTTACAGGTTTTCGTAAAAGGTTAATTGCTTCATTTCGTCCAGGAACGGGATAAAGGGACACTTGAATTGTCTGACCGCTCTGCTGTCGCCGTCATAGCTTCGTTTTTCTAGGAAGTCACAGATTCGCTTCTGGAGCTGGCGCCGAAACATCGGAACCTGGAGTTCAAAACTACGTGAAGAACTGCGACGTTTTTTTTTTTTTTTTTGTATCTTGGTGACATTGGCTCAGAAAAAATTCTTGAAATATTCTGAGTCTTTGGCTCCTTCAAAACACAGTGTAATTTATTTTTGCCTATTAATGACTATGTACAGGCCTGTAGCAGCCGCCGTCAAGAATGTCACTTCGCTACGAGTAGTTAGGGGAACTTGAAGGTGCCGTTGCTGCTTGCATCTTCGTTTCGAGCGCTATTTTTTTTCTTACTATGTAATCGGTCTTTCCGCTGCTGCGCTACCGGCGTAGTGAAAGGGTGATTACTGATACGACAGAAATCGTTTTTCGCCGTAAAGTGTACATTTGAAATGAGCACTTAGCTGGCGTAAGTGAAAATTAGTACCGCGTAACACCATTTAGCTATTATTATTATTATTATTATCATCATCATCAGCAGCAGCAGCACCATCATCGCCCACTTCAAGCATATATGGGCCAGGCAGCGTAGGAAAAATGACACGAATGTACAGCAACATAGGGTAGGCAAAGGTATACCTTGGCCAGGTTTTGATCTAGGAAAGCAAGAGCTCTACACGTGTTGAGGGTGGGGGGTTCGGCGTAGTATGTGTCATTCGCTTCTCCTCTGTGGTGATATCAGACTCACGCGCCGGGGCTGATAATTTGAGTGAAGGGACGCGTGGGTGATTTTACATCTGCTTGTCTGTTCTGACCTCAAACTGACATCTCTCTTTGCGCGTCCGTTATCGAGCGGCCGATAAGCTCTTCGAGGTCACGGCAAGACTCCGACGAATAAGTGGGTGTTCGGCTCCGTGTTTGCATGCGAAGCCGGGCATTGTTTCTTCTCTCTCTCTCTCTCCCGGAAAAAGAAAGGAAACGGAGGCGTAGTTATTGAAATTAGGCCTTATGTCGTCCCCAAATGCGTTTCGATTTACCAGCAAAGTTGAGTATGGAGCTAATGACAACTTCGATCGGAGGAATAAGGTCAAGGGAACCGCGTGTTTCCATCGTTGAGTCCACAGGAAAGTTCAGTTGACCGTGCCTTGCGATACGCTCTGGTGTACTCGTTACCTGCGAAACTTTAGGCGCTTTAGGGACACGTCCCTGAATGCCCTGTCTTGATGCGGCTGGCCGCTCGCACTATCAGGGCAGTGGGTTCTGCCTCGGCGCCGTCACGAAAGCCATAAGACGACAAGAAACGGCACCGTTTCTTCACTGGTTGCGTCTTACACGTTGAATATGAAACCACATATGCGCCTTCTCGGCACTGTCCTGCGTCCCGTTTTTCAGGCCGTAGTCGCGCATTGGGAGGCACAATAACAAACCCGCTTCCTCGACAGGTGGGCGGGTGGTCTGTGGCACACGCATACGGTCGCAGTCGATGGCGACGATAGCTTATTCAGACGACGAGGTGTGTCGGGGCGGCTATGCCACCACCGCGCCTGTCTCGGCCCGCGAGAGCAGCCGACGGCAGTGTCAGCGAGAGCGAGCCCCGCCGGGTTCGCGTGCTATGTTTAGCGTTCGGCGCACACCGACGTGGTCTTTCCTTCGCGGGGCCCGTCGGTTCTGTCTGGACGCGCGTGCTCGTGCGCCCTCCGCGCTCCCGTTGTCTGCACGAGGAAGCGTCGGCCGTGGTTGACTGACCTCGCCTCCCCCGGTGGCATCAGACTCGGCCGGGATTACGGTCGTGCCACTTCTCGGCCCGCCGTTGTTACGCGGAGCTTCCAATCCTCGGTGGTGGCCCGGGGATCCCGGCTCCAACCGTAGCTGTTCCGTGGTTTGAATGCCTGTTAGACGCGACCTACTCGACAGCACACACCGCGAAACTTGCGAGACGTATTCGGTATGAGCGTGGAATTAATTATTCGCGCGACAGTAACATTGTGCTCTTGCGTATGCACCGCGATTGCCGTGTGTACAGCTGTTCATTACCCCGTTTTATTTGTGACGCTTCGCTGCGGAAGTTGTGTGAAGGCACTCTCCTTGTAGTTGCTTTTTTCCTCCATTAATTTTCGCAAAACAGAATCTTGTGTCCGCTGCCCTATTCTGAGAGGGCGGGAATGGGTTGTCCTAGTAAAACTGTCTGGTACAGCCCGTTTTCAGGTCGAAAGAAACGACTTCATTTACCTTTTTTTTTATTTGACAGACATTTGATTTATTGCAGTATGCGAGCGCCGTGGAAGCAGTGCGTGCATGCCTCCAAGCGTGATCTGCCAGAAAAACAAGGGCATATAGTTAACAGTCCCATCTCGTCTTCAATTGCACCATATGCCTGTATCGTGCCACTGTATTTTGTAATTGTGCCACTGTCGAGCAACATAAGCAGTTCACCTCTGCGCGAGCTTTGACATCGATCAATCTTATAGGATTACTCCGGGGTCGAGTTCCCCAATCAACTGTCTGCTGTCTGACTGCCGCTGAGTTGCGTGCGCACGTCTAAGAAAGATGACGCTTGGTCGTTAGTCATTTATGTAGATCACAGTGGGACGTATTCAAGGTAGTATACATACGAGTAGTCGAACTTGTTTAGTGGCTCTCACGAAGGTTCAGAAACTACAGCCTGTGTTTGGGCTTGTCATGCAAGTATGCGCGCTCAATACGTAAAGAGTGATCCTGTGAGCAGCAGATTTCGTAACAGCAAATAAACGCACTCGTCCCTCACCGCTGTGATCAAACGCGCCTGATCTGTAATGTCTAGGAGGAGTATTAATCGACCTTTATGGGAAACCTTGCGACGTCGCCCAGCGGCCGCGGAGCTGCCGGCCGGTCTTGCATTGTTTCGGGCGGTTGCGCTGCTTCGTTAAGCGACCGTAACGGACCGGTTTAGATTGGGATCTGGCTGGCGTCTCCTTTTAACCAGGCATTCACTGGACACGGAGGGACCACCCCGCGTCAGTCGCGAACAAAGCACTCTGTTGTCCTTGGGGCTACGCAACTGCGCGTCCTCTGACGCGACGCAACCAGTAATGTTTTGCTTTCTGTCCCTCGCCGCATCTTCGGTGATGACGACTTAATGCGAACAAAGTGGGACGCGGCTGCCTTTTTTTCTTTCTTCTTTTTTTTCTTTTTTGTTCATGGCCATTTGCGACATTGTGAACGCAGGTTGGCTTGGTTTTTGGTGTTAGTCATGTTATAAGTGGCGTTTTACTTCCTGCGAAGGGCTTAAAGCACTGATCCCACAGAGAATTACGTGTCATTGCCCTCTCGGTAAACTGGAAAGTGCCTTGCGAGCTGTCCAACTTGAAACTAAGCGCACAAACCACGTTCTCCTGGTTTCACATTTTACGTAGCATTAGCACTGAAACCCGCCGAATCATGTAAACTTAACAGGATGACTTCTCCACTCGCATGTTTGGAAAGCGGAGAGATTGTACCGTTCTGCCGATCTCGGTAATCTCTAGCTGCGATAACGCCACGCCGAGGAGATCCGCATGCAGTCTACTGTCGACGTTCATTTTTTTTTCTTCTTCTTCTGCTTCTTCTTCCTTTTTTTTTTTTTTTTTCAGGGAGCGTAGGTTAATTAAGTCGACCGATTTGCCTGTTGGTGCATTTTGAAATATTCGGCGTATGCCAAGCGCGTACCCAACACGCAACGTAAGGCGAACGAAAATATGTAGATGAAATGGCGCGCTCAAGTCCACCGTCTATAGTCTTGAACTGCTCGTGCTTGTGTTCTGTCTTTGTACGCTCGCGTTTAACACCGATCCCGCATGGCTGTACGGTCATCCATCCAGCTCCTTCCCCGTCAGTTCATTCCGTTAGCAAGCGCAGCGTTTGATTTTGCTTGTAAAACTTTTTCTCGAGTGTTCATAGCTGGTGTTGGTGTAGAGCGTGGTTCGCAGTGCTCGTATCTTGCCTGTGCTGTACCTCCTCCCGTCTTTGATTGTGTTTAGCTTTAATTTCACAAGTTTACGCCGTTCGTGTCGAGCGGCTGCAGGACGTCCTTGCGGCGTTCGCGCGTAGTACCTGCACCGCCGGAGGCTCGACCGCCGATGCACGTCTCGCCACGGCCTCCGGAAATCCGCCGAGTCTCTCGCTTTCTAATCTCTCCAGCAGCGGGCCGCGCTGCGGTGCATGCGCTACGCGTCTACCGCTGCGCGGCACGCCTAGCCTAGCCAGTGCCAGCTGGGGTTTCTGTACTTCGGCCCTTGTTTCGTGTCTAACTTTTCATCTCGTCTCTCTCCGCCGCTCTACGGACAGCCTCCGAAGGCGGAAGTGTGCGCCGCCGAGTCGGCCCTGTTTCTCGTCAAACCGTCCGTGGCCGTTGTCGCCGCTTTAGTCTCCCGCCTGCCTTTTGTAGGGCGCTAGACGCACTCCGCAACTTGCGGAATCGCGTCGGCATGTGCAAAGCGCGTGTCGAGTTTTATTGGCGGGCCTCTGCTCCTCTCGCACCACAGTGGGAACCATGTGCCGTGCGAGCGACATGGTGCTCAATCGAGTTTAGGATATCAGTAGCAAGTGTGTAACGAATGGGTAATATTATCATCCATCCGTTCGTATTACTAAGGGCATGCGGGGGTGCTACCCTCGACACTGTCAAATTCCGCCAATCAGGGAGCCCTTACGTAGCAGCCCTCTGGACCAATCGCAGCTCACAAGGTGGCGAATTTGGCCAGGTGGCGGAATTTGACAGTGTCCAGGGCAGCATCCCTGTGCGGCCTACCAATTTCCATTATAGCTTAGTGCTATATTCGAATGGACGTGAATTTTGCCCTTTCGCCAACCTTCCTCCACGTTGCGTGATTCCGCAGAATCGACTTGTCCTTCATAATGTTTACGAAAGACTAAGGATGGATAACAGTGGTATTGCTTCTGCAAGGTGTCGTGCCTCTTGTCTTTTGAATTCTCCCTCACTCTATTTTGTTCAGTCATGGCGAGCTTATGTGCTTGGACGATTTCTCATAGAAGCATCGGCGAAACCGCAGCGCGTCGTTTACACTCGCGCAACTGTTAGCTGCCGCGCTCATGCAATGACGTAACACTGGGCCGCGCGCGTCGCTTTGGTTACTCTTGGTGACCGCAACGTGACGGAGAGTGGTGCGGCGGGAGTGCGTAGGCGTGACTTTAACCCGGCGCTCGTAAATACCTCTGGAGCGCAGTGTGGAACCATTTGAAGTTAATCGCGCAGGCGTCGACCGGCGTGCTACAGCGTGGCCTCTTTCGGTGTCGCCCGAAGCCTCTGTTATGTTCCGTGTTGCAACTGTCGCTCTACCTCTGAGCGCTCTCTCACTGGCGTCATGTGCAAACGATTTTGTTTTGTTCTCAGTCGTCGTTTTACCGCAATTGACGAAGATTCCGCAGCGCATCCGTCAGCGGTCGCTGCGTCCCCGCTCAGACGTTCCTGGAGTGAACCCAACTCGGTGGCCGCTCTGTCAACGAGCCTGAATTCATGGTGTGCGCGCGACCTGTCAAAGCCGCCTCGCTTCCAAATATACGAATCCACCCCGGCTCCTTGACTGCTGGCGGAGCGCTGTGACGCCGCCGTGAAAGGACGTCCTTGTATGGCCGGAAGGCGCCGCCGCGGTAGACATCTTGTTCGAGACTTGACCGATGGGGCGGCCGCTCTGCGGCGCCGCGTGCTGTGCTTGTTGCGCCTTTTGTTTTCCGACTGTCTCCAAACGGGTTATGGCAGAGACGGCCAGCGATGTGCCGGTGCGCGCGCTTTTTTTCTGTAGCGGCGAACGCGAATGTGTAATCATTGGGCTCCTGTATTTTTTCCCGACTGCCGCCTCGGCTCGACTGAGTGGCGTGTAGAGGAAAGTGGCCGTGGCAACTGTCTCGCTGTTCTTGCTTTTTCTGCTTGTTTACTGCTCGTTGACGTAGCCGGGAAGGTAGGATGAAGGTGTACGGGGAATGTCGGTCTTCCTAAATGCGCCGCAAAAGACACCCGTGTGCGTGGGGGCCACTTTCAGCGTCGTTACGTGGTAGCCACAACGTTCTTGTCGGTGCGTCGTGGAGGTTTCGCTCCCCTGTTGTGCCTCAAATGGCCGTCGCCTTTTTATCTCCTCTCGGAAGCCGTCCTTCGGCGCCTGGCGACGAACAGGGCGGGTATCGTTAAATGTTACTGGTAACACGTTAAGTCTGCAGTCTTTTCCTTTCCCGGATAACGTGTGTCGCTGCTACAAGCGGCATATCTCGGGAACTTGCTCTCAGTTTCAAATAAGGCCCTTGTACCATGTTCCGTGGTCGCCTTCGTGTATCGGTTTTCGGGGCTTCTCCGTCGCAGACACAGTGTTGCTCGCTCGTGCCTGCTTGCGGCTGCTGTCGCCCATGTGAACATCCGCGGCGACCTTTCCTCGCGGCACTGTTCTGACGCCAGGTCTGCCGGAGCGACACTTGCGCCACTGCGCTAACTTCTGCTGCCGCCGATTGAGGAGGTGCAATTTCGGGCTCTCATTCGCTGTGGGGAAGGGTCGTGTTTTAACCCGAAGGTGTTGGTGTTGGGTGCGGCAGTAAATGTGGTTCAGCTCAGTGACACGTACGAACTGCGTTCGAGACAGACTGTCGTTGTCACGAAACCTACATTCCGGACACCGCTTATGTCACAGTATTCGCGTGGATCGTATTTCCCCAGTGATGCTCGCTGTGCAGCCAATGCAGTATGGACCCCCATCCCGACAAAGCTCTTTGCAGTGGCTGGCAGCCGGTATTGCTGCACGCGCACGCTGGGCACCGCCGTCGCGTCAGGTATTTTTCTCGGGAGCAACGCTGGCGGAAGTGGCGCACGCGTGGCAGGCCGTCGGGCAGGCGCTGCGCGAAGCTCTGGCGTCATCGGCTGCGTGACGTTGTGGTGCCGTTCCTGCCTCGCTGTCCCTGTCGCCGCGTGGCTTGCGCCATAATTGAAATACGCCGAGAAATTTCGCGATGCCGCTGCGTTGCTGCACGCACGTACTTTTGCCGACCGCTAGTTTTATCCTCCGGGAGAATTGATCGAAGCCGCTTTATCGTTTGCACCCAGTGCATACAGGCTCATAGCACTGTGTCGGCGTCACATTTCGATGGAAGCGAAATGCTACAAGCTCGTGTTCTGCGCGATATCAGTACATGAATCCCACGTGGTCGAAATTTCTGGAGTTATTCGCTACGGTCTGCCTCGTAGTCCATGTGCTGAGTTCGACACGTAAAACACCAGAAATTGTTGTGCACTACAAGTAGGGTTGTTCGTTTTCCGATTCTATATTTTTCCAAATTCGAGAGGTAAGAATTCGTTACTATTTTTCAAAATGATACACCTGGAGAAATCGTCCTTTTTTTTTTTTTTGCATCATTCCTAAATCGTTTCTGTTTTCCTGGTTATATTTCTGAGTATAAATTTACGAACTACTGCCGTAGAGCGTCCGCAGTGCGGTAGGCAGCATGTGAAATGAACTCAACGTCACTGGAGCTCGCTTAAAGGTACTCTAGATAACTTACATCTCGAGAAGTGGTCAACATTTTACGTTCCGTATTTAACGAGGAAATTAATTTCAATGTTCAGTTCGAAATTCGCGCCGGAACTTCGGAACGTAATGACGTCATGGGTGCAAGAGTCGGGTAAAATGCAGCACGCACGCACGCACGCACGCACACACACACACACACACACACACACACACACACACACACACACACACACACACACACACAAAGGCAGCGTTACCTGACCAGCGCGCATGAGGTTTGAGAATAATAGAGACGCAAGAGGGAGGGTGAACTGATTGCGCAGGTCAGTAGGTCTATGTACGACATTTCTTTCACATCGTCGTTGCGCTTACTTCACAGTGGCCGTATGTAGTCGCCATGTGCTTGCTTATGACACCTTCGTGCCCCACAGCTTCAGATATCGTCGTCCCCAATTTCTTAAAATACTCGTTTAGTATACGTATATCAGTCAATCCTGACTGCCGGCGTACGTGTAGAACATACAACAACAACAAAAAAAAATGGCCGCATATCTGCTTGCTTTGCTGCAAATGACATCGAAAGGCGATAGTCTTCTGCCGCCCCTGATACGTAGCACATTATCTTCTCTCCCCCCTACCTCCCTTCATGCTGGCTATGCCCCTTCCTTCTCGCTCCTTCCATGATGGATGCAATGGAGGTTTTGCTGAATTCAAGTTTCCCGCTTTCGCCCTGCTCTCGCGCCACATGTTGGGACACTTTATTGTTGTTAGCTTAATGCGTGGCGTCTCTTCGACAGCATTTCTATCGCGTTGAGTTTTCCTTTGCTAACGTAGAAACCAGTCCAATGCGTATTATTAATTAAATGAACGATGCGGATCGCAGTTGTGTACATATATTTTGCCTCAAATAGGCCTGAAATTTCCTTGTGATGCCATGCCACCAGGGCTGTACTTCTCGCATGGTTTTGCCCGGGCGGTTGAAATCAAATGATAGACAGATGAAGTTTTTCACGTTTGTGTAGCCCAAGAAAGACTATCCTTAAAAAAAAAAAAGAAAAATAACCCTGCACTCGTTCTCCCCTCGAGGTGTCAGCTTTCTCGCAAGATCTCCGCCATTTGGCGCGCAGAGCTCTGTAGCTGTGCCGCGACGGGGCGCTGTAGTGTGCCGGCGTTCCAGTGTTCAGGGTGTCGCGATGCGCACGCCTCCATTGGGTGCGCGTACGAGGGCGCCTTGCCGGCGTTTTGGGAAACGCGCTTCTTCGCGTGTCACGCCGATCCGGGGATCATTGTCGAACCGTATTCGTGCGTTCCGTCGGCCGATCAGCTGTGGTCGGAACCATCGTCGACCTTTGTAAAGCCTGCTGGCGTCGTCCCGTGCGGTAGATCATCCGGTTAACCGCGCAGTACACCGCTGTGGGGTCGCCCCACGAACGCCGAAACGTGTCAGCTGCTGTGGAGATCGCATGAACTTTGCCTTGTAGGCTACCCGTTCAACAGACGATGTCCACTCTCTGTGCTTGGAAGCTGGAGCGTCCGACGAAGATTATGTTTTCCTACTACCCGTGGTGGTAATGGCGTGTTTTGTGTTGTGTGCCGAGTGGCGACGCAGATGGTGCTTTAATCCACGCGAGGTGTAGGTTTTTGGGGAAAAGGAACGGCGCGTGTGTGTTATGATCCAGGATATTTACGATGCTCGAGTGCCAATCGGCTCGTTGGTGGTCGCTGGTTTGCACATGATGGAGCACCGGGTACACACACACACACACACACACACACACACACACACACACACACACACACACACACACACACACACACACACACACAACTATTTATATATAAAATCATTTTTTGGGAGGTTGCGCGAATGTCTGGGAGAATTCTCTTAACAGTGGCGTGTTCTTGTTTACGCAGCCTGGAGCGTGATGCCCTTCGAGAGCGGGAGCGGCAGGCCCGCGCACTTCGCGCGGGTCTGGGCGGAGGAGAGTCGGGAGGACATCCCATCTTCAGGGCCCCCGTCAAGGTCTGTGACAACCAAACATGGGCTTAAAGGGGTCTTACGTTAGTGGATATCGCGAGACATGTGTGTGCTATGTTTAATGCACTAACTGCTTGGAAGCTAGAGTGAGACTGCAATAGTCGTCCTAGTGGGTGAAATTTCAACTGCTTAACTTATTTCCATTGCGGTCTTTCGATGCTTTTGCAGAATCTTAGTCTATTTCCCTTTATTTTTATTAACATTTATCCGTGTAGCATTCCCTAGGCCACATTAGATGAACTTTGCCAAGCTTCACCTGTCTTCTGGAATACTTTTTTTTGCCAAGTCTAGGCAAAGGATATTTTAAAAATTTTGCTGACTTGAATGGCATAATAGACACAGCTAATACGACGGGCTTTTTTTTTTCTCCCGTTCTTTTCTGACAAGCAGCTTGGATTTAGACAGCTGCACGTCAGTTACACTGACTGGAAAAAATGTGATTTTGCTAGTGTTGCTAAACTAAATGAAAGACAGGTGACTTTGTGAGGACGTTCGCCATATTTACTGCAGAATTAGCACACTGCAACAAGTGCACTTGTTAACTGTGCCACGGAGAAGCATTCAGTTTCTGCTTAGACAAAGTGTTCTTATTTAATCTGCCACTGGCGGTCGCACATCTCTGCCTTGTGTTCCATCTCCTTCAATTGTAGTATTTCGTGGGCAATTTGTGTATAGAATGTCTTATCTTGACCACATCTGAGGCACTCCCACATGAATTTTCTGCATTGACTGTTGTAAAATATCTTTGCACACGGTTGTACCTTTAAACCTCTTCCTGCCAAAAGGTCTGCTAACACATGGGCTAGCAGTAGCCAATGTGACATAGAGAATGTAGCCAAAAGCCCAAGCTCAACTTGAGTGCTTTCCTACTCGCAAGTGCTGTAACATCTCATGGATTTGCCTACTTCTTGGGCTGTCAATTTCTTGATGCATCATTTTGTGGTTGTAATGAATTATTGACAATATTAAGTCTGAGAAAATTTCACAATGGCTATCATGGCTTCAATGTGAGGCCTCCTGGCAAATTCTTTTTTTAATTTTTTATGAAGTTGGAGAATAAATAAGAAACAATGCTATTAAAGAAAAGAAATTTCTTGTGTCGCTGAACTTTTGTAGAGGCCTCATAATGGCTGCACCTCAGCCGTGTACTTCTCGTATGCATAGCCAGCCATAACTATTGGTGGTTGGCGATAAGCTTTGTGAGTTGCTATTTTTATCAGACCAGAGTGAGCTTGAATTGTTCTAGGTCTGCTATGATCAGGCGGAGAGACGTAAGCAGCATCAGCTGCTGGAGTGAATGTAATGTTCAGTGCTGCTCGGGCTCCTGGGCCCGCAACTTGTGCGTCCGACTCTGAGGAGCTGTTTGACGGCTTTGAGAGCACTGAAATATTGAATAAAAGCAGTAAATCCACTTACTCAACATGTATTCTCTAATAGTTGCGCCACCATTATGAATTTTGGTGGCTGAGCGAGGGCCCTTCCCTATACATTTGTCGAACTCTCTTGCCCTAGGGGAGGGGGCTCTTGCTCAGGATTTTACGGTAATCTATCAGTGCCATAAGTACATCTTCCGGGAGGAACATATCGATTTGTGGCAAATTTTAATTGCTCCAGAAGGGTGACAGTGACTACTTGTTCTTTATTAAAGGCTGGAAATTGATTATAGTAAAGCCCTTATAGAGGAAAACTTGAGAGTTTTAGTGTTGGGGTCCCCCTAGCACTAGAGGCTCCACGTTTCTGCCTTTTGTTGTCGTTTCCCTGCTCAAAGAAAGGGAGGGGGGGTGCAAGCACGCATGTAGGCAGAGGGACTTTGGTACCTGATGCTAAAAACAGCCTGTGGACACTGCAAGTGAACGCTGTTGGTTTTGTGCTTACAGGTGGATCCAGGCCAGGAAGACGAGCTGTCCCGTCGCATCAAGAACACCCTGGGTGACTTCAACCAGGTGCAGCGGCTCCTCTCGCATGATCCCAACCACCTGATCGGCATCTCGCGCACCAATGCGGCCGCACAGGCTCGGGCGCCACCTGCCGTTAGCAACCCCGTCAATGGCAGCAGCAGCACGGCCTCCACGTGGAACGGCAATGCCACGGGTGGGTATTGTTGCTTGCTACTTTCCACCATTTGCTGCACAGAAGTATACAGCATAAAATAAAGCAGCTCGCTGCTTTGATTCACTTTATTTTGCATAAAGATTTCCAATTGCTGCAAACTTAAGTCTAAAGGTGCAAGTATATGGTCACAGATTCAGCAGTACGTAACTTATGTAAGTATTCGTGGCCAGTAAAATGTGCCATTGCTGAAATTATCATGTGTGCATGTTCAAAGGTGGTTTTCAAGGTGCATTATAATAAGGGAACCTTAACATTAAGAGTGGTTTTTTTATTAACAGGGCACAATCTCAGTGTTAAGTTGCGTGCTGCCCTCACACATTTCTGTAGTTATCTTCACAAATCATCATTCATAGTCACATTATGCTGCCCTTAAATAATGTGCAGCCTGTAGCTGTGCTTAGACTTATGGTGTTTTACAGCTGCAACCTGAGCATGGCTCTAGGGTTAGAAGTGTGTCAGTTTTGTCTACAAATGTAGCTTTGAAGGCGATACGTTGCATCATTGCTGTGCACAGTGGTGTAAGGCACCGAGTATAGTCAGATCTTTCATTTGTAGAAAGAAGAATAAAAGCTACTCATTTACTGTATGCGATCCTTGTGCTGAGTTATATAATACATAAATTAGGGCTATGCCTATTTTGGCATTTGTGTGTTAGTAGAGCACAACCTTAGTGATAGCGACAAGCTTGTTGGCCATGTTTATTCTGATTCTGTTGTATGCTCAGGGCTGTAAAATTCCTTGAAATGCTTGCTGTAGCAGGTGGGGTCTGTTGATTGCTACAGTATAACTTGGTGGGAGAAATACAGTGCCTGTGAACTCCTCAGTGTTCTCATGGGCCTTCACTCACCTGCATGCACTTTTGTTTCAACTTTGAGGATTTGTTTGATAATTCTAACAGAGAAAGTAATGGGACTGAATTATGCTTTAATTTAATATAGTATGACACAGTTTAGAGTAACTTCATCTTCAAGGGTATATGTTGTGCTTGTTTGACAGTAACTTATGGTGTGCACTAATTCACCATTATATTAAATTCAATTTGCAGCTACAGTGAACATCCATATCATAAAGTAATACTTAGTGTGCATGTTGCGTGTACACCTGACTATCTTATTTCTGTTTTTCTTGTGGATATGTGTTGGTTTGAGGTGAGGACCTTCACAATACTTTGTTTTGGTGCTGCCTTCTGGCTAGTACTTGCAGTGTGAAAATATTGAGTGACATGAATGCCGTACAAAGGTGCCATTTAGTGCTGTGTGTACTAATTTCTTCCCGGTACTCTTCAGTTAAAATTTCAAGTGAGAAAGCACAGATGCAGTGTCTTAGCCAGTACAGTGCTGTGTGCCAACCCAAATGTGTGTAATCTCATTAAGGAACACAATGACAGAACCAATAATGAAGAGAGGCTTAGTGAACTGTGGGGATTATTAACTTTAATATAGACACTGGGGCAGCACATAGCAGCTTCGCTGGTTCACCATCATTATGGGGTGCATGAGTGGTGATTTTTGTTGCTTTTTATTTATTCTGAGTCATTGTGGGTTTAATGCCTCACAATTTGGTGCATCTAGTAGATAATCACCAGTTGTACATGGTACTGCTGTATGTGTGAGCTGCAACAAGACACTTGCAGTGATTATTAGGGTTGAATGCAACCATATATGTCACCTTAAATACAGTTGCTGGTCCTCAGGTATGCACCCTGAAGCTAAATTCTTGTAGCTTTTGGCCTGTAGTCCTTTCCCATGTAAGTTGTATGAGAAAAAAAAAAGAGAGAATTTGAGCAATTGAGATCTGGCCATTGTACAGGAGCAGTCGTTCCTTGCAGTACAGATCTTTCCTTGTAGGCACATGGTTGATCTTCTTTGCTCTACTTCCCAGAGGTTTCAGTTTATAAAGTGGGTTACAAAGCAGAATGGGTGAATGTGTGTGGCCTTAACATTCACATTTAGAATGTGAAATTTCACCAGCCGTCATCACTATGCTGACTAGAGAAAGAGGCGCAGGAAGAGTTGTTATAGTGCCTAGGTTTGCCTAGTGTAAAGTAGGGGCCCGTTGTCTGTCTGTGTGCAGATCCTGGAGGAACGAGGAGTAGCAGCAGCAACAGCAGCAGCTCGTTGGCTAAGCAGCAACACCATACTAACAGTGTCGGCAGCAGCAGTGGTGGTGCCAGCAGTGGTGGCAGTGCGCATCCGGCTAGCCAGTCCAACAGCAGCAGTCAACAGCAGGGTTCCTCCCACCACAGCAGCTCAAGCCACCGCTCGCACCATGGCAGCAATCACCATTCTCACCACCACTCTTCGCACCACCATCACAAGAAGCAGCAGCCGCACCAGCCTCCACCATTGATGAATGGCCAGTACAAGTCCTCCTCGTCATCCTCGGCAGCCGGCAAGAGTAGCAGGCATTTGTCCCAGCCACCGCAGGGCTCTAACAACCACCATCACCACCACCAATCTAGGGGCAGCTCTCACGACCAAGGTGAGGGCCACTGAACTTTCTCTTGTTGCTTGTCCCTGGCAGGGTAGTTGTGAATTGGACAGTGGTGGTGGCAAAGTCTAAAGGAGCAACTCTCAAGCTCGTTGCATTTTCTCCCACATGCTGTAGTTGAGGCACTTGGAAACTGATGAGACATATGTAATTAAGATGACTAGATGGGTCATTTGAGGTATGTTTCTTGCTTTCCATTGACCTGTACTAGATTTCTCTATTTCACATTGCACTCAATTTGATTATGGCTGCAGTTTTGCTGCAGTTATGGCTGCAGTCACTGGTAAGCTTCAGGCATAAAGTTCCACAAGAAAAAAAGATATATTTTGCCGTACATAAAGATGAGTCACCTGAAGACACTGTGTTCTGCAGTTACACCAAAATAAAGAATTATGACACTCATGGAGCCAGACAGTTCAGTCGCCCTAATTTTTAATCTTGCATCAACTGACCATATCTCTTAGATGCCAAAGCGGGACAGGAGGGGGGAGGGGAGTAGTGAGGGATATCATGGCATATCGCATAAACTTCATATTACACTTTTTATTTGTCCAGTTGCAACACGCGCAGTTTCTCATCCTCGACATCTTTCCTGTCCAGCATGCACATTTCATGTGTATTGATTGCATGAATCTTCCTAAGAATTCCTTCACTTTTGCTTCTAATTTCTGCAGCCATGCTCCCGACATGGGCTGCAGAAATTAGCGTCCTTTCCTCAACCGAACCTTGATCATCACGTCATGTATACATCCACCTGGAGTGACAGCATTGCTTTTAATTGTGATCAAACAAATGTGCGTCTTTTCTACAGGCCACATTTTAGTCATAAAAAAAAAAGCCCTTTTTAATGTTACGCAGGCGAGTAGGTTAGCAAATATCTTCATCTAAACACTGACATTGGGACAAATAAAATAATGGACAGCACACCACAAAATCTCTCAATTGTTCCATTCTGAGAACAAGATGCATAAGTCCTGAATCACTGCTTCCGGGAAACCTGGCCCTTAACTGAGTGCTGGGTGGTCATGACTTGTTACTCAGCTGCTCTGGTTTCAGCTGAAAGCGGGATAAAACACTGTCTCACAAGCAGGCTGTGAGACGGCAGGACTAAAGCTTTAAAAGTGGGACATGTCCCGCCTAAAGCAGGACGTCTGGTCAGCTTAATCTTGCAGGTCTTCCTGCAATGTATTTGTTCTTTCCAAGTGCTTTCTGCAGACATCTGAGCCATACTGTTTATCGTCATTGTTCCACTCGAATATTTGACCATAATGAATCTAGATTATTGTGAAGATGTCTAAGAAACTATTGGAAGCCTGAACACAAGCACAAGTTTCTGTGCACAGCAACAGCTCTGAAGTTGTTCAAGGAAATCTTCTTTGGTCTTTTGCATGGCTAGCCACTGCCAGAGACCACTAATTTGGAGTTGTAGTAGTAGAAGACTGTCTTTCTCCTGAATATTCAGTACAGCTTATTTCCTCAAAAGCAATGTGTGCATGCAGTTGAAATTTGTTCTCGAGGAGGGAGGTGGGAGTGGGGGATTCTTTTCGACTTTAGCTGAATCTCGGCATAAGTTAACTTGCCAGACGATGTAAGTTTTTGTCTGCTTGTTTGTGCAGGCATTGTGAACTTGCTTAAGCAGTTTTAGAGGACAGTGATTGAATGATGGGGACTGGGACGTCCAATAGAACTGGAGTTGTCAAAGCCTGACAAAAATTAGGCTTTGCAATATCAAGCACTGTTCATCTTGCTAGAAGTAGAGGTGCAAACACCTTCTCAAGTTATGTCTTAATGTTTTTTTAACATGAATTGAAGAAGCAAACATTTTAATCCATATTGGTAGTACAACGCTATTCCTTGGTGTCATAAGTTGAATTCCTTTATGCTAATATATATTGGGTTCTCAAGTACAGAGTACTACATTCTATGAATCATTTCAATACAGCTTTCCAGTCATTCTTGCATTGTTTTCTTTGCTTTCAGGACGACTAGAGGATGCACCATCAAATCCTAAGGCGAGCTCTTTGCCGGCTTCAAGTTCGGCCCCAAGTTCAGCCTCTGCCACCATCCCATCCTCGGCACCACCAAGCCAGGGCCCTCCCAATGGGCTTGTTGTTCGACCACCTGCCATGCGTGCACCCTCTAAGGATGTGAACAATGGAAATAGTTCAGCCTCGGTACAGCACCAGTCATCTACAAATTCCTCTTCATCACTCACGGTGCGCACAGAGAGCAATGGCCCTGCAACAGGCAAGCCGTCTCTGGTGTCTAGAAGCTCCTCAGCAGCTGACTCCAAACCTAAGCGGCCTTTACCTCGGCTCCAAATTCCAGCCCCTTCTTCAGATAGTGGGGTGAGTACCTTCCATTCATCCACAGTAATACTCTCACGGCGTGATCTACGCTTATGGCAGGGTTTCTTGACCATTTCTTGAGGCCAAGAAAGAAAATCTTACTGGAGCTGCCACTCCAAAAAAAAAGCTGAAACAGAGGAGAAGCCATGCAAAAGCTACTGCAGTCGTAACGGCAGGAAGAACCATGCAAGAAATGTTTTTCTTTTCACGTGATGTATTTGGTGCCTTTCATTCATATGTCAGCTTTGCATTTGCAAGTTCAGTAAGTGCCTGCCCTATTCAATCATATTTCTCATTTCCCCACTTTGTGTGCCATCAGTCCCAAGTGAAATTTAGGAGGACTACTTGATGGATGACAGATTAAAAGCAGTTGGTCATGGAACTTCTATGAGACAGTGGCCAATGTCATAACCAGACTTTAAAGGAAAAGGAACAGTATTGTCATTTAGTCTTGCTCCTGTGATGCATTTTCTTAAGGGTCTGACAACAGGTAGATTCATTCATTAGCACCTTTACTGCTGTGGTTACACCCACCACATGTGTTTGAGTACAGTGGTTATCACATCACTTGTTGAGCTGTAAATAGGGTGCAAGCTGAGCCACATCTTCTGAAAGACATTTCGTGGGGAATGAAGAGGCACAAGTAGTGATGTCCCTGGAGGAAGTGGGAGTCTTCATTGATTGGTTTGACTGCGGCCAGGGAGCGTTGCCACGGGAACGGCACTCCGCCTGTCTCTCTACCTTTCTGTGTCTGTCATGCTTGCTTGCTGTGTTCTTTTTTCCTTCTGCTCCCAGGGAGGGGCAGAAGGATTGGACAGCCCAATGGTATTTTTACATTTGTTGTTGGCTGTACTTGTGTTTATGGTGGTTATGGCAGATAGTGTGCTCCTTGTTCTGAGCTTTTGGTTGTTATGAAACTGTTTTGTTCTTGTCGTTTGGTATGCTCCTTGCCATTACCTCCTTCTCCATGAAGAAAGGAAAACAAGGAAATGCCATCTCTTCTACTTGCATGGTCTGCTTGGAATCAGATTTTGGGTTGAGCACTTAATTTCTTTTTGCTCCTTTCTTCTTTTAAGTTCTTCTTTTCTGTGGCTTGTTTGTAGGCTAGGATGGCTAAGTGTCAGGGAAATGTGTGTTGCGAGTCACCGTAGGGACATCGTCTTGCCTTAACGAAATTGGTTTGAGTGGCTTGTTGTCTTTAAGGATCCTACTTCTCTGTCTTGGAGGCACTAGAAGGACGAAATCTGTTGCTGTTGTTTACATTCTCATAGTGTATTGTTGTTGTTTCATTTTAGGGAGATCTGCAATGGCATGTCATTGCATTACACCTGGTCCTTCCATTCAGTGTTTCAACATTGCTGCAGATAGTTGTTTATCAAAATTATATGTGGGCGTTTCTGTTTCTTAGAAAGATGTTGACATTGCATTTAATACTGGCAGTTGCATGATTTATGAATGTTTGTGTGTGTGAAAACGGTGCTGTTTTGAAATTGGCTCACTACATGTGTTAAAGCTTAAGGACACAATCAGCAGAGGAAGACTCATGTTTTGTCTCGCAGTAATCAGGGCAGAGTGTCCTAAAATATAAACACTTATCCTTTCTTTATAGTTGTTATTCAGTTTTTTCTTCATGTGTTTCAGACCGGCGGTACACTACCAGAGCTGGAAACCATCCTCAAGGTCAGTGACTAGGGCTTTGTTGTGTTCATTTAGTTACTACTGTAGCAGCAGTAAATTAGGGTAGGTAATTTCATATCGTTGCAAGTACAGTGTCTGGTTTCTTAAAGATGTTGCCTTTTAATCTTAATTATTGGAATGTTACCATCTGGTCTACATTTTGAAGGGGAAAACATTGAAAATGGATGAAAGCGTGTCATGGGTGTACTGTTGCCCATTTTCGTTCAAACTTCAAGCTGCGCTGTGGAGGTAAACCTTAGTTTGAGAATTTGTTGCCTGTACTACCGAGTTTTTCTAGATGGCTTCCACAGGATCTTTAGTTTGTTCTACCTGAATTGCTCTTTCCAACCTTGTTGCCTCCGATTTCTTTCCGCAGGAGATGAAGAAAGTTCCACCAGTGTTGACCGCAATCGAGACCCCCCGAAAAGAGGAATGCCGGCCTTATTTTCCTACGACACCAGTGCAGGTATGCTAGCCTGCAAAGACCCTCTTGCTGGTGATAAACTTAAGTGTTGTGACTGTTTAGAGCCTCTCATGAACTTTCTTGGAGCAGACAGAAGTGTGCAACACTATAATGTTAAATTGGTATACCATATTTTTCTTAATACTCAGTTTTGGGGATCCGAAATGTACACCTGAATTTATTGTTACCAGACTTCCAAAATAAAAATTGCGTGCCCTTATGTTGACAGTCGGGAAGAAAATAAAGAGGGGGAGGGAGACTGGAACAGGAAATTAATTCTTCTAGCAGTTCCTTTCTCTTTGTTAATTGCTCAGTCACATGTCAATTTATGCGTAATTCTCTTGAGAAGCTCGATCTACACAGAGTTCTTTAACAAAGTCTTCAAACTTGTGTTAAAGGCTCATACCGCTTTACAGTTTTCAAAGCATAGAAGCTTTTGTGGTTCGCATACAGCTGAAGATATCCTTTCTATCTGTGATCACAGGCCTTGGGCATACAAAATTCAAAGTGGACCATCTCAATGGATTCTGAGATGGTCCACTTTGATCGGCTGGATTGCTTTACATGATACACAACGTCGTGTGTCCTGTTATTGCAACTGCTATTTGCCCGTCTTTCCTTAACCTTCCAATCTGTGGACACTGAAGGTGACCCTCTCAAAATATATCATCATCATTATCATCAGCTCATCTTATGTCCACTGTAGGACGAAGGCCTCTCCCAATCCTCAAAATATATCAACCGAGACCAAAGTTCAGAATGAAAGGCACCTTCAAGAACTCGCAGCAAATTATGTTTTATGCCCATTTTCTAGTGTTGGTCACCCTGCATGTGTCCTTCTGACAGCAGGTGTTTAGCCTGCAGACATATCAGTTTCATTCTTGATTCCATTTTGCAGGCTGTTTGTAGGTTTGTTTCATCTTTAAAAAAAAAAGTGTTGATTATATTCAAGTGTTAATGAGGGGAACACAAGTTAGTCTACAGAAAGGCTTCCCAACAGTGCAGAGGATTAGCGTTTCCAGATTTTGTGACAAAGCTTCCGTCACAGATTCTGTCAGTGTACTTGCTTGGGTTATGGCAGTGCAAAAACGTGTGTATATGCTGGTACATTTATTCTCTGCTTACCAGAAGTGAAATTCAGACAGTGTACACCTCTGTAGCTAATTAACTTTGAACGCATGCTGCTGAGTTATATGTCACATGAGAAGCTGGTGTTGAATGATTAGCATGCGCGGCAGCTGCATTTTGATGGAGGCGAAATGTTGAGGCCCATGTGCTGTGCGATGTCAGTGCACGTTAAAGAACCACAGGTGGTCGAAATTTCTGGAGACCTCCACTACGGGGGCGTTAAACCCCAGAACTCAATCAATCATCAACGATTAGCATGGTATTGCTGCTTCGTATTGGCTTGTTTTTGTGTTTTTTGCTTTAGTGTGCCTTTATGCTCTGTAACAATAGCCTGATTACAATGCCAAGGGTGTAATCAGTAACACCTTATGTCCTTTTAACCTCATGTTGCTCAAATAAAACTACATTGGTAGTGGAGTTGCTTGATTGGCAGCGTACATGTTTATCTCCTGTGTATAGTACTCAGCAGGTAAACTATCTAGAGACAGCTGTGTATACTTCGTTTTGATGTTGGATGGCTAGTGCACACCTGATACCTGACTCTTAATAACTTTTCAGGAACCAGTGCCTAACCACCTGGAGGAAAACGGTAAGTTTGATATCTTTCCATTTGTGCTGTGCTGTGTAAGGCAGCTTATGGGTACAGTCAGCCTGCGTTGAATGCAGTCTGCCTGTACTTTTTCCATTGAATAGTAATTTCGTAATGCTTGTCTGCATTGTAACCTGGCAAGTTGTTGGTATTTTGTTAAACTGGGCAGCTTTCTTCTGTTGCAAAAATTTTCCAAGCTATTCAAAAATAATGGTTTCTAAAGAATGTAAGAACATGCTTTAGAAAGTATAATTAGAAAGCACCCATTATATCTGCATTTGTTGCATCCTCCTAGTAAAGGTTAATCTCTACAATAGTTCGACACAGGGGCCCCTTTTGTGATAATGCAAAGGGAGGGTGATGGCACAGTAAAGTCTTTAGCAAAACTATGCAACAGAAGTTTTTGTTGCAGATTTCTTGCTGCTAGCATATGTAACGTCCCAGACAGTATTTGCTGTTGTGAAATGGCATTACTATGTGTGCACAAGGCACTTGCCAAAAGACTATTCTTAACTTCCTGCACTTTAAAAGTACCATAGTTGCTGTTATTGTCTAAATGTATGTCGGTTTGGGATTTCTTGCCTTTTATTGTGGTTGGGCCTATTTGATTAGTGGACCATTCATGTGACTAGCTATTTGATCACTTTCTAGGGGCAAAGCTCTTGCAGTCTTGTTCATGTACACGCCAAGCATTGTTTATTGCTTATGAAAGGGAAAATTAGCATCCACCCGTTTTGTAGCACAAGGCTACAAGGAAATCCATACGGATTTCTCATAAATTTCTCATTTATGAGAAATCCATATGGATTTCCTTGTAGCCTTGTGCTACAAAACGGGTGGATGCTAATTTTCCCTTTCATAAACGTTACTCCACCTTGCGGGTTTCCGCAGAACTCATCTGATATTGTTTATTGCTGCCTTTTCTCAAGCTCCATTGTCAGTGTTTAGGAGGTGATGACAGGTGCATTGCAGTGGGAGCATCCTCCTGCGATTTGTGGTCTCACCACTGCACGGCCACGCGTAAGCTCTATTAAACATTCCTTAATTCTCTTATTTGCAGGTGACTCAAAGCACCTACTTGATCCTAGGAAAGTGGCCAGCCCTCCGTAAGTTGTAACTTTTTCTTTTCTCCTTTCTTCTAATAATGAGTTAGATTTTTCTCAAATGTTGCATCAGGCACATCAGCTACGTTAAACTGAGAAAACCACGAACCAAGCTGCTATAGAATGGACATTGTTTGGACATAACTGTCACTTGATAACATAAGTCTCATGGTTGTTTGGTTTTATAGTCTGGGAAAGAACAAAAATGTTTTTGATAAGTGGAGCTGCAGTTTTTGCACCTTATGGTAGAGAGAGCCATCGGAAATAGTGACATACATCACTTTTCAGGGATTTTCTTGTATTGTTTTTGTGCTCGTTTCTCCACATTTTCTTCTTCTGCACATGGTTGCGCGGTGTTGGTGCCGCAATCGTGCTTGCGGCAGGCTCTGGTTTCATCATTTACTAAGCGTGTGCAATGTTTGTGACAGTGGTACCAAATACCCTGACAATGCAACGCTGTGCATAAACATCAGTCATCAGTGAACTTAAAGGGCTCATGAAAAGTGTATGGAGCTGCTCATTTGTAATTTTCACTGCTTCAATAAGCATTTCGTACGCCGATTCCAAAATATTTCGGCACATTATTCAGTGTACATTCAGTATTGTCCATTTGAAATCCCAGCATTCTTTTCCTTCCAAAACGACCATGCGACCAAAAAAACCACGCCCTCAGTACAGGTGCTATTCAGTGACATCGCCTAAAGACATTTAAAAACGTAAACATATTAATTTTCACTTGCTAAAAAATAATAGATTTATGTGAAAGCTAGAGAGTAAGAAGTTAGTTTGATGAAGTACACCCCTGCATGGTGTCAGCGTACGGAAGCAAGGCTAAACCACGGTTTGCTTTCCCATGGCTTTCAAAGGTATGCCAGTGTCAGGGGCCATCGTGGTGACTTTCAGTGCATCAGCTGCATAGCTGGGGGGAACACTCTGCATGCCATGTTTTTATCTCTGCAAATCAATCCAGACTATGCAACGGAACAGTGCACATACAGTCGAACACGGATATATTGAACCCACATATATCGAATTTCCGGCTATATTGAACTCGTAATCCCTTGTAAAAGTATCGAAATTCGCATTTTTATATCAAACGGTATTTTTACCTGCCATCGGATATATCGAACGCCGCGTGAGCTGGAAGGTACAGTTCAGCACTCGCTTCACCCCGCGACCCTCGCCACCTTCGTGGCACCGCGCCTCAGCCGACACCCGAAATGCTCGAAAAACGTGAGGGCGAGAGGGCTCAGACTGTACTCCTGTTGGGCGCGTTCTCCAACATGCGGAATGGCTTTTTTTTTTCTCTCTCCCTCTTTCTCGTGCTCTCCCTCTCTCTCCCTCTTTCTCATGCGGTCGCATACAACCGCATTCCTCTGTTGCGTGCGTGCTGTGCAAAGGAGCTGCGGACTGCTTGAATTTTTCGACTTCTTGCGTAGCAATGGCCAGCGTCAAGAAGTGCGGGAACCTTGACCTTGTGACGAAGTTGAAAGTCATACAGCACTTTGAGGCGGGCGAAAAAAGTTCGACAGTGGCGGACGACGTCAGGATACCATGGAGCACTCTGAGGACCTTGTTGAAGAACAAGGCGGATATTAAGGCAAAGGCAGCGGAGCAGCGAACGTTGGGAGCCTGTCGTGTGCGCGCTCCTGCCCACAGGAAAGTAGAAAAGGCACTCTATGCCTGGTTCTTAGAAGTGCACGCGAGAAACATTCCTGTGTATGGCCCAATGCTGATAGCTAAGGCCAAATGATTTGCCGCTGCACTCTGTGAAGACAATTTCGCCAACAACACCAGGTGGCTTCACCGATTTAAGCAATGCTACAACACTGTTGGGAAAACTATTACTGGCGAAAGCGAAGCCATAAGCAGCCAGGACATCCAGCAGTGGATGACGAAGGAGTGGCCGGAAATCTCAGCGAAGTTTTCACCCGCAGAAATCTTGAACGCTGACGAGACCGGTCTATTTTGGCAAATGCTGCCGGGCAAGACTCTCGACGTCCGGGGTAGCACATGTCACGGCGGCAAAATGAGTCAAGTCCGCGTGAGCGTTCTGTTGGCAGCCAACATGGATGCGTCTCGGAAGCGCCAGCCCTTTGTGATCGGGAAAGCAAGAGCACCGCGCTGTTTCAAGAACTCTAAGCAGCTTCCCGTTCACTGTGCCTCAAACAAGAAGGCATGGATGACGCGTCAGCTGTTCACAGAATGGCTCCAAGTGTGGGATGTCGAGCTGGGCAAGTGGGGGCGTCGCGCTTGCCTTCTTGTGGACAACTGCTCGGCCCACCACACCACCTGCGAGCTCAAAAACATCGAGCTGAAGTTTCTGCCGGCCAACACACCACTGGTAAGGTCTCGGGGCCTGTATTATTTTATTGAATTTTTCATATATCGAACTAATTCGCAATCCCCTTCGAGTTCGATATATCCGTGTTTGTTTGTAATAGGTTGGAGGGCTAGGATTCGATACGACATAGTACAAAAATTTCAGAAAACTTTTCAGCCTCTTTAAGAGTGGCTATATAATGGAAATGGTCCTTCGTAGGAAGTACGGCATTCCTAAAAGCGTGCTTATGAGACTGTTCCTTACAGAAAAATAAGCTGCGGTGTACTTCGTCTAAAAGGAGGAGATTGTGACCATTGAACTGTGATAATATTGAGTAATGCGTGGCCAAGGAGTGATAGCTGCAGTTGATTATAACTGGCAGTGTGTAAACTGAAAGCTAACTATATTTATTTATTCAAGTACATCGCAGGTTCCCATTTGGAACATTATGTGAGGGGGGTAATACATCATTATTCAAACAGCACAGATCGTAAGATAGTGAATTCAGAAACTGGTCAGTTGTACAAAGTGAATACTAAATACAGATCTTTCAATACACTGAACATATTAGTAGTAATATGGCTCAAAAGCGACAGGCGAAATGCGCAATAAAAGAGACTTGACTCGACCATACGGATTTAACAAGAGCGAGCATCCTTCGTACAAGCCGAAAGTCGGGGCTGTGCGAAAAAAAACACAAACATTAAAAAAAGCTATGAAAACAAAATCTGTAGTTCTTTTTTGAACGCTTCAGGGTCGTGTATGCCAACAGTTTTATCCGGAAGATTGTTCCAATATTCTATGGCACGAGGTAACGCCGATGAATTGAAAGCCTTTGTTCGACCGAACACGCGTTCCAAGCTTCGATGATTGTGAAGACGACGAGATATATGATGCGCATGGATAAGCGGTAGTGTAGATGGGTGTTGACTGCAGATTACCTTATGAAGTAGACTGATAAGTGCGATGTTCCTTCGAGACTCCAACGATGGAAGTGATAGCTTCGATTTGATATCAGACACACTTGATGCGCGCCTGTAATCACCGACGATGAAGCGAGCTGCACGATTGGTTTATTCAGGTTATGTTGCACTTGTACGCTGTTGGCAAAAGGAGATGTTATGATTTGCAAGATGACTCGGTATGCCTAAGCGCAATGATGAACTCTGACAGGGCAAGCATCTCTCATCCAGTCGTAATGCCAACTGGTGAAGCTTTGTGTGAGTCATTTCAGCATGAAATGCAGACACCACATCAAGCTGGTAGGGCCAATGTGTTTGGGGCAAAACGAGTGTGCCAAGTGTTTCTACATACTAGCTTGTGGACTGGTAATTCCTAATAACATTCTATTCATACATATGATGCCTACCTTCATGGTGTAGTAGTTACATTATTGAGCTTTTGTGCTAAAGCAGGGTTGAGACAGCTGCTCACATTGCAGAGTTTCGATACAATTCCGTTTTCCTGCTCCTAGCTACTCCAAAAGCGTGAAAATTGGGAAAATTGCTCCAAACTGCTCCAAAAAATCCTGGAAAGCAAGTATTTTGGTGCTCAAATCAGTTTCAATGGGGAGAAAAAGCAGAGTTGCACAACGTGCAACGCGTGGTTGAATCTCAGGCTTCGGAGATTATCTGCAGATGCTTCGATTTTCATGTCGGCATACGTCGAACGAAAATCAAGACGTGTGGAACCAAAACAGATGGACTGCCATCCTCTACATGCAACTGGGGTATCTTCCACGATTAGTTGCCACCACGCTATTGCAGTGTTACAACAGTGTGCAATGCGCTGGTGAAAAGCTCAGATGAGCTTCTTCGTAATGGTGTGAAGCAGAAAAAGCTTGACAAAATCCAAAGTGACCAGACTCTCCTGACAAGGAAACACTAACCTACAAGAAGTGCTGGACATCCTTCAGAAGCTAAATAAGAAAATCTACAAAAAGTCAAAGTAGTAGTTTGCGAAATCGTGTGAGTGGTCTTAACTAAAAGACTATTGTTTTTTGGTGCCGTGAGAATTCTTTTAAAATTTGAGATGTGTACTGACCCCTGGTTGTGAAAAAGATACTTGGCTGCCTGGGCTGCTCCAAATTTGACTTTTCGGGCTCTTAAGACATCGTATTAATTGTTGTGAGCTGCTCTAAATCAAAGTTCTCCTGCTTCAAAATGAAGATTTCGCTGCTCCGAAAACTGCTTCCAAGTCTGTTTCTGCTGTCTCACCCCTGCTAAAGGTACTGCGTTCGAAGGCTGTGAGACTTTCATCCTTTAGTACATTTTATTTCATATTTTGTTCTTATTTCATATTTGTCTTCCTTTTCCTTGATCCTTTTGATGTGTCATTTTTATGACGACTGACAACTCACACCCAATTTTACTAGCATTGTTAGCTTGCTATGAGGCTTCTAATGCTTATTAAATAACAGAAATGTGCCGTTTTACGCAGCGCACCTTGTCTACTGCTTAGTTTGCTTTCTGTTTAAATGGCACTCATTGGCCTGTTCGATTCATCTGCACTGCTCTCAACCAGTTTACATTGGAGCACAAGAAGCAAAAATTGTGCTGCTCGAGTATAATGCAGCTACAAATGTGACACCTGGAATGGGTGGTTAAGCATTGACATGGTGCAGTTCTTCTACCTAGTCTGCTTAATATGTGCTGTTCATATAATTCTGAGAATATACGAACCCCACGTGTGGTCTTCAGACTATAATGTGCAAACACGCTACACATTGCATAGACACAGAAGGTGCATATAAGTAGGGTTGAAACAGCACATACTTTGTCATTGGGGATTGTGCAGGAAAACTATTTAAGATAAGCTACAAGCTATGAGGACTTAATTGCAGAACTGTTGAAAGCGATGGCAAGTTTTGAAGTGAACTATGTGCTCGGAGGACATAATCGCAGCACTTCTGAAACAGATTGCAAGGGGTGCAGCACCTCGTAAACTGGTGCAGGTTGTGCGATGGAGGTTGTACAATTCATTTCTGGCAAAAGGGCATTATGATTAGATGCTGTCCATTTGTTTGAAGAGGTGCCTTGCTTGTCTGATTTGGCAGCATGAACATTTGTTGATTCACCAATGCTTTGTGGACTGTTTTGCATACTGTGCTCCTGCTTTATCTGGGAGGGGGATACTGGAAACATCACCAATTGACAGCTGTAGTAGCATACAAATTAAGAAAAAAAAAAAAAGCTATTGGCGAGAAAGGCAGGTGGCCCACACGTGACTGTTGCGATTACTCAGCCAGCCAGTCACTGAAGCGAACAAAAGTGCTGACAAACGTCCTTATCAAAACAGTGTCGTGTTTGATTCCTTTGGTACCTTTGTGGCATCTGCTGTTCTTGACTTGTTTCATTGGTAGAGGCAATGAGATGTACCAGAGATATGAACAAAAATGTATGGAGTCTGAGCGTTTCTGTCTTCCAAAGGCTGCGGTACAGTTCATTTCACTTCAAAGCCCTTTTATGCATGAAACTTCACTGCGAGCTGAGTTGAAGAAATTGTGGCAGGCGCTTGTGGCATGCACTGGGTTCTTGCGCTGCAAGCATTTCATTTGAGCTTATTGAAGAATTGGCCGTTCCACGTTCCATTCTGATAAACAAATGAAAATGTTTTATGCTCCTATCTGAACCACTTTCAGCCTCGCGGGGGAATGAGGGCGTGGGAAGGGCTTCACTGCAGGGTTGAGTTGTATCTGACTATAATGTAATCACTTTCTGCAAGAGTGTGATATGCTGCAAATGGGGTCTTTGTATAAAGAGGGTACCACTGTTTTGTTGCAAAATTCTGTGCTTCTATGAAAAGGCCTTTAAGGATAAATCGTTGTGTGTAAATATATCAAATTTCCCCTCTCCTTCTCTGGCCTCGTTATCTGTTGTCATTATCAGCATAGAGTTCTTAATCGATTACAGACTGTGTAAGTTTTAGTATTTATCAGGCAAGCTCCATACATTGCTGCACAGCATCAGAGTGCCCTGCTGTGTGCACTTGAGTTTGCAATTTTGTTGCTTTTCACGCCAGCATAGAGAAAGGAAGAGCCCGAAATTAGACGGTGTACCACAAGCTTTAGGCAGGCACCTGCATTGGCTGTAATACTGTTAGCTGAACTTTGCTTCTAGGAAAAATGTCACTTGAAGTATGTGTTTGCAAAAAGAACTGTGAAGCCGACAGCCGATGAGAACACATGTTAGTACACGGCAGAATGTCGAGTCACGACTGGAAGACTGAACGCTAAATTGAAGGACGTCATGTACGCAGTGGTAGCTGCTGTTCACTTCGATTACCCTAGTTGCAGAAGACGCGCCAGGTTCGATGTGGCGGCCCCTTATCGGGCTATCCTTCTTATCTTCTCGCGTGGCTGTTGCGCATTGTGCATCGGCAACGGGGGTAGGTTTTTATTTATTCTTCTCCCGCGCACTGACCCCGTGTTCCATGGCGGGCCTGCGCTTACGCGTAACCGACCGTCGCGCGGCAGACGCACGCACGCACGGCGGCCGCCTTGGCTTCCCCTCGCTTTCTCGTTAGGGCCCCCTGCAGGCAGATGCCGTGGCTGTCCGGAAATTCGGGCCAGCACTCTATTGGATTAGGAAGCGCCTCAAGGCGGCGAGAGCGAGTCGCGGACGCGAAGGTCGGGAGGACGTCGAAGCCCGAGGTGGAAGGCGTGCGCAGGTTGATTGCAGTGGCGCGTGCCGCTTCGGAGCCGGCGATTACTGTGCGATGCGCCCTAATTTGCAATCCTAATGGCGTATGGCTGCCCGTGCCGCCCGCTCTTATCTTGAGAGGCTCGCTCGCTCGCGTTTACGAATTTGCGCGGCACTCTCGAGCACGTTTCATGGCGTTGTTGTTATTTTTATTTTCCCTTGTGCGATATCTGCGAGCACTTTGGCGCCTCGGAATAATGTCAGCCTTCTACGTTGCTTCCAGGTTATTTTCTCTTTCCCTTTTTTTCCACTTGTCGACTGCGTTCTCGTAGGTATACATGGCGTACTGTGATGCCGTCGCGAGAAACGACGCTTTAGCGCCACCTAATGGCTGAATTTGTCGGGGTTGACCAAAGCGCGGTGTTGGGGAAAATTATGTTCGGGACTTCCAGTGAGCTGAAACGAGGCTAGCCGTCGTTCACGCGTGTTATCGTTTCGCACTCGGCGCTGCTCGTTCGTATTCCAAGTTAGCGGGCTGTCTGGTTTTGGGTAGTCCTGTCGACCCGCCCTGTACCGTATATTTTTGTTTTCACCTCGTTTGTGACGTATGATTAATACACATTGAAACAAGAGTGGAGGAGGAAAAATAACTGTCAGGCTCAGTGCAGAGACAACAGCGTGATTGCTCGCACGGACTTGCACTGTCGTGTGAGTACGATGCGGGCCGATTGTTCATTCATTCATTAATTCATTCTTGACGCACCGATCGTGTAGCACGCGTAGTGCGGGCGGCCTAGAAGCACCTATCCCTTTATAGTATACGCGCACACGACATATTGTAGCGAAACGTCGGGGCCGTTCATGTTAGACGCATCGGAAGGTCAGAAAGACGAAGAGGCGTGGGAGCCACTCCGCGCAGGCAAGCGATGAGGAGTCGACACAGTGAATTGGGAGAGCACTCATTGGGGGGTTTATTTAGCTAAGACATCTTGAAGTTAGAAAACACACAGGGCAAAAATTATACAACATAGAAAATGGTATCATACCCTGTCGGCCTGCCGAACTGGTCCCCGGTGGTTTCGAGCGTCATGGTCCCCTAGTCCGCTCCTAAAAAAGGCCAGTGTCGCCGCTTAAATAGCACTTTTTCAGCATCCACGGCGACGCGGACAGCTCGAACCACCACTGTTGCCCACCAATAGGAAAACGGCTTATACGGACCACTCAGGCAGGTCGAAGGTAACGATTCTCCACGAGCTTTTACGATCGCGTGCATCCGGCCTCGCCACAAAACTAACGCTTTCCAGAAACTGGCCGCGGCGCGCACACATGCTCTTCATTTTCGATGCCCCGTCTCCCGGAAGGCTCCCTGCGGTGCGCGGGCTCGTTTACCCGAGCACCCCTTCTACAAAAGCAGTCGGAAAAGAAAAAAGAACAAGAAAACATTCTACGCGACGCGGTCTTCGCGACAATATGTTGTGAAGATGACTTTCACGTGTTGAGGTGGCGTATTGCTCACCGCCTCACTCGTGCAGTGTGCGTTATGCCCACCGGCTTTCGGGTTCGCACGTGCGAACAAGAGACGCAATCGTATATCGCGCATATCCGCCGAAAGCGCAGGCGCGATCGGCTATACTCCCGCGTTCATTTCTTGCTGCTCGAGGTTCATTCACGCCGCGCCTTGCGCTATGCCTTGTAAATTCGTTTTATTTTTTTCTTGTATTGCCATTGTGCACTGGAAAAAAAAAGCGCACAATGGCAGTTTACCTCTCGGCGGTTTCTGCGCCCCATTGTTCTCTGTGCAAGTGGCCAAAGTTCGGGTTGTGTGTTTTTTTTTTCTTTCTTTTTTAAGCAGCCGCCTGCATCTGTAGTACTGCCGACGACATCCGCACTGTAAAGGCCGATTTAAAAGGAAAATGAGATGAGGCGAAAAAAGAAAAAAACGGTGATTTCGCACGTATTGGTGAATTGTCCTAAAAATAGCAAGTATGCCACTGTTTCCGTGGGAAGAGCTTGTTATAAGCCTGAAAAAGCGCGTAAAGCGAAGTCCGGTGGCGACGCCGTCTTCCAAGTGCCCACACGCACGAGCTCGCCCTGAGGCCATGACTTTCAAACGTGTTTCCAAAAGTGTAGCCAATCACTTGTGGGTAAGAATAGGCCACCTCGTAGTCTGGGTAAGCCTAGGGCTGAACATAACGATTTTCGAGTGGTCGTCCTGATCCATTTGTGCCTGCATACGCAACTATTCGTCGGAGTCGACACTTCGACGTTGAGTGGCGCTTCGGCTGAGGGTTTGCGGCACGAAACTCGTCAGAGTTTCGTTTTCTCATCGTGCAGTTAGTTTGTCATGGTAAAATTGGCGACGATAAAAGAGCTTTCCCAGAATATTTTACCAGTCTAAACTGACTTCGTGTTTGTCATTTTGTTTGTTTCTCACAAATAGCGGCCTCCGTTGTTTGCTAAGAGCAAACATGTGCCGCGCTGCAAGCCCGATATTTGCTCTGGCGATCTCTCAGTGGCTCCCGTAAAGGCGCCTTTTCATAAGGTGCAGATGTGCATCGCGTTTTTCTCGATAGCCTTATAAACGCCGTTGTCCAGACTCCAAACAAGCTGCGCGCCGTTGCCGTGAGGGTCTTATCGCGCGCGCGCGCTGCCCCATAAACACGGCCGCGCTCCTGATCGTGATGGAAGCCTTTCTTCTTCGCACCTGTGTTTACGACGGGCTTCGTTCGCTGCCCAACTCTTCATATCGCGGACGCTGCCGCCGCCGCCGCCCTCTTGACTCCTTATAGCAGGGCAGGCGCTTTCGCCTTATTTATTTCTTTCTGTTCATCGTTATTATTCTTTTGAGTTATTAAAACGGCCGCAGACACAGTATGGCAGCGCCATGATCGTGCATTGATGACGTCGGATTGCACTCCTGTCAGCTCTGTGGGAAGGAAACAATGCCACGTGGATTCGTTGCCGATTGAATGGATTCCTTTCTATCTATGAGTGAAGCGTGGTCGCCCGAGAGACTGTCTACACGGCGAACGTTGGCGCGTATGACCGGCGAGGATTACTGCGTTGGTGTTACGAACGACAAATGAACCCCGTGGGCCGGCCTGTGAGCAACGCGTGCATCCTCCTGATTTAGGCAAGTTTTCTGTCCTCGTGGCGCACCAGGGGTGCCAGGGGATTCACCCAGAGAGTGTTTCGCAGGAGGTTGAGCCGCCACCCGGCTTGAACTTCGGATGTGAACTTCATCACCTTTTTTACTGTATGCCGTCTATATCATTGTTCTTGCTACGTTGCTCTCGATGACGAAATCTTTGGAACCCACCGTCGTATAGTGTTGTGCTGCTGTGCTCGAGAACACGGATTCGATTTCCAGCCGCGGCGGCCCCAATCCATTGAGAGCGAAATGCGAGCACGCGCGTGTACTTAGGTGCACGTTGAAAAACACCATGTGGCCAACATTGACTAGAATCCCGCCATGCTTCTGCGCGCCTCACAGCTATTTCTGTGTTTTGACACGCAAAACACGAGTGTTTTTTGCTGTGCATTGAGGTGGCAGGATATGGGGGCCACCTGCGCTGCCCGTGTCTCTGTGTGTGTTCCGGTTCTGATGAGCTGGCACATGCCCGAGCTACGGGGTGCTAAAAGGCATAAGTGCACGCGGATGCTGTCCGCCGCTGATTTCACCGTGTCTTGTTTCAGATTTCTTTGTCTGTTGGTTTCGTTTTAAACTGGCCACCGCTGAGGGAAAGTGAATTGCTGTCATAGTGTTCAGGGGATTTGGGAAAAAATGTCAGTTTGTTTTATTTTTGTATAGCTTTCTACAAGCGGGAAGGCCATGAAGGAGACGCGTACTCTCTGTGTGTGTGTGTCGTTTTTGACTTGTGGTTAGATGGCTCCTGTTCAACTGAGCCGTAGTTCAAGCTTTCTTTCCATGTACACTGCACAGCGTCGTCAGAACGCGGTGGTGCACGCACTTTGTGATGCAGGTACCACTTGACCTGAGGGCAGCGTCGAGTTCGCATCTATCGCGGCCTGTGCTTCACTAAAGACCCTCTATAACCGCAGTTGTACAGTTTTCACATCCTTCGGCGTCGCCGCACGGCCTCTTGTCTTGGTTGCCGTGGCTACCTCATCTCTTGGGTAGGCGAGAATAGCGAGAGCATCTGCGCGTTGTTGGAAGACCAGTGGCCGCCACGGGTTCGGGCTGCGCTATCTCAAGTAGCGTCGGTTTTGCTTACTCCATGCGGCAGGCCACCGCGTTGCCGTTTTGCACGATCTCGCTTTATCGCTTTCGTGAGGTCATTAGTTCTCGCTGATTCTTTTATGGGTGCGTGTTTTTATTCGCCCTTGCCTCCTCGGTGTACACCGATCGTTCGTTTCTATTGCCGTGTTGTTACGCATCGTGGTTGACGGAGAACAGGGAATTTCCGAGGGGCATTTCCGAGAGGCACCGATACATGCGTTTGCGCTATTGACGTAGTGCCGTTCCTCCTCACGGATATCGCCTTCCGGTGGTCAGTTAAGACAGAAATGGCCTCGAGCTTTGTTGGCATTGTGGCGCCATCCACCGGTGCCTAAGAGAAGTAATATGAGACACTGCCATTCAAGTCATTAAAGGGCTCCTGTAGGTCGTGCCTCAGTTCGCGGCGACGTCGAGACGTGGCGCGCCGTTCCTATTTTCCCTTTTGATTGAAGCCACGCAGCACGCCTGCTCTGTTCGACCGGGGGGAACAAATGCTTTCCGAGAAACGCAAGGGGGCGCAACGGGACATCACTTGCGTCTCGAGATTTCGGCGGTGGCGCGATCTTAAACTCGGCCGCCGTTTGTGGCAACGTTTGTTTGTGCATGTGTGTGTTTGGAGAGAGAGAGAGAGATCCTGTCCCGTGCTCCTGAAAAATGAGGTGGTGCGTGACAAATGAGCGGTTCGCGCGCCCGCTTGCCTTTCGAGAATGCGCCTTTTTCGAGATATTCGCGCTTCGCTTCTGGCGGTGGCTGTCCCAGTGCGACGACCATGCTACCACCGACCTTTCTTACTGTGCGCTGCTGAATTCTCCTCTGCTTCCAGCAGCGGTACCTTAAACATAAGCGAAGGGAGAGAGAGAGAGAACAGATATAGTATCAAAAGTAATTTACAAGAGAAAGGAAAGCGAAAATAGAAACCTAATGAGGAACTGCCTTGTAAAGTCAATACTTTATTACACTAGGCTTATCAGCGTTCTTTACACGACGGTTTGCGCGTGGTCTAGTTATCTTCTTCATCGAATTCTGAATTAAACTTAAACCGCTTTGCTTTCGTTATTGTCGTCGTCCTTGTTCATTCACTCACATTCGGATGTTTCCCGCGGCTAATGAATGTCCTCGTGGCGATCAGCAGATTGGCAGGCTGCGCGCTCGGCTCGGGTTGCTCGGCATCGCCGCCACGTTGTTATTAGGCTTGTAGGATCCAGGGGGAGGAAGTGTACAGTGTATGTGACGCGGAGGCTCGAAGGAGAAACGGAAATTGTGCACCAGTTGGGAGGGAACAGAACAAAAAGAAATCGCGGTGATGAATGGAGTCGGTGACGCTTTCGCCGTTGTGTTCTTGCTTCCTGCCTTTTTTTTTTTTTTTCTCCTCCCTCTTCTCCGGTCGTCGTTCTCGCCCCACCGGCGCCCTCGCTGACCCGACTTGCATGCAGCCGAGGGTCCGGCGCAGCCGTTGGTCCAATGTGCCTGTCACAGCGTGTGCGGTTTTTTTTTTTTCCTTCTCCTTTTCCCTTGCCGTTCGTTTTGCGGCGGCGAGCTTGTAGCCGCGATGTGGGTATAGCGTCGGGAAGTGGCTCCTAATGGATGGCAGCCACTATCGCTTCTTTGTCGATCTCTTGGGTGAACCCACTCTCTCACATTCGCTTCTCTGATGCGTCGAATGGGGAATAAGCCGACGAATAACGTAACGCCACGTAGAAGCCGGCTGGGCCGTCATTCCGTCACTCTGCGTACCCCTTATATGTTTTCCTATTATCTCCACTTCAGTCCGTCGAGCACTGGTTCACGACACTTTGTTTCCGGCGTCGTCGTTGAATGGACCTTTGAGGCCTTGCGCGGGTGTGTGTGCTTGCTGTCCTCGCTACCTTTTCCTCTGCCTGGTCTCTCGGGATTTCCTTTTGTTAACGAGCGTTCCTCTGCAGGAAGCGATTTCGCGGGTTTTTCACCTCCTTTCATCGTTTACTTGAGAGCAGGATCAGAATTTAATTGTGGCTCCCGCATAGGTGCTGCGATATCGTGCCGTGCCATTCTGCATTTTCTTATTTTTTTTATTGTAGCCTTTTGTTCCTCATTCTTGGACTCCTATCCACATTTATGTACCCGTGGAAGAGAAAAAGAAAGCGGCCTAACCATTCGGGATCAGCGGTGTCAAGAACGCGTGTATGCCTGTATGCGCACCGTATGGGATATGCCGAAAATTTATTTTCTTGTAAATTTACTGTAAAATCTCGTAAAATAATTGTCGAGGACAGATGTATTAGGGCACCTCTCCGTCGGCATCTGTTCTTTTGTAACCGACTCGTCTGGTCGCCCCGCGCAGTTATAGGCATACACAGAGTGAGGGGGTGAAGTGTATCGTGCGTAATGCCGGCTTTGCGCGCTGTAAGAGAGCACACGCAACGGTGGTCCGAAGGAAGGCAGGCCAAGGGAAGAGAAAAAGAGAGGGAGATGTTTCGGTGTGCCCCCTGCCAGCGACGCACGTTAGCGGCGATGCAACCTTTCGCCTCTCACGACTCTTCCTTTCTTTTTAATTCGCGGGCCTGGCGGGGTCCCCCTATCGGCGTAGCGCGCTTCCCCGGTCGCACGTCCTCCTTCGCGGTCCGGTTATTCAACCCGTCTCGTCTCTCGACCGCTTCCCTGCAACGCTAGCGGTGTCTCCTCCCTCCGGTTCTCCTCCACTCGCGAGCGGAAGAAAAAAAGGAAAAAAAAATATCGAACTTAGTATAACTACAAAAGTTACCGGCGGCCTCCATAACCGCAGCGTCGTCGACTTCCGACGAGACGCCCCTCTGCTGGGCTCCCAAATCGTCACGGTTCGCCAGTGGATGCTGAGGGAGGGGAAAAAAAAAATAATAAGACTGGTGCATCGCTGCTCTCACGTCCGGTTTGCGGAAGAGCACGGCGCGCGCGCGGGAAGGTCGAGTAGCTTTTCGGGGCAAAAAGCGGCTCGTGATTAAATTAAGGTCGCAGCACTCTCTGTCCAAGTTCCTGTGCCCGCTTCGATCTAACCTAATTATTTGGAGCGTAAGTGAATGTATACTGTGCGGCTTTCCTGGATCAGGAGTGAGCGTATCAGCAGCCTGCAGCAGGTTTTTATCTACTATGCCTAGCCTTTCGTATCCTGCTTTGTCTCGCTGATATTACTTCTGTACAACGTAGCGTTTACATGTATATACACTAAAAGTGAAATAGTGGATCAGTAGTCGGCTGATCATTCGCTCAATTTGAGTAGCAATCGGCGCTGTCCCTTTCACGCGCTCGTGCTCTTTCTGTAAGCGCTGAACGGTGGCAATTAACACGCTTCAGGTGGCCATACTGGGTCGAGGGCCAGATATTGGTTTGAGGTTGGGAAAGGTGCACTTATTTCGGCAACATGTGAGGGTGCGTGGTTGTGGGGACTGGAAAGTGGCATGAAAGACAAGCGCTGAATGGAGTCGCCGCCTTCGAGAGGTGTACGAGTTCCCAGCCCACGGAGCTCACTCCCCTTTAGAAAAACCACTGGGTGCTCGGAATCGAACCTAGCCAAGAGATTGTACCGGAGGCTTACGTCAAGTTGGTCTCCCCCTCCACCCATTTTGTGTGCCCTCGCCCTTAAAGATGGTTGGAGGCATTCATTCATTCATTCCGCAGCTCATTGTGTTTACGTTGTTGCCAATGGCTCTGCGATGGTATTCTTGCGCGGACGCTTCGCGATATCCACTAGCAAGTCTACTTGTAGATAATGCAGTATCGGCAGTAGTGCTTTTGTTTTGTACTGGCGCGCGTGCATTTCATCAGCCATCGGTGGTAGGTATTCAGTCAGGCCGCTTAATTAGCGTTAAGCTTGAAATCAAGCATTTGTTATTGCCTCTAATATTAGGTGCACGATATGTCGAGGCGCCACATAGGATATGTGGCACTATTTTTCTTTTTGTTCTCTTTTTTTTTTTAAAGGCGCGAACCACCTTAAGGGCTGTCGTCGTCACGTTAAATTAAGTCGTCAAGCGATGGTAAAAAAACTGGCTTATAGTGGATAAACACCTGTTCGAAATAAACTAGCGAGCTGATTTGATGTAAAGGAATCGTCAGGATTTAATTGCATTAATAACAGAAATTTGTGAAATTTTGTTGCGAAAATTGTATGGGCCGATCCTGGAGGCCGTGAACCGAGACTGTGTATGTGTATAGGGTTGTCGTGTGAGGAGCGATTCTAACGAGCTTCCGCTAATGCGCCCGCGCTGTCAGCGTCTAAAGTCGTCGTCGTGGCCACGGTGAAGCAAGCCCACTAGCAGCGACTGACGTTTCCTGTGGGAAACACCGGCACATCACCGCATGCTTCGCACCTTCCTAGGTTTCACCAGCGCCTCTTCGGGCCTGGTGTCACGTTAGTGGAGCCGTCCTGATATTCTTTTGTTTTTCGTTTATCTCAATTTTACTTGGCCCTGCTACGCTCTGCCTGCTGCGACGTGTGTTAGCGATCACTTACTGCGCCTCGTCGCAACGCTATTTATTTTTCCGTTCTCTTTGGTGCTAGCGAACGTATCGAAATATTGACATCGAGGGCTGATTTTCGTGCCATCGTCGAGCTGGTACACCAGCGGTAAATAGCCCGCGTCGGGTTGAGTATGCTTTTTCGGCAGAGTAATGTCCGTTCGGCCACGCTGCTCTGCCGGCGTGTGGGGTCCGATATAGCGCTATAGTTACATTGCAGCGGTCATGCCGCCCCTGCTCTCGCGCCGTCATGACGGAGGGCCATCATTTCCGAGTCGTTGTTTGCTGCTGCTCGCTAAAGTTGCCGGCGCAAGGACGCCAACTTGTGGGCATCGGTGCGATGAATTTCAATGACGAAATGATGAATAGTGCGATGAACTTCAGTGAAGCTTTTAATGGTACGTTGTTTACGTTGGAGCTCCCAAATTTGCTAAGCTTGCACTCAAGTTGAAGGAGGGTGGGCATTCAAAGCGTTTTTCATTCGTGAATGGTAAAACTACAGAGGCATGCTCCAGTTACGCTCCAGAAGAACCAGATAACACACAGCTAAATTGCATGCAAGATGCGAGCAAGCAACTCTCGTCTTTCGTGGTTGATGTGAGCCTGTTTAGAAATTTACGTACAAGGGGCTGAGCGTCTGAAAATGAAAACAGCTTAGATATTCTAGCGTTCTAGAACACGAGGATTGAGCTATTTTATGCCCATTTGGGACCCCGCGTTTCTTGCTATGGCCTCCGTTTTACACTATATCCGTTACACACACACACACACACACACACACACACACACACACGCACGCACAGCACACGCGCGCGCGCGCGCGGTGCGTCGCCCTCCGTGTTGCGTGATGCGTATCAGTTTGCACACGGCTCAGCTCGGCAAAGTAACGAGTCTATTCGGACTTGATGCATGCGCCTCACTATTCACTATTTTGGCGCTGCTAAATGCGCGGCTGCCCAGATTCCTTCTGCCGTTCTTTTACTTTCCCGATTTCGGCCATCGGTGGACCCTTCAGAGAGAAGTGAGCGAGAGGTTTCTGCAGTGTGCGTGGTTCGCGACTAGGAAGTACAGGGTCACCCATTCGCTCGGCCTGTTTTTGCTAGCTGCTTCGACGAATGCGCAGGATTTCGAAGCTGATGTCGTGGACGTGCGTAAACAGCGTGCTCACTTCTTTAGTGGTCGGAAAATTCGTGTGTTCGATGATGTGCGATTATATTGTTGTTTTGTGGGGTTTAACGTCCCAAAACCAGCTCTGATTATGAGAGACGCCGTAGCGGAGGGCTCCGGAAATTTTCGCCACCTGGGGTTCTTTAACGTGCACTGACATCGCACAGCACACGGGCCTCAGAATTTCGCCTCCAACGAAATGCAGCCGCCGCAGCCGGGATTCGATCCCGCGATCCTCGGATCAGCAGCCGAGTACCATAGCCTACTAGACCACCGTGGCAGGGCAATGTGCGATTATAGCTTAGTCGAATGCGTCTGCCTATTCTCGCTTATGACCTTTAGGCAGCCACGCGTAGCACTGTCATCATAAGGTGTGACAGATGAGCAGTTATGCTGGCGAGTAGCCGGTCACAGTTGATCGCTCGGCGGCGTACTTTCCACGTGTTTACCGAATGAGGCGCGTTTGTGCCTCCGCAGCTGTGTTCCGTGATTTGCATAACGCGCGCTCGCCCTGGCCGTGCGTATGTTCGCGCCAATAATGAATCGGAGTCCCCGTGCCGAGAAAGAAGACTCCGCAGGCCGCGTACTTTTCGGGCTTCCGCGTGCGTTTCGTGCCGCCGCTGTTGTGGCCCCTGCTCGAGCGGAAGGAGGGCAGCTGTCGGCGCCGCGGTAAAAATTAGACTTCGCGGGAAACGCTCTTTAGGGGAGTGGCCTTCGAGATATGGCTGCCCTGTGTTGCGCCGCTGGAGCACAAATAAGCCGTCGCTATAGCCGATACGTAAATGTCATCTAATTCGACGCGCCAAAAGTTTGTTGTTAAAGGCACACTGAAGAGAAAAAAGAAATACTTTTTTTTTTTTGCTTTAGTAAACTGCCCTGCCACGATACCCACATGCAAGCACCGCTGTTTGCCGCCAGGAGACGCTTGTTTAGCCAGAAAACGCCAGAAACAAAAATACACCACGTCGCCGTGGTATCGTAGGTGTTGAACACACCATTTCCGCCATAACCTCTTCTGGGCTGTGTTAGACATGCTTGAACCCCCCCCCCCCCCCCCCCGTCCATTCAAATAAAAAAAGGAAAAAAAATCGCTGCCCACGGTTGTGACATCAGCCTATGTAGCCCCGTGCCCAAATCCACAATGGAGGTGCTCTTCCCCTCCTGCGGAAACGTCTATGCATACTTCCTAACCTGGTAAAAATCAAGTACATTATTAACCTCCGAGTGGGGGCGTAAACAAAGCGTACCAAGTCTCTCAAATTTTTCATTTAGCTACTGGGACCAAAATATGGAAACACGCACGCACACTTCGAAATCATTGACGGCACGCCGACGTTCATGTGCGGAAATTTCGGCGTGCGGTTCAAGAAGGAAACATTTGACCTTGATTTTCTCCATTGGCGATTAAATTAAATACAGTAGTTTCCAAAGCGTGATTTATCAGTCTGCCCTGATTGTGTTTCACTTTAATGACCCCTCCCTTGGAGAATATCATGAACGCATTTCGTGCAGCAAATGTAATATAAAGTTTGTCACTTGCTTCGAGATAACGCGACGCAACTACGGTTACGTGCTACCGGTATTACGCCGTGTATGTAATGTCATGCTTGCATGCGATGCATTCGTTGAGATTTCTTTGTCCTCGTCGGGCTGTCTCAAACGTAATCCGCTTATGGCACTTTTCATTGCGTGCGTTGGGCACTGTTGCCCCTCAGGGGACGGGCTTTAGCCGCAAGCGTCTTAGCTTTCGACCGGTGTAACCTTCCGTTGTCTCGTAAACATATTCTGTGTACTGCGGCGGCGCGCATTTGTTGCCACACATAATTTTCCTTGAAGCCAAGGTTTACTTACTGTAAACACCCATTCCAATGCGCGAGCAATGTCATTGAGAATGCTTCGTACTATGCGGTTCCCACCTGTTCGTGTCTACTCCTGTGTTTTAAGCGGTGGTGACCATACCCATCACCGCTTGGCATTTCGAGGTCGAGAACGCGACTTTTGTCTCACGGACGAATTTTATATTGTGGCGACGTCACACAAATGTGACCTTCTCGCTCGTGTGCCGCGCTACCACCGGACCGTTCGCTGCTGGACACCGCTTTTCGCTTTGTGCGCGCAAACATGCAGCAGCTGCGCGTGTCATTTTCTTCGAAACTGACACGGCGTTGCCGAGTTCCCGGCGTTTCGCTGGACGTTGCTTGTTGCGCGTGTTGGCTTGACGCAGAAGGGCGAGTGAGTTGTTCCGGTGTTTGGAGAGAAACCGGTTCCAACAGCGGAAGATCGGTCTGCGCTCACGAGACTACTTGAACCGCTGCGCGAACTGTCTGGAGTTTCATATTACTCTCTAAATGGAAATCGGTTGCCTGGGAAGCAAAAATAAATTACTAAAATGTAAGGCACGACGAAAGAAAGCGCACCCGCGACCTTTTTGTGGCGACGCGTCCGGTGATCCTCTCCGCCCCCAGTTCCGCTGCTCCTCGACGGGCAGCAGAATGGCCATTGAGGCAGGCACAAACGGGGGAAACGAACAGTACGTGTCGTCGTGTCAAAACCTAAAACCTTCTTGTTTAAGGTTGGCGCTACAGCCGACAACTTTCCACGCCTGGCCGGGGCCGTCGACGTGACGTTTATTTCCAACTTTCAAATGAATAAGGGAATAAGTCAAGTAGAAAGCAACAAGACGCACGAAGGGGCGTTCGCCTGCGAAAGGTTCCGGAAAGCAAGGATTCATTCGGGGAATGGCTTGTTACGCACCGTGACGTCCGTTTGACGTCCTCCGGAGCAGTCGGCACTTCGCCGCAGCCGGCCGATGAGCTCCGGGCGAAGCGGATGGAAAGGGTGTCTCGCAGCGCCATAGCTTAGGCGCTGACCCCGGGCTGAGTTCGAAGGGGCCGACTTGCCCGTCCCTGCTGCTCAGAGCCCTTCGCTCGAAGGCGCTTCATCTTGTTAGCTCGCTCTTTGCTCTGGTCATTCGCCAGCTCGGAAAAGTCGTTTCTCTCGCGCGGTAAACACCGCTGTCGCTTTTGCGCCGAGCGAGCAATATTTGGACGTCTCTCCTATTGCGCGAAGGCCGGAAATGAACATTCGAATTGCGCTCTTCGTTTCACGTTTCACTGTCACGTAGGCTGTCGTAGAAACCGACAGAAAGGAAAAAGAAAAAAAGAAGAGGGAGAGAGAGAGAAAAGAGGAACTGAGGCAAAAACGCCTTGTCTCGCTTCGAGGCACTGTTTCTTCGAGGGCTTCCTGCGCAGATTCTAAGGGGCCCTCGCGGCGACTGGCTCGTCTATCTGTCTTTTTTTTTTTTTTTTTTTGTCGCGTGTTAACAGTGCTATATGTTATGCGCGTGCTATTTCTTCTCGCCTCCGGTTCTCTTTTTATTTATTTATTTATTCACTTTATATTTCCATCAGCTCCGTAGGCAAGCTGCTTGTTTTCCTTTCATCCCCGTCACAGTCCTTTCCTTGGCCCTCACAGTCTCGTATGCAAAGGCCTTATCGCTCTGCGTTCCTCCTCGGCACGGTTCTACGTGCACATTTGTGACAGCCGCGCTCGCCCCGTTGCCTCGCGTGCCTTTGACGGCCACCAGTGCGTTCATCTGTCGTCGCTTAGCAACGCATCGCTCCTTTCTTGTGTTCATTCCGAGGCTTCGGGTCGGTCCGCGCGGCGCAGGGGTTCTTCGGTATCGGCGGCATTGTTGCTGATCTTTTTTTTTTTTTGCTTTGCTTCCCCTCGCTTTCTCCGCGCACTGCTCCTGCCTCGTTGTCTCCGCCCTCTGGTTCTTGATCGCGCCGAGCGAATCCATTTTTCATCATTTCTCATTTTCTCCTCGGGCTGCTTCGAGAACCTCTGAAGGAAAGAAGCATCTCCGAAGCGGCCCCCCTCTCTCCCTCTCCGCGTTCTTCGGGGCCGCGGCAGCTTCACTGCCAAGTCGTGTCGTTCCTTTGCGGCAGCCGCGAGGCGTGGTTTTTTTTTCTCGGTGTTCGCTCCTCTCGCGAGTGGTCGGCCCGTTCGTTTTATTACTGCGTTGACTCGGTCACCGGTATCCCTGTCGGTGGTTTGAGGGCTATATCGGGGCCCCTGGAAATCGTCCGTTCTTTCCTTTCTGCGTCGTGCTGTTTTGATTTGAACGCGGCTCGCCGCCAACCACCCACAGCGTTGTCGCCCTTCACTAGTGTTTCTCTGTGCGGCTCATTTCGCGCGTTGCAGTGAGAGCACTGTTGTGTACGGTCCGAAGCAAGCAACTCTCGCGTCATTAATAACCGGCCGTCTCGTGCAATGTCCGCCTGTTTGTTTTCCCGCCTAGAGCACTAACCACATTTGAGGCCTAACAAAAGGATCACCCGTTCATTACCACGTCCTCTTTGCTGTAATAAATGCGCATGGACGGTGGTCTTCCTTCTTGAGCTGCATTCGCGCTCACTTGCTCCGTAGGCCGGCGCTACGCTGTTTCCCGCACGTCTCTTCAAGGGCGCACTTTCACTGCCGTCGGTGCCAAGCTATATTTAGGCTCTACGCCCTACGCTTTTTTTTTTTTCTTGCCAGCTGACCACTAGCTGGCTTTGAGGTTGCAGCGCACATAAGACGGAAAGTTTTCGACTCGTTCTCGACATGTCTTTGGTTGTGTGGGATTTGCGAGTGATGTTCCGAATACGAGCACTTAGCGAGCGCATGTGCCTGTAGTTAATTTTTCGTACTCCCTGTAATTTTCGCAGCACTTCGGCAGAGCCGGTTCGCCTAAGCACTTTTCCTTACCGTGCTTCGTGTCGGCCCCTTCGTAATCATTGCGCAACAATAAATGTAGTAGCTGTTCGGTTAAAGAGCTTCCGAATGTCTTGCTTTCTCGACAGCAGCACGATCCCGTGCACAATAATGCGCGTACAATACTTGCGTAAATGTGCTGGCATTTCGTCAGCAGGTTTGGTCCCATTTTTTTTATCCCCGGCTCCTTTTCTGAATGAATCGCGCGAGGCGGATGAGGCCGATAGAGGAGCAGATGCCGCTCTGCCCGTTGACCACCCGTGGCACGTTGGTGGCGGGGGACGCGCTGGTGGAATTTTCTTCCGCCCACTTCGACGGCCCGTGTTTTCATTTGTGTGTGTGTGTGTGTTCCACCGCGGGGCCCGTTTCGATTCGGTTCTCGCGACGGCTCGGGGTGCGAGGGAGGGCGTGCGGCGTTGTGGAATGCGCCGGAAGCGGAGAGATGGCGCCGTGGGCGGCGGGCCCAGGCGCGCGACGTCACATCCGGGTGTGTCGCACGCGCGCGCACCGTCGGCGCTCGGAGCAGCACGCGTTGTTACGGCGCGCGGGCTTTTTTGTCCCCCATACGGCGTGCGTCTCGCAGCCCTCTGGCGTCGCCGGAGAGCCCGGCCGCCGAAGCAGCTGTTCCCTCCGCGGTGGTGGCGCGAAAAAAAATACAAATCGGCCGCCCTCGAGGAATACGTCGTCGGCAGCGTGGCGGCGCATCGGCTGCGGCGCTCCTCGCTTCGGTGCGGTCGCTCCGATGACGTCCGCGCTCCTCCGGCGTCGATCAGTGTTGCCGTCTTCGGAAGTCCTCTGTTGTGGATTACGCCGCGGTGTCGCCGTCGTGAACCGGAGCGCTTGTAGTGCTGTTGGTGGTGGTGGTACGGCGCGCGTGCCCGTGTTTTCGTGCACCCTGTGAGTCGGCAGCGCTGGCGAAAGGTGGAGCTTTGTCGTGCGCAGCGTCGACCGCGCGGCTCGGCCGGAGCGGCGGCGACAAGCGCACGACGGGTCGCCAGTTCCTGCCTGTGATCGGCTCCCACGATGCTCACCACCGCGGCATGTGAGTACACCGACAATGCTCTTGCCCGCGTACATGGCCGAGGAGAGAAGGCGGAGAGGGAAGTGAACGGAACAGACCCCAGTGACGTCACGACGTGGATGGTGGCATGGCCATCCGTTCTCTCTGTCTGCGGATTGACCTTTTCCTGCCGTGCACCTGTGTGCAGTCCTTGTACGTCGGTTTAGGTGTCGCATTGTTTTTATACGTTATACAAAGGATTCGTTAAAAAGAGAAACCGCGCGAGTATTGCGAATCTATGTGCGTTCTGAGCAAGTTGTTCCATTTTATTATGGTTGAAATGAGTGAAGCAGCGAATTATGCCACAGTTACGTCTTTTTCTTTCTCGTTTTCTGTTATTGATGTAGTATGTTTGGTATAGCGCCATGAAGCTCGCTGGCAGCGCAAGTTTGTTAGGTATTAAGACGATGCAAAAGTAAATAATGAATAGAACACGAAATATATTGACACTGTACATTTCAGTTCCAGGTCTACCGTTTTATATAAGAGGAGACCGCGTCGCGACTGATTGAAAGCTCTTGTTTGGTTCGCTATTCTTCGGGAGCCTCTTTCGTTTTCTTGTTTTATTTTATTTATTTGTTTTTGACAAAGTACACCGCACTTTCTGTTTTCACTTTCATGAGACGAACAAGAATCCGTTGCGCTTGACAATCAGGTTGCAAACAGCGCTTCTTGTTTGTGCACGGCTTCGTGTCTACGTGCCGCCGGCTTCAGCAATTTGCCGCACGATCCCGGGGAAAGTTTTCCCCTAGGGCAGTTAAGTTTTCCGTCGCGACGTCACAGCAATCTTCCTCTTGTTTGGCACCGACTTTCCCGAGGTTTTTTTTGCGCTTTTTGAGCACTCCTTCCAAACATACAAAAAAGTCGGCGAAAGTTATTTTAATCTTATTTTAGAAAAGTCTAGCTGCATGCTGTACTCCAAGAAAAAGAAAGCCTCCGAACCTCAGAATAAGGCCACGTCGAGGACCTTTGTGCGTGTGTTTGTCGTCGCGCGACCGCACGCATAACCTGCAAGTAGACTCGGCGAGGCCCTTCACTGCATTCGCTCTCGCATTGGTCGTTGCCGCCCTTGGAGGCGAGCAGCCACTGTTCGGCGAGGTGCCCGCACTCGCGCCATCCTGCCTGGTGCAAAGGCGTTATTTACATGTTATCAGCATATTTCTCGCCGCCCCTGCTTTCCTCCTCACGCTTTGCTTTTGTGAGGACGCGCTCGGTCGAACGCGGTTTATTTCTAGGCTTTCCCTCCCCCCCTCTCTCTCTCTGCGCTGGTGTTCGTGTGATCCGATCCCCAGTACTGGCGCTTCACATAAGCGGGTGGAAGCGGAAACCTCTGCCAAGGAGCGGCGACTCCCGCCTTCCCTTCGGTGTTCGAAAGCATGTGTTTGCCTTTGTGTTGTCCGACGGGCGGCACATGGTATTGCGAAAATCTCGAGAGATGGTCGCGTAAGGAGGGTGCCTCGTCGGCAGTTTGTGGCTACTTGTTACCCTTATCTCTCCCCCAGGAGTATGCTCCTATAGAAGGTTCTGTATAAAATCTTGTTAAAAATATTGCTATAGCAACCAAGCTTTAAGGAGACAAGGCGATCACTCGGGCATACATGCAGTGACGCATTTGGTTTGCTTGATTTCCACTCCCTCTCCAATTTATTTTTCCTTTCTCGCTTAAATCCGTGGATGATGATACGTGGTGTTTAATGTGTTGAGCGGAAAGCGTTTCGCGGAGCAAATGAGACTTCGCGTCGAGTGTGATTGAACGGTTTATCATTGGTATACACTTGAGCGTATGGGCAATGGTCTTTACTGACCTGGCCATGGGTCCTGGCTTCGACCTCCGGAAGCTGTTGCTGAAGGAGGGTTTGCCGGACAGTGTGCAGGTGCGACACGTGACCACTCCCCTTAACAAAAGCTTACGATCGACACGGTATCGCGGAATATCGGTGCTGGAAACGGTGAGACGAGTCGACAGTTGCTTCAGTTAGCGTTTCTATTTAAAACGAGCGTGGCAGGTCTGTAAACAGTAACCTGGAGCTGCGATTGCTGATGGTACTGTGGTCTCATTTCGTCTTCATTTTGCTTTTATTTTTACTACAACCGCTGGTGCTGGTGATTTTCTTTAGCCGATCCCCTGTCGAAGGCGGCTTCGTTGTGCTTGCATTTAAAGCGGGCTTGCGTGCGAGCATGCGGCTCGGCTTCCGTTCGACGCACCGCGCGGTGACGTGCCCCGGGACACGTCACGCAGACCGCCGAGGAAGTCGCAGGCGCGTCCACTATGCTGAACGCGCGAGCAACACGCACAGCTGCTGTGCCGCTCATGGGCGTGACGGCTGTCTCTCCCTCGCTCTCCGGGTCACAGCCGCACTTGTCTGCCCATCATTTTCGCCATCCATTGTGAGCTTTCTGTTATCGGCCGAACGATGACCGTTTGTTGCGTCACGCAGACACTGAAAACTCTGTTTGACGAAGTGGTTCTGTACGGCACCTGTTAGTTCGTGCTACTGTCCTCTTCATCTGTCGTGTTTTGTGAGCTTGGATTGATTCAGACTCATTATTATTATTATTATTATTATTATTATTATTATTATTATTATTATTATTATTATTTGCTTTCATAAGTGTTCATGCAAGTTGCCTAGTCGAGAACCTTAACTCTCATTGCGATTGTCTACGCAATAAATGTCGACGTGCAGTGCAGTGGTTGAACGTGGTGCTCGACTTCTCAGCGTAACGAGTCGCGTAACGCGTCGATGTAACAAGATAGTGACCCCAGCCAGTCTCGGCAAGAGGTGCAATATGCGCAGTGCCTTCGTTTTAAACGTGTAGCGTTGTTTTGTTTGTGGCCGCTTTCCAGCGCTCGAAAAGCTTGCGGTACCTCAAGTTGACGGACTCGTCAAGGGGAAGCGAAACTGCGCAGTTCGCCTCACTGTCTTCGTGTGGTGTCCCCTCTGGAGATCAGAGCATTTCCAAGAAAGCACAGCGCACGCCTTGTATACGCCTGACCTTGCCTGGGTGATAACGTAGCAGACCCATGGCGCGGGTTGAGCGCGGCGTATACGCCGGTGGCGGACTCCGTCGCCTCGGCAGGCACCCGTTGGAATGCGAGGCGCGTCACCCCGTTACCGTGCCGACTTGTCGTTGGACATTCGACACCTTCTCGTTTGTCGCCCTGTTGAAACCGAAGGGAACGCTCGCCTCCTGTCGCCGGGGGTCCCATCGTGATGCGCCGGTGTCGCCTTTCCTCTTCGCTTGCTTAGCTCCTCCATCTGACCCGCGTCGCGTTCGAAAGCCCAACTGGAATCGCGCCTTGCTTTGTTGACACAGTAGCGTACGCATCTGCCAGGTGCGTCTATATTGCGATCGCAGGATAGAGGAACAGTCATCTGCGGAGAGAGGTAGTGCTGCTGTCTGGTGGAACGACCGCCGCATTCTCTCGGGGCGACATCACTGACGCGCCTCGGTGCCATGTGGCTTAGCCGTAAGATCAACGCTTGCGTGTCTTCTCGACGCTGGCTCGAGTGGGCTTTCATGCCGAAGCCGTAGGCACCATATTTGGACCTCGGCTAGGAGTGCTATTTAGTAATAGGCTCACCAATTAAGAGCAAGCGCTGCCCACGCGGCCTGTCCAAGATGTCAAAAGATAATGTCTGTGTGGTAATCGCTTTCTTTTGCCGTCCATCAAGTTTGGCAATAGCAGCAGCCTTCATCGTAAGCGCATTGGAGATTATTCGCCACCCCGAAAATCTTCTTTCCCTCCCCTTCCCATGTGAGTGTTTCATTTAGAGTTCGTTCGGTCGAGAGAGAGTGTTCTGAACCGAATTTCCCTATTAAAGAATCCCTTTATCACGCGTGTAACAACACGTTCCTCTTCTCCATAACGTGATATTTTCCTGCCGGAAATTGGATTATTCCCACATGGCCCGTGGGATTGTACTTCTACGAAGAGACGTTATCAGCTTACCATTATTGATTAGTCTTCGATGTTGAATCACGGCCCTTCTCCCCTTGTGCCTGTCGGCCTTTTGCCTGGTCGTCGTCCGCAGCGTGTGATACCATTTATCGAAGATTGAGACGGTCACCTTATACTTAGCAGGGTACTTGTTGCTGCTGTGCATGCTCTCCGTCTGTGACTGTCAAGCAGTCCACGGTACCGCGTAAAAGACCGGCCATAATGCACGCTTTGTCGTACACCTTTGTCGCGAGAACTTTGCTCTTGGATTGTGCGAATGGGAGGTCACCAACACTTGCGATGCGAGATATTTGAGGATTGCAAGCATTGTTATGACCTTTGATTCAGCATCCTACCCGAACAAGTGTTCATTGCGGCAAGCTTGCGTGCTCTACCCCCATTCCCTATATGAAGAATTCATTGCGAGTCCTTCGCAAAACCGTCGCCGTTTGCGGCTTTTGTCGACGCCACTGGCGGAAACCCTCTGACGGCGTAAATTAGTCGTGCGCTATGTGCCACCGTCGTTCTACGTAGGCGCCGTTTCCTCGTGATACACAATCCCTCGTGTGTGTAGCTCGCGAGGAAGGCGTCGCTTGCGGGTCATGGCCTAGCAGGAAGCGGCGGCGTTCACCGCTGGCGGGCTGCCCGCTTTGTCGCCCGTTTTCTCCCGTCAAGGAAAAAAAGACGGGCGGCGGCTGCTGGCGTCGCGCAACCTTGACCGCCGTATACTCGCGCTAGGCTGCGTCACTTTCGAGCCCGCTTGTTTTCGGACGACCGAGCTGTGCGGTGCCTCTTCTCGCGTTTCCTCGGTTATGTTTCCCCTGTATGGAATGGTTTGCGCAGTTTTTAAATCGCACGTTTGCGATGACACATTGAAAGGGCCCTAGATAGAAAACTTGTTTCTTTAGAATCCCACTGTGCAGGAAGCGTTACATCTCACGGGTGAGATGTAACGCATCTGAGAAGGGAAAGCTGACAGTTTTGCCGTGAACAGCCATTTGGTATAAGCCACGCCGAAGGTTCGTCCTTCACAGACACCTCCACAACCGTAATAAATTGTAGTGCTCGTGTCAGCGAGCTCTTACGCGAAGAAATGAGGCGTGTTGAAAGCTGATAATTCTGATGACCTGGTGCGCACGGAAATGCCTTGACAGCTATCGATAAAGTTTATTGATAACATTGTGTATCGGCTGTTTTACGTACCAGAAAAAAAAATCGCCGAAAAGAAATTTGTTTGGCCTCGCCACATATTCGATGTTATTGCCCCTTAAACCTGAAGGCTAGACAAACAAGAACTCTTATATGCTAAACCTATATGAACGTGTTCACTCTTTGTTGCCTATAGTCACCACGCCTGCGTCTTTTCCGCGAGCGCGTCCGTCTCCTGAAATCAGCTTTATATAACGGGCCTGCTTGTGTCCGATGCGTCAGGTTGCCAAATCTTCTCTCAATGTTTCTTTTTTTCTTTTACGTGGTTATTCAAATTTAGTCGGATTCATATAATGACATCGTTAAAGTTGGTGCGTCTACTATAGTCACACGGTGCGTACTCGGGAATTTCCGTGAGACTAAACTCCCCGTCATGCGATTGTGGCATCTACCTCGCTTATGTGGGTGAGCTCAATACGCAGACCTTGAGCCTGCGAAGCCATGGCCGACGGCAGAGAGTTTCGTTGCAAAAGCTCGGGACGCGCGTGCCGACACATGGCAGAGCGGCACGCTCGCCGTGGTGCGGTCTGCGCTCGTTGCGACAGTTCTCTTCGTGCAGCCCGTGCAGCTGCTGTCCGTCGTGGTGCACGCTGCAGAAGCGCCGACTCGAAACGTCGTGGGGATCATTGATTGTTCGAACCCGGCTTCTCCAGGTTGGGTCCCGTCTCTGTCGAGCGTGCCGGACTCGCGATCGGCGATTTTTTTTTTTTCTTTTTTTCGGTCGGGCGTCGTTGCGCGTATAGCCGCGACACTCGCCCGTGTGTGTTCGTAACACGAGCGAGCGGGCGGGCGTTCCGCTGCCAACGCCGCTGCCACGCTCTGTGGCGTGTGTCGCGTGTGCGCGAGAAAAAAGAAAGGTCCTGGTTGCCGAGCGGCGTGTCGCGGGCCACGGGGCCAACCGAAGGGCGGTCAACCCCTCCCGCGTGCTTTCTCCTCTCGCCCTCTTTCCGCGCCGCTGAGGTCTCCACTTGCCGGCGCAACCCGCCTCTGTTCCCTCCCCCGTTGCTGCGATGCGAACCCTTTCCGGGCCCGTTATTTTTGTCGCTAAGCCTCGCGTGCGACTACGTGGCAGGCACCGAGCGGCGCCCGCCGGGGCTCGTGGCCGCCGCCTGGGGATGGCTCCTATCCGCCGTGCGTGCCTTGTTTACGCGACGGGAAAGCGAGCCGCCCTACGGGTCGGTCCTGCCCGCGCTGAACCTTTTAACTCTGCTAGAACAACGCGCTGGACGCGTGCAGTGTGTGCTTAGCTCGGGAGAGCCGGGCATATGGTCACAAACAAGCCCCGTACACTTCTGCAGGGACGACGCTATCGGGGCTCTTAATTGGCCGGTAACTGGAACCGCCGAGGCAGCAGATGCGCGCCCTTTATCGGCAGAGTTCTTGAGCGAGTCGTCATTTCTGATGCACTGACCTCTGTACACCCCGCTGCCCGTTGCATTTACTAATGTCCTACCTTTTTCTTCATTTCACCGACAGCGCGCGAAGCCAAATAATATTGTTGAAGTTTGCTTTATTGACACGAGACAGCACGCCTCGTGGCTATGCTCAGAAAGTGCGATAATACCGCCCGCAGGTGTTGAACTCTTCAGCGTTTGCATCAATAGGGAGTTTTAGCAGCGGCGGCTTACCGTACAGTAAGTACGGCAATGCCGTACCGTCGTGGTTGGCACGTAGAAAATTGAGCTTCTGAGGGCTTTACCAGGAAGTTTTATCATTCGACGACGTTTCCGTACTCGCCGAGCAACTAATGCACGTCTTTCCGAGTAAAATAGCCGCGTGCCGACCATGACGGATACGGTATTACCGACACTGCTGTACGGTAAACCGGCGCTGTTAAAACTCTAATACTGTGAACGGAGAAACGAGCAATTACGCTACTGTTCTTTCTTTCTTTCTTTTTTATTTTCTTTCTTGTTTTAACACACATATATGCATACGCAGGACGACCGATGAAATGACGACGCTTATTATGCACCTATGACGTCCCGGGCGTATTATTGCGTCGCCTTTCTTAGAATATGCCGAACGTCGTCATTATTAATCTTTTTTTAAGGCCCTCCCATATTGTCGAATTACAACCAATCCTTGAGAGACAAGTGCCTTCTCCTGCCCTTGATCGTGTAAAACTGGAAACATATGATCGCTTGGCGGATTACGCGTAGTCAGACGCAACGCGTCGCGGAGCACCGAGCCTTTCTCATTAATTGTAACGAGTCTCGGAGGCCTAACAAGGACGGCGGCGGACTTGACGTGCTCGCGCAGGCGGGCCTTGGCGCGCCCAGGTCTTGCGTCACGCGCCCGGCGTGACTGATTGTCGCCGGCAACAGATGTTTCGCTTGCTGCGCCGTAAAAGGGGACGCAATGAAAAGGAGTGCCCGCGTCGCCCGGGAAAGCCTGGCGCCGTGTATTTCCCCCCCGCTTCTGTGAGAAATGCCGCGTTTTGCCCCGCGAGCAACACGGAATCCATCAAAACGCTTCAGCTGTCTCGCCGGGCTGCGGTGCTACTTGAATTGTAGCGGGTGCTTTACACTTTGACACGAGTTCGTAAAAACAGTAGCGGAGGAAGGAATCGTCCCAAGTTCTCAACTTTATCCATAAATTGACGAAATATTTAACTTGCTTACCAAGTTGACGTTCGTGTCGCATCTCCGACCATTTCTTTATCCGTTCTACTCAGGCAAGATAATTTCCGGGGTTTTACGTCCCAAACCCACCATATATGATTATGAGATACGCGGTAGTGGAGGGCTCCGAAAAATTTCGTCCACCTGGGGTTCTCTAGCATACATCGCGCAGTACATGGGCCTCAACATTTCGCCTCCATCGAAATGCAGTCTCCATCGTACGGGATTCGATCCCACGACCTTCGGATCAGTGACAAGTGCCATAGCCACTATAGACCACCGTGGTGGCGGGGCTGTTCAGCGGAGAGACTAAGTCGAAGTGAGACTGTAGTGACTGTCTGGCAGTATAAGGGCTGGCCATGGAATTCTTCCTAGTCGCCTTGCCTCTGTGATCGAGTGCCTCGTCAACTCGTTTTGTGCACAGCGACAAGCACCTCTGTTCGTGTTATTGTGTAGTTGCGGCCCCGCGGCTCCCACGTATTGAGTCAAATTGAGCAAGTACAGCTCAATAGCAAGAGCGCGCTATTCGAAACGTTGACGCCGCTGTTAGCATCTGGCGCCTCCACGTCACCCGCGTAATATGTGGAAAGGACACCGGGCCGACAGCGAGCTTCCTCTTAGTGAAGCCGGCAACGGGGAGGGCCCAGTCCCTGCATGTGTTCGCACCTGCGTGTTGGCGAGGAAGCGGTATCGCTTGCACCGTATAATTCGGCTGCCCACGCCGTAGATATCGATGGCTGGGCGCGCTGCTGAAGTCGAAATCCTAGGCGTAGCCGCGGTTTCAATCTGATGCTTTCAAATGGCGGAGCTGCTGGTATAGGCGATGACGCGGGTTCGGTTCATCCGCATATCGACGGGGACGAAATGGAAGCGCATTCGTGTACCTAGATTTACCGTGTGCGCGCGTTAAAGAACCCACTTGTCATATTGTACTCAGATTTGTTTAGGTAAACGATTTTGATATTTGCTATGTTTGAGAAACATGAAAGCACTGAGATTACCGATCTCGGTTATAACTGTGACGCGCTTTTGTCAACATCTGAAGCGGCGCAGATATGATTTGTGAAGTTACTGCGCACGTACAGGTATTAGTGTTAACCGAAGTTTTCCCGAAATTCTTATTCTCAGTTTAGTGTTTTACTTGAGGGCCATTTATGAGGAAATTTTGTCCGCTTTAGATGTGACACTACCTGCGTTTTACGTGATTACGATCCATCTTACTGAGCGCTATAGATGTAAAGGTATTCTTTTTTTAACGTTATCGATTTCAGGAATCCCATTGAAGAATACGGACTCTTAGTATCCGCTCGATGCACTTTGTTTTAGATGTTTAGCAATAAAGCACCCAAGATTGGTGTAGTGCAGTATCGCAAAGAATAATAACAATAATAAAAAAGAAAGCAAAAAGAAGGTGGAGTTACGGGTGCGGATCGGCTAGTGGAGCATTGCGTGCGTCCTCAAGTGTATGTCTTCCCTTGTCTGTGCTAATCATGGGCGGAACCAGAGTCCGTTAGTTTCGTTGGGGCACTATATTGGTAGAACGCAGCTGCAACCTGCCGCGTGCATCCGTGAAGTTGGTGTGGTATCCCAGAAGGAGGCAGCACGCCAGCGGTGAACGCGGCTGAGGATTGCCCGCCGTCAAATCGAGCGGCGTTATCGCCACCTTGGTACCTACGTAACGAAGCATGCGTACACGACCGCCGTTTCTTCCGGATAGTCTCGAGCAAGCTCCCGCCTCTTTTTCCCCCATGGGGTGGACGGTCTGCATCCGCATAGGCGGCACCTGCGGGACAGCATGATCGAAGCATCACCTTTCCTGCTTATATTAAAATATGCTTGTACCGTGACCGCCTTGGAGGAAGAGCGAAAACAGGGGACGTCCTTACTTGTACTCCACGGTGCTTTAGCTGCGCCATGGACAACGAACTTTCTCGGCTTCCTATATGCTTGTCTTTTATTATTATTATTATTATTATTATTATTATTATTATTATTATTCCTGTAGTACCTCTGGCGTTTGGAATCTGAACGTTCACTTGCGGATCTGCGTGCGCTTTGTGAGAGCCGTTTCGACTCTCCGCGTGCACTCGGAGGCATTTCACGAGTTGTTCGTGGCTGCTCCCCTCGAAACCGCGTAGGTGTTTACACGACTCGCGTCGCGTGTGTCCTCGACCCGACCTTGCCTGGCGACCTCTCGCGGTTTTCCATCGGCGGGGGGATTGGAGACTGTGCGGCGTTCGCCGCCAAGTGTCGTCGTTCGTGCACGCGGGTGCGCGCACCCGTCCACCATTCCTTCTCTCTGCTCCGAGTCGGCCTTGGGGCGAGCCACGCATGCGAGACCAATGCGATGCGGCAGCATTCTGCGCCGCTTCTTATTTCTTTTGCGGCGCGACGTTACTACGCCGCGATACGCGGTTCGGCCGCCCGCACGGAGATAGGCTGCGAACACGGGCACTGTCACGGGCCAATTTAGAACCACCGCCTGGACACGGCGTGGGCGACATCGTTCGTGATTAATACGGGCCTTCGTTTGCAGCCCTCGCCGTGTTGAAAATGCGCCCGGCTGTTAGTAAGCGTCGTCTTTTCACGATGCATCACTAGGGTGCGCATTTATGGGACGTGCTTTTATCACTTCCCCTTTTCCAGCCTGCAACAAACAAGCGCTCGTCAGCGCACCACCTGGGCGCCTCTCCGACGCTAATGGATCAGCGAAATGCGGCCCATCGGGACACGGCGCCAATTATTGCTGTCCGTCGGCTTGTTCCGAACGGGCTTCGCTTTATTGATTCACGCGCCGCGCTTGGCCAACCGCTTCTCAGGAGGGTGAAAGGAAGGCGGGAACGATAGGGCTGGGAGCCGCATATACGTTAGAGTGGTAAACAGAACCGGAGCCTCGCTGGATGCTTTTCGAGTCTTTTGTGTTTACCTCGCGCGCGTCCTATACGTGTAGCCACGCCGCGAGCACGGCTGCGTCGCTCGAGTTTGTGAACGGCCTGCTCGACTCCGTCGCCACCGTTGCGCTCACATCTGCAAATGTTCCGCTTTTTTAGCACATCTCGGGGCTCTTCGTGGTCAGCTGCTGCCAGCATAATAAGGGTTCCATTTTTCGGGGAATTTGTTGTTCGAGCGCTCTTCACATCCCGCGCAGTGCCTCTTGGCGACTTGCTCTGCTTAGAAAGCCTCTCTGGCGCGTGTTCGTTTCGCACCCGTTCGAGTCCGCCAATATGCGCGAGGCTTGTGTAATGTAAACATCGCTGTTTTGTTGCTTTGAAAATATTGCTTAGTTGCTGTGGGGTACTAGTGTCGTTCGTGTGGGCCCTGAGTTTTGCTGTAGGAATCACTGGCCTTGTCGGCTTTCGTGTAGGAGACTTCGGTGGGTAACGTACGTCCCGTTTTAGAGTAATGAAGGGCACCTAGCTTCTTTACCGGGTTTCCGCGATATTTCCAAATGCGCTACCATTCTGTAGTTGACGCTGCTTGCTTAACGCTGCTCGCTTATGTGGTGTCGCAGCTTCAATTTGCGGGATGAATACCCTGTCAATTAATGCACGACACTTGCACAGCCTTTGAACGTTTCCCGTCACCAGTTTGGTTACCAAACACATTCTCGTGCAAACTTTATCGCCCTCTGTACAGTGCTCCTGTTTAGCAGAGATGTCTTATAGATGAGAAAACGTCGCCTGTGTTTCTTCATTGTATTTTTTTTTCGCACACGTTTCATAGTTTTGTCTCTTTAAGACAACGACATTTGTTGGGTGGATGTATGCTTTCGAGCAACTGGGATGGACAGAAAGGAATTAGAAGTGTGAGCAAAGTTTTTTAAAGGGCACGCTGCATCGTAACGCTTTTACCTGCATTTACATGTCCATACGCATCTGACAATTTTCAGTAACGCTGAGCCGAATGCTTTCAGCGAGTCCGCGGGAGGTGTGCCCTTTGGAACCGACCGTGCGTTCGCGAAAAAAATGGAGCGAGCGGCTATCGCGCACTACCGCGGTTAACCGTCGGATGACCCCTGCTGCCGCACCGTTTGGCTCACTGCACGGGAGAGGCGGAGTAGCGGCGCTCTCCTTCCGTGAAGGAATAGTTATGGCGCTAAGTCGGTGGGACACAGAGAAGACAAAACACACATTGGCTCCAACTTCCAACTGTCACGTAGCATTAATTTCGTGTCACTTCACGAAATGGACAACATGTCCTTTTTTGAGCTCTCCTTCCGTCCGCATCTGACTGACGGCAGACGAAAGCCCCGCCTTATCGGGGAATATCCGGCAAAAGTGCCCGCATACGTGACCGGGTGGGGTGGCGTTGTTCTTTTGGCGCAGTAGTCGATGCGAGGCAGCCGACCACAATGCAAGCATACGGGCGTGTTGCGTCGTGGACGCAGCACCGGTCAGAGAGAGACCGGCTGTTCAAACAGCGCGCGCTGCCCTCTCGGAAGCCGGGATCACTCGCACGCAAGGGCAGTCGTCCCTCGCGTGCGGCGGCTTTGTCTCTCCGCACGTCGAGGGAAAAGCGAAACGCGTGCTCGGCAAAAATGTCGCAAACGAGAGACGGACTGCTTTGCGGGAGGGCATTAATCAATGCGCGCTCCGTTTCTTTTTCGTCGTCCCCGCGGTGCTTTCGTGCGGTGGCTCCCTGACGAAGTGGACTCATTAGGAGTAATTAATGCCGGCGGCTTGTGCGCGGCGCGTGGCATGCTCGACTGGAGCGGATGACGTGTCTGCCGGTTCGCAGTGCGTGTGACGCTGATGCGACCTGAGTGAAGGGATACTGAACTCGCGGCCAGTCCCAGTTTCTCGTTTCGTCGACGGTCGCTGAGCGTTTGCTCACTTGGCCCGCCGCCAGGAGTCACTGACGTCCGTGCTTTGGCCGGCTCAGTGCAGGAAATTGATTGGTGGTCTCATCGCAAACGCGCAGTCAGCTTCCGATATAGAGAGCGCTGGACAGACTTACTTCTCCACCGCGAGAAAATTGAGTTGTTTGTTAGTCGCCACCGGAGAAACGTAATAAAGATTGCAAACGTGTTCATTGAATTATAGGCATCCTCGTTGAGAGTGGCAATTTCAAGCCAGCACAGCACTAAAATAATCGAGCAGGTGAAGGCGGGGTGTACTAGTATGGCATTAGGGCGATGAGTGTACACAGAAGTCGACTCTGATGCGTCTTTTTAAGTATGCTGATGAATTATGCTTTGTTAATGCTGCGCAGCTTCGTAATTTGGCGATGGTTTCTATCATAAGGTGCAAAGTTCCCAGCTCACCTCAGTATCTCTCTCGAAGCGAGGAATGACCCTCACGTTTTGTCTGTGTGGTGTTCGAAAGAAATGGTAAAAGAACAACGCTCTCAGCAGTGTTTCCTGTCCAGTCAGCCAAAAGTCTTCGTTTTGCGCTCGCTTCCAATGTATACTTGTCCGGTTAGAAAAATGCACTGCGGTATGTGAATGATAGAACCGTATTCTTTTGTCATTCTGTTGTTGGCGCTGTGTCTAATTTTTCTGGCGACTTTTGTTTACAGGGGCAGCAGTCTTCAGGATGACCTGGAGATGAGCGATAGCGACGATGAACAGGTGAGCACTCTTTCCAGAACCGCCGATCTCGTCTGTGGCTGTGTTTCGCTCGCAGTTGAGCGTTTCACAACATCGCTTGAACTACCGGTACAGAGCCAGGGTGTGCGTACAACCACGCTCTTGCGTGAACGTGGTCCTTCGCACACCCAATGAGTGAAGTCTCCAGGATGCGGACCCCTCGGCAAATGCTAATTTCTGCTCCTTTAATGCTGTTAGTGCGTGGACCTTCAATTCGGTCCACGTCTTTGTAGCTCGCGGAAACTACTGCAGACCGGAACGCTTAATTAGGTTCGACGTTATCGAGCTAAACCAAAATTCTGATTTTTCACGAGTGTCGCGTGCTGGGCACTCTTGTTCCCGATTGTGCCCATTTTACGATACTGCTTGGCGGCATACATGAAGAAGCACTTTTGAGCTTCGATCGTGCCGTTTCTGTCCACATGTGAGACGTGTGCTGGTCGCGCTGACAACGCACAATTTACGCAGAAGTTATTTTGGCAGGCCTCTCGTTTCCTTCTTTCCTGTATAGCTTTCATGTGGTCGACAGCAGGGGCTTGTCCAGGATTTCGATTTTGGGCGAGGGGGGGGGGGGGGGGGGGGTGTTTGTCCAAGTCTCTTGAGGAGCTCGACGCGTGATCGGGGAAACTTTGCCCGACGGCTCTGGCGGCTCGCACCGTAACGACCGCAGCGTATCGTCACTGAAACATGCGATGCTCCAGTGGCTACGGCGAGCACGTGCCTCGTCGATACCGCGGCGACCACATTTTGCGCACTCTTGTGACCACCATTTTGCATTATGTTGCTGGCTGAAAAAGCACAAGGGTTGGAAGAAATGGTTTTGTAGTCAGGTGTTCCTTTGGACACTTAATCGATCATAAGTGTGATATGCACCGCGGATCACGGTTGACAAAGTTCTATTCCGCCGTCGTGCACACTGTCTGAAGGCAAATATTGCGCAATATTTTCCCGCCCCTGACTTAATCAGTTTAACCGTTACGTAAGGCCAAGTAATGCAGCGCCTTCACTGGAACACTGGGAAGCTGAGTAACGTAGCCCGTCATTATTCGCAGGCGTATGTAAATTATAGCGCCCTTTAAAGGTCTAGCAAGTACAGTGCTTTACAACAACAAACATTACGTATGTACAGTCGCGAACTCCACCGTGGCATGCAAGCTGCGAAAAGTGTACGCGTTGAAGCGGAGTTTTGTAGTTTCCATTTCGATCGGTGCTTGCAGTCGTGCACTGACGCCATCCGTCCGCGTACGGGTGCATTTCTATTTCGGCGCTCGCTTATATAGTGCACCTCAACAACTGGTGTCAGCGTCAAACTTATTTCCGTGCTTTATTTTTTGTTTCACTTAGCTTACACTCGTCCGCGCAACGCGACACAATGCGTGGTCGCTTCGGGCCTTCCCTCTTTTTGCGAATGCGCTGAACGAGTAAGTTAGCACTCGCTCCTTGGGCGAGACTGCTACCTGCTCTAAGCGGAAGCAAAAAACGCATTTTGAAAGAGCTGCCGTGTGACGCTCCGCTCGGGTGTGTTAGCATCGCGTTGCAAAACGCTACGTGTCCCCTCTCTCTCTTCTGTTCACTTTTTCGATCACTGAGTTTCGACCATCGTCCGTTGTATTCATCGGGGGCGCCGCAAGTTCCGTTTCCTGTGCACGTACATTTGTCTCGTCAGTTATTTTGGTGTCTCCATGTCTTCTCGTTTGAGCGAGGACAAAAACAAAAATACGAGAAATGTTTATGAAATAAATGTGAGTGTAACGATGATGGAACCGCCTTCCTGGGTTCAATCGTTGAATGCTGGTGGGCAATTATGGAAGCAACTCATCTTGGCAGGCTCGTTAGAGTGTTTATATTATCGCACCGTGTTTGTAATGTTCGCGAAGGGCGGTTTGATTCAGTTGTATCCTGAATTGAGATCAAATCAGCACCTTCAGTCCACTGCTTGCGTGCTGCTGTTGGACTGTTATCCCCTTACGATTTAGCGTCAGCGCTAAATTGAAGTGTTGTGCCTGAGCGTGCCCTCTCTTCCCCTTTTTCAGGAGCCGCCGTTTCGCAAGTCTTCGCTTGGTTTCTCCATATCGAAGAACCCGTAAGTTACACAGCTGTCATTTACTGATCAGATTGTTTGCGCTTCTGGTATTGGGTGCCATGTAGTGGAAGTGTGTGTGTGGTGCGCGTGCGTGCGTGCGCGCGCGTTTGTATTATAAATATGTATAGTCAACACAGCTTGATTTTCTTCGCGCTTTTAACGGTGCAGACCGTGGTCTCTCCATTCAAATGTGCATAAAACACAGACACCACCTGCACCTCTTAAGGTGAAATTTGTTAGATTTCAGGGGTAAAGCCGACTTTTTTGGCTATCCTCGGGAGCAGAATGTTGATTCAGACCTCAGGTTTTCTTTCCGCAAAGAAAAACAGACATGCCGATAAAGCGCAAAGAAAGAAAAGTTTACAAATGCCAACTTTGCCCTACGCATATTTATTGCAATTCTCTAAATCCCATATATGTCAGAACGAACAAGTTGTGGTACGTAAATTGAGAGCTTGCACAAAATTTTCTTTGCGACGGTTTGCGAGAGACCTGTTTGAATATGAGTGATGATATAGGTTGGTGGCTGTAGGTACCGATTTCGTTCTTGCGGTTGTTTTTCGGTGAGCCCCCTTTGTTCGTTGCGTACACGCATTCCCGCGCGAAGCAAGACCGCCACTCTTCTCCTGCATATCGTGGCCTTTAGTCATTAACGTATACTGGTTGAACGTCAGTGTTGCGTCCCCGTTGCTGCTATAGCTCTTGCCAAGCGCTTATAGCCACATGACTTTTCATAAGCGCGGGCAACGACTGCGCTGGTGGGTCAGGTTGCCGCTAACAGGGGAGTCGCGTCTGCCATTCGATCCTTCCTGCTTATCAAGGGCAAACGGACACGTGGCCCCACCGTGTACGGCTCGGCGTTGCCCCTGATGTCGTTACATTTTGGGGGCAATTATTCCGCCGTAATCGGTTCCCACGTGCGCGATGCCTCTGCAATCGCGTCTTTCCCAGGGCGTTCGCTCTCTGCGCCGGCGGTTCCGGCGATTGGCTCGCGGAAGGGGCCAATCAGTGTTTCGATGGGGCAGGATGCTTCTTCTCTGCCCTTCGCGCGATAGTGAGGCAGTAGTTCTCACCCGAAGTATTTTCGGACCGGCTTTTTTCTCCTTAGTCGGTGTTGTGGATTCTCTATTTCCGTTTCATGCGATGTGATTCCACTTTGTCATTACTGTTCGTTCCCGGCCGATCCTGCCGTGTAGTGCCACTCTTATTGAAGTGGAAGTTTCATGTAGTCTAGTTTCCCTGTCTCTTTGTTTCCCCTGTATAGCTCATTCTGTGCTTCGTAAACACCGTGTCGCCGGCTGCAATTCGGACACCATCCTAGCTTATAGTTCTACAGCAAGACATTTTTAATTCAAAGTGTCAACTTGCTACTGTCTCGCTGGCCACAAAAGACGCCGCGGTGCTCCAATGCACGTTTATGCCGTCGATCGAAAATTTGCGTCACATGGCGCCGACCCGTACACAACCTGACACTCACGCTGTTTCTTTCTTGCTTTTCTGATCGTTTTTCCATATGGCACTTCGTTTGAAGCAGAAGGAAGATCTGTTGATGTGCTATACTTGAAAAGAGAATGTTGGTCTTTATTTTTCACTAGAGGCAAGCGAAGAAGCATCTTCTCATCTGTTAAGACAGCCATTGGCATAGCCATAAGTTTGTGGTGAGGTGGTTTAGCCTCCCTCCCTCTCTATCCTTCCGAAACAAAACTCTGTTTGTGCCCCTGAGGGCAGGTCCTTTATGTGTAGGGTTCTTGTAACGCGCATTTGTCGAACCCCGGTCCTTGATTTAATTCGATTTCAAATGTTTGCTCTGCCTTGGATGTTTGCATCCCTCTTCCACTCGGCGCCGCCGCCGCTCGTGGTTTCGACTGATTCGACGCTGTTACGCCACGCCTTCGTCGTGTTGCGCCGTGTTACGTAAGGTTGTTAGCCGTCTGACTCCACCAGTCTGAGCGGAAACGCATTGCAGCAAATACACGTCGCGCTGGTGGAGGAGGATAACTTTCTCGCGGGTGTGGGCCCGAAACGTGCCTGACACTGGACCGTCGTCGTCCTCTGTTTAGCCGAGAAGACCTTGTGTGTGAGCTCACCTATACTAAACCTTTCCGGAACATTGTGTAACGCGCTTCTTATTTTTTAAACGTGAAGGGGAGGGCACAAGGGTGAGGTCACCTGCTCGAGAAACGAGTAGCCACGCTAGCGAGCGCCTGGTCGGGCTATATATACTCTTACCACATCAGAAGAGCCACTGGGTGGCCGGCGGCACTGGGCCGAACCGAACCCTGTACATTTGGAGCTGTGCGCTCTAACTACGAGGCCACCGTCGCAGCTTGAGGATCAAGACGTACCGTATATGCACGATTGCAGGTCTACCCCCCCCCCCCCCTTTTTTTTTTTTCCTTTTTTTCCCTTTTTTTTTCCGAGTTTCACAATCCAATCTTGGGGGGTAGACTTGGAATCTAAGTCGAACCGTGTGCCGCTTGTAACGGCAAGAGAAACGAGAAATCAGGGGTGCTACTAGGTGGGTACAGCTTTGTGCCCTCGTTTCCATGGTTACGGCCGAAGCGTAGCGTATTAATTTACCATTGCTTACATTGTGGCGCAAGTAACGGTGATGCCGACTTTGAAAGTTGGCGTTCCGGATCTGTGCACTTTGGCCACCGTACCTGGAGCGACTAACCTCCCGCCGTCGCGTTCGGAAGTGTATTAACGTGATATGATTGGGGCTACGTTAGCGCCGTGCATTGCATCAGAGACGAACAAAACGCTTCTTGAATGCGAGTAACGTACTCACGAATAAATGGAAATCGCGAGCGGCCGCTTCCATCTGCCGCCATGTTTGTGTTGGTATCGCGCGGCAGCTGCTGCCGGTGGCTTTGATGGAGTCATCTCGCACGCAGCGAATGTGTTCTCATAATTGCGAATAAAGTTTCCCGTTCCACCCACAGCGCATGGTTATTGCGCGTTTTTATACGAAAGCTGTCCTTTTTTGAAATCTACCGAGCGCATGCCTCTTTGGGAGCATGAATCATTGATGGAAGGGCCACCGTATGGGGGGTATTGGTAGTTTGACGGAAGAGCTTCTCTTTCTGTGGTACAATTTTCTAAGCGGCCGCGTCGCCGCGTGCTTCTGTGTTGTGCTGAATCGTGCCGCTTGTCATGAGTGCCCTGGGCCCCAAGAACTATCGGCGCTCTTTCACAGCAGCGTTCAAACGGGCTGCTATTCTCCATGCCGAGGAGACTGACAACTGCGCAGCAGGACGCACGTTTGGGACCAGTGAACGTGTGGTGCGGCAGTGGCGGCTTCAGCGCGAGGAACTCTCATGCGACTCCAAGCGCCGTGGCTTTCGCGGTCCAAAGTCTAGACGGTTTCCGGAGCTGGAGAAGAAGCTTGCGGCATGCGTGACTGATTTTCACGATCGATCGCTGTTGGTCACCTGTGATGTGATCACGCAACAAGCCCGTGTCTATTCTTCTGAGGCAGGGATACCAAAGGCTCAGTTCAAAGCTAGCAGGGCTTGGGCATCGAAATTTATGAAGAGGGCAGGCTTTTCTCTGCGTCGACGCACCAGCGTGTGCTAAAAGTGGCCGGCCGCATACGAGGAAAAGGTCCTCGCCTTCCATAGGCACTTCCTTAAGCTACGTGACACCCGGCAGTATTTACTTGGCCAGATCGGCAATGCCGACCAAACACCCGTATACTTCGACATGACCAGCAATACGGCAGTGAGCGTGAAGGGTGCACGCGATGTGAACCTACTCACAACGGGAAATGAAAAGCTCCGTTTTACTGTGTTGTTGTCATGCTTGGCGGATGACACCAAACTTCGCCCGTACATGTTCAAACGGAAGACGATGCCTAAAGAAGTGCTTCCCAAAGGCGTTGTGGTACTGGTGAATGAAAAGGGCTTTATGACGGATGACATGGTGGTGGAGTGGTACCCTCTGGTGTGGCTCCTGAGGCCGGGGGTATCCCTCAAGAAAGACATCCCCAACCAGCTGCTAGTGCTGGACTCGTTCCGAGGCCACCTCACCGCCAAGGTGAAGGCGGTGCTTCAAAAGGAGCGTACGGACATGCTCGTAATACCCGGTGGTTTAAGCGGGTCTCGACGTGGGACGTCAGCCTCTCGACGTGGGAGTCAACAAGCCATTCAAGGACCTTCTGCGCCGCGAATACGAGTGGATTACGTTAGAAAACCGCGAACCTACGTCAAGCGGGCGTGTGAGGAGGGCCTCCCTGGCTACTGTGTGCGGGTGGCTCCTCTCTGCATGGGCGGCTGTACCATGCGATGTCGTGGTGCGATCATTCGCGAAATGTGGGCTCGCACTTGATTACGACGTGCTGTGGGACCGCAGTAGCTATGACGGCAGCAGCACCAGTGAGGACGACTCCAGAGACGATGAGTAACCCTCGGCAACCACGTCAATAAATTTCCCTTGTGTGAAATGCGCCTGATTTCTTTTTTTTTCCTATTTTTCTTTTTTTGAGGGATGCAATTTTAGGGCGGTCGACCTACATTCGAGTCGACTTACAATCGTGTAAATACGGTACGTTAGCGATACGGAAGACGCCCTCGTTGCCTTCGCCCGCGTTTTCCCTTCCGTTTCCGGCAATCCCCGCGATAAAACGGCCTGCCGCGTAGAAACCCGATAACATCTCCTCCTCCTCTCGTTGCGCCGACCGTTTGCGCAAGCGAGCTATCGGTGACGCGTTATCGGTGCTGTCGATGGACGATAACGAGAAAAATTCTTCAAGGATGTCCTCTCTGTCCTCTTCCCACTTTTCGTCACCTTGTCATATAGTACCAGTGGCCTTGTCAGCCGCGTGCCTGTTAGTCGCATGATGTGCCTGCGCAGCCGTGATGAAATGCCTGGAAATGGCACACGCCTCGAAAATCTTTGCAGTACAGTCGAACACGGATACATCGAACTTGAACGGGATCGCGAATAAGTTCGATATATGAAAAATTTCGTATAAAAAAATTACACAATCTCCCGCTAAAGGGGACCATGAGGCGATGCGAAGCAGCACTGGGGGTGCACACCGCGTTTGCATCGGTTTGACTAGGCGTCGCGTTTGCATCGATTTGACGCTAGCAGACGCTACCTGCGTCAGCGTTGTCTCTTGCAGGCGAGGGCGCGTTCTCGTTCCTTGCGAGCTGGTAAAGCGTTCCTCGAAGAAGGAGCGTTTCCATAGTCAACGCGAGCCGTTCGGAGAGGAGGAATGCCGAGTAGAGAGGAAATGAGTCAGTGGGAGGAGGATGCGCATGCGCAGTGCGGGTGGACGCCGACGCCGCGGGACAGAAGCGAGAACGCAGGAGAAGCGCAAGTAGGTGGTAGGAGAGAAGAGGAGAGAGTAACGCGTAGCTGTTGGAGAGAGGGAAGGAGCAGAGTTGCACATGCGCAGTGTGAGTGCGGACGTCGATGCCGCGGGACATGCCGCCGCTAAGAAATGCTTCGCATTTAAAAATACAGGCCCCGAGACCTTATCAGTGGCGGATTGTCACAAAATAGTGCCTATTTTGAAGTAAAACCCGGCGTCCAAAGGCCGAAACAACAACAAGAAAAACGGCGCGCGGAAGAGGCACCGAAAGACACGCCGCGCCTACAAAAAGCCAGAATGTTGTAGAAGCTTTCTTATCGCAGCGGGCGCGCGCGCGGGGCAGACGTAAGGAGAGAAGGGAAGCGGAGAGTACACACCGACGCTCCCCGCGCAGTGAGAGAGAGAGAGAGAGGCGCCGCCCCAACCAAGAAGGTTCGAGAGTGGGCGAGAAGGTTCCCAATTGTATGTGTGCTTTGGGTCACGTGGCCCTACGGAACCTTCTAGTACCCTTTCCCAGGACTATATAAGGGGTCGGACACGGGCCGCGCAAGAGGGGCGAAGAAGAGACGAAGAGAGAGTTGAAGAGTTCCAAGTAAAAAGAAGAAGCAAGAAGTCGTGCGTGACTCAGACGCCGAGCCAGCTGACAGGCCACCTGCAAGAAGACGCCGAGTGTCTTGGTGAATAGGACTCTTTGTGTGTGTTTTGTTCATTGTTGCAGTGCATGAACTTGTTCGTGTTGGTTGGCCTTGTATAACTTTGCGACCCATCTGTTTTTGAGTTTGTGAAAGCCGTGTTGTGTACGTTTGAGTGACTGCCTAGTTGATGAAAATATATTTGTTTTGTTTGACCACCCTTGGCTCTGACTCGGTCTTTGAACCACTGCTGGCGTTTTGCTAGTGTGCTAAAGGGGACCAAAAATCTTATTGTCCAAGCTTTCGTGGGATCTTTTTTCGGGGAACCAAGACGTTGGTTCTTGGAATTATTTCCGGCGATCGCGCCCCGTACATCATAGCACGGGTTTGGTGACACGGATGATCACCTGCAATCGGCGCGTTCAAGAATGACAACTAATTCCGCACACATGATGCAACAGAATGTTTTATTTGCGTGAAAAAAAAGAAAACCGCTTATCTTGGCCTGCTTCTTCGTCTTTGAAATTAAGTTGAAGGCACTGGCCTCGATCTGCCTCGATCTTATCGAGGCTGTCCAGGCGCGACAGCCCGGTTCCCTCCATGTCGCCGCAACAACGGCGAATCAAGCCAAACGCTGCCGCCACTTCAGCGGCGGAGTACGCACATGTAGCCGCCTCCTTGTCCGGACGATCTTCGTCACCACTTGAGCTGTCGGCCTGGGCATATCCTGGGTCCCTTCAACCACAGCTACAATGTCCTCATCAACGAGGCTCGCAACAGCCTGAACATTGAAGTCCGCTTCCACAAAATCGTTCGCAGACACTTTGGGTGGAGCGGCAGCCGGGAAAAGGGACGACAACTTGCAAAACGCGTTTTTTATGCGCTCTTCGTCGCCGTCTTCACCGGTTTACGCAAGTTCCGCCGTCATGAAGCCTGCCTTCTGGAACCGGTTGCCCACTGTGTCCATGTGCCCATGCGGAGGTTGACCAGCAGCCTACCAAGGAGTTGCGTCCTCTAGCCAACCTTGAAGGACTTGATGATGCTCTGGTCGAGCGATTGCAGCTTCGCTGTTGTGTTGGCCGGCAGAAACTTCAGCTCGATGTTTTTGAGCTCGCAGGTGGTGTGGTGGGCCGAGCAGTTGTCCACAAGAAGGCAAGCTCAACGCCCCCACTTGCCCAGCTCGACATCCCACACTTGGAGCCATTCTGTGAACAGCTGACGTGTCATCCATGCCTTCTTGTTCGAGGCACAGCGAACAGGAAGCTGCTTAGAGTTCTTGAAACAGCGCGGTGCCCTTGCTTTCCCGATCACAAAGGGATGGCGCTTGCATCCATGTTGGCTGCCAACAGAATGTTCACGCGGACTTTAGTCATTTTGCCGCCGTGACACGTGCTACCCCGGACGTCGAGATTCTTGCTCGGCAGCATTTGCCAAAATAGACGGGTCTCGTCAGCGTTCAAGATTTCTGCGGGTGAAAACTTCGCTGAGATTTCCGGCCACTCCTTCATCATCCACTGCTGGATGTCCTGGCTGCTTACAGCTTCGCTTACGCCCGAAATGGTTTTGCCGACGGTGTTGTAGCGTTTCTTAAATCGGTGAAGCCACCTGGTGTTGTCGGCGAAATTGTCTTCGCCGAGTGCAGCGGCAAATCATTTGGCCTTAGCCATCAGCATTGCATCATCCACAGGAATGTTCCTTGCACGCACTTCTAAGCACCAGGCATTAGAGTGCCTTTTCTACTTTCCCGTGGGCAGGAGCGTGCACACGACAGGCTCTTGACGTTCGCTGCTCCGCTGCCTTTGCCTTAATATTCGCCTTGTTCTTCAACGTGCTCAGAGTGCTTCATTGTATCCCGATGTCATCCGCCGCTGTCGAACTTTTTTCGCCTGCCTCAAAGTGCCTCAAGGTGGCGAAGGTCGTGGGGTGCAGTGAGTGTCGAACCGCACCTTCCAGCTCGTGGATAAAAATACCATTTGTTAAAACGTGCAAATTTTTATACCTTTGCAAAGGATTTTCAAGGGCATAATTTACAAGTTCGATATAACTGAAAATACGATATATGTGGTTCGATAAAGCCGTGTTCGACTGTATCGTATTACATAGCTCAGATGCAGCCTCGCAACGTAAGCCCGCAATAAATCAAAATGTTCTGGCCTGATATCAATCATAGCAACTTCTCATTTTGCAGTTGACTTCTGTGATTCTCTTGAACCATCAAATATACACTTGCAGTTTTACCACACCACCTGCATGTAGAAAAGCACTGCGGAAGCTGCAAAAGAGGTGTCGATGCTCGTTGCTGAAGTTGGTAACAAGCAATTGCGATCGGCCGTTGCGAAGCTGTATAACACTTCTAGCAACACAAACGCCTTGCATCAGTAGGTATTCCAAGTTTGTTTCAGCCACCACTTCGCCATCGTGTAAGCCACAGCATGTGATGTCGACCATGAAACTGGCTCGCGGAGGTAGCTTTGTGACTCCCCTAGAGGCGTCGGTGGGGCGAGAGAGGAGAGCGCGGGGAACGGACATTTGGGGCATCGGTTTCCCGTTTTCCGGCCACTGCGGCGGTCAGGAGAATCACCGAGCTCTCGCCGCATGCGTTCGCGGAAACCGCGCAATGACAGCAGAGGCGACGCTTGCGCGGAGGCCCCACATGCGTGTTACATTGAGCATCAACTTCGCGCTCTCCCGGCGTTCGTTATGGCCGAGAGGATGCGTGCGCGTACACCCATCTGGAAGCAGTGATGAACCGCACACACGTGTTGACCGCTCCTCTCGCACACCGGCCACTTGAAGGAGTTCGCCCGGAAATGCTTAATGCCCTTGCTTACGTGGTCGTACGCAGACAACGGTGCACCACCAGAACTACGGGCAATAACGAGGCGCCAGGGAGTCGCATCCGCGCCTGCGTGGTGTCTCGGTACAGGCCGGCGACATCTTGTCCGAAGGTCGCCGGGTCATAAATCCCGCAGCGGGGGTCCTGTCGCCGCGTTGCTGAAACACGGTTGCTGTCGAAGAGGGGTGCGCGCAACGGTTTGGCAGGTGCGAACTCGGAGTAGCAACAGCGCCTAGGCGATTGCGTGCATCCGGAGTGTGTCATATTGGGGGCAGTGATGGCTAACGTGCGTGCGGAAATCCGTGGACATGTGCCGCTGGTTAGGTGGTCCGACGCCTTCTCTTAATGTCGAGTTTGTTTATGTTTTATATCTTGCTTTCCATGTTTTGGGAGAGGAACTTATACTGTATTGTGCTATGGAGGCGGGTCCCGAACGGTGGTCGCGCGGCGGATTGGACTGGTGAGTTTTCTACTGACGAGGTGGCCCTAAACAACGATTGGGTAGGCGCCCTGGTGAGGCGGGGTTGTCAAAGAGAAAAGCTCGTCTCGGGGCCGGGGACAAAAGAAGGGGAGAGATTCGAGAGACGCGAGGAGACGCGATGGCATTCCGTCATGTTCTGGTCGAAAAGTAGCGAGCCTCGCTTGTGATCCTCATGTGAGCCTTTCCGTTCGGTTCTACATCCTTGGAGCGATGGTGTAGCCAGTGCGAGAGCGTGATGTCGTCGGCAATGATCGGAGATGCTCCGTGAGCTAAGGCTTCTTCGAGATCTACGTCCGAGTTTCCCGAGCACCAGTCCACACGCCGGCGACGAGACCTACGCGCCGATGGGACCCGTACAGATAAGCCTCCTTTCGTTGCGCCCGCAAGCGCCTTTGAGACATTGCACCCGAATGTGTTAACCGCTTTGTAGTTTTCCTTTGGCGATAGTTTATTGATTAGTATATTAACCATGTTCATTGCTGGTTTGGAATGTCAGTTTATTTTGCTCTTTTATAGCCATGTTCGTTTGTTACTGTGTTAGTTATTGTCAGTTGTGTGTTGCAATCGCGTTGGTTCATTAAATTACATGTCTTGTTAATTTAATTAAGTCTGTTGCCTCTTTTCTTCCGGCCCCAGCACGAATCCGTTTTGGGGTTGTTGTTGAGATGTATGGCCAAAGGGGGGGGGTGAGCGAGGTTGGTTGTGGTGTTTTGTTAGACATGGTACAGTAGACGTGGTAGTTAAGAAGTGTGTAGAGTGTGGAACCGCCTCCCCTTTGCACGTAGTAGTGGGACATCTCAGCTTTACACTCTCAGCAGCAACACGAAGTACGTTGGCATGCCGTTGGTCATCCTCAATGTTGATTGCTCATCTGGCTGAGAATGGGAACGGTGCTCTTGGAGATCAATAATAGAACCATACTCCTGCAGAAAGTCACCTCTAAGAATAACATCGTCCGCGAATCTGAAGTCTAGTCGTACAGGCGCCCAGTCGAGTCACGACGTGGCCACCAGCCATCCGAATCTGCGAATTATTCCAGGGCGTGATTACTTTCTTAAGCTGCGTCACCAATTTCCGATGCAAATGGAATAGTCTGCGCCTGTGTCCTCTAACTGTGTACCCCTCTATCGTCACTGGTATGTCAAGTGAAAGCCAGTCACCCCGTGCAACTATAACTGGTGTAGGATCGGTATCTTTCTGTGTCTGCGTTGATCGGAGGTCTTCAGCACTTCGATCGTCAGTGGCCTTGCCCACAGGTGCCACTTCAGTAAGTGTTCCCGGCGTGGACTGGGTGACCGCACGGTAGGATACTGCTGCGGCGGCGATGAAAATCGCCTCAGCGACGGCGAGCGCAACTGTCGCCCTGCAGGCGGCAGGGGTAGCACTGCTTAGAGGTAGTCCTCAATGTCCCTGGGTCACTGGCCGTAGCGTGGTGATGGCTAGTAGGCAGAAAAACCGTGAAGCCCAATGTGCCGGTATGAACACTCATGATTGCTGTTTTGCTGAGGCTAGCCCCTCGGCTACTAATAAAGCCCCTCAGTCCCTCTGGGAGCTCGTGACAATATTAGTGTTGCTTTTTTGTTTTTCTCCCTAATCCATATGGCTGTATTCTTCATCTGTGATATTTGAGTGCCTCCTTACAAATGCTGTTATTGTGTCTTAGCCACAAAAGGCCACAACATTGTGCGCAATGATAATGTGGCTTTCTACAAGGTTGCTCTTGCACTATGTTCTCTTGTTGCCCTGTCCTTTTTCTCTATTAAACAGACCTTCAAAGTGCCTGTAAAGATTCATTTTTTATGTTATGGCTGCAGATCATCTCCAAATGAAAACATCCTTCAGCCACCATCTCTTGAGGAGAAGATGTCATCATCGGAGTCAAGCTCCAGCGACTCTGATGATTCCTCCTCGGCATCAGGCTCGGGGAGTGACTCTGAAAGCTCAGACAGTGAGGCTTCTGCTCCAGAAAGCAGAGAGGTAGGCACTGATCTCCCTTTGCTTTTCGTTATGGCCATCTGAAAAACATTGCGAACATCTCCTGCTGTTTTGATCGCGGCTATTTTCTGTGTGCCTTTCCTCTTGTGCATTTGTGGTCACACAGAAGATCGCTATCGTAAAGTACCATGCAGCTGTCTTTCCGCTAGTCAGCACCCATGCCTCTTTCAACTCTGACATATGACACTGCACAGTTCAAGTGAACAGAGCATTGTCACCGTACTGTTATCAGAATGGCTTACTTGCAGTGTCTCAAAGAAACTGGCAATGTGTAAGGTACCATTGTAGCATTGCATTAACAGCTACTGTAGTGTTTGGAACAGTTGTCACACACTGCTCACATTTGAATAGAAGGAGGAAGACAAGTTCACAATTACACAGTGAGGTTGTTGTGTATTCTTCTAGAGCTTAAAAGACGGTAATTATAGAGACGGCTGGCTTGACAGAGGACTTTCCTGTCCATTAGTCAGTACAAAGGACTGCTGTCACCTAAAGCCAGCAAGTACATGGCACTTCTGGTACAGGCACATGTGGTTGAAGAAGAGGCTTCTGGAGCTCTTTTAGGCAATCTTTAAAAAGAACGGTTGAAAAGTATGTTACTTTCTTCCATGCTCATCAGGCATGACTGCGTGAACTGGCAGCATCAAAATATTATGAGAAAAAAAAAACTGTGCTATCACTTTTATTAAATTTACGTGCATTAAATAGACCGTAAAAGAACTGGAACAAAAGAATAGATGCGCACTCTCTTCATTGCATAAAAAGCAACGAAATTTTAATGATGCTGTAGATATGTCCAAGGTCTTGCTGTACAGCATTATGAACATTGTTTTCTGTTTGTACTACTGTAAGGAAGATGGAAGTTCAGGGAAAGATGAAGGCTTGAAGTAATGAAAAATTATTGGACTGCTGCTGGAGACAGCATTGCAGTATTTTAACATGTTTCTACCCTGATGAAGACAAGTTATTCTGTCAAAACCTTGGCTTCAGTGATATTTCCTGTTCAGCAACTTCCATTACTGTTTGTAGTGTAGTATGTCACCATCTCTCACAACATGGCAAGCTTTGTTGTGTTGTTGTGATCATCAGGGCAGCGTAAGAACATACAAAGTAAAAATAAGAAAATGAGGTGGTGTAGCGTTAAAACGAATGCTTGAAGTTACATGTGATACTGTTGTCACACCAGCATTTCAAAGGCCTTCGAACCAATAGTCCATCGACTCAAAGGTCAAGTTTGAGCTGCTACCTGGGCGGTTTCGATGGCCATTGAGTTGATAGCCTATCAAGTCAACAGAGCACCCTACAACTCCTTTGTGGCTTCGAAGGCCGTTGAACAATGGAAGAGGAAACAGCGTGGACATGACTTTTCGTTCACAGTGTGCTCATAGTCATGACAGAAAAAGAAAATATTAAATAAAAATGCTTATAAACAGTACATAAGACTGTTGCTGATTATTTAACGATGTGTGAGATGCACATGTTCTCAGCAATGTACTTGTGCTAGGGCGTTCGCATCTGCTTGCTGTATTTACATTTTTTTCCCCATTTACTTCTTTGTTTCTTTCCCTTTTCATTCCAGCACGTTTATTTTGGCTTGCACTTCTTTATTTATTGTCTTCCAGTGAAGAACTCACTTGGCGCAAGAAAATCTGGATATATTTATAGAGTACAATAGCTTCACACATGTTGGTGTTCAGATGATCATGCAGCGGTCCCATTGCATCCATGGTGTGGCGAAAAGCCGCTGGTGTAACGCAGAATGCACTGTTGGAAAACTTTTAAACAATGGCAGTCTACTCAAACCAGCTCGTTCGACACGTGTGTGTGATTTGACCTGTCTCTGTGCACACTTCGTTTACAAGCAGGTGTCTTCCCTAACAGCGATGGCTTCTGCTTTTGCCGCCTCTCTTGTTGCTTATGGTGGCGTAACAAGCACTCCGAAGCATGTTAGCACAGTAAACACATACACACATAGCATGCGTACACACAACACTAGCACACTAGCCCGCAGCATTGAACGGCGAAAGCGTCCCCACAGACTTGCCAGTGTCACTACTCAACAACTTCAAAATTAGACATATATGCATGACAGTGTATGAACAATTTATATAAATGTTTATGCAGGAATAACGGAAGTATTTGTGCTTTTAAGTGGATTTAGTGTTGTTTAACTTTTGATCCCATGAAAACAAAAATAAACATCTGCAGTACCACACAACTTTTGCGGGAAACACCTGAACCACTCAATGGCTATTCAGAACTGCCATGTAGCAGCGCCAGAACTCCTTTGAGTTAATAGAGTTGTGGGCATTTTGAAGGTTGTTGGCTCGACGGCCTTCCAATGTGCCCATGTGACATGGGTATAAGTCATGCACTTGCCTAGAGAGCTAGCAAAGACACACTGCACTGACAGGCTAAGAGTAGTTAAACTAGCAAGCAACTTCAATAGTGCACATAAATGCACAGTGCTTAATTGAGGTGATGAATCACTGTATCAAACTGTGTGTATTACGAAAGATCTGCATTGCAAGATTGTGTTGTTATTCTTTTCTCCTATGACAACCTCCAAAACATTGGAAATGGGCTAAATCTTTTATAAGATGCAAAGAAAAATTCTTAAAGCAGATTTTATTTGAAATTAGATAGTTTTCTAATAGTGTTCGCAACCAAACATACTGTATTTAGACAATTGTAAGTTGACCCATTTTGTTGAAATTTAAAATCCAAAGCTGGGAGGAACTTACAGTCAAAATTGAAACTATTCTGCCTGTAGGTTACTGTTTTTTTTCTTTTGACTTGTAAATTCTGAGGAGGGTCAAGCTACAGTAGACTTACAATCATGTAAATATGGTAAATACATTATGTAAGTTAAGAAACATTGGTATCCTTGCTGGCATTCTTCATAGTTCTTTAATGCTATGTTACTGTACCTTGTAGAGTGAGCTTAATCGAATTAAATACAATATTCTTGCATGTTAAAAAATGGTGCTGTTAAACATGGTGGCACCGTCTTAAATGTTTATTTTCATTATTTCTATGCTCCTTCTATCAATAGTTGCCAGGAATTGCTGAAGTGAGCTTCCACTTACTCTAAGCTCCCTTGTAACTTTAGTCACGGGTGCACAGCATGTTCAGTCATGGAAGTCATTCTTAGACCTGTCCAGTCATGGAAGTCATCCATAGGCCTAACGAGATGCACAACATAGAAATGACAGGGTTGTTGACTTGACATTGTACTTACATTTTCTAAACTAAAGGCCATGAACGCATACTCATTGCAATCTCAGCAATGTCAGAGGTGCTTGTGTCGGCATGCGTAAGGTGCCATACATTATTCTGAAGTTGTGTTTTCACATAAAAAGTGTGCCATGTATTAAATATGGCAATTTGCATGTAGTTCTAATTAAAACCTTCATATTGGAATGGCATCACTAACATTTGAGTTGTGCAGAGTCATGAGGTTTCTCTTTTTCGCATGCAGCCAAGCCAGAGTTGGAAGCTGGCTGACCTCATTCAGAAGCACAGCCCTCCTGCGGGCTTGGGAGCTGGCCCGGCCGCCCCCCTGGTTCGCCAGTCACCAGTAGATGATTCTCTTGTGGATGAGGACTCCTACACACCCATCCTTTCCCAGTACCCAAACAAAGATGCCGACCTTGGCCTCATTTTTAAAAGGTCAGTACTTTTCTTGGGGGTGACAATTCCTCACCAGCTTGTCTCAACTGCAGGGCTGGGAGTAGGTTACTCAGATGTGACACGAAAGTTTAGTCATGCTTGCTGTGTGTTCACAAGAAGCTTTGCCCAGCAGCTGCAGCCAAAACAGTGTTTGTTCTCTCTCAGGCTACTGGTGAACTGATAAAATTAGTGCCATTTATTGCAATCTGTGAGCAGCAGTAGCTCCCAGAAATGAAACACAGAAGGCAGCACTCATTTGTTGTTGTGCAATAGATCAGTCACGTCGTACCCCTAAGAGCAACTTCTACGTGGCCTAAGACAGTGCCAGCTGCTGGCCAGAATACATACAGAGTAACAGAGGGCAAATTTGCACATTGCTATACCATATGCGAATTGCAGCTGCACCTAATTCCAAGACTTGACTGCTTTAGACGTTACGACACCAAACTGCCCAATGTTGCTTGGTAGAAACAGCTTATTTCCACCTTTCAGTTTGAATAAAGATACCAATTTTGTTTGACGTCGGATTTGTGATGTCTTATGTGCTCTAAAGGAGTGGCAATGTTTTTGCAGATAATATATGCATGTCAGAGTCCTGGTAGAGAGTGAAAAAATTTTTTTTGGCTGTGCACTTGGACATTTCCATTTCTTTACATTTCTCTTCTCACATGACAGGAGCTACTAGTGAAGGTGCATAAGAAAACTTGCAACTGCCTTTAAGGGGGTAACGTGAATTTTGGATGTATTTCCTGTATCGGCGATAATAAGTAGACTTGTATAGTTTTTTGAGCTCAGTTTGCTCAAGTTCATGCTACCCTGCTGAGCTTGCCATCTTCGCTGCCCTCGTGAGTGCCGAAGTGTTGGCAATGCACGACCACCATGTCTGCCTCCAATGCTGTTGGCATGTTGTGCTCATGTTCAATGACACAGACTCATCGTCGCTGCTCATGGCGGTAGTTTTAAACTTACAGTTGTCGTGTTGTGCACTGTCTCTAATCCACGTTGCACAATGTCGTGAAATTTGCAGAGAATTTTATTTCCTAACAAACTTTGTTCATTATATCTGGTAAGAGGCAAATTTTACCCTGCTAAAACGAGGTTTTCAGTACATTGGTTTCCATGGGGATTTTCAAGGGGAATTATGATTTGGCCGTTATGTCCATTATTTTGTTATAGCCCATCTGTTTATAACGAGGACTAACTGTACATGTTTTGCCCTCGGAACTTTGTGGTGTGCAGTTAGGGCTTTATGTTAATGAAAAAATAACTCTAGCTGTTCAGTATTGTGACGGGCAACTCTGATGAACTCAAATAAGTGACCAAAAAGCCTCTAGGCCACATTGCAGCTGAAATATTGATCTTATGAGAGCTAAACTAGGTTTTCCATGTGAGATAATACCTGCAGATTTCAAAGATGCAATGAAAGAAGATTGCTCTTTTTTTTTTAACACTTTTTGGTCTCCACAAGTGGCAATCCCCCTTAATGCCAGGGCAACCATACACTGGTTGCTCTGGGATTTTGTTCATGCTGGGCAAGAATAGAGTGTTCCTGTAGCTGTACACAGCCTTAGGCCAACAAGAAATTGAATTACTACATGCTTTATGGTGACTAGGCACAGTAGCATGAAGAAATTGTACCAGCATGCGCATGTTAAAAGTTGCTCCTAAACTCCTTATGAGTAGAAAGCATATTCCGTTCTTGCGGGTGGTTGGAACACAGCAACTGACTGCCATATTGTCGTGCCTTGCAGTTCCAGTCCACAAGGCCTGGGCCTCCTTCACTCACCGGTCACCAAGCCCTCAAATTTTCTTCTTTCACCGGTCCACTCGAGCCCATCCCGGAGTCCACCGCCCTTGACCAGCCATGCACGAGCTGCTCCCTGCAGTCCGTCACCTCAGGACCACCAACCTGGGTCGCTGACGGGTCTGTCTGACGATGATGGTCCCTGCCAGATGCAGAATGGCAGGATAACCATGAGGCTGGGCAAGCAGCAGCCGCCACAACCCAAGTCGGAGCCTCTAGTTGCCAAACAGCAGCCAGAGCCAGTGAAACGGTCATGGCTGTCCAAGGCTGCGAAAAAAGAAACTAGTCCTAGCCTGGCTCCACCTCCGAGAAACAGGGCAGCTGCTACCCCAGTTGTGCCCATAAAGACTGAACCACTGGAAGCTGATATGATGGCCAGAGAAACTACACCCGTTGGCATTACTCCTGCAGCTGGTCGGACAACCTCAAAACGGAGTCAGTCAGACCGTTACAACGAAAAACGTTCCAAAATTCACAAGCCACGCGTGGTCCTGTCCGACTCGTCCAGTGAGGATGAGGCACCACCACCACCAGCTGTGGGGCGGTTGTCCATCGAGGACAGCAGGGTCGACCAACGAAATTCCGCTGCAGCTACGTCGTCACGTGTCCGGCCACCAAAGTCATCCCGTGCAGAATCCAAAGCGCACAAGGACGAGTTAATCATACCCAAGAGGGAAGGGTTGAGCATGCCACGGACTCCTCCCGAACCCCCTTCACTGTTGTCTCCTATTGGTCAGCGCAGCGGCAGTGAAGTCCGAGAGAGTGTGCCCGTCTCTTCGGACAGTATGGTTGTCTCGATTCCCTTGAGTCGCCTCCTTCGGTTGCCCGGACGACTAGGGAGGCAGCAGCCATCTCCACTCCCCTCAAAAGAGCACCTGTCAGACACGGGACCGGCCGCACCAAATCAGAAGCTCGATGGTCCAAAGCACAGCCTGAATAGCAGTGCAGTATCTTCCCCAGCAAAGGGCAAGTCAAGCTCGAAAAGAAAAGGCGTTCCGGATGAGGACAGGGGAAGCAGAGAGCAAGAAAAGAAGCGGAGAGTGTCAACTAGCTCCAGCGGCTCGTTACGAGTAAAGCGAGAGTGAGTGTTGTGCATTCATTTTATTGTGAAGGTAGTGGGGTTGCAGTATTTTGTCCAGAAATGGCTTGGGCCAGTTTATGAACATGCCAAGGATGCACATTTTAGTTGGCTTGACCACAGTATTTCAGTCTTATTGCAGCCAGCAGTTAGGGTACGACAGGAACAAGTGTTGGTCTACACGAAGTCAGTAGCGTATGTGACACAGCAATATTTGCTTTTTAATGTGCTGCTTCTATACTAAACTTTTAATGTGATGCTTCATAATAGTGTATCACTCCTTGGGCTCATTGAATGTGTGAACTGCTTAGAAGAACAGGCAAAGGCTTGATACCACCATAGTTTCTCACCATACTGTTGCTTGCAATACATTACTTTGGTAAAGGGGCCTGCAGTTCATGGCAGAATGAGAGGGTAATTAGATTGCACTGTATAGAAGCAGCTAATACGAACATGTGGGATTCCATTGTGACACATCTGCTATTTATGGCAGGCCATATAATAACCCAAGTGCTGGTTCATTTTATTAGTATGAATTAGAATAATTTTATGGACTTGCATGAAGTTGTATTGAGATAGCGATTTAGCCACTCCATTTCTCTATTTATTCACTCATGATGCTGTTGTGGAACAGCATTAGCATGAGCCGTTTTACAACAGTTACTGAAAAGACATTTGTTTCAGAGACGGCGTATGAGCGCCATGATATCATGCACAAGTATAGAAAAGCTCCATGGTGCCTTGAGGATGAAATTAACTGATTGTTATTAGTAACCAACTGTAGATGTCGCTATTAATTAATGATCAATCATGTAAACAGGTGAATGCTGATTTTATTGCCAATGTGTCTGTGCTTACATGTTCCCATTACCTTTGAATCCTGATATGTGGTAATGTTGACCAATTTCCGCTTATTTATTACCTTTTTGTGTGGCTTAAGTGTCTTAACAGTGCGACTTTTAGGTACTATGCATTTAAGATTAACCATAAGATCACCATGCATGAATTCTGCAAATGATATTGATCAGTTAATACCGAGCACGCCCCAACACAGTATAGTACAGCAAGGTGTTATAACAGCTAGTCACGTGACATTAGTCACATTATGTGTTGCCATTAGAAGCATCTAACAGCTCATCATGCGACAAATCACGTGACTTTGGCGAGCTTGTAGAAGCCGGAAGAGAGAAGTCCGCCAGACCTCAGCTGTTAGTCCAGCCTTGCATCATTAGGGCAAGCTGCCTACGTATTTTAAGCCTTGTGTAACAAGGCCTACTATTTAAGCCGGAAACAATATCAATGAAGTGAACACATTTAAGGTACCTGGGCAATTTATTGTCTATTTATTTTCTGTGCTTCCAATACCGAGAAGCCATTATGCAAGAAATTGGTTGGACTTGAAGTTATGGCGTGCTTCTCTAAAATTAATGAGGTTAGGGCTCATAGTGATGGGGTATGGAACATATTTGCCATGAAAGACTGTAAGGCCTGTGGACACAGACACAGAAGAAAACACAGCACACATGCCAGTTAATCTCTTGTGTACAATTGCCTTAGAAACTGGGTGACTTCAGTATCTTGTAGTGCATGATAGTAATACACGAAAGCATACATGATTGTAATTTACCAGGACAGCATATTGAAATTCGTCATTGTGTTCCAGTAAGTGAAGCAGAAATGCCCAAATTGGGTCTGCAAGTAGAACCTGAGCTCTGGGTTTACTGCTGCTGGGTACCTTCAACTTATTAAGGATGGTGTTCTCGGTTAGAGTAGTTTCACTTGAGGTCATAATTTTTTGTTCGAACTTTGTTTTGCCACAGGCCAGTTGAACAGCCCCGCCCAGATGATGAATCGATGAGCAGGCACCCATGGCCTGAGCCTCTGCGATCGTGTGACAGCCCAAGCAGTTTGAGTTCATACTCAAGTCAGCGAAGTGGCTCTCGGCAACACCGTGGGCGACCTTCATCTAGCCGGAGCCGCTCAGAGAAAGGCTCATCTCGGAGAGAGACAACACCTTCTAGTGAAAAGTCCAAGAGGCATCACAATCACCACCGGGACAAGAAAGAGTCATCTGGTTCGAGAACCCGGTCCCATTTGGATGGGGCATCTTCGACAAGCAAGTCTCGGGTGGCACCCGATGATCCTTGTTCAGACACTGGTGCCATTGCAGGCAGCACAGATGCTGCCTCTTCTAGTCAGGTGAGAGCCCCTATGCAGTGTTCCAGCATGACTGAACCTGCCCTTGGTTGAACCTGCCCTTGTACAGGTTGAAGTTTAAACATTTGTAATCCCAGCCGTACTGCTGTGTGTGCAAATGTAGAGAAAGCACAGCTAAATATATTTGTCCATAGTGGCATATATTTGTTCATAGTTCAGTATACTGTAATCCTTCAGGGGAAGGTTGAACTGCACCATCCAATTTTATAACAAGCACTTAGCAAACGGAATAAAATCGAGTGGTGCTGGGTACTGGTGGTAGGCACAAGATGGTTTAACAATTTAAATTTCTCCTTTGCACATTGTTACACTTCGAAACATTAAAAATTTTTAGTGAGCCTGTGTCACCTACAAACACAACGTATAGATGTGGCACTTTTTTTACAGTTGCTGTATGTAGTTGAGTGTAAAACGACCATGTTTACACCATGGGCATCATTGTAAGATGATGCCCTACAGCAGAAAAGTGGCACCTTTATTCCTGCTATCTCATAGCTGACATTGTGCCACATCTTTATATTGTTCTCGTAAATTGATTCTGAAGGTAGAAAGCTTCCCAAAGCTTTCAAGATGACTGAAAGCTTTCAAGATGACCTCATCATCAGTCATGCTGATTAGCTGCAAGGCAACTCGATTGTGCAGCGGGTGTGCCCCTCACATTCTTTCAGGGTGTAGCTACACTTACCCATGGTTCCTGTAACCCTTGCTGCATTCTTGTTCTTCGAGCTCATTAGCAGGGCTGTCTCCAAAGAAAGCCCCCCACATCTTGCAGAATTAACTTGGGAAGACATAGTTCTTGTCCGTTACTATAGTATGGAAGATTCTATTCTCCACCATTGCTTTATTGTGTACTGCACATAACTCGTGTGGCAGAAATTAAAGTTTGGTGAACTATACTTAGTTAAGGGTTTTCGGTGCAAAACAAAATATGTACGCCTAGATGTAACGTATATGTTACGGGGAAGTTACATCACTAAACTTAAGTTCCTGGGTTTTCCTTATTTGTGACGCTTGAGTTATCTTCTTTGAGTTCATCAGCTCAGGCATGTTGATGGTAACATATTGTTGCTTTGTCGTCGTCTTAGTTGTCAACGTTCTCTTCTTTGCTTCTCCGTATCCTGTAAATACACTGTGTAAATAATTCTCTGCAACCGTAACGATATGTTTAAACATTTGAAACTCCAGTCACGCTGCTGTGTGAGCAAATGTAGAGAAAGACAGCTAAATATATTTGTACATAGTTCAGTGTACTGGAATCCTTCAGGTGCGCATTTCAACCTGTTCTGCACTTGTTCCACAGGTGAATTCTTGGGAGGGACTCCTGTCGAGCTCGGACCAGAGTGAAGTGCATGGACATGAAACGCCTGGCAGCCGTATGGGGTCAGTTGGTAGTGGGGGGATGTCATCGTCGACCATGCCGGTCGGTACTGGAGGCCTCCTGACATTGAAGAAGGAGGAGCCCACCGAAAGGCATAGCCAGCAGGGCAATCCATCCCAGTTGCTCTCCTACAGCTCGCACCAGGAGTGGGAGTCAAAGTGAGTGTTCCGTACTTTTGCACTGTCTATGCGAGGGCTCAACTCACCACTTCGTTTTTAACTGGTACAACTATGCCATTCTGCTGCAGAGGATAAAACTGGTTTTTATTCTCGGCCATGGCAGCCGCATTTTTATAAGGGCAAAATTAAGTGCATAGATTTAGGCACTGTAGTAGGTATACATTAAAGAACTTCATGAGACCAGCATTAATTTCGGAGCTCTTCGCTATGGTGTCCCTTGTTACCTCAGAGCGGCTTTAAAGTGTCGTGCCTTGTCAATCTATAAATAAAGTCAGCTGGTGCAGGGGCGGGGCTCCTACGCCAATTGTGCCGTTTTGATACAAACTTGCATTCCTGTGCCAAACACAGAGGAGTGACTGATTTTGCACCAGGCTGTGAAAAAACAGCTTGAGACACAGTTCATTATCCGAAAGAGAGTGTTGCAATCAAAGTTCCACCGACCGCCCGATAGCGCTTCTTATGCAACATTGCACTTGTCGGCGTTCCCGACTAGTGGTGGTGCGCATGCGTGAAAACTTGCATATGTCAATCGTCGGTGCTCACAGAGGCGTGAGTGGATCGAGCAATGTGGCACTGCTTAGAAAGTGGCGAAAACGTGGCGGAAGACCTGAGAGCAAACTTGGTATTATTATGGTTCATGTAGAATTTGATCAGGTGCTTGCTGCTGCAGAGTTTCCTACTGTGGGAAACTATGCATGCTGTTTTTAGACCGATATAGCCAATGACTGAGCATGCTGATGCAAAGGGCCAATGGAAGATTTGGAATAAAAACAGCTTGGGATGCTTTCACATTTACCAGCCTGCGGTAAATTGTGGATGGTGTCTGTGCGGTCTTGTTGGTTAGTAATACTTCGCATGTTGAGCGCGAAAGAAGGGCTAGCACAAAAGGAAGCACCAGTGTGTGCATGTATCTTCCTTTCGGCCTCGTCCTTCTTCCTCACTCAACTCGTACAGGCAAAATGAGACTCTCTAGATCTGTGGCATTATAAACTGACGCAGAAGTCATGTTACCATGTTGACTGGAATGTGTATCTTGAGAATATTTTCTGGTATCATCATGAGAGTCACCTTCTTGATATTGTAGTGTCAGGGACGTTATGCAATGTTACAGAGAAACATATGCGGTGCCACTGCCCTACCAGCGTTTCGACCGCATCGCAATTCAATTGGCTTCCAGTTAGAAAAAATCTTTGCAGTGGCAGTTATAGCGATGTGCCCCAGCTGTTGAGAGACAGTCCTTGCTCTGGGGTCCCATTAGCACAGAAACCTCATTTGTTCAATTTGATAAGCGTACCCACAGGAATGGGGAAGAAATTGGGATGTTTTCACATGGCCGTGCTTTAGCGTGCGTTGCTAAGGAATATTTTCAAATTGTGATTTGCTGAAGTGATACCTTGACATGGCAGCTGAAACGACGCCAGAGCGGATGGACAACTTGTCCCGCGTTCCGCAATGCACACATCTGTGTGGTGACCTGCAATACCAAAGCTCATTTTGGTTTATATCTTTTGTTTTAAATTGACAGTTTACCTCAATGCACAATTATTCCACTGAAATTAGATTGCATGCTCCAAACAGCTACAAAACGAGGTTTCATCTACTCCTAATGAAAGTTCTTCTTTTTTTTCTTTATCCATTTTTTTTCCCCTCCAAGCTGCTCAAAACTGCACTTTTTTCTGCTCCAAAGTGCTCTAAAAAATATATAATTTTGGCTGCTTCAAATATTGCTCCAAAATTACTTTGGGCAGTCCCACCGCTGCTAGTGATATGATGCTAGGCAATGCATACCTAACCTGCCCCTGACTTTGAGTGGTCATTCCCTTCCGTGGATTGTGCTTTCGATTGGAAACACCTGCTATTTATTAAATGCTGTTTTTGTGGTTTTTTGTGCACCGCATTGCAGGGACTTGCCTGTCTTACTGTCTCTGCCGTTAGCAAATCCACAAAATGTGCATTCCATAACACGTGTGCTTCTCCTGGCATTACAGAAATAGCAGCTCCGACTACTTTCTCTGCGAGGCCAAGCGGCTGAAACATGAGGCTGATCGGGAAGTGCACCGCACTGCACAAGCACTCAAGTATTTAGAAGCGGTGCTCTACTTCATCCTGACAGGCAATGCTATGGAGCACAGCCGTGCCGACCTCGACAATGTGTACCGCATGTACAAGGAAACACTCAATCTCATCAAGTAAGTCACATTGCAGCTAGGCTGGAGTTCTCGCATGGAAATAGATGAAGGTGTAGGTGATCTTGTTAGTAGTAATAGGTATATCCATAACTTAGCGTTTGCAAAGACATATTACTATTTTGCATTTAGTTTGATTTGTAACAAAATCTTTTAAATCCATTGTGAATTGTCCTAGGGGAAATGCTGATGATAGTGTTAAAGCAGATGACACAAACCAAGGCACATTTTTACTTGGAACTGTAAAATACCCAATGTTTTTGGGCCACTTCAGTCCTTTCTTCAGGGGTGACTAGGATGCTCCAGAGAGCAGAGTTTATGTAAATGCATTCCTTTGTTTGGTGAGAGGGGAGTGCAGTGCCTATTCCTTGATACAAGGACCGTTGAAATTGGAACTCAACAGTGCACCAGCACACCAATTGATGTTTGCAGATGTCTCCTGTATGCGCCTGGACATTTCAAGTAAAAAGTGTCTTGGTTGGTGTCATCTTTTTAAACTCTTGACATTATTGTGCCCAACCAGACGAATTTCTGCCAGGGCACGGAGGAAGAAAGACAGGACGGGAAACTCCGGACCGGCGCCAGCGCGAGCGTGCACCGCGAAAATGTCACCCTGGGAGAGGAGGTTGGTGAACGTCCGCGCAGCGATCCTCGCGGCGACGCACGGAACTATTGTTTTCCGCCGCGGTCGGAGAGCGCGCGCGCCCGCGTTCTCCGACGGCGCCCGGGTGTCGTCTGCTACATCTTGCACTGGCCACTTGGGCTACGTTGCCATGTGCCGCCAAAAAAAAAAAAAATGTTTTTAGTTAGAAATGTTCGCGCTAGGAAGGTAAAGCCCGAGTAAAGCATCTTATTGCCGATCTTCTTTATTTTTATTCATATTTTGTATAGAATGATTTTGTATCGAATGGAAGGAACAAACTGGCACACTTTAGATAGCAGACGATCTGATGGTGCGGCGGTGCGGCTTCGCATTTCGTAAGTTTTTCGGCATAACAAAAGACGACATTTTGTTCTATGTTATTAACATACGCCATAAATACAGTAGACTCGCAATAATTCAAACTCTGATAATTCGTACTTTCGGTTAATTCATACAAAATTCAAAATTTTGGTTGGCCCGCTATGCTTTCAATGTGTTTAAAAGCCGCTTAATTCAAACTTCGTCATTCGGTTAATTCGTACTTTCTGCCTGTCCATACCGGAAAATTTCTGCTGATTTGCCGGCAATATTTGGAAATTTGCGTGCTTATGATTATCATAATAGTCTAAAATTGAAAAATAAGCGCGTTAAAGCTTCAAGGGAAAAGTTTTTTCCGCACAATCGTTTCTCAGCATACCGCGCCAACGGCGGGGAAAAAAAAACGAAAAAAAACAACAACAACAAACAAACGGCCCGGTGGGTATGAAGCTTGCTCGCGGCTTATCTCTGTTTTTCCGGTGTGCCGGTGCCGCCGGCCGACTTCGAAGCACGTGCCCTGCCAACTGGCTGCACTTAGTGGCATCGAGAGCTTTGTGCTAAATGCGCATGTGGCAAATAAGCAGTTGACCATCCATGATTTTTTTACAAGGTCTGGTCAGCAGTAGATAGTCAATAAACTTGTTGACCTTACACGCACAGCTTTCTGTTTTTGTGTAGTTAGAATCTAGAAATGCTTAAAAGTGTGAATATAGATGTCTAAATAATTTGTGCTGTCACCTTACCCAGAGTCGCGTATATGAGAACTTCAGATAATTCAAACAGCCTGATAATTCAAACAAAATCCAGGGGTCCCTTCGAGTTTGAATTAATGAGAGTCGACTGTAATGCTGATCAGAGCATGCCATACACAACTGGTGTGCGGGATAGAAAATTTAATCACATTTTTGCATCCTATTTGGACAGACGTGAACAGACGGAGCAACATATGTGTTGGCTTCGAGAATCAACACGTCGTAAGTTCGGCAGTTCCTGCGCTGCTGATTCGCGATGTATGTTGACGGTGTAAGAGGTCGCCGATAGTCGACATGGGGCGCTGATGCTTTGTCCCGAACTGCAACAGTGGATATAAGTCTTGCGCTGAAAAAGTTCGCACCTTCAAAGCTCCAGCTGACCCTGAACGCTTGCAGGAATGGGCGAGAGCTATAGGCCGGGTGGATCGCGATCTCACAACATGCGACTACGTCTGCGAAAAGCATTTCCCCAGCGAAATGGTGAGCAGGCGCAAATACTACGCTGAGCTTGGAGGCGCGGTCATCCTTGACCAACCGAAGAAGCCAATGCTGCTGCCTGGGGCAGTTCCTTGCATTTTCCCGGAACTTTCGCCGCACTTGCATCCAGCGAAGAAAACCAGAGCCGGTCGGAAGGTACTTCAAACTGCCGATGAAATCAGCGCCAAAAGAGTGAAGGTGGATAGTGTGCATCAAGATTCAGTAGCCACCGGCAACGAGAGTAATAGCCTTCAAACTAATACGAACTTCAAGGTGAGCTTCATCGCCCAAGAGGGGTTCACGTCTGAGCGTTCGAGTATATTGCGCATGAACTCTCCACCACACCCAAGCTACAATTCAACTACTTCTGCTGATGAAAATGTGCCGATGCAGAAAACAGAGGCAGGAGCTTCGGCCCCTACAGCAAGCTGGCTCCAGCAGTTGTCCAGTGAACATCAGATACCAATGCCAAACCCTGCATGGAACCACCACTACATAAACGTTGATGGTGTCGAATGCCTTTCTTTTGTGTACATGGTGAAAGCGTCAGCGTCGTCTGCCACATTCGCATTCAAAATCCTGGAATTGATGCCATCCCGCGAGGGATATACAGCGACAAAATGGGTTCTGGGTCGCGAAGTGAGCCGCTTAGTAGTGGAAGTACCATGTGAAGCCCAGCGGACCAGCAATATTATTGACATGCTTTGGGAATTCGATCACCAAGTTGTTTGTCGTGGAGGTCCTGCGAGAAAAAAAGTTCCCGACATCCAGTTAGAATGTGCCTCTTGTGACGAGACAGGGGCCTGGAGGCACAACAGCTGCCCTGTTTTTCTTGACGGTTCACAGAGACAATGCTCACAATGCAAAACACTGGCCAACACATTGCGTATTCACAAGAAACGAAAAGAAAGCAAAAAGGTCAAGACATCTGTGAGGTCTCGCGTTAGCGGCCCCAGTGTGCCATACAGGTCGATATTAGAAGTAGTTAGGAAGCAACGTGCTGCGTTGTATCACAAGAAAAAAAGACTTATGAAAAGAAACAAAACATTGAAAGCCTCGCTTGAAGCGAGCATGGAGAAAATCAAATCCCTTGCAGACACGCAAGTTTTGGATCTTGCTAAAGAAGCCGGCTTTCCCGAGAACCACTGCATGCTTTTGGCAGAGTGCTTAGCAGCCGCAAAGGTCCCAGCGAAACAGGGAAGACGGTACACGGATGACTGGCTTCTCCTCTGCCTGCTTCTAAATATACACACGCCATCTGGCTACAGATTTCTGAGAGAACACAATATCTTGCCATTGCCCTGCGTGAAGACAATCAGAAAGTACATTTCCAACGTAGGAATGAAGTGTGGCTTCGACGAAGATTTTTTCGTTGCCCTGAAAGACAAACTGGAGCCTAAATCGAACTTCCAAAAGCACGGTATGCTGCTTTTCGACGAGATGCAGGTCCGAGAACGGAAGTGTGTCAATTCCAAGACACTTACCTACGCCGGATTTGTGGACCATGGTGAGGGAGTAAACCGTGCTAAAAGTAGTGCAACTGGCCTGGCTAATCATGCGCTTGTCTTCATGTTTATTCCGTTTGGGGAGAGCTACACTGAACCAATCGGCGTGTTTGCCTCACGGGGTCCAACGAAGGGAACAGTGCTCAGCCAGTTGGTGCTGCAGGCCATCATACTTCTAGAGAAGGCAGGCGCGCTCGTCGATGGGATTGCTTGCGATGGAGCGAGCACAAACAGGAGGATGTGGACGGAACTCGGCATAAATGGGAAACTCGGTTCAAGGAAAAATTCATTTGAACACCCAATGAACGACGCAAGGAAGGTGTATGTCTTCTCTGACGTGCCACACCTCGTGAAGTGCGTTCGTAACAGGCTCCTGAAACAGCGCTCTCTGAAAGTGAATGGTAAGTGGGTGCACTGGTCTTGCTATGTTGCTGTTTACAACGAGGATTGCAAGAATGCAGGAGGCTTGAAGGTTTGCCCTAAAATAACGCATCACCATATATACCCATCCCATATGGAGCTTATGCGTGTCAAACTGTCCACTCAGATATTCAGCCGATCTATGGCCTCCGCATTGAAATACTACACTGAAGTAGGTGTACTGCACACGGACACTACTGAAGGCACTATTGCGTTCACCGAGCAGATGAACGACGTCTTCGACGCGATGAACAGGCGGCATCCTAAAGAGGGTCTGCGCATGGGATGCAAAGATTTAGAGTGCATCAAGAATTCCCTGAAGTGGCTCGATGACTGAGAGCAGGAAGTTTGCAGTGGAGCTATTTCCAAAGACATGTTTCTGGCTCCATCGACTGCAGAAGGCCTCCGAGTCACCGTGCTGTCGATGCTAGAACTATCGGAGTACCTGCTGAACCAGTGTGGATTCAAGTACGTCTTAACCGGCAAGATGAACCAAGACCCCCTCGAAAGATTCTTTGGTAAAGCTCGACAGGCTGGCTGTGAGAACGACCATCCGGATATGCCATCGTTTTTGCAGGTGTACCGGATGCTCACAGTGTACAGTTTTTTGAAGCCACCAAAGCTGGGAAACTGTGAGGTACGAGAGCAAGAATCAGCGCTTGATCTTTCTTCGTTCCGAGCTGTCTTTATGACGAAAGACACTGGCGAGTCGCACCTCACCGAGATGAAAAGGAAGCTGGATGGTTTGGTGGAAACTGAAGAGTGGGAATGTGAGGACTGCGAAGACCTCTTGCAAGAGAGTGAGAGCAGTATCGAAGTTGTGGATGCAGTTTTGTACTACGTCACTGGCTTCTTAACGCGGAAACTGACAAGAATATTTCCTTGCGAAAAATCCAGGCAGTCTCTGACTGTAGACGCTCCGACCATGAAAGAAGCCTCCCTCACCATCTGCAAAACGAGAGGTGGCCTCATTCACCCCAAGAAACGTTTGTTCCAGATACTTCGCTGCGCAGAGGACTACTTTGCAAATCATATGGAAGATCATGACATCTTCTGGGCTACAATCGACCATATTTTGGATAACTTCAAACTCACGTTTCCCTGTGATCAACACAAGAATGACGCGCTTGCAAGAATCCTTTTTTACTATGTCGGCATGCGAATGCGACAACACTGTGTGAACGAAGCGCGTGATAAGGACCACACGGCAGCATCAAAGAAAAAACTCTCCAGGCTTTGCAAAGACTAGGTCTCTCGGAAAGCGCCGTCTATCCGCACTTTCTTTGAAGAAACGAAGGAACTTACGCATAGAAGAACGAATACACGGTCCTCACGGGCCTTTCAGAATAAATTCTGGTGTAACTGTGGTGTTATATCAGTTTTTCGTCTTTGTTTGTAGCAGCTCTACATTGAATAACGACAATCACGAAGTCCCAAAACAAAACACATGTCAGAAAAGCGTAGACAGATCAGAATAACTTTTTTTCTGCAATATGCATCAACCCCCGTTATTCCAGCTTGCAGGCAGGCTACATGACACGACATTTGTTTCGTAATGAGAGGATATAGCACGCCAATTTACCACAAATAAAGCCTTTACCCTTTAGCATGCGAAGGTGAATAGATTGAAGAAAACTAAAAGCGTACGGCAAGCAGATGATTTGGTGATTAAATTAAAGCGAACCGCTCTAGGGATTGTTGACAGTTCCATGATATACAAGAGTGGCACTCAAGCACCGGGCAGAAGCGCGCAAGCAGACAACAAGAGCGGGCTCGACGCTGCCCGCGCCTGCCAGTTCGGCCGCGGTTCTGTAGGTGGCGCTGTCACGACGTCCGCCGCCGCTTTCCGGGGTGACACTATCGCGGCGCGGAAAGGAGCCGAGTTTCCCCTCCTGTCTATTCTTGCTCCGTGTGCCAGGGGTTCACTTCTAGTGAGGGACATGGTACCTGGGGCTGCCTTGTTATATGTTGACTAAATTCAGTTTAAAGGCAGATATATATGTGCATTTTTCTGTGCTGATTATAAGGTGCAATTATTTTTTTGGTCACATAAATATTTTATAATTAAATGTTAATTACTATTCTTACTACTACAAAGAGCAGCTTTTACCTGTAGCTTTTCTGTCATTGAACTGATGAAAATAAAGATGATTATGATTATGATTATTTGGGGAGATGATAGATAAAGATATACTGGCCAGAAAGGTATGTTTAGAACATAACTTTAATAAATTTAACAAATAACCCTTTAACAAATTTGTTGGGTCCCTAAAAGTGTAAATACATGTAACAAAAAAAAACGAACAAATAAACCTCAGACTTCATTGGAAAGAAAAAAAGTGTAAGGATTGAAATGCTGCAAGTAGTTTTCAAATCAAACAACAATTAAAAATTTAGCAGCCCATTAAAGTTCCATGGTTGCAGTGCAGCTTCTAAGTAACAAGAGCAAAAGTAACAAGAGCAAATTAAAAAATGTAAAGGGGGGAGAGAAAAAGAATTTGCTTACAGTAATACAAGCTCTATACAATAAGCTTTATATAGCAAAAAGGAATTACAGCTGTAGCTCTTCTGGAGCTTGATAAATTGTTGCATTAAATAAGCAGGTTGGGTGAAAGCGTGTTCTGAGAAAAAGCTAGAAAAACCAAAGCAAATGAAGCTCATTTTGTACTAAATGTAATATAGATTATAGAAACATCTTTGTTAGGTGATTTTTATCTATTAGGGATGTAACCTAGATGACTGCCACTGCAAGCAGTAGTTTGGCAGTAGTTTGGCATAAAAAAAGCTCATTTCTTTTGCTTTTTTTATAGTTAAAATATAGCTTGTTTTAGTGTTATAAATTGATGTTGTGGCCGAAATGACTGATATGTGAAAAAATTTGGTCGCCACCTCTTGCAGTGTCTGTATTTTACAAAAATACCATTTTCAGAAAATCAATTTTTCTCATGATTTTTCATTCCTAAGAGCAGTGTCCCCCCTTAAATGATAACATGCATTTACAACAAGCTATACAAAATATTAGTGTATACCTGCTTTGCATCAGATACGTAACTGTCACCTGAACAAATGGCTTGAAATGCAAGGTGTTTGTTACTCTATTATAGTGACTCAGCAGGCATGAAGTGTTCACTAACGTGCTTTCATTTTGTCTTTGCAGGTACATTTCATCAAAATTTCAAAAGCTCCAGAATGATGCTTATGGCAGCATTGACAACAAACTTGCCGTGCTTAGGTGTGTACCTGCACTTTTGCCATTTTCACTGCTCCTCTTCTGTCTGTACTTTTCAAAAAGGCCCCTGAATGTGCATTCTGAAAGAGCAAGTGTAATTTGTGGTGCAGCTTTACAAAGTATTGCACCTATTATGGGCCCACTTTCTCGCTTCGTGTCTTAACTACCAGTACTGTAAGAGTGTCAAGGTGCGAGTCTTTAGCCAATATTAACCTCAGCTAGTGCATGTCAGTATGTCAAGATAAGGGCTTCTACAACAGTTCAGGCTTAAGGGGCTCCTTGAAGAGGTGCTCCACGAATAAAATTTGTCTTTTAAGTCTTAGCCTAAGGCTCTGAAGTTTATACCTCTAGTAGAGTTTGTGATGCTTATTTCAAAACTGTAATTACTTTTATTATAGCTGTAATGGTTATTGAATTGGAACAGCATTAATAACAAAATATGGGGTCATTTTTACACACTTTTTAGCTTGATAAAAATTTTCACACAGCATCCCACTATGGCTCATTTTGCTGCACATGGGCAGTATTGTGTCGAAAACTACCTAAAATGCAGGAAAATCATGCTGCACTTAAAAAAATTAAAAATAAACCAGAGGTGTCATTTTTATACTTCACATTTCCTTTACTGGCATTTCAAGTTACAAAGCAAAAATTCTGCTGTAGTTATCAAAATTCTATATAGCTATCAACATTTCATGTTGTACAGAGATACCCTGTGTAGATTTTTATAAAGATTTGACAATATTAAGTGCCTGATTTTTGTGCACAGCATGTGAAAACTGTCTGCATGGTAGACAGTTTGAATTAAACTACACTAAAGACTGGAACTAAACAATTATGTTCAAGCCTTCTTTGCACTTTAAGAAGGCCATTATGTAGATGATGTTGGCTTGTTTAGGAGGTGTCCTTAATGGTTATATCTGTCCACTGACTGACGTGTACTTTGCTGTGCTGATAAGCTTTTGTTTTTTTGTTTGCAAACTTTTCTACTGACACTCACTTAATTTTACCGAGTTCCCATGTTTTAATCACACATTTGTTCTTTCTTTACAGCCTACTGTGTCAATCTTTATTGTACAAAAAGCTCTACGAGTTGCACAAAAATGATGTCCGTGATAATATGCGTGCCCTGACTGAGTTCCAAAAGGTGAGGGCTTAGCCTTGCATGTTTGGTTTCTTGTAGTTGCTTGTGTACAACAAAAATCCATTTTACGTAACATCTGCACCTTCGGCTTGGAATTGAAAACCATAAGTATCATGTCTAGCATGTGGCAACACGTTTGATCTTAAAGGGACTGTCTACCATCTTTCGTTGATTTCCTGTTCTTTACCACAATAGAAAGGCACACCATCTGAAGTGCTCAAGCTTGTAATGGTTGCACTCAAAGAAATTTTAAAAGGAATTTTTCAATCATCATTGTGGCCTCTTCTACACGTGTAAGCACACCAGCAACGCTGGTTATTGGTTTTTGCAGTATTAATTTAAAAATACCATTGTGAAAGAGCGTTAGAAGACATGTGTCAGATACAATTTTGAGTAATAAATTTCTGCTTTTAAGCAGAATAATTGAAATTGCATTCATATTTCTTGGTTTTTCATTACGCTTGGAGATCGACACTCATCATTGAAGATGGTGCCATGGGTCATTTTTTTCATGACTTTCAGGGTTGTGTTCGGAATATTATTCTATTTTTATGAGGTACAAGCATGCTCGTTTCCATCAATATAAGAAACAAGCTTCTCAATTTCTCCACAATGGAAAACGTTTTCAGAGCAATAGACAATCCCTTTGATGTAATATTGTTCCAAGAGAAGACGTTTCTTATTTTAAGTATTTTGCTCGTTGCATGGTGGTTACATCTTTTTAATTTTATCATTCCTCTTGACAAGTGGCACATACGCCTCGTCATTAGGCATTTGATGTTTGAATAGTTAGAGAGTACGCTGTGATTTGGCAGTATATTTGTGTTTCTGTTTGTCTGACCATGTGGCTGAGTTCCTCCTGTGTGCACAGTTTTGTTCCAACGATGCCTCTGCTCTGCTTCGCAGTGCCCGTTGGGCAAGCTTGCCTCGCCGCCCCTGGCTCCAGTGGGCGTTCGTATGCAGCGGTCCCCTTGCCAGCCATCTCCACATTCGCCCACACCTTCACCCGCGGGTAGTGTGGGCTCCCAGAGCAGTGGCTACAGCAGCTGTGAGCTGGCCAGCAATGGCCATGGGGGAAGCCGACAGCAGCCAGCGACAGCAACCACTGCTGCAGTGCCAGCCACAGCCCCAGCAGCGGCAGTACCCTCACCGGGCGCAATCGCTGTACCACAGTCCCAGTACCTGATGCTGCAGCGCCAATTGGCAAACCTGACGTGCCTGTACCGTTGCCACGACATGTGGGAGCAGGCCGACTCGCTCACGAGCCGCTCACACTCTAGAGGTATGGGTCATTGGTGGTTGTACGGGCTCTACTGCATTTGTTCATCCATAGCCGGAATGTTGTACGTGGATTTGGCATTAATCTTGCATGTTGGTTTTTCTCTAGTTGTTTGTGGTACAGCACAGACCGCTTATAACGTAAGTCGCCAGAATCGCGAATACCCGCATTATAAGTGGTACCGCACTATAACCAAAACATTTTTCAAAGTCTACACATGCAAAAAAAGCGTTGAGCAGGTAGCGACGAATGTTAGATATTTGATGTGCACGACTGGGCTACTTTCACCCGCAATCTGGATATTTCAAAGACTTCAAAGTCCACGGCCGCGCTGTGCAAAAAAGAAAAAGAAAAGAAAAAGGCGCTATAACGACCCCACTGTTTATGCGGACTTCCCGCGGAACCGGACTGCGCACAAACGCGAACCGATTGCTGCGTGCGTTATCCTTCGTTTTCTCTGTCACGTGCGCGATGTCAAAAACGTAGTGAGTGCAAACGCCAAGGTGCACCTTCCATCCGTGCGGACGCCATGGACCACAGTCTCCCGCAGTGCCCCATCTGCAGCCAGCGCCGAAAAGGTAGCGCTTGTTAGGCGTGCCGCACGGGAAGCTGGCCCTCGACAACACAGGGATCGGGTGCACAAGAAACCACACTTGCGGGGTGATTCAAGGGCAGTGCGTGTGAAATGATTGAAAAGAAAAAGGAAAAGGAACTGGAGACAAACAGTGGTAACGCGGACGTCATGCAATCACGGGCGCGCATTCCGTGTGGAGCACACGTTCGGAGCTGACAAATGGCTGTGGAAACTTGCCCTACTCAGCGTGCATGTTAACATCTCTTTGTGTTTGCACTGCTAATGGGTGCACATGTCAGGACCACACAAAAGATCGCAAAGCTGTCTCCAGCACATAAAAATAAGTTTCCTTTGACATCCGCTTTCATCAAGGAAAGCGATGCATCATTACCAGCACTACCTTTGGAACAGATATGATACGAAAAGGCTGCAGCTGAGCATGAAACGTCATTGTTGCCTCTTTGCGGCAGCAATGACATTGCATCTGATTCATCCAACCACAGGCTGTTGGCAGTACCTCAAAGTTGGTTTTCAGTTTCTTGTGCGATTATAATGCACAGGCAGTTTTTAAATGCATTTTCATGGGAAAAAAGGTGTGCATTAGATTCTAGTAAAAATGGCGTACTTTTCATGCATGTCACATTCCATGCCATAACCACTGCATGCATGAAGCAGCTCAAGAAACCTTTTGTGCAGCTTTGTCACTAAATGAGGGTTCCTGTGAAAATAAATGGTGGGAAGTCCGTTTTTTGTAATGTGAATGACCCATGATCAGGTGGTGTGGTGAGATTATGGAATTGATGCCTGAGTGCTGCAGCAAGATAGGTCGTTGATTCAGGCCCATAGCCACGAATTTTTTTTTTTTTTTTTTTTCGGGGCAGGGGGCGGGGGCCACATGTTGAAGGCTTTGACTACCATATTTGCTCGATTCTACTGCGCCCTCGATCGTGACGCGCACCCGTCTCCCGCGACGAGGGTGAGGGAAACATCGATTGAAGAGCCTTAGTAATCAACCTTCTCGCATTCATAAAACCAAATGCGTACTCGCATAATGAACACACTCGCATAATAAACACATCGCTAACTTTGAACCCCTGCAGTCCTGCGAACGTCCGCGCTGTGGCTTTCCTGCTTCACTTGATCTGCGGTGTCTCGAATACACTCAGCGCGCCAATTCATAACTCCTGCGTCGCGCGCGGATTCATAACTCCTGCTGGGCGTAATCGCGTGCGAGCGGTGGTAACATCATTTACTCGCAATGCTGCATTCCTCCGTGCTATCGCACTTCCCTCATGCCCGCTGCTGCGTGCTGCCATGTGTGCTGCACAGGGTGGCGCAGCCAAGCCTAAGCATGGTTGGGGCGTGGTCTCTGTGATTGCCACGATGCAATCTCGGACGTCAAGCTGCACGCACGACTGAAGGCTCGGGTTCAGCATAGATATGAGGGAGAAATGCAATGATGAGCTGTTTTGCGTGCGGTGACGGGAAACATCTATTTTCCCATTACTGCCACCCGCGAACACTATCGAAAGCTTGTGCGACTGGGCGTCTCGGAGGTTGCATCGGCGACGTAGCGAGTTTGGTTGGCCGAAAGACGGCCAAGCCGGCACAGCGAGTATCATCAGCCTACACATCATGTGTATCGTGGCGTCGTTACACGGGGACCGGCGGCGACATAGAAACTACAGAAACCATGCGTGCCAAAGAGTGCCACGCTGCTAGCTCATTTTTTAGGCAGTGACCATTCAGCAGTGCCCGAAGTGCATAGGAGGTGGTCATTTTGATGTCAGCGGGTAATATGGCAACGGTGTCGTTCGTTCGCACTAGATTCTAATGTGCATACGATTTTTAGGCCTATTTTATCGGAAAAAAATGTGCGTGTTAGATTCGAGCAAATATGGTACGTGAGAAAAACATCTATTTTCATAATTTATTTTCGGTAAAAGTCTCAGTATGTACATTAAGCAGCTTTTTAAATGCAGCGTTATTAATACACCTAAATTTTATTTTGTTAGCACTACACTGCGTGATTAACACTGCCCCACAACCAAAATTTTGTGAGGGGCCCGGGCCCCCAGGGCACCCCCCCCTTGGGGTGCAGGCCTGTGTTGACTGCCGCAAAAATAGCCTTGTCTTGCAGTAGGCTTGTTGTTGTTGTTGTTGTTGTTGTGAAAGTGTTTGTGGTAGTCTCTCACCAAATATATTCGTTCCTTTTCTTTCACCAGAATTTTTCGAGGAGCTTGACCGGGACTGTGGCAAACTGACCCTGCACAGCTCGTGCTCTGAGCTGGTGAAGTACATTCAGGAAGGTGTGTGCAGACTACGGCAGCGGCTCACCACCTGTTCTATGGACAGCACGTGATGGGGGCTGTCCCCTGCCGTTGCCACCTGCGTTGCCACCACCAGCACCGTGAGCTCGATGCCGCACGAGGCACGGCTTTTGTGAACTGTGGCCATCATGGGTGGCCCGGCAGAGGCATATCTCCTTCACCCCAGTGCCGCTGTGCTGCAATATGTACACATACACATGACGTGTTTTGTTCGCTCTTCTTTTCTTACCCTGTTGCTCTTTTAATTAGGGCTCCTTAGGGCTCCTTCACAAATGTTTCTCAGTGCAACACCTCATTTCTCTCTTTTTTTCTTTGGATTGCGCCCCTGTTTGGCATCTTCTTTTTTTTTTCTATTTGTTTTAGAGCCTGTTCTGAGAGCTGTTTGTTCTTGTTGCTGTCAGTAACCATTGTTGTTGTGGTTGACGTTTGTGTACATAAACAGTAGGTGTGTGGAAAGATAGAGACAGGTGAAGGAGGCTTCGAGGAAAGGTGGAGGAGTGTAAGATGAAAGTGTACATAGAAAGGCAATGAGGCAAGCACTGTTCTTTGTTCCTCTCCACAGTCTGTGCTGTTACTTAGTCGTGCGTGCTGCCAGGCAACAAGAAATGAGGCGCTAGGGAATAGTGTGTAACGTGCACAGAAGCAGCAACCAACCACGGGTGATAGTGCATGAAGGCATGGGGAGGAAAGCCCAGGGATGCACCGTCGCTCTTTGTTTATAAGAACTGTACAAAAATCATTGTCTTGATGCAAACACCAGCTTGGCTCCTGCCATGTTGGAACTCAAAGAGGCCTTTGTCTGTGCAAGGAATTGTAAAGTGTCATCAAAACTCCTATCCACCTAAGCAACTTTTTCACTTCCCCCTGCCAACATTGTGCGCACAGTAGGTGAGCCACATGTGCTCCGGTTTTGTTTGAAATGTGGGACATTAATGGTCCTGTCACCCCCTGTTCTTTTGAAGAAACTTGGGAAAGGCGTAAGAGACTCTCTTCTGTGATTTAAGGGGGTGCCATTCTCTTTTAATCAGATTGTGGATTGTGAGCAGATAAAATGTGCTCAGCACCCCAAGGCAGACAGTTGTGTCTGGCAGCCAAGGTAGCCTCCCACTCCTTTGAGTCTATTCGTCCTCCAGACTGCTGTCAAAGTGTTGTTTCGAGAATGTGCAAAGTGTCAACGGGCAAGGCGAGGTTCTCCTGTCTGTTCATTTCTCATGGGACTCTCGTTTTCACACCTCTTTTTTTTTTTTCCTTGTCTTCATATCCCCGTTGTAAATAACACGCGTTGGGGATACCTGTGCAAAGTGGGGGGCCCTTGTGAATTGCTGTGCTTAGCTACACGAAACATGGCTCTCTGATGATTTTGTGTGACACAGCGAGCAGATCAGGGACTTGAAGTGGGAGAGGGAGGCATCTATGCGATTGCAGGGAGAGTTATATGTATACACCACACACATATATATATATATATTTATATACATGAATTTCCTTTTTATGCTCTCGTGCAACTGCACCGGTAACAAAGCACAAAGTCGTTTTCTTTTTTAATTAGCAACTGCTTGTTTGTAGCTTTACTTGTCTTTATTTATTTCTCCCACCCCTTCTGTGCAGCATATGACCAGTTCTTCAGGCAGTTTATCTAACAGAAAGCTGAGCAAAATTTTGATTGTAAGCCTGGGGGTTCTTTTATTTATTCGTAACTCTCATATAGCATTTTCTTTCTTCTTTTTGGCTCTCCAGAACAAGCAAGAAAATAAATATTTTATCAAGTGAAACATAATGGGTTATTAGTCTCTTGGGCTGCGCTGCCATTTTTTGCATCTTTTCCTCCTGTCTTAGGGCTCGTTTTTATCTGTTTTTAATGCACTTGCGCCGTTCTCTCATTTTCTTCTCTCGTGGGGTAGGGGGATGCTTGGGGTTACCAAAGGGAATGGCCGAATCACTGCGAGGCACTTCTCGAAGGGGGGGTTTGCAAGCCTATGCAAGTCCGAAAGTTAGCTTCCATGATCTGTCATGGACCCTGTAGTAACAGTGATGAGAGCCTGCCTTGGAAATGCCTTTGTCTTTTCACACCTTGCGGCCAGCTGAACGCACAGCTGAGTGAGGGATGGAAGCAGACACTTCAGCAGCCGCACTGCAACTTTACTGCAGTGAACAAAGTGCTTTAATCGATCACACTATTTTTATTTCGTTTTCTTGGAAGTGCCATATAATGTACCTTGTGCAGGAGGGAAGGACAGGGAACACAGGACAATGCAAAAAAAAAAAAAAAAGTGTACTACAAGTGCAAGGATTTTTATTTTTTAATGTCGTCCCATGATGTTGATGCTGGTACTTGGTGACTTGCCTTTTTCTTGTCTTTTGCGACAACTAAGGCACTTTACTGAATGATAGCAATTTACAAAAAACTTTTTTGAATCTGCTTTCAGTGCTAGGGATTCTAATTTCAGCATTGTGGTACATAAAAAAAAATGCATTGCTTGATAGTAGAGAACAGCGAGAAGATCCCCGCCCCCCCCCCCCCCCCCCGTGAGACGACTGTTCTCAATATGTAGACTACTGGCTATAGGTGGCCTCTCCTCCTGCCTCACATTTTATTTGCAGCCACTGGAACAGATGCAGTTGTAAATTTAATAATATATTGTAGCCACAGCTGTCAAGGAATGAACGATATTTAACAAGTGGCGAGCAGCTTGATATGCAAGTGTGCTTTTGCTATTTTCTTACTGGCCCGATAATGATGCGGGCGACTTTTTCCATGTATGATCGTGTTTCTGGTCGGTTGGAAGGGGTGGGATGTAGGGTAGAGGGGTCAAAGGCAAGTGGGGTCAAGTAGAACAGTTGCTTATATATGTTAAAAGAGCGTGCATTGCATACTGTGTTGGGTTATGCCTCCATGCCAGAAGTTTCTTCCAAAGGCTACTGCATCCACTGTGACAGCTCCTGTGGCTAATTTTACTCGTGTGTGTTTTGTGTATGCACCTTTTTTTTTTCTCTCTCCCTCAAAAGGCTGGGCATTCTTTGTGCACATGTGCAGCATGTTCTGTGCTTTGCCTGGGCATGCTTCCCTCCTTGGAAAAAGAGCTGTGGTTGCACTTGTTCAACTGCATTGTAGTTGTTTTCTGAGGTCCATGATGTGGTCGTGGTGGCAGTCTTCTGATCAACACATTTATAATTTTCTTCCTTGCCTGGGAGCTTTTGTTAAGGACGACCCCTGAAAGGGTAGCTTTGTTACCCTCCCCTTTTGCCCAGCCCTTCCCTTCTCTACATCACCCGTATACATATATATATATATATCTAAGCCCTATAAATACATATAAATATATATATATATATATCTCCAGAGAATGTTTTTTTTGTTACTTTTGTGTTATTAATGGTGTACATACATGTAAATATTTTTCCACGTTAGAGGAGTGTGAAAAAGTTGTCATATGCCTCCTTGAGCCACAAGTAGTGGAGTCATGGTTTTTCGGAGAGAAATGAGATGAAAAGGATGTATTTGCTTTCTTACAAAAGCTATAAAATATATGCATTTGAAAGATATTGTGCCTCCCTGTTTTCTTGGTTTTCTGTGCTTGTGCTGCATTATGCAGGACTTGAGCCTGCAATAATGCATAGAGGTCTCAAAGCATTGATTTGGGAAAATGGAGGGTGGGGTTGAGGATGAATTTTGTTTATTGGCATACAGTGCTGAATGGTCACATTAAGGAAAATTACAAATCGGTTAGATGCCAGAAGAGTGTGCTTCTGCTTTCGTTAAATTTTGTGTTGCTCAACTATTCGAGCAAAATTTTCACCACACTAACATAATTAAAAAAGGAACATATTTATAGGTAGAGATCAATATCGTGGCATATATGTGCCCTTGAGCATTCACAACATGAGCCGGAGGAAGTTAAATTAGTGTGGCTGTTGCTGCTAAATCCTACACATGGGTAGATTATGCCAGTATTTTAAAAAACTGTTAAACCTGGATATAACGAAATTGACAAATACTCGAAAATTCTTGTTATAAAGTGGCTTTTGTTATTCTTCAGCCTTGGCATAAAAATGTCTAAAATAAACAGGCAAATGAAAGAAATGGTCATGGAAGTATACTTGGCACAGAACACGTTCATTTCGTGGCAGAAACGCGGAAGGCATTGCCCGAATCGACCTTCGCATGTTCGTAGCCATCACAGTGATAGACACTTATCACCAGTGCATCGTCCAGCACAACTTCGGTAAGGGCGGCACAGTCCATAAAACAAATATTTCAAAAGTCCTGCAAAACTGCACACAGTTTAGGGCTGCTCTATCTGTGTGCAATGAGAGCCAAGCTCCTGCGTGACGAAGCATTTCTTTGTTTAGCCACTCTGCCTTGCAATGATACAATAAAATCTTGCAGGCTAGTTGGTTCATGTCAAAGGGTAGTGTACTGCTCTCTTTCCTGTCTGTGTTCCCTTCCTTCCTTCATACTTGTGTAGCACACTACCTGTTGGGAATGATACTTCTTATCACTGAATGCACGGATGCGGGAGTCGACTCGCATGTGTGCGTGCCATGTGAAAGAAAAAATTATTGCGAATGGCACAATGAATGGATGGAAAAACTTTACTAGGGTCCATTAGATCGCGTTGCTTTTCTAGCCTGAAGCAGGCTGCTCCCGCGTTTGGACAGAAAGGCACATCCTTTCGTCTAATGTGAGACTGCATATAGGTGCGTCCCACCTTTGTCCTTTTACACTGTTCAACACCGTTCAATGTCACTGTGCAATGCGTAGCAGTGCCAGAGCATATGACTAAGATCCATGGAGGTGTTGCATTTATCGCATGTTGTAGGAGTAGAGAACTCCGGATATATCTTGCTGGTTAATAGCGAGTTTGGGTAGGTTCTTGTCTGGTGAGAACCTTAGAGTAACGGTCTATTTAGTTTGCTTTGCGGAGGGGGGAAGACCCTGCGTACTAAGCAGGAGTGTTTTGTTAGCTTGTTGTACATCGGCAGCCGGTCCCTGCAATCTGGAACCTCGGCATTGTGCTGCCTTATAACTGCATGGTTGGCGAGTCCTCGTGCAGCACTGTGCACAGATTCATTCAGGTTCGCGGGAGCACTGCTGATTTCCCCCATATCAGCAGGAAACCAGATGAATGTGTGGCGTTTGACGACCTTTCTGTTCAGAATTGTTGGGGCCTGTCTAGAGATGACGCCTTTTGTAAATGCCCAGGTGGCTGCCCTAGAATTGCGTTGGATCGTATATCTCTTTGGGTCTAAAGGTACGAATGCAATCACTACTTGTTCTGCAGTTTCTGGTTGTGTGGTGCAAGTGGAAGCCAAGTTAACTTCACCTTTGCTGTTCAGAAGGACCACTGTAAAGGCTTGTTTGTCTATTGGCTATGAAAGCGGCATGGACGAATGAGCAGTCTTCAGCCTGAATTTTAGCTTTCTCCAGTAGGGGGCTCTGGCTTGCCTTCTGCCCACATTATAAATGAAGTGAACATTTCAGGGAACAGGCATCACTGATATTTTCCCACAGATCCTTGGGAATTTCTCTGTAATTATTGTCTATTGCTGTAATTTGTACGCCAATCTGCTTGAGGATGTCTCTTCCTGATCGTGTAGTGGCGAGTCTAATGTACTGAGCTCTTCCTTGTGCCTCGGCAATTTCTTCCATTGTATTGTGCATCCCTAGTTGCATGAGTCTTTCATTTTCCGTGTACATAGGGAGCCCAAAAGCTACTTTGATTACTTTTCTTAACAGTGCATTGAAGTTGTCTTTTGGATCTCTGCCACTTGTGCATAGCTGCTACATAGGCGAAGTGGCAGAGTGCAAAGGCGTTAACAAGTTTGATGTCGTCTTCTCCTGGTCTATGTCGGCGGCGAATAACTGATTGCGTTGTCAATTTTCTTAGTGATACCTAGAATGGACCTTTTTCACGTTGGGAGAGCGCCTCTAGCGGCAAGAGCGAGAAGCAGAAACGGTGGCTCTTCTGTCGACGCGCGACGGCAGCGAGGTTGGCGGGGTCATCCACGGCGTGACAAGCGACAGCTAGTGCTGCTTCGCATTGTGCCTTGTATCCGCTCCCGTAACCTTTCTGTCCGCCTGTTCACTTTTGCGAAGCCTTCTGTTATGTTTTCTACATATTGAAGACTTGGAAGAGTCTTCATGACTCTGGTGGTGCGTGGAGCCGCAGTTTGGAGCTCGTGCTACCGGTGACGGTCAGTGTGTGTGATCGAGAGCTATTTCGGCGGGTTGCACTGGCAGCTACATAAAGACTGGCTTTTCAAAGAAGAAAAATACATTCGCCGGATCGAATGTCTCGTGAGACGACAACCTGCAGGGACCAACCTCGTTGTGCTGCGCAGCATACGTTTGTGCTCTGCGAAGGCTGGACACTATAAGCAAGTCGCAACGCTCCGTGAAGGTGCAACAAGTGCTGTCGTATAAGCGTACTGCGATTGCGTTGCTGGTTAAGTACGCTCTTGAGAAACGTGTCAGATGATGTGCTGCCCGCGGTTCTTACACTGAAAGCCGATACAGAAAACGGGCTTCCAAACAACGCGGTGTTTACAAAGCGGCGGCGCAGTCACAGCTTCTGAAAAACTGTAGTAATATGCATGAAATGCGTGTGTAACGTGCATACAAGCGTATGCATTTGGTTATTTTCAGGTCAAAACCCCTTGGGTGACGAAGACCTTGGCAGACACCACCTTTAAGAAACATGATAAACAAAATGGTGCAGGCCGAAGCTAAGCGAGAGCTTCTCCACATTTCAAAACACCTGGATCATCCATATTTATTTTTTTATTTAGTAGTACTGTAAATCCCATCAGGAATTTTTACAGCTGTTGGTCAGAAAGATCTACAGGCATTACGGTGCAAAATTATGCAATTAAAACTAAATAAAAATGTGATTAATGTGAAAATACTGATTAGAAATAATAATCATAATTGACCTATGCTATTAAACAATACAAAAATAACGAAGGCGAAGGGTAAGCACATAAATGATCAAGTTGATAACAATTTCCACCATTTTATACCACAAATATCGAATATACAGAAAAAAAAGGACAATAATAGACACAATACAGATAACGTTTCTAACGTGTTGCTGATAGCACGGTCTCGCCAGCAAGTTCAACAAATTAGTCGACACTGGGCTGCGCGACCGCCATCTCAGCTAGCGTGTTCCACTCCGAACAGCCCGCGGGAAGAAGGAAAAATTAAATGTATTGTTGGCGCAAAAGTATTCCTGGAGTGTAAGGTGGTGTTTATGACGGGTTTCATGGTAGCGTTGAAAGAAATGTAGGTGGCTGATTCCAATTTAACCTTGTTATGTATGAGGTACATAAATTTGAGGCGTCGAACTTCAGGAACGACATTGCCACATATGCACTTGAGGTGGTGTGGAACCGCTGCGCAGGACGGCCAGCACCACTGAGAAATACTAGCCCCATAGCGGACACGGAGAATATGAAAAAAAATCGCACGTTTGAAACTCTTCCGCTGGCATTGCTGCAGCCAACGGCAGCATGTCGCTGTGGCATCGCAAAACAGAAAAATAAAGCACGGTGAAAACAAGAATCGCAAAGGTGCGACGCGGAAACTGTCAACACGAACACGCACGCTGTACGGGCCTGTTCTCGCTCAGACCGCACTCCGTTTAGCACGCATGCGGAGGGCGTGCGGAAGGGTGAAAACGGCTGTCAAACGGAACTAATCGCGAATTATTGAAGTCGCTGATGGCACGCAAGCCCCACTAAATTCGATATTTTGCGATCCATACCCTTTGACAGCCGTTTTCCCCCTTCCGCACGCCCTCCGCCCACGGCCGGACTGGATAGAGCGGTGCGCGTGCTTTCCTTCCAAGGGAAGCTTGCACCCCTCCAAACCGGCCGTGAGCCACCAAAAATATTTCGGGCGCTCGCCGCTAGTTCACTTCTGGTGCGCTTGCACAGAAGCCTCCCGTGAAAAACGTCCATTGTTTGATTATTGGACCCATTGGCTTCTATCACCAAACCCAGGACCCAGATGGAACCCACCCTTGGGATGAGACTCCCACTCGTGGTTTATACCCCTGTCACACGAGGCAACTTAAGTGCACTTTGAGCGAGTGCACTTTCACATGCTGCTACACGAGAAACAGAAGTGTGCTTTGGAAATGTGCATTCGCCTAGCAGACGTGCCCGCACACTGCCCAAGGGCGAGAATAGCGAGGTTCTTTTGTTGAAATATGATTTGTTTTAATACATAGCAATATTTCTAATAATGAAAAATGTTTTAAAAATAGTGCTGGTGCCGCGTTGTGCATTAGCGTATTTGGCTGCAAGGCACTGCTACCGAGGCTACACACTCCGTCTGCGCGAAGTGAGTTATCGAAGACTTTCTCTATATCCAGTCCCAGTATTGCTCTCGCATCCCTAGTCTTCAAGCTGATTATCTGGTGCATGAGTAGGAACGTTACATTTTGGGTAGATAGACCAGGTCTGAAGCTGATCATCTTGCGAAGGTAAACCTCATGCTCTTCGAGACGCCAAGATAACCTATTTAATATTGCATGTTCAGGAACCTTTCTCACACACGAGGTGAGTGAGATTGGTCGTAGATTTTTGAGACCAGGATACTTTCCCGGTTTTGGGATTAAAATGATGTTGGCGTTCTTCCATTTGCTAGGAACATCGCCATTCTTCCACATTTCGTTAATTAGTTGACTCGAGTCAAGTACTCTATCGAGTTGTTGTCCATGTTGCTGAGCATCTTGTTCGTTATCTTATCGGGCCCCGGAGCAGATCTTCCGTTGTGGTCAAGTAAAGCTGCCCTGACTTCTACTGCAAAGTCAGCATCTAAAGTTGGGTTGCTTGTTCCTGTATATTCCAATCGAGCAGGGTGTCCTTGCTGTGTGTCTTTGATGGATAGATACCATCATGGCACGATGGCTAGAATAAAATGCAGACATGGAAAGCTGCAGTAGTCGGTGGTGGCGCGCATCCCAGTGGAAACACCATACGAGGTTTGGAGCTAGGAGGAAACCATGCAGCTGCGGCGGCTAGAATCGCGTGGCTGACTCGAGTGATGAAAGGAAGCGAGGCTACCACGATGGCTGCGTGTGCACCATTCGTGATGACATCATTCATGCTCCGTCGTCGGCAGGTAGCCGCAGGAGTGGATCCGGTTTCTGCTCGCACTAAAATTTTATATTTTTGGAGAATTTGCCAGGTTGTTGGTAGAAGGAGTTCATGATATCAAGGGTGTCTCCTGCTGTCATTTTGTTATACAGGGGTTACAAATACACATTCTTCTAAAGAGTTGCGATGGGGAATTGGAAAACTTAGCAATATTGAAAAATTCGTTATATCGTGGTTTGTGATAGCCAGGTTTAACTACAGCCAAAATGTCTGAACTGATGTATAATGCATGCTGTTGAGATGGAAGAGATGTGATGTTACCAGTAATAACAGGGATGGTAATGAATTACTGTCCTGTACAGTTTGTTTAACAAGGCATCTTCCAAGTGAAAGAACCAAAGGTACATTAAGATGTATGAAAAGGCTGGTGAAGTCAAGAGCAGCAAGGAATTTTGGGCAGTGACTGCTAAAAAAGAAGTGTGAGGCACACTGGGTCATGTGACTGCCACATTTAAGCCACATTCAAGAATTTACTGCCACATTTACTACGGTGGACAATTTCTTGTGAAATGCTGCTTTGTAGCTTCAAAATATTTTCACGGACGGGCCTTTTCAGTACATGTTGTAATCTACACATGCCTTTGCACAGTGTATGCTTAATTTGTGAAAAGGCCCCGAATTTCGACAAATGTCGCAGCTGTGGGAAATAGCACCATTTGACTAAGCGAGGGGAACAGAGGGGCTCAACCGGCAGCAGATCCCCAGCCATGTGCAAAGTCACTCGTGACCTGTTCGAAGGCATCGTTTACACAATGTCCGGGATGCTGGAGGTGTTTGTTGGGCAAAATATTTTATATTATTGTGCTACAGCTCCGGCCTCTCAGCCTCGAGGATGGGCATTGTTTGTGACATCTATATTTTGGATTTAAAAAGGTGCAAAAGGTGCAGGACCAGTGAAAGATGCATAAACTTTGGCTAGTTTCTGTTTCACTGCTCAATCATTTAGGCTCTTATAAATACCCTATCATGTCGTACCAACTCACCCAAGCTTCCACACTGGCTTGCGTATGGTGTACCTGTTGGGAAAAGAGCTTCTAAGGGCAAGAGTGGAATGAGCAGAATGTTATGGCCAAAAGAGGTGAAAGTTCAGAGTTATCGCAGAAGAGTGCGTAGTACAGGAAGATATTGTTAGATGGTCGAATTCAAAGCATTGACAGTCGAACTGTTTATTGGGTGAAGCAGTGTCCAGCTAAGAAAGGCAGATCACACTGCAAGATGATAGCGGCAAGAACAATCATCGATCGATTATAAAAACTGACCAGAGGTGAGGTGTGTCCACTTTGATACATTTCTCACAGTGCATTCTGGTATTATCACTGATGTACACAGACAATCTGGAAGGTACTCAAATACATGCATCACACATACTAAGTTCATACAACAGTCATCACCATTAGCTAATCAGGATGCAAGATAAGCGTGTCCTGCATTGAGCGCTACCTGCGTATCACAAGGAAGTCAAACTGTGATCCCCGTGAAACAAACAAAAAAACAAGTGTGTGTTTGGGTATGATGCTACGTGCAATTCGTTAAAGTTTAGGACGCTTATGAAGTGCAAATAAATGGCACAGTTTATTTTTTGGCATATTCTCAACGCCCGGAGCCACTACACAGGGAAGGGATGAGTAAATATGTAGTTGTTGGCAACCTTCAAGAAATTTGACATTGAGGCAGGGAAGGTGGTTACTGGTCCACGGTGAGTGAAGTTAGCAGCTGGTGTTGCATGGTGGTCAGAAGTGTTCATTTGGCCAAAAAAAAAGCTATATGAAATGTATAGGGTAAAAAAGTCTTGTACTGACACTGTTCTGAAGTGAAAAGAAGCCCTGTTTTGAAGCAATGCTAGATGTTAAATCTAGCAGACAGAGCTGGCATATTTGGGTTTGAATGTCACATACTGAAGTTTCATGAAATCGACGCAAAATTTTATAGGTAAGATAACTTGGGAAGGGGGGGGGGGGGGGGTAGACTTGTGTAGACATACATTAATAATCTACGAAATGTTAGTGGTAAATACAGCATGGAACATATTTAAAATCGGTGTTGAAGTGTGTGTAATGCATCAGAAAGGCCGACAGACGACCTCACGTCACAGACGTCTAATTGAATTCTGTGTAAATAAACGAACCAACTAAGTCACCATTTCGTGTTGGTCACGGTTGTTGCTGCTGCCAGTCTGTTTGCTGAATTCACTAAAATAAAAACTTTTTGGGGACTTTGCTTTCTGCCCTAGTACCCTTTGCAAGTAGAAGCAGCCTCTTTGGACGTTGCAGCAAGATGGTGCCAACCTATAATCATTCCCGATGCAAACGTAGTAGGGTAACTCTGTCGTGTTCCACTCTTAAAGGCAAAGCTTAAGTGACTTTCAATTTTTTCATGACAAATTACAATTAGGTGCTATGATCAAATCTTAACCAGTTTTTATAGTCAAAATATCCCTATGATACTGCACCAATGAAGATGCAAAGAATTTCCCAGAAATATATTACCCATTGTCTTCGCAGTCTCAAAATGTCGTTGCTGGCTTAGAACGCAAACAATATATATACAGGGTCTGTCTGGAAAATAGTGACCGATTTTTCCCCAAGAAAAAATGTGGCAAAGAAAGAGGAAGATATTGTGCTGCTTTGGTGGTGGAGGGTCTTGGCTACAAGCACACCAGTCACCAGTGTTCTCCAACCCGTTATGGAGTATAAATCGAGTTTAGGGTGAACCTTTTTCAAGGTGCCTTTTTATCTGGACAACGAATCATTTCTTAGAACAGCGTTATGCAGCAAAGTTCTGTGTAAAACTGGGTGAAGGAAGCTACAAGTGAGACCCATGACATGATCAAAGCTGCTTATAGGAGTGATGCCATGTGTTGATCAAGCATTTTAGATGCTTTTTAGCTGTCATGGATTGCCTGACCAAATGTGGCATCACACAGCTTCCCCAGCCACCCTGCAGCCTACATGCTGCTCCTTGAGGCTTATTCCTCTTTCCTGACTGAAAAGGGTCTTGGGAGGATGGCACCATGGCTCGGTCCAGGCTATTCAAAAGGCTGTAACAAAGGAGCTGAAGAACATTCCAGTTTCTGCATTTTGGGGGCCTTCAGCGATTGGCAAAGTCGCTGGAAACGCTCTGCTCAGAAGGGGCATACCTTGAAAACTATTATAGTTAGGATACAACTTCAAAAAACAGCAGTTGGCAACAAGGGCCGATGGACCGTGGGCATCGGTGTTACTCCGCCAGCCAATCACAGAAACAAACAAAATCGTCGTCATGCAACCTTTTAAAAATGGCGCCGTGTACCTGCGGACCATTTGCTGTTCTCGAGTCCTTTCATCGGTGTAAGCCATAATGTGCTCGGGGAGCATGGACAAAGATGTGCGGAGTCTCAGCGTTTATATCTGCAAAAAGCCGCGGTACAGTTCTTTACGCTTCCGAGCCCGTTTTACGCGTCAAACCACAAAACTTCACTGAACTGAGTTGAAAAACTTGGGGGGGGGGGGGGGGGCGGACCTTGTGCCGCGCCGGGCTTTTGCATTGCCAGCGCAGCGCCTGCAAGCACTTGATTTCAGCCCAATAAAGAATTGTCCTTTCCATGTTCCACTCTAATAAACCAATGAAGACATATCAATTTATGCACCTGTCCATTATTGTTGCCACCCTCGCTTTATTTTGGTAACACGGAAAGTTCAAAGAAGGAACTATTTGAAGCTTCGCGGGGGTACAGTGGCTGGCGGTTGTAAGGGCGTGGGAGAGGCTTCACTGCAGACTTGAGTCGTATCCGACCAGACAAGTGTGAAGAAACAAAAAGGATCTGCGCCGACCAAAATAAGAAGGTTTAAAAAATGACGTTTCGGCTACCGTAGCCGAAACGTCATTTTTTAAACCTTTTCATTTTGGTCGTCGCTCATTCTTTTCGTTTCTTCATGATTCTTCCCGACCACGCACACGATGCTTCGTCAAGGCATCGACTTTATCAACTAGACAAGTCGATGAAGAGACTTTAAACGGAGTCAGTAATATCAGTATATTAACTCCATGAGCTTAGCACTCAGTGGTGATGCGATGACACGCCCCTAGAGAGTCACGACGCACTGACATAGGCGCGCATGGCCTCCTACATTAGCAAGAGCCGGCGCAAAACCTCCGGTTACCCTACGTTCGATGGTTCGCATCTCCTCGTCGCCTCTCTTCCTCTTTAATAGAACCGCCGCGCAATTTAACTGCATCACGATGTTGATTCACTGAGCTGCCCATTTCTCGTAGCCACTACGAGGAACACTTGGGCCGGTCACATATGCACTATAGGCCATTAATTATTAATCAATTCCTCGCTGTAACTCTCTCATTTTGGGCAGCACGGTTCCATGGTTCTGACTCAAATGTCAGAGCACTGAAACCGTGATTGTAGCAAGGCGACGAAGGCATGGGCGTGGCATGAGGATGAGTTTTCTGCCATTGCGAGACGCGCATACGCGTGGCTGCTCAGCGAGGTGACCTGACTTCCTGATAAATCTGATTACAATGCTTCAAAAGGAGTTTATCGTGTCAGACTGTGCCACCATAGTACCACCTTGGTGCCGGCGAACTAACAAAAATATAGAATAATGGGCAGTTGTCGGCTCTTCTGTAAACAGTCGTGCAGCAGCAGAAAGCATAGAGAGACCATTCTTGGAGTCGGTATTACGCTCATAATTATTATAAAAGTTTGCGTAAAGCTGAATAAAAGCACGGGCCGAAAATAAAATAAAAAGATAAGTATGTGTCACGTTACAGAAGCGAGTTGGTCCGCCTGCATTTTCCATGCTCTCAATAATACCAGTATTGCTATTGCCATAAACATCAGTCATCAACACAGCCATGTGCACGCATGTGCGTTACGTCTGTCGAGTAGGCGATGCCATAGATCACTTCTTGAAACTGATATTGTAATTGTATTTATAGTATTTATCTGTGGCATTGCAAGCGAGCGGTGTGTACTTTAAGTGCCTTGTCTGCTGCATGTCGATTATAGTGAAGGAAACTTTACATATCATACCACGTACAACACAGCGGACAGTGTTGCGAGCGCTGTTTCAGTCGCAGTGTTGTAACATAGTTCCGATCGCTGAGGAGTGCAATATGAAGAGTCACGCTCACAGAAAGTTTTATGATTTACCTGACGCCTATGCTGTGGAATCATTCAGTAAAAATGTCAAGACAAAAAAGCTTGTGGGCGACGAGCAGTTCATGGAGTATATCAATTCTAATGTTATCGGAAAAGACGCTACCTTCTTGGGCCCTTACGGTCGTCGAAAAGGTAAGTTTGTCCACTAAAGCTAGATGCTTATTCATCTCACTCTTTGTCTTTTACGTGTTGTCTTTCAGTCGTGTACTGCGACCATACGGCGTCAGGGAGGTCACTCACATTCATCGAAGACTTCATTCGCAGCGAAGTGTTGCCCATGTACGGAAACACGCACACCACGACTTCTGTCACTGCCCTTCAGACTACGATGTTCAGACACGAAGCAAGGTACTTGTAATACGACGTTCGGCTTCGATGAATCAAGCAGCATATGGTGTCACTTTTAAAGTTGTTTTACGTGAAATTTTCATTTGCAAGACTACAAGCTACCTGGCGGTAGCCAGTTCGGTATAATGATACTACATAGCTTCTGTAAATTGCATTGCTGTATTTGATCACTGACAATGCTTGTCACTGCTGACATTGTGGCTCCACATTCTTTAAACGCGTTCGCAGAACTAGCGCAAATATTTCATTCTTTCTTACTCGAGAAGGGCGTTTGACCATCTTCTATACACACGCACATGCCATACGAAGGCACAGCCTGATGTTTCAGTTGTAAGCTCTAAGAACACCTTAGTTGAATCTACTTTGTTTTGCTTCTGTTCGTAGAAGTATTCACTCAGTTCACTGCACGTTTTTCCATTGCAGAGACATTGTACGTGCCAGTGTGAATGCAAGTGAAGCTGACTCTGTCATTTTTGTGGGCACGGGCACTACAGGCGCAGTGCACAAGCTCATCTCGGCTTTGGCTCTTACAGAACCACCTGTAAGCATCATGTTGTACTTTTTTGCTTTTATCAATGTTTTCACGCGCGAGGTTCATTAATTCAATGGTCTTTGCTAGAGGAGCTCTCAGGGAGTTATTTCTGGCAATATCTCAAACATTTGGTAAACTGCAATTCATGGTCCCCTCAGTAAGTGTAAAAGGAAAGGAACTTTCTCTAAAGAGCACCAAGTCTTTTTCTCCCACTTATTTTTTTTTTTTTCCCTGTTCCTCGTATTAAAGAAGCTCTGCAGCACCTTTTGAACCAAGTCTGAAAATGGTGCCATTTGGTAATGGAGGTTCTTGTGAACATGCGAGCCAAATATTATTGTACTGTGTGTATCAGGGAATTTCTGATTTGGTTTTAAACACAGCTGGAAAACGCCTGCTCTTCACTCAACAAGTGCTGTCACTGGGGCATTGACTACGTCGCTTGAAGCAGAAAATAGCACTGGCTGATTGCACGATCAATGAAGGATAATCTACTGCACTTGAATTGTTTGTCTTGAATTCAACAAATAAAAAAAAAAAGAGTATCTGTGAAGGGAGCAAGGGAAAAAAGTCATGTGATGCGGTCGATGCCCCCAGTGATTTCATTTGTTGAAAGAAGAGCGGGCACTTTCCAGCCGTTTAACTAAACTGTGAATTCCCTGGTGCATACAATGCAATAATATTTGGCTAACATTTTCACAGGTGTCTCCAAGACTGATTTCGTTCAAAAAGTGTTGCGGGCCCCTGTGAAGGTTAAGTACAAATTTAATTCTTCCTGGTTGTTGACAGACATTTTATACTGCAATCCAGTGATAAGGATATTGGCAAGACTAGAAAAGCCTGTTTTAACCAATTATCTATATATCTGGCAGTGGGAAAGTTGAGAAATTGGAAGAATGGGGTCATTATAAGTGATATATTGTTATAAGTGCATTACACTGTATTTTTTTATTAACATTCCATTTGCCATTATTCAATCAATCAATCAATCAGTTGCAAAGTAAAGTGCACTGTACATTGATAATACACGTAAGCTATGTGGGCAAGGTTGGCACAAAGGCAGTTTAATGCCTGACAAAGTGCCATGACCTGTTCCATTCAGTAAAGTGCATAAGGAGCAATAATGTGGACAACACTTAACAAAATATTAACAAAGCAGCAGCCATAGAATACAGATTGTTATAATAATAAACAAAACATCGCCCAAAAACACATTCATGCTTTGACACCAGCCTGCAAGACTCGTTTTATAACAGTAGTTCCAGTAGTGCATTATAACACGTTTCAAAGACACAGAGAAAAACATACGTGCGTAAACCCAGATTTTGGTCACAAGAAATGTTTTATAAACATTTCCGTACAGGAAAAAAACAAAGCAATTTACATTAAAAATTATCTTTATCGTGTGCTTTCCATGACTGCTGTGCCTGTTGGCATTGTGTGGTGCTCGCTTAGGTGAATGTTCAATGTGCCAGTTTATCTATTGCTTTAGCAGATCAGTGTTGCAATGTAGTGTGCTGTTGACTTGGGGCTGGGCTGTAATAATGATCTTTTTTTTAGATGTGACCAGAACATTGCTGTTTTCCTTGTTACAGGTGGTTTTCATTGACACATTTGCACATCACTCTCTTCTTCTTCCTTGGAGGGAACTAGGAGCCAAAGTAAGTAATGGGTTGACATGGGACTTTATCTTCCTTACACCTATTTCTTAGTCATGCAAACTGGGTTTTTGACGACATTAGGCCTTGCGGAGAACTTCTTGGTCGAGTTAGTGTTTGCTTAATGTTACTAGTAGTAATGTTAAACTCGAAAGAAAGATACTATAAGAGGGAGAGGAAACAAAGAAGGTGCTGCATTTACAACTATTTATTCTGGTAGAAGGCTTCCTATATACGTATTTACTTGCGTAGTGAATGCACTTGCATAATAAAAGAGCCAGGCCTGCGTGGATCCGCAGGACAGTGACAGCGTAAGCTAGAGGACCGACCTTCTTAGAGGCCCTTTTAAAAGCTTGAGGAATCTATAGTGCAAGTAGAGGTGGGTAGATATCCCCTGCGCCATAACTCTTATCATTTCGCCAAGTAAAGATTGCCCACTACGCAAGAATTATGGCGGTATTGTAACGTGCAAATCTGTATAACTGCACATCTTAGAGTCTCTTGGCGTCGTTTTCCCAAGAACTAACCGAACTCTTGGCCCGGCGTCGACGGCGAGCTGCGGTTTGGGCTTTTCCCTAGTAAATGCCACATTTCCCTAGTAAATGCCAAAGTCAGTCTTTGCCCATGGCCACAGGTTTGATGTAGCTAAGTGATCTAGTCGATGGGTCGCTAGTGCGCCCGCCCACATAATAATAATAATAGTGCTTAATTCCACAAAACTACCAATCACGAATGCAGCTAGTAAATGGCTTCTAATTGCATGGATGTGACAATAGCCGTCCACACAGGGCTATGAAACGGCTGCAAAATTCCACGCATGCCGTAAGAACGAACTGCGCAGCGGTCGAAAGCCGGCCACGTAGGTAAACGTAAAGTGACGAGCTACGATGCTACCTATGATTCACCTGAAGAGCTTTCTCAGCATCAGCGTAGCTCACGAAACTAGGCGTTTTACATCCTACGTAACATCACTTTACGAGCTGCTGCTGCTGCTGCACGTTAAGTTTGTTAGAGAAAGAGCTTACCATGTTGCTGGCCCGGGCTGCCTGACTGGCGCTTCCACGGCCACCTGCTTGACGCGGAAGGCTCATAATCATAAGTGGTTATATTTTGTGCGACATTGGAGTGGTCCTCATCTTCAGACGTGTACTCATCGCTGGTAGAGGCACTGGAACTCGACTCAATGCTTGCGATGGCGGTGCCGGCGCGCTTCAAATGACCGTGGCCAGCGGGCTGGCTATCCGACGAGAGTGCCGTGACATCACGCCTTCCAACCCACGCGGGTCGGGCGGTGTGGCGCGCGCTCGCAAAAACGCCAAAACTAAAGCCATCCACTGAAAAATGAGTGAAGTGACTACTTATTTTCAGTGTAGCCACACTGACGATTCATTTTCAGCATTTTTGTAAAATTTTCAATTTTGTGTCCATATCCCTTTAATAATCTTGGAATGGATGAAATTGTTTGCTAGCAACTCTTTATTGGCACATGGCCAATAGCACCGACAAGCACATTCTTGAATAGCACCGACAAGCGCAATATGAAAACTGCAGCACATTGTCCACCAGTAACTCATTGGTGGAAGATAGGCCCTTCCTAGGAAAGTAAAAAAGGTCTAAAGCCATGCTGACCTCGTCATTGTATGTTGAACTTTGTTCGTCCAAAAGAATGAACTCATCTACACAGCCAAAAACTTTTAACATGCACGTGCTTTAAAGGTTGCCCTGGAGAACATTTTTAATAATAACTTAATAAGTCTCATTGTTGTGATGTTCAGCACTAGTTACAGCGTAATAAGTGAAAATGGAGGAGACACAACATTTGTCCAGATCCTTAATAGTAGTGCATGAACATTGACCAGAAATATATTTCCTTACTGTGGTGTGGTAGACACGTTGCAGATAATTTAATGGCATTGAAAACTTGCAGGTTTGGTTAGCATTTACCTATGCACAGCACAGGGAAGAATAGGCAGGACAGTACTGCTGTGAGTTTGATGCACTAATACATTCTTTTAGATGTTAATAAACAGTATGATCAGTGTGCAGTACTAGTACATGAACTTCACACACTTTACTGGTCTACTTTGCTACAAGGCAGTGATGCACCTTCTAATCAGTGCTTGCATGGTATTATATTAAATTATTGGATGTGTTGCTTTCTGTTATCTAGAACACATTCTCCAGAATGGACTTACTGTAAGTTGTATACAAGTCATACAATTAGTAAATTGCTGCTAAGAAGCAAAGAAAAACAAAGGTGAGAAAAACTTATTAAGGACACCAAGATGTGCGCCATGTAGAGTTGGGGAACTGCAAAAGAGAATAGCTTTGCAGAAGCATAGTGGCAGATAATGCACAGAAGTGTAGCATAGCATAGGTGAATGTAATGCTATAGCATAGGTGAATGTGATGCTTAAAGGGCTTTGAGGAGTACAATAATCCGTGCAGGTCGTTTTAAAATTTAGGCATCTAAACTTTCGACTGACATATGTCTTCATTTTTCATTTAGATTGTGCGAGTGCCTGAGACTCCTGAGGGGACATTAGACATCACACTCCTTGAAAATAAGCTAAAGGTAAGCGGTGTTCTAATACAAAAACCTAAAATAATGGTGCAGCACAACTTTTCTTTCTACTGTTTTTTTATTTCCATTTATTGCAGGAAAATGTAGAAAACAAGGAGAGGCTTTTGATAGGTTGTTTCACAGCAGCATCTAACATTACTGGCATCCTGTTAGATGACATCAAAATCACAGCTCTGCTACATAGCTATGGTGCTCTTGCATTTTGGGATTATGCATCTGCAGCACCTTATATAAACGTTGACATGAATCCAGTTGTTCCTGGGTGAGCTCTTGCACTTACTTAGCCGTTGTCTACAAACATGCCCTGACTTCTCAAATTGATTTTTCCAGCATTGAACAGGGACTAGCATACAAGGATGCCATTTTCATATCACCCCATAAGTTTATAGGGGGTCCTGAGACACCTGGTGAGCCGTGAAATTGCAACAACTGCAACTTTTATTGTGCCACTGCATTGTGGTTTTTATAACAGCCTATTTTTCTAGTGCGTCTCTTGCTGATTTTTTTTGTTTGACTGCTGCAGGTGTGCTTGTTGCAAAAAAGAAGCTTTTTGTCAACAGAGTGCCGTCTGGCTGTGGTGGTGGCTCAGTATTTTTCGTAAGGTTTTGACGGATCTTTGCTATGCATGAAGTTAATGGCACAAAACACTTTCGTGCATTCATTCATTCAAAAGATGTTAGAGCCTGCACCTTGGTACCATATGTAGCCTAGGAGCACTAATAGATCTGTTTGTGGTTTTAATGCATGTGGGTGATTCCACGTAAGATTGAACAACGCATGGCTGGTCACCCTCTTAAATTTATTTCAAAATTTTATATGTTGCTGCCCGATGAGTGGAAAGAGATCCGCAGTTGGTTTTGCTAGCAAAAATTTTTTCGAAGCGCCGGGAGTCAATAATGACGAAGAGGTGGAGTGCCGCCCTTACCTGCTCTTCTGTTCTGGCCAACTTTAGTTATTAATTACACAAGCTATACTAAGGTTAGGAGGCTGAAATTTATTTCAGTAATTATATGCATGCTTTTGCTTGTGCTCAATTACTTTTGCTTTTTATGGGGAGCGTAGATATTTTTATAAAAATCCTCAAAATCAGCCCACGAAGCATTTTCCTGTCTACTTTGCGGGCTTATATCACAAAATAGGCTTGTGGCAGAGCGGCGAAAATTCCGCATTACGTTCTAAGCATACTCGTTTGTCAACCTGCAAAATATTATATTTATGTGATTTTTCAATAAAGAGATACGGGCGGGCTAACTTCAAAAAAACACCGAACAATGAAAATTTCTGACGACAATTAAAAAATAACCCAATTTTTGACATTTTTTAAACTTTGTACACTTATTCTCCTTCACACTGGCTTTCACAATCACCAAAAACATATTGCATAATTTTGTTCCACTAGGAGTTACAGGCCGTCGAATTAGACTGAATTAAAGCGCGTGAAAGTAGCGGTGACAACACGCGGTCGGCAGGGTGTCGTCTGCTCGCGTGAAGCCAGTCGCTCAGCTCCCGGTGGCTGCGCGTCGGCATGTTTACAAAGAGCGACTGCCAGAGGCGCCCGCCTCCGTACCGGTGGAGGAGGGTAAAATCAGAGGGTAAGGCAGCGTGTTCCCGGCTCACGTTCCAGGCATAGTTTTTTCTAGGAGGCGTTGGTTTAGTACAAGACCCAAAAATGTCATAATGTTTCCATTTGAAAGCCTGTCCAATACGCATGACTCGTGGGTTGCTGTAAAGTATCCTTTACCATCCACTCAAATTGTTTCAGGTTTCAAGAAAGGACCACCGTTACCTTCAGGAAATTGAAATGAGGGAGGAAGGTGGGACACCATCAATTGTGGGGGCCGTCCGCTGTGGTCTTGTGTTCCAGCTGAAAGCAGCAGTAGACCAGCAATTTCTTTCTGCAAGAGAAGAAAAATTGTGCAGGTTTGCAAACTCGTATGCTCAGCACTTAATATGGTGTTAGGAAAGATACTGCATGCCTTGCCTTCACTTCTTTTACACTTTTCTGTGGTTGCTGCTATGTTTGACATGGCTAGGCAACTTAGGACGCTTTTGTTTCTTCCCTTCGGCCTCTTTTGAAAGTGGACCGCTTTCTGCTCTAGCATTTTAAATACTGAATGCCTTTGAAAACTTCTTTATGACTACACTAGGCAGTATGTATTGATATGTAAAAGTAATATTTGTGTATTACAACTTTATTTCACCTCATCTTATTGCACAAATCCCATTCTTCATTAATATGCTATGTGCATTGCAGTTCTTTACCATGGCAAGGACTTCACAGTGCACTTGGCCTAGCTGTGTTATCTGAAGTCTCTGTAGTTTTCAGCTGTTGATGTAACATCCTGTGTGACCCATAGTAACGATGCTGTCGGAATGTGCTAGATGGCTTGTTGGAAAGGCACAGCAGGCCGAAAGATTCCGATACTGCACTATGTACACTGCTTTTGACAAGAAGCAGCAGGCCACCACACTGCGTGAGTGAAACACGAAAATCTATGGTAATTTCTGTTGGCTGCTTCTACATTTAGTTTGTGAGTAGAATAACTTTTGTTTGCCGTCGTCGATATTGAAAATGGTTTTTGTGTTAATCTCATGGCAGGTAAAATTTGGGTGTGAGGCCTCTTTAAAGTTTCAGTTTGTCTAATAAAATTTTAGGCAACATTAGTCGTGTTATCTTTAGTGCTGTGTGTGTACATACAGAGCAGCTTTCATGGTAAATTTTACATTTTAATTTTGTGTTTGCGCATCATGAAGGGCCTACAAAAATAGACGTAATTAATGGTGCTGAAATGTAGATGTTGTCCTTACCACTCACTATAGGTGACACATGGAGTAGAGCACATGGCTCTTTGTGGCAGGCAGTAAAACCTTCAAGGTGGTGGGCCGTGACGTTCACCAGAGCTGTAGCCGCCAAGCACACGAATTGTCTGCTTGGGGGTTGAGTACCTGAAGGCTGCTGATAAGAAAGGTAGACAGTTATGATTCCTGCAGCTTTGCTGAAATCACCTCACAAGCTTTGCCTACCAGTTTACTACCACCTTTACTAAGTTAACCCAAGTTTCATCATGTGGCCGTTTGTCTTTGACATTACATCCGTATATATGAGAGTTCGTAGCAATTTTTCATGAAGGAATTGCAACTGCATTCGTTTGCACTGCCGCAGGAAGATGTGGAACGCCTGGCAAGACATACCCAACCTGGTGGTCTTGGGAAACCAGAATGTTCGCCGCCTTCCTATTGTGTCCTTCTTAGTTCGCCATCCCAGCTCGGGCCTTTTTCTGCACCACAACTTTGTCTGTGCTTTGCTAAATGATATCTATGGCATCCAAGCTCGTGGTGGCTGTGCTTGTGCTGGCCCCTATGCACAAGACCTGCTGGGCATTGATGAAGACTTGGCCGCTCGCTATGAGGAACTTCTTGCTGAAAACAGGTACAGTTTGCCCATGCTCAAGTTATCGCTGCTTGCTTATTGGTTGCTTGTCCGTGGAACCTTCTAGTAGCATGGAAGAAAGCTGCAAGCAATACCAGTGCATAACACATGATGATTGTATTTTTGAAGACAGACATGTCATTGGGAGCAAGGGCTGCAGTAACGTTGCTTTGGTTCAAGGCTGTACTTTTTTTAGAAGAACGATTTAGGATATTTTTTGAAGAAAGCGGGGGTATGTGACCAGTTCAGAGTGCCTCAGGTAGCAAGAACAGCAACCATTTTAGCATGCAGGCATACATCAGTAGCCTCGTGGCTGTCGCTGTTTTGGCTTGAGCACTGGTAACTTAATTCATGAAAGTATTGCTGTATTTGCATTAGATTTTTAACTATTTAGGGGTTATGTAATTATATATACCGTATTTACTCGCGTAATTTGCGCACTTTTTTTCGCGATTTTAGAGCTCCGAAAAGGGGGTGCGCAAATTACGCGGATATTTCGCAAACACGTTTGAAATAACATGTAATATAATGCAACTAGCGCGGTAGCTCTTTTGGATACGATCTAACGTAACGCTGCAAAACGTACGGCTGCTCCAGGGAAGGCGGCCCGTAGAAGTGTTTACGAGCCGCTGATGGCTGCCAAGATAGCGCTATCTCGGCAGCCAACAGCCGAGCGACACTACCCTTCCCCCCGCCTCGCGTCTTTTCATGCTCGTTAAAGACGGGCGGGGCCTTTCCTCCCCGCATCGACGGCAGGTGTCCCGATCGGGGTGATGTTATCACACCCGCCCTCCGCGACAGAGATAGGCCGGGCTCGTTTGATCTCTGCTTCAGCCGTTTTCTTCGCCCCCACTCGCATGCTTTTGTTCTAGTGACCGTACTTTGGGCTTCGGGGGCTTCCGGAGAAAAGAATCGGAAAAAGGGGCATCACACACCCAGCCCATTTTGAGTATGACTGCGCTCGCCTGCACAGCGAGGGGCGCGGCCGCGCGGCTGTTGGTCCGTGCGTGCGTGCCGGCGAGCTGGGAACGGGGAGCGCAAAATATGCGAGGTTTTTTTTTTTTTTGCGAAGCTGGCTAAATATTAGGGGTGCGCAAATTATGCGAGGGCGCAAATTATGCGGGTAAATATGGTATTTAACTTTTAAAAGTCTCAAGACATTGGTTGTTTTGATGCTCTGAAACTTTTAAAACTGCCCAGTACAAATATCTTAAAGGGGCCCTCTAACACTTTCCTCACACCCATTTTTTATTTTCGGGTTGCGTAGACAGATGGCTGAGGATATTTTTGGCAAGTGTCAAGTTTGATTAAGGATCCTTGAAACGTTTTTTTGACATTGCATCACTGATAAGGCAACACTGTTGTGAAATCGTTCACACCATAAATAAAGCGAAGCACCATGCGCTAAGGAAGCTATGGACTTATTTCTGTTGCCTTCCTCCTTACTACTGCTGTTCCTCCTCAACTCGGTCAGCCGCAGAGTGCGCGCTAGCGATGACTGCGCCTCCCACGTCAGCTAATCTGCCAAGCCCTCCGTAGCGGCATAACGCCTCGGTATCATTACTAAGTGTAAAGAATAAGAGAGCGGACTGTTCGTCACGCTTGTCGTGCGTGTCGTGCGAAGAGAAAAAGGACACGGGAGAAACGTAGCACTTACATTTATCGAAAAAAAAAAAGGGCACAACACACAAGTAAACAACACACGATCGAGTCAGCAACACAGAGAAAAGTAGCGGACGGTCGACAGTTAGAGTACAAATACCTCACAGTATACAGTACGGACGGGACGCCGAACCATCCGATGTGCAGGGGTTCGTAGCGGGCGGCAGTGATGGTATGGAGCGGGTCGGCGTTCGATGTTGAGCGCGGAGGTGGCGACGGTTCTTCGTAGCGTTGTCGGGACGCCGAAGCTCTGCATCCAAGACGGGGTTCTAGATGCAGGATTGGTCAGCCTGCCCAGCAACAGCTTGCGCTCGAGCCTCGATGCTTGGCGCAACCGTGACCATTAGCCAGGCCACGAACGCCGCTGCGCTGACAGCTGACCTTGGAGACGCCTCAGCCGCGGTCCGCAATGCCCGCGGCAAGGAACAGCACAGCAGGCCAGGCCACGCGCCGAGCTGCAGTACTCGACGCGCTGGCTGGAACGCCGCCTCGGCTGGTGGTCGGGCGGCAGCGCGACGGACGGCCACGTTCCCTGGCTGGGACCTGGATCGTCGGCGTCCGATGCTTCGGCCTGCTGGCTTCCGTCTGCCGGTGCCTCGGCTTCCCTCCGGCCACCAAGCAATTCGCCACGTACCGCTGATACGTGGCCCAATCAGGGCGCACCACATCATTCAACACCAACACATGGCAACAGCTGATTCGCTGAGCACACAGCTGACGCCAACAACTTCGTTTCGCGCCACATCGTCGTCGTCTTCTACTTCACTCATCACACTAAGGTTGCCAGCCTCGGCTGTGCAAGCCTAATAGAGCGCCGGCAACTTGTGGGCACGCCACCAGATGCTGCGACGATACTGTTAGCTGAAACGAAGAAGCATGTTGTAGGAGCACGTTGTTCATGGTTAGGTTGGGAAAATTACATGCACGTCACTAGTTAGGGGCCAATCAGCAGCCTCCCCATCCATTGTTCGATGGCGGGGGCGTTTGAGAATGCCTTTTGGCGAGCCGCTACGATCTTTTGCGATGGGCGTGTTCAAAACCTGATTGTAAATTACACACTCTACTCAGGGCACTGAAATCTGTCGTCTAATGATTCTAACGCCTCGCTCTACCGGATCACCATGTTTGCACAAAATTGTCAAAACTGTTTCAGGGTCCCTTTAAATATTTTAATTGTTCAATGAAATCATCACATCGCTGCCGGCCATATCAGCGCGCAGCGGCGCTCGTCAGAACTATTTGTGGTGGAAATGATGACTGAGAGCTCGAGCCTGTGATTGGATGAAAGTAGCATTATAAGTGCTTGCAGCACTACATCAGTAAGCAAATAAGATTCGGCTTTGTTTTTCACTTGCGTAGGTTTTTACTGAACGCGAAATAGACGCAGCTGTAGTAGAAAGATCACCACAATTATAAAACGCGATAGAGGCGCTGGCTCCCGTTTCGCTTCTTGCCTTTTGCTTACACGAGTCGTATGTCCATACGAAAAGAAGCTCATTGCTTCATCTCTCTTGTATAAGTTCGCGACTCGCTAAAGCACTGAATGACTGGGTGGAATTTGGCGTTCTGTCAAAGTGTGCTGTATCGTGCGCAGCGCTATAAGGGAATTTGAACGTGTTCACTAAACCGGTATACGCAAAGGCGTACTTGATACCAGGTAGCGTTGTCTGTCACAGTCCAGTAGCGCCAGCTGTGGGTGGTCAACAGAACAAGCAAAACCGCGTGATCTGTGTCCTCGAGAATCCGGCAGCCACTCGCTAAACCTACCGCTTCGACGATTGGAGTGTTGTGCTTAGAAACGGTGTTGAATTGTCACGGGTGCTTTACTCTCAAAGCTTCGTCATACAAAGCTAAAGCAAATAAAACCGTCAGTTAGCAACTCGAGGGCTACATAGCGCGCGACGGCAACGATGGCTACTCAGAGCATACCTTGCAGGTGGCTGTTGACACGTTGCAAAGGTACCTCCGTGACCAAGCATCGAATTCTCTACGGCCAAGTCGGAGCTTCTGCTCTACAGACCCACGCGCCAGGGCCGTAAACCCAAGAACACCACTTCTGCAACTGAGCGCATGGACAGAGACATGACAGTTGTGACATCAGACGGTGCCATCATCCCGCACGTGCGTGTCATTAGGGTACTGGGCTTGCACCTGTTAGTGAATGGCCACAACAGCTAAACCATGTGCAGGTTAGAGTGCACGGTCGATGAAACCATCCGGCTACTGAAACGCATCGCTAATAGACACAGCGGAATGAAAGAAATGATATGATCCGCATGGTACAGACATTCATAATCAGCTACATTACGCACATCACCTCCTACCTCATGTGGCAAGTGACTGAACGAAATTAGACTGCATCATCTACAAGGAATACAAATGCACCATCAGACTACCTATTAGCACTCGCGCGGACAAATTTCTCGAACTGGGGTTGCACAATACCTTAGATGAGCTAATCAAAGCGCGCAGTGCTGCTCAGTATGAGCGTCTGGCAAAGAGCCGCACCGGCTGACATATCTGCGAAACTCTTGGCATTACATATCATACGCAGCACTGTGAAAAGGTTGCAATATTTAAGGGGGGACGGGGTTCTTTAAATTTTTTTTTTATTTTTGAGTCAATGTCAACCAAACTTTACTGTCTTGGCTAGTTTTTCATGCTGATTTCAAATCTGTAATCAGTTTTTTTAATATCTGCTCTGGTTCAAAAGATATGGAAGTTTGTAAAAATAAGTAATAGCCAGTTCTTATGGGGTATTTTAGCAATTAAATTGTGTTAAACCAAAAAAGGAAGTGCATAACCCCATTGTCCAAGACTGGCTCTAGGGGGTGATGCTATTTTTATTCATTTCAAAGCATTCTGTAAGTAAGAAAACAGATTGAACATCTAATGCAATTATTTTTAACATTCTTGCCTCATTATTATGCTTAATTTCAATTTATAAAATGACCTTGGGATAATAAAAATAGCATCACCCCCCAGATCATTTCAATATGAATAAAATGATACCAACTTTGTTATTCTCACTCATGAATAACTTGGTAAAAAACCCCGTAAGGCTGAGCGTGGGCAGCAAAAACATCAAACTGAGAAAAACGCACTTGAAGTTTAAGACAAATGTAACTTTGGCTAAAGTGCAGCTACAGGACTAGCAATCGTATTTTCTTATAGCCTTATTCTTCATGAGAACAACCATGCAAAATACAAAACCGCACCTTCATAACAAACTAGAAAAATCATGTAATAAAGCCAGGTACCATGCCCAGAATGAGCATCAGAAACTATACATCTGGCTGGTCAGAGGTCTGTTTCAGTGCCATGCAAGCTGAATAAATATAAAAATAGTATAATAGTGTGGCCTTCTCATAAAAAAAATAACAGTGCATAAAGTTGGTGTCTAAAAAGCACACGGCATATTTATTAATTAAATCCAAAACTGTTGTTTATAATATGACTCGGAAATGTCAACAGCAGGCTAAGCAAGGGCTGCACTCAGGGTCCACTGCTGGCTTCTGCATATTTTGTAAGCCTGCTCATAGTAGCACTAATGCCCTAGAGCTCATTTTTCAGCTCTTAATGCCAGGTTTAAAACTCGCCATAGCTGCAGGGCACTAACCAATTTACCCACAGCGCAGCTCGGTCTCCTGGCAATTTGCGCGTTGCCTTTTCAGGTCATGTGTGAACGGCTGCCGTTGCTCCTTTGTAGATACTATCCGTGGCCTTTGCTGCGTGCACTTTGACTTAAAAATCGTATAATCCTATCTTAAAGGGGCCCTGAAACGGTTTTGACGATTTTGTGAAAACATGGTGATCCGGTAGAGCGAGTCATTAGGATCATTAGAGGACAGATTTCAGCGCTCTGCGTAAAGTGTGTAATTTACAATAAGGCTTTGAACACGTGCATCGCGAAAGATCGCAGCGGCTCGGCGAAATGCGTTTTCAAACGCCCCCGCCCATCGAGCGATGGAATGCGAGACCGCTGATTGGCCCCCTAACATGTGACGTGCACGTAATTTTCCCAATCTAAATGCAAGAACGTGCTCCTACAACGTGCTCCTTCGTTTCAGCCAACGGTATCGTCGCGGCATCTGGCGGCGTACACACGAGTCGCCGGCGCTCTATCGCAGAGGCTAGCACTGCCGAGGCCAGGGAGCTTAGTAAAGATATCGGGGCGCTATGTAGCTGCGGAGGGCTCGGCAGGGCGGCGGCCGAGGGAGGCGCAGTCGTCGCTAGCGCGCACTCCGCAGCTGATCGAGTTGAGGAGGAACAGCAGTGGTAAGGAGGAAGGCGACAGAAATAAGCTCATAGCTGCCTTAGCGCATGGTGCTTCGCTTTATTTATGGCGTGAATGATTTAACAATTGTGTTGCCTAATCAGTGACGCAATGTCAAAAAAACGTTTCAGGGACCCTTTAAAGCTATCTTAGCACCCTATCACAAGCGATCTTCGGAGATTGGCAACCCTTTTCGTGCAAGTCACACGCTTACGACAAAGCACGCGGGCTTTGAACAGATCCTGTGCCCGCCGCTTTCAAGGTCACTTATTGCGCTGAGCTCGAGGCAAAGCACAAGCAAAAGAACATTTTTATCACAACTACGTCCGCAACAATAAGTTCAGCACCACTTTCTTGCCAGTGCCCACAGGGCCCAACAAATTTTCGCGTTTTTGGTGCAACTTTCGGCTCCCATGGCGTCTTGAAAGTACATTTTAGACTATTTCCCGATCGAAATCAGCCTTAATAATTTGAGGGCAGCTGCTCAAAGGTACATACATGCCTAAAATGCATTTTTCTCAAAATCGATTTTTTGGCCATTTTTTACTTTTCAAATACCCGCGTCCCCCCTTAAGCCGATTTGCAAGCACATTGTCGTTCTGCTGTTGCCCAAAAACATGCACCCGATGCATCACGTTGACCGGTGGAACGGGCGTGTGAAAGGTCTTCAGAATAAATTTGGAAACATTCAAGAAACAGATTACGCAGAAGCAGCCCGTTATGAGCGACGATGAAGATTCGTGGCCGTGATAACGAACCACAGAGGAACATGCATCGCGAGTGCCACGATATGCATGGAAGAGACAGAGGTGGCCGAAGAAGCGGCAATAGCCCTCGCAGTAGCCACCATGGACGCCACAGTTATAATAAATGACTCGTAGGCGGTGATACGTACGTAACTATGCCAGTGGCCGGATCTCCTGGGAAGTGGCCCACATTCTCTAAATTCGTGAAGGCAACATTTGCCGTAAAAATGACAGTTTCCTTCTATGGACCCTCTCCCACACGAACCCACTGCTTTCGGGCGATGAGGTGGCCGACACCACTGCTCTGGAACTTTCATGCCGAGCCGCAATGACCGTTGACAGTCTTGACGTCCTACCCATCGTGCGGACAATGTGGGAGTGGATGTGGGGGGATCGCATGACCACTTTCAGAGACATCACACAACACTACAGATTGAACAGATGTAAGCACCCACCGCCACATGCCGAACTAAACAAGAAACAGGCGTTTGCCTGGAGACAACTACAGACGCACACGTATCCGAACCCGGTGATCCTTTGCTTCTGCTACCTAGACATTTATTCGTCTGACACATGTAAAGTGTGCGGAGCCAGAGCGACACTGCGGCACATGCTGAGGAAATGCACAGGGATCACACAGCATGGGTCCCTATTAGGAATGGGGTACAAATAGCAGTCTCTGACCGCAAGGCGTGATGGGAGGTGTCCCTGCTCAGCCACAACCTCGCCGATCAACTCTGGGCCGTCCGGCACGCCGAGGAAGCTGCCTGTCACCTAGGCTGGGGTGCTTGTGGCCCTACCTTGACCAAATGGCAGACCTATTTATTTATTAATGTTTTCTCTCTCTCTTTTTCAAGGAGAGAGCAGAGAGAGCCTAAGTTTCTTTACTGAGTATTTCTTCTGCTAATTTGGAAAATTTAATAAGAAAATTCCCACTGCTCAGCCTTACGGACAGCTCAGATTTCTTTCTTTTTTATATGTAATATCCAGTTTTAGCCCAGAAATTTAGAAAACATTGCTAAAGATGACGGACCTGAAGTAGGAAACAGGTAGTGCAGGAATGTGCCTCTCCTTAGTGTGAATGTTTGTCTCCCTCTTGTTCAGCCAGCTTGACCGGACCCATCTCAGGCGCTACCTGGAGCACTCTGACCGAGAAGTACTGCGCCCTGGCTTTGTACGCCTGAACCTTGCTTTTTACATGCCTGAAGCCCTGGTGGACTTTGTTCTTGACGCTGTGTGCCAGGTGGCTTGCCATGGTTGGAAGCTGCTCCCACAGTACAACTTCAATCCTGAGACTGGCGAGTGGAAACATTCCATGCACCAGGTCAGGCATCTCAATGAAGCGAGATGGGTGGTGTAGTATCCAGAGGTTGTTTTGAAATCTTGCTGCTCTTGAGGTGTCATTGCAAAGGAAATAAGGGTAAAAAAGTCTGTTGACAAGACAAGAGCAGTAGTAGAGCTACATAGCAGCCAGTCCTTACCACAACTTCCTACCTTTTTTTTATCACACTTTGTTTTACCAATTCTGCCAATACCTAGCCAAAATGCTGCCTTTAAGATGTACGCTTGTGTGTCATGTTTTCTTTTGATGTGCTTCAGGATAGCTAGTAATAATTGCTGGATATACATGTTGAAATCATGACATTACAGTCGACTCTTGCTACAACGAAATTGACGGTGTGCGGAAAAAATTTTGTCGTGAAATCGAAAAAATATAACTGACCTGAGCTGGTCGAACAATGAAACTTTTATGCCCAATCTTGCGCTCGGCAAGTGGCATCACGGCGGTAGTGAGAAGGGTTCGGAAACCGCGAGTACTGAAACCATACCTGCCAATTTTGGAGAAACGGAATCCAGGAGATTTACGTATTTATTTGATTCTACCACGCCCTCGATAGTAATGCGCATCAGTTTTCCGTGACCAAAAGAAGAAGTGAAACATCGATTGTAATGTGCAACACGAAAAAAAAAATGTCCTTAGTAGTCACCCTTCTCACATTCATAAAAACAAATGCCGTACTTGTGTAATGAACGCACTTGCATAATAAATGGGCCGTCAACTTTGGACCCCTGCAGTCCCTCAAATGGCCGCGCTGTGTCTTTCCCGCTTCACTTGATCCGCGTGTCTCGAAGGCGTTTGGCGTGGCGATTCATAACTCCTGCGTCCCGCCAAAACTGCCGCACGTTGCCGGGTGTACCTATGTGCAAGCGCCGGCAATATCATTTACTCGCAATGCTGCATTCTCAAGACCGTGCTATCCAGTTCCCTCACGCCCGCTGCCACGTGCTGCCATGCGTGCTACGCAGGCTGGTGCAGCTAAGCTTAAGCATGATCAGGACGTGGTCTCAGAGATTGCTGCGATGCAATCTCGGATGTCATGCAGCACACACGACTGAGAGCACAAATATGAGGGAAAAAGGCGATGATGAGCCGTTTTGCATGTGGTGATGAGAAACATGTTTTCCCCGCCACCCGCGAATGCTACCAAAAGCTGCTGCAGCTAGGCATCTCAGAGATTGCATCGTCGAAATAGCGTCTTTGATTGGCCTCAAGACAGCCAAGCCAGCGTGGCGAGTATCATCGGCTTACGTACCATGTGCGTCGTGGCATCGTTACGCACGGGACTGGCGCCAAAAGAAATTTGTTGACCATGGAATGGGGAAGTTATTATGATAGCAGCGATATGGACACTGTTAGCGGGTTTTTGCCATCGCCATTTTTCTGTACGAAGTCCAACTCGATAACACCGCCCACGCATTGTAGGTTTTACGTGGGAGTAAAAGCGCGCTAACGCTGGGGACGAATGCGGCTGAAGCAGAGATGAAACGACCCAACCGTCTCTGCCGAACGAACTGAACAATGCGATAACACTGTCGTCGCTTGCTTCTCAAGCAGAGAGGAAACGCCGAGCTCTTCTTTCGTCAGGCGAAGGACCAAATGGGACGCCAGTAGGAGAGGGGCGCTACCTCGGCAGACATCGGTAGACTGCATTGGTAGACATCGGTAATCAACCACGCAGTCAACGGCAGCCGTTTTTTGTGATGCCAACACCCAATTTAGACTTTGTAAGCGTATTTTTATCTTCTGAAATGTACCAGTATGTTTGGGATCGTGTTTACTGCATAAACCCAAACAAAAGTTTCGAGACTGGAATTGCATCGTCAAATTTTGTTGAAGCGAAACGGCAGAAAGAAACGTGTTCGTTGTGGAGAGCATATTTATGCATTGACTCGTATCGACTGCTGACTGGGAACCGAGAATTTTTCGTTGTAATGGAAATTTCGTTGAAGCGGCATTCTTTGTAGCGAGAGTCTACTTATTATTAGGAAGGTCTTGGGGCAGTGCTCCAGAAATTTCGGCTGCCTGGTGTTTTTTAACGTGCACTGAGATTACATAGTACACGGGCATCTGGCATTTTGCCTTCATCTAAATATGACCTGTGTATTTCAGGTCAGCAGTTGGGCACAACATAGCTAGTATGTATGGAGCTTGTCATGGAATGAAAACTTTTTTTTGACCTTAGCTAAAATCATTTCTTAGTGGAGCTGTGCAGTAAGAGGCCTTTATTTGTTATTCTTGCAGCTTGATGAGTATATCTAGCTTAAAGTTTGGTTTTCGAGGAAACAGTGTGGCTGCAGCTTGTACAAAGATTAGTGGGTGACTGCGCCCACACAGATTAGTGGGTGATAATTTTTTTTTTCACAAACCGGTTGGTATCGCATTATGACATGCGTATGTTATGTATGTTTTTTTTTTCAATAAGGAAGTCCTAAGTGGTACGAAGAGCTTGGGTTTTTATCCACACATCTCCTCATTCATGGCCTCTCACTGCCACTGACTTGTGCAACCTAACAACATTATTATTCTCTGGCACATATGTCAGAGGAAGTATTCTTGGTCAAGAGAAGCGCACTGTAACTTGAACCTCGCTACCTGAACAGCACTATGTGGCTGTAAGTGTTGGTTTAAGGTGTTGGCACATTGTACAGCAGCAAAAAAGCTTGACTAGCACGCTGCCTTATCTCTGCTAAGGCATGTATAGGCTGGACAACCATTTGGTGACACTGAGTATTGCATAGGCCAGATAACTAATGGTAAGCTAGAGTGACGGAATAGAAACTAGGGGATGGAAAATGCGGCCAAGGATGATGAAAGGTTAGGTGACTCAACGAAACTGAGAAATTCTGAAGTGTAATATAAAGTCAGCTGGTGCAAGACAGGGTAGATTGGAGGTCGTCGGGAGAGGTCCTTGCCCAGCCATGGACATAAAAAGTAGGCTGACAAAGTTAATGAGGATGATGATGATGATAAATACAATATTTAAGGAAGTGTGCCTCTAAACGTGTGTACGAAAGTACAAAAAGGGTTTTTACTCTTAAAGCCTGTTTGCTGTGTAGATACAGTCAATCCTGGATATATCAAACTTGGATATACCGAATTATTGGCTATATCGAACAGTTGGAAAATACCCTTCAAAATTTCATGCTAATGTATAGGGATGGTGTGCACGTATATCGAACACCCTTAGACTCTGACGCGGTTGATACATGATCAACATATGTGAGGAGAAGCGCATTTGAGGGGTTCGGCACGGGTCAAAGTTCGACACATCAGATGCGGCACTCCAAGGGTGTTCGATATAACGCGGTCTGATCCACACTTACGCGGGATGGTGTCAAAAATACACTGTCATTAAGTTACTTTGGGCGGTTGCACAGCACTTGTCTGCTGCACCAATTTTAGATCGTGACCTGCAGCAGCAACGTTTTTGAAAAAGGCTGACAGGGAAAGGCATTAAATAAGCTGGGTACAAAGCGGCTGGGAGTCCGGCACACTGCACTGGCAGTGTCGACCTGGATCAACACGATGTGGGCATTCTAATGGCTGTCCTTGTGCTACAGATTGGTAGTTTTCAAAAGCATAGCTTTCGAGATCTGAGGCTGCTGGACGTCATTGACATCATCTCTGCGGTACCGATCTCGCAGGTTACCGTATTTACTCTATTCTAACGCACCCTCGATTCTAACGCGCGTTTCCCGCGACCATAAAAAAAAAAAACGCTCCCATATTTTGCGACACGGAAAAAGAGGCCCTTAGTAATCAACCTTCTCACATTCATAAAAAAAATGCCACACTAGCGTAACGAAAGCACTCGCATAATAAACGTGCCGTCAACTTTGAACCCCCGCAGTCCCTCGAAGGGCTGCGCTATGGCTTTCCCGCTTCACTCAATCCGCGGTGTCTCGAACACGTTCGACGCGCCGATTCATAACTCCTGGGTCCCGATAAAACTGCCACACGCCGCCGGGCATAGCCGCGTGCAAGCGGCGATAACATCATTTACTTGCAGTGCTGCATTCCTCCGTGCTATCGCAGTTCCTTCACGCCCGCTGCCGCGTGCTGCCATGCATGCTGCGCAGGCTGGCGCAGATAAGCCTAAGCATGGTTGGGCGTGGTCCCCGAGATTGCCGCGATGCAATCTTGGACGTCATGCAGCGCGCACGACTGAGAGACTCGGGTGGCTCAGGCTCGGCACAGATATGAGGGAGAAATGCGATGATGAGCCGTTTTGCGTGCGGTGATGGGAAACATCTCCCCCTTATGGCTACCCGCGAACGCTACCGAAAGCGAACGCTACCGAAAGCTGGTGCGGCTGGGCGTCTCAGAGGTTGCATCGGCGATGTAGCGACTTTGGTTGGCCCCAAGACAGTCAAGCCGGTGCGGCGAGTATCATCAGCCTATGCATCATATGCATCATGGCGTCGTTCAGTGCAGCACCGGCGGCGACATAGACTACTGAAGATATGCGCGCCAAATACCGCCACGCCGCTAGTTCGTTTTTTCGCCGGTGACCGTTCGACAGCGCTCGAACCTCGTAGGAGGCGGCCGTTTTGATGCCGGCAATATGGTTACGGTGTCATTCGTTCGCACTCGATTCTAACGCGCATGCAATTTTTGGACCAGTTTTATTGGAAAAAAGGTGCGTGTTAGATTCGAGTAAATACGGTATGTTTTTGTTATTTGCAGTTTGAATACCTGCCAAGTGCCCCAGATTACCTGGGAGACTTCCGGTTTTTGACCGTTTCTCCCGATTATACGGGTAACAGGAAACCTCCTGGAAATTCAGTCTTGCCCAGTTTCTGTTTGCCTAATAAATTTAAAACTGATTGATTTTAAGTATGTTATAGGCTATATTAGCCGTTGATATTTTGTAAATGGTGCGTTTGTGTCCCCACTAATCTATTCCACAAGTTATCGTGCCTTCAAAATTGTGTGTCAGTATTGCTTTAAATGGAGAGCGTCTGTCAAGATAGCGCGTGCAACTGCCCATCTCCCACTGGCGCCTCTTATGGTCCTTTGCCTTATGAAAGACGGTCTGGGCATTTCCTCTCTGCTTGAGAAGCAGGCGACGACATGCTGACAGGCCTCGCACACGGAGGCATGTTATTGCATGAGCAGCTCGTGCAACGGAGGTGGCCAAGTCGTTCCATCTCTGCTTCAGCCACGTTCGCTTCCAGCGCTAGCACGCTTTTACTCGCGCGTAAGACATACGGTGTGTAAGCGGTGTTATCAATTTGGACGTTGTACAGAGCGGGAGCTGCAAAAACCCACCGACAGTGTCCATGTAGTTGCTGTCGCAATCCCCCCCCCCCCTCTCACCCCTGTTGAGTAAATCTCTTGGATTCTGTTTCTGAAAACTTGGTGGGTATGGGTTTGCTGCAAATTAATCAATGCCATCGTCATCACCAAGTTAATGTTTGTTTTAGTATTTTGGCACTTTGCGCACTTGTTGCGTGCATCTCTTTCGCTCGTGGTCAACCTGTTTGGAAGCTGAATCCGTTGAAATAAAGCTACACTTCTCGGGACGAGATGAATGATGACTGGTGCATCAGGCCTTGTCAAGTCAAGTTTTTCCGTGAAATGATTCTGTAAGCGCGCTTTGTGGTGCGAAGTTGTGACATTGCATGGGTCATCGCTCCTGACAACGGCATTAGATGCCTCGATGAATTTTGTGAGTTATCAGCGTTCCTAGGCGTCCTCTCGGATGGGCTCACAGCTAGCGACTTCATTAGTGCCGGCGACTATGTGCCAGCCGTTTATGACTGCACCGATCCCGGTAGATTGTAGCCAACATTGCCGGTGCGGGGGTCAGACGCGACCAGTGATGAGCGTCTAAGCCGCTTATAAACGACTTTGTACCAGGCTTTGAGAGCTTGTGTTGGAGTTTGCAGTCATTTGCTGCTCTTGTGGTGCAATGGAGGGTGCTGGATTTGCTGACTTGTAAGGCCCCAGGATGGCTCGAGGAACTTGATGGCTTACAAGTAGCTTAGATATTTCTTCTGTATGAAATAAAATGCAGCTGTTTTCATGCTGATCTGTTACATATTGTGGGCAGATTGGTAATCTACTGCTTGTTACTATCTCAGGAAACGAATTTGAGATATGCACTGTTTTAAGATGAGCTTCAAATAGGTATATTTGTTATTTCAAATTATCAATATACCGAACTATTTCGTGATCCCTTCGAGTTCGATATATCCGGGATTGACTGTACTACGTTTCTGTCCAGGCCTGTGCTGAATTTTGAAAACCAGTGTATCAAGTTGGTTACAGTATGGATGGCTGCCTTGTAGGGCGGCTTTTGACTGGTCTTGTCTTGCTCTCTCCTACTCATGATAGTTGTGGCTTTATACTTACAGGTGTTTAAAGACAGGAGATGGCTTGGCTCAATTTCTTATAAAGAAGGGAGGTTTATGTACAGAGATCCGGAAGGAGAGAATGACAGACCTAGCACAGCTGGTTCATGGCAGGTAAGCAATTGGTTGCATGGTCACTAAACACACCGTGAACAGCTTAACACATAAAGAGGTTGACTGACTACACGCATAAACAGATCGCACGTCGAGAACAGACTCATGCCTAAATGTATGCTTTCACATACGAGCATTGGTAACAGCCGGCACGATGATTTGATGCACAAAAGGCATTTTTTAATGACATGTCAACACTTATATTCTCAGAGCAATTTCAGCACTATAAAATTGACACAACTGAGATATCCCTACTATGCGCAAAGGGTGGGAAGCAATGGCGGTTCTACACCTTCCACATCACTTCTCAACCACCGCAACTACCATTCCACGTCTCACAAAACAGCACAACTAAACTCGCTCATCCCTCTTTAGTCATACATCACAAAGACAATAATGGAATAATATAAGCGCGACATGCAACACAACCATGGCTAACATAATCGTCACTATCCCGGCCGCGGTGGCTGCATTTCGATGGAGGCGAAATGTTGAGGCCCGTGTGCTGTGCGATGCCAGTGCACGTTAAAGAACCCCAGGCGGTCGAAATTTCCGGAGCCCTCCACTACGGCGTCTCTCATAATCAGAACTGGTTTTGGGACGTAAAACCCCACAAAACAACAACATAATCGTCACTGTTAATGACAGAAATAAGTGAGTAACCGGCTTCCTAACTAGTGGCGCAATGACTCAATTAAGCGCTGTCCCAGTCAATAAATAAAAGCAGTCTTATCTTGGACTTCCTCGGCTCTATCATCTCGTCGCTGGCACGTCGACTGGTGGCTCGTGTCATGGCTTGGATGTTGTCCTTGAGGTTGCTGTAGCTCACTGAGTCCTTCCAATCATCGCTGCCGACTTCGGTCTCTCGCGAGGACTACCTCATCTCTTCGACGTTCGAGAGTTGAACATCGAGCTGTCTCGAGGCTCACATTACGAAAGACTGGTTGGAGCTTACTGCACTTCTGTAGCTCGGGAATTCCTCCTCTCGCTTTGAGATCACTTCTTTTGTCACCTACGACTCTGCCTCCCCAAGGCGTTTAACCAATCTTTGCATATACCACTGCCTCCAGTCAGTTTGTATTAAGATGATACCCTCTCTCAAAACGAACTAAACAAGATATACATATCTCAGTTCAGAAAAGGGGACCCTGACAGTCCACCGGTGGCGCCGAAAACATATCCCATGCAGACACAGTTTAACCGAACAAAGGGGCGCGCAGAAACGAGCCATCTAGTGGTCTTTCCGGAGCATTCCATAGACAGCCATTTTTCTGGTCCGACTAGGAACAAGCTCAGCCGCCGGACCCCATGTCTGGGTGCATACCACAGCCATGTTTTCACGCTCCCACTTCCCCACGAAGTCTTTGTGTGCGCCTGACCCCTTTCCGCGTACAGCCGCTGCCCCTGCCCAGCAACAAAAGCCCGCCATCTAGGCGCCGCATGGGGGTGTGTCAGTCTTGGAAGCCACGAGAGGGGAAGGGACACTTTGTAACGGACTCTGCTCGGCATGCGAAAAAGGGGTAGAACTGAGCACAGAAAGGTACCGTGGCCAAACTGACGTTCGACGAAGAAGGTCGCCAGTCCAACAAAGGAAATAACAATAATGAATGCCTTCACTGGCATTCCAAGTTTGCCTGTCTCTACCGCCGGCATCTGTCGGGACGTCACACAACCAAAAATTATAGTTGCATAATTAGCATCTTTTCTTAAAAAATCAGCTTTCTTTTATTTTTGCGACTTCATGAAATAGCATGCATTGGAAGCAATGCAGTACTTGAAATGATTGTTTCTGTTTTTATTTAATTGTTAATGTACAGTTCCTGGCTTCACGCACTTGCAGTTGCTATAAATGAGAACAATATACATATATATATTTTTTTCTTCTTGCAGGATGTGTTGAATGAAGCAAGCATAATTTTTGAAAGAGCCTTCAAGGTAAGACCATCTGAGTTAACCAGCTAGCAAACTGAGGTTTAGTAGACTGTGTTGAGATGAATTTTGATATATTGCGATTAATTTTTCTTTTGATTAATGCATGTGCACATGCAATAACAGTTTCTTAGCATTGCCCTCATTTTGAGCCACACCAGGCGCACCCTGTGGTGCAAGGCTAGTGCGTGTTAAATACTGGTATGCCATAAGAAAAGAAAATAGCATGGGACGGTTGTGGTCTGTTATAGCACGTGCACTATTACAAGTCGTCCACAGCACCTATATTTCTGATTTACCACTCTCGACGGTGCCTTCGCTGCTGCATGACCTGCCAACTACTGTGGTGGTGCACCAGTGCGTTGAAAATGCCATCGGTCCATTTCAGAACTATTCAGTTTGAAGATATGGATTAACTGCCTGGACCGTCTTGTGCTGCATCCTCCCATCGTACCCTCGAACCTATTTATAACGAAGTTGAAAGGAGACCTGCAGTTACTTTGTTGTGTCTATAATTTCACTATAACCATTACTGCTTTTAATTGCAATGACTACCATTAGGGTGCAATAATTGTGACGCAAAGAGACAACTGTGGTGTCACGACTGGCGGTAATGCTATAAAACCATGCATGCAACAAAGTTGTATGAAAGCTTCAAGAAAGAAAAATGTTAGTTTATGGTGGCCGCGCTCTATTCCGATGCAGTAGCATTTCGCTTCTGTTTAGCATATGGCTTGTCCACATTGCCATGAAACCGGAAAAATGGCGACATCGGACAATCGACACCAAAAATACGTCCATCGTGAACTTGCAACGTGCGATAGACAACACCCAGCGCGTCATACTCGCCACTCACCCATCCTGCTATGATGCACATGATGCATAGGTTTATGGACCCTGAAGCTTGTGTTGACTTGGCTGGCGTGTGGCCCCCAAGGTCACTATGTCACCGATGCACTCTCGGAGGCTGTGCCCAGTTGCATCAGCATTCAGTGACGTGGATGGCCTAGTAATTTCTCACCATTGCACGCAACAGCGATGGGAAATATCTGTTCTCCTGTTATGGCCACCTGCGAAAACTACTGAAAGCTGGCACAGCCGGGTGTACGATTTCTGGACCCGTTTTATCGGAAAAAAGGTGCGCGTTGGATTTGAGTAAATACGGTACTTGAAGGGGGGGGGGGGTGCTTGGACCATAAAAAGAAAGGTTGTCGACCGTGAGATGGGGGAGTTATTGCGATAGCAACGATATGGACACTGTTAGCGGGTTTTTGCAGTCGCCGTTTTTCTATACGAAGTCCAACTCGATAGCACCGCCCACGCATCGTATGTTTTACGCGTGAGCAAAAGCGTGCTAACGCTGGTGACGAACGCAGCTGAAGCAGAGATGAAATGATCCGGCCGTCTCTACTGAGCAAACTGAACAATGCGGTAACATTGCACCGTGTGTGATGGCTGTCGTTGCTTGCTTCTCAAGCAGAGAGAGGAAACGCCCAGCCCTTCTTTCGTCGGGCAAAGGACCAAAAGGGGCGCCGGGGGGAGAGGGGTGGTCACGCACTCTGTCTCGATAGACATTGGTAGACAGCATCGGTAGACATTGATAAGGAACCACACAGTCAACAGCGGCCATTTCTAGTGGTGCCAACATGCGATTTCGACTTTATAGATGTATTTTTATCTTCTGAAATGTGCCAACATGCTTGGAATTATGTTTACTGCACAGAAAATCGATTTTTTGAGACTGGAATTGCATCACCAAATTTCGTTGAAGCGAAACGGCACAAAAAAAATGTGTTCGTTGTGGACAGCATATTTATGCATTGACTCCTATGGACTGCTGACGGGAAACCGAGAATTTTTCCTTCTGCCGGAAATTTCGTTGAAGCGATGTTCATTGTAGCGAGAGTCGACTGTATCATGCGAAGCAGTCAGCTAGGAAATTGCCTTTAATGAATTTTTTGGCATTCAGCCAAGTTTTACGAGTAGAGTCAGTGTCTTTTTACAAAAGCCCATGAGTGGTTGTATGCTTAGAGTGGGTTAGCCAGGACTGTGGAGAGCACCGTGGAACAATGTAATGTTTGCACTCGTGTTTGTGCGTGGCACAGATGTCTGTTTTGTCAAAGAAAACGCACCTACAGTGTACTGATGTGCGTATCATAAGTGTCGGTCATTTAAATATTCCTATGTGATAGCGCAACGTTAGACAAAAGCATGCTGAGTGATACTGGAACATATGTATTGCTTATTACTTTTCGGTGACAGTACTTTTAACACATGTGGGAAGTGCAGTGGACTTTACACAAGCACCATCATCACAACTGCTGGTGCAATACGTTTATTCGCTATACAGGGTATTTTTCAAAAAGTGTGTCCAATGTTGTTATAAACACAGAAAAGTGCTATATCTCTGCACATTTTGCAGAAGTGCTTTGTTCATGGTGGCACGCATTGTAAAATATGTAGGAGCGGAAACTTGAGCAGTAATTAACAAAATGAGGCAAATTAACTTTTAAACCGGAGCAGGTAATTTAAAAATGGGAGTTATTTATATAAGGAGTCTATATCCATTGCAATATCTCCAAAATGGCAGGTGCTGTCATTTTCTACAGATAGATGAAACCCAGCTAATTGCACCGAAGAAACCAAAACAGTGACCAAGGAGCACTGTGGTCGCTACCTGCTGTAGAGCTCTGCATGACATTGTTGATCCTGCGTTGCTGTGTGACTACAAGCATGTGCCGCTGTCGAGTGGCTACTCCGGCAAGTGCGGTCAGGCACAGCAAGGAAGCAATAAAGATTGCCACTTGATAACGACACTTGCTCATCGTCGCTCTGCATTGGGAGGGGAATAACTGTGTCATTCTGGCCACTACTAAAGGTAGCGGCGATTGCGCTCTTTCACCACCCAGGTTCGGTTTCCTGGGTGAAATTAGTCTTCATAAGTTTGCAGGAATTGGCAGTGTTGCCTTTCTGCAAGTATTACAATGGATATGGATTCCCTGCATAAATAACTTCCATCATCCAATTAAGCTTGAGCATTTAGCTGTCCTGGCTGAAAAGTTAATTAGTGTTAATTTTTTATTTAACACATTTTACAGTGCGTGCCACCATGAAGAAAGCATTGCCACAAAATGTGAACAGATATATGCCTTGCTGTATTCCTAAATAACCTGCACACATTTTCTAAAGCGGCTGGTACTACTGTGTAGGAGGAGCTGGCGCATAGCATAGTGGTAGCACGCTTGCTTGGCACCTCGAATGCCCAGGTTCAAGACCACCCTACCGCTTGGTAGTTTGTATGTGTGTCTGTGTGCTTCTTTTGCCTACATTTTAATTAGAAGCTGCGACCAAGGGTGTGTCTACGACAAAGGGACCACTCAGGTCTCTCAGGTCCCCCCCCCACACACACACACAAAGTTCGTTCCTGGGTTTCGGCACCAGAACGAGTGTAGCGAACATACTAATGAGAACCGGGCCTGACCGTCTAGCTGATTGGAAGGTAATGGCCGAACCATAGCGCTGCTCGTGTTAGCCACCCCTTTGTGTTCTTTACATTTTAATAGATGGATGGATGGATCCTCCTCCTCCTTTTCGTCGTCACTGTAATGTCATTCCTCCTCACTCTTACCTCCCCTTTCCTTCCCCTGCTTACTATACTGCACATACCTACAGCATACGCTATGCTTCACCCTCTCGCCTTGTGCTGCTCACCCTCTCTTCCCCTTCCAAACCCCTTGCTGTACTGTACCAATTTATGCTATGCTATGAAATGCATCTGCCTTTATGTAGTAGTGGGCTGAGCGCATGAGAAGAAACTGTGCGTGCAAATGCTGTGCATCTTGTAGAAGTGCACATGCACGTATTTCACATATTTCATGATGGTGATCATTTTTGTCCAGACCTGACAGACTACACTTGGCATAAAGAGCTCCACCCATGAAACAGGTGCTGTGAGGGCACCATTAGCAGACTTGTTTCATTTTACATTGGCATCTGCAGAAAGTAGCTATTGACCTGGGAGGGTTGCCATGTGTTCTAGGCAGAGTGAGCGCTGCAAAGCCCTCCGAGAATTGCTGTTCTCTGCAGCTGCCAACATGGAATGAAGCATGTTTGCTAATGCTAATCATGTCTCGGCAGCAGTGATCTTCCCCATAAATGAAATGACATTTTTATTGTGTTTTTCTTAATTTAAAACTAGGCACGTGATAACCCCAACTAAAACATTTTTCAATCCAGATCGTAAAAGGCTGTCTTTCTGCAAGCTTTGATCAAGAGCCAAGCCGTAATGAGCACAAAAACTCTTTTCTAACACTATAAGTGAAATATACGCATCCCTGTGGAGTTCAACTCTTTTAAGTTGATCTAAAGCTGAAAAAAGTAATCTTTCAATGGACAGAAGTGACTACTGCCCAAAGAGGGTGTACGTGTTGACTCTCCTCTCTTTTTGAGCAGGCTGCACACAGAGCCCAACTTGCTGACCAGCCATTGATGTTTGATGCGGAAGCTGCTGAGCTACGTTGGTTTCTCCTCCCAAGTGAAGCCAAGCAACTCCTGGAAGGAGCACATGTGCCACTCAAAGATCCTCCATTCACACCACCCAAGCCAGGGGTGCACTTGAAAGACTTGGAAAGTCAACTGAAGCAGCAGCGCTTGCCATCATGCCCAATTTCCTTGAAGTTGGCTTGCTTGCAAAATGAACGGCTTAGCCCACAACAGTATCATTGGCATGCTCCTCCAAAAAACATATTCAAACCGTTCTTGAAGGTAAGTAAACTGGTCGCACAGATTATGTCTTTTGCCTTTTCTGTTTTTAGGGGCGAAGCTCCTTAAGGTTTGGGTCTGTCCGTCCGTGTAGTAGCGCATTACCTACTAGGAATGCGCTACTAGGAGGGCGGGTGTGGGAGGCGCGCCCTCGGCGCGTGCCTCCTGGCGCGCGTTGACTATGGAAACGCTCTTTCTTCGATGAACGCGCTACCAGCTCGCACAGAAGGAGAACGTGCCCTCACCCGCGAGAGACAAGCTTGACGCAGGCAGCGTCTTCTAGCGAGTTTCTTGATTGAAAAATACAGACTGCTCGCGCTGGAGAACCGTTCACCGGCCACCCATATATCCATATATATATATATACATACACACACACACACACACACACACACACACACACACACACACACACACACACACACACACACACACACACACACACCGGATCTTGACTTGCAGTGAAGTGCCGGTGGGAGATTTCACTTGTGCGTAGTTGAACCATAAGGATTCGTAGCGTGCGCGTTAACTAAATTAATCCGGAACTCGGCACGATCTGCGATGAACCTCCGGAGCTTCGCCCACTCATCATCATTCACTCCGTGGATATGCTGTAAATTTTTTGTTGCTTTGTATGGATGGGTCAAGTAAAGGTGAGCATTTGGAGCTCTGTGCATTTTGAATGAATGTGATGGTAACATGCGCACTACGTTGAACTAGAATGCTAACGTTTTGTGCGAGGTGCATGGTTACTTGTCCTGTGATGCTATCAGGGGGCTCCGAGAGTAGTGTGCAGACTTCTATAGACATTTGCACAACACAAGGCCTTGTACGAATTGATAATAGTGCTGTCAAGACACGGTTGAAAATAGCATATAGTATCAAATCTTTAGGATGTCTTTAAATGTAAAGAAAATATAAGTAAAGGTTATGCCGTACTATGTGTGTACAGACACTAAAGTGAATTAGAATTTTTTTGACATATGATGCAAACTGCATTTTAAAGGTGCTCACTGCATCACTCAGTTGTGTTCTATAGAATACGTACAGAAGTAAAAGTAAAAGCAATAGCTAGAAGCTGGGCCAGTGCTTTTGTGAACTGTTGCCTGACAGGAGCTGTGATAACATGCGTGTGATTAATTGGTGCTATGTGATAGTTATTCATTGTGCTAAATTTTTCTTTGGCGATACTTCAGCATGCTTTTATTAAACAAGAGAATGTTCGTATGCCGTCTGCCATCTTTCTCTGCACAATTATTCATAAATGGTAAAATTAAGCATGTCGTTTTTTTTACTTTTCAAGTCGTACTGGTGTTGCTGTTGTGATAAATTGCAGAACAAATTATGACGTTGCCCCTGCACTTTGGCCTTTCTTTTCTGGTCATTGCTTTCACCTTTAATTTTTTTCATTTTGGGAGGCAGTTATCCTTTAAAGGGGCACTGACACCAAAATTTCGCTGCTAAGATAGCCTGCGGGATCGATTTTCGGGGACATGCACATGACATCTACCAAATCTCAACAGCAAACACAGCTCTGAAGATAATTTAAATGACTATTGAAGTTCGCATGTACAATTGAGCGCTAGACGCCGTACATCACGACATCGACAATAGCAAAGGTGACCTGATAGGGACCCCCAACTTCCGCGACGTCACCACGGCAGCCGAGCTCCAAACAGTGCAGCTAGCAATGATGACGTCATAGCTGCCATTGCTTATTCACTGCAGCTGCGTTGGTAGACTGCCGGTGACACCAGACCTCAAGAGAATAGTTGCCACCAACGTAGACAGACGACAGCACCTGCTACAACAACGCGCAGGATGTGCGACAGGCAAAAGAAAACGAGCACGTGTTGGTTGTCGTGCGGAAGTGTGTCACAGTTATGTGTGCTCAGGTGGTCAAACTCGTTTACACCATTGCGAGTGCTAGATGGCACCAGTTGCACCGGGCACCTTGTCGGTGTTTGAGGTCTCCCAAACCAAAACTGAAACTAGTGGATAATAAACAGGGGCCGTAAATACTTATCCGACGCGTGCTGGAGCAATTGATGTGCCGTGTTAGGGCTAACAGATCCTCAGCTACTTATTGCAGCAAAGAAACATCAGACGAAAATTTTCGTGTCAGTGCCCCTTTAAAGGGACAATGAAGCGAAAAACAGTTGCTGTCACGTATTAGTAGACCAGCCTTTCATATTTCCAAAAACACCAATCTTGCCAAGAGAAGACCTTCGGTAAGCTAGAAAATGCGCAAAAAGAAAATACGGGTAGCAGTGCCGCTTTAAAGTTCCAGCACTAATACGTGTGACGTCACAGATCTTTGGCGGCGTCTGCTAAGGCTTACACAATTATTTATCAGTAAGGAAGACATACATTATGTTCTAAGGAAGCGAGAGGCTTAACAGAGGGAGTTTCAGAACATTTGATGGAGCAAATTTGGTGAAAATACGAAAGAAAGAAGTTGGCCTTCTCACGTCACAACGCCCAGGTTCCCATGTGAATTTCAAAACTTAAAACATTGATTTCTATTTTTATATTGAAAATAATATCACACAATTAACAACTGTTGAGTTCTCGAAATATAAGTTATCATTCTAAACCACTTCACATTTTCACTTAAGTGCCCCTTGAAGGAGTCGCTACCTCTAATTATACCATATCCTGGATTGGCCTAGTGTACTGCTGTGCTCAGAACTGGTTCATTTCACTACCTAAGACACTTGGCATTCCACACTTTTGGAAGGCAGGCAAAGAAAACATTGCTCTAAGACAAAACTTAGATTGTTAGCAATTGAACTACTGTTGTTGTGGTATCCTGCAACATTTTTTCTTGGCAATTCAAGCAGGGTGTTATATGCAGTGCCATTTGGCGGTGTCGTCAAGTGTACTTTTGAGAGCACAGCCATTTATACTGTAAAAGATAATGGAAACATTGTGTGCATTCCAAAGCACTGTTTGAGAACACAATGTCATTATTCAATGGGCACACAAGCAAGATGGCAATGTCTGTGGTGATTGTTACTCTTGTTATGAATTATTACTGAGCTGAAGAAATAGTTCAAGTTCTTTTACTTTGCTACATGAGTGAACTTGAATGAACATGGAATACGCTACGAAATGTAACAAGGCTTTTCTTAGAATCTTACCAAGTGCCTATATGATATACTTTTATGTTTCCAGGCAGTTAACGAGTTTAATATGATAGCTGATGGGGACAGAGTCCTTGTCTGTTTATCAGGGGGAAAGGACTCTCTTTCACTACTTCATACTTTGCACCAGTACCAATTCTGCTTCGGTAAGAAGGTAAGATCTACATTCCTTGTAAATTTTACGGTAATTCTGTACCATATTCATTGGCACAAAGCACTGCTCCTGTTTTGATTGTCACTATATAGTTGAAGCTGTATAATGCAACATCGGTATAACAAATAATTGGATTTAATGAAGTAAACCGAAATTTGTTGTTTGATACTTTACTATAGGGTATTGGAACAAGGAAAGTGCTTAAGTACTGTCTAAATGGAACAACTGCCTCAAATTTGGTTAGTTTCTTTTGGCTGCAGCACTTCTCTGTTACCTTTCTCAGTGAGTTAAACTCCTGTTAAATGGTTAAATGGAACACATTTTCTCTGTCCTTTCTTGTAGTGGGATACTTATTGTGTTTCTGCTGTAACGAAACCAGAAATGAGGTATCTGACATGCTACTAGTTATAATGATGCAGATCTTGTATTGCACAAGGCTTGAAGTGAATAGTACTTCAAGAACAGACAGCAGTTCAACATGCCAAGAAACTTTTCAAGCGCATGATTTCCAGCCTGCACGCTTATTTTTAATCCATTGTAGCACCACCACCTGCCCTTAGAACTTGTGTTTAATGGTAGTGGAGACTTTAGATATTCCATGATGTCGTGTTTGATTTTTATCAGTATATAATATATGTATGACAGTACAATGTGACTATAAACAAAGTTTCAACAATACTTCAACTCAGCATCAAAATAGGACAAACCAGCTCAAGACTCCCATCAAAATGGCTCTGGTTAGGCCTAGAGGCAGTGTGGCCACCGAAAGTATTGTGGCAGCTGGTCAAACCTCTGGCAGCAAGGCATCCTGTGAAACTCTGGCAGCCATAAAACTCTTCACTCATCGATCAAGCATGCAAGTACATGCACAGGCTGTACTTTAGGCATTGGTGCTATCAGAGTTAGCGTTGGCATGCAGCTGTTTCCACGTCTGAAGAACTTGTTTGGCAGCTGCGTGGCTGTACCGTGGAAGAGCAACTTTAAGTGCTCTCTTCCATTTCTTTAAATAGAAAATTAATATACATGTACATTTAGCATGCTGCTTTGCTGTCTCGCATGACATGTCTGTTGTCACGTTGCATTGTGCACCTCCAACAGTGCCGCCTGAAAAGAAACGGGAACACATAATGAAAAACAGTAAAACGGCTTGTTTAGGCCACAGTAGCATAAAAATGTCTTCCACATCTTCATATCTCTACTGTGCTACTGAACGGAATCTGTTGAAATGCCCCATCATCATTCAATATGGCTTCAATAAGCACACACATTCCGTCTATATGTACAAAATGTATATATGCTAAGATAAGTATACATATGTTGAAAACGAATATTGGTCATAATGTTTCGTGGTGGGTGTGACTTGGCTGTTGTGGTTAAGCTTTGTTGCTTTGTGCAATGAACTGAACAACTGTGTTTTGTCTATAAAACCCATGTCCTTTCCTAAATTACCAGTCGCAACAACAAGAAGTGATATGAGTTTCTGAATTGTCTTGAGATTACGTTCTAAACATGGTTGCATGCAATGTATTCCCACACCTCTAGGGAAAGACGTTTGACCTTGGTGCAGTAACAGTTGATCCTGGAAGCTCACTGTACGATCCGAGCCCTTTGAAGCAATACTTGCAACTATTGGGAGTCCCATACTTCTATGAAGAGCAGTGTAAGCATAAAAATGTTTGAAATCCATACTGAAACAGGCACTCAGGGGAAGCTGGAGGGTTTATGAAGGAATCATTGAAAATGATGGAGAACAGGGAATGTTGCCAGAGCCTACGTTTTGACAAGTGGTCTTATATTTGTCAGGGCAACAACCGCCTTCTCAAATGTTCATTTGTACAGTCAAAGGTTGTTCATTTGAATTCCACCGTGATGCCTGCCAAGTTCGAATTAAACAAAATTCGAACTAATGAAAGGTATAAACTAAGGACGGCATATGTTGTCATATGTTGTGGCAGCAACTGTGAAGCAATAACATTTTATTTAAGAACAAATTCACAAGTTCTTACTTACTTTTTGTCTGGTGATAAAGAGATAGTGATTGCTGCTTGATTTGTGTAATAAAGGGCATGTTAAGCAAAATCATGGAATAAACGTGCAACTCTGCAGCGTATCTGCTGCTCAGCTGGCTCCATGTATTAGGAGCCAGGGGGGGAGGCTTGGCGAGGTGGAAGTCGGTGTTCTTATCTTCATAGTATTCTTGTCTGCAAGATGCTTGTGCTAGCAGATGGGCGCTTTTTATCTTGATTCACTGCAGAGTGGCTGCTGTAATCTTTCACAAAGTAAAATGCTCTTCAATTTCTACCTCATGCCAGCATAAAACTGGCCATCACTGACCGAAACTTCGCTTTAAAACGTAGCTAATCGTATGAAGATCAAGTAAATTGCATATACCGCTGTTGCCACATCGTAGCTGCATGTTTCATGCGATATCACGCAACATGGCCGCAAGCCAATGTTCATGATAAATAACCGCAGTGTCACTTATAGAGTGTACAGATATACTGTCGCAGTTTATAGCCAGTGGTATCAAAGTTGATCTCTCAGTAAAACCTACCTAGAGCATTTTCGTGTGCCGGACCAATGCGTTGGCCAGGATGCCGGCCATTGGTGCATAAGCTATCACACGCGCTTTTGCTCTGTGAGGTAAACTGTGATGCCGCTTGCAGCAGAGTACACCGAATCCTTGCAGCAAAGCTTTTCACGTGATTGCGATGGGCAATGGCAGTGAAACTTGCAACAAGCTGTGTCCGTCCACCATCGAAAACCGCGGTTTCGCGCGGTCTTAATGTAACGGCAAAATAGAATTATGCCTTGGTGTAAGCTTGTAGCAAATTATGCTGCTTTGTCAGTTTTAGAAATCACATCGTAGCTTCTTGTAATTCTGCGACCGTCGCATCTTGGGACATGAGTTAAATGCTGGGAAGATGGCGACCATATGACGCTGTGAATACATCAACGCAATCCAATGCGCAAGTGCACATGCCACCATTGCCGCAATGGACTATCAGTGGTGGTGCCGGTGCGTACGACCAGTTCTAAAAGTGAACACTCATTCATATGGCAGCCATGATGTCTACTCAGCCACAAGGCCTTTGAGATCAGGGAGTATAGCCCTCGAGATGTGATGACGCTGGCGTGCCGGCTATCAAGTTGTTCCACCTTTTGCGTTGCGGGGAAATTGCCGGCGTGGCTGCACATAGTTCAAATTATCCATGAAGTGTCTAGTTTGCATTCGAATTAACGAGCTCTCTAACACATAGAGTTCTGTGGGCCTTGGCTGGACTGCACCACTTAGTTCGAATTATCAAAAAATTCAAATTACTGGAGTTTGAATTAACGGGCTTTCGCTGTATATGCTTTGCATCCTCCCAACAACCTAGCTTTTGGTTAGTTTTTATAGGTAAAACACCGTAACTGTTGCTCGTCACGGTCATTAACCTGCTATTGTATTTAATAGACTTAAGAGCTCCTTTGAAATGTTTTCGCCTACAGGCTGGAGCGTATCAAATTTGTAAATGAGGTATGATTCCTTGCATTTTGTGCCTCTGGCAGGGCAGAAATTTAGCTGTAGTATGAAACTCGAGTTCATCAAAATTTTAACCTGCCATATTAAAATGCTGTGCCAATGCCTTGAGCAAATTACTATTCGTGGTGTTTGTGCAGTGCCCATTTAATCTAACATTTATTGGTTGGCCAGTTTCATCAATGTACTGCTTGTGACAGAGTGACATTTCAATCAGTGTTAACTCTGACCCATTGTTTATGACAGAATGAACTAATTAATGATATATTAAATGGTGTAGGTGGCGCTGTGTGTCACCAGAGTATGGCCACCACTGTGGGTTTGGGCTTAGCGAGCCACAGGACCACGTAGGCCGTTGCCTACCTTGTGCTTCGTTGTGTATGTGTGTAGCATGGCGATGACACAGTACTGCTCTCAGATCAACCACAACACTGTACTCGCCTACAGTGACACCACAAACACTGCACACCGCCCACTGCAAAGGGCGGCGGGAGAAGCGAAAGGCCTTGCCACGCCATGGGCGAAAACACAGCACAAAGAGCGCCGCTACCATGTCACCCTGGGCAGTGGCTCACCGTGACGCGCTGCTAAGGAGAAAGTGGTCCTTTGCGACTATGCTGTGCACTTGGCGTAGCGTTCAGAAGGGCAACGAAAGGGTAAGCATTCGCCATTAGTGCACAGGCACTGCGAGTGGACTCTGTCCAAGCGAGCTCAAACAAAGGAGCCAGCGGACGAAGAACAAAAGCATGCTTACCCCTCGGCTGTCCAGATTTTCCCCCTGCATCATGTGTAACGTGTAGACTCCACGTGCGGCGCCACCACTGCAATCCGCCGCCGGGCGAGCGGGCAGCTCAGACGCGCTGCCGCCACCCGACCCGCCGTGCAAGCACGATGGCGGATGGATAAAAATGGAGAAGAAGCGGCTGAGCATGCGAACAGCAAATAGGCGAATGCTCATGCAGTGGCGACAAGCATGCCTCGATCCCCACAACGAGCACTGCACAGACACCGTGAATAATTTGCCAAAGGCAGTGGCGTGGTATTTTAAAATGGCACGTTATTATTTTGACACGTTCAAACTTTATATACCTACGTCAAATTTCCACTTCACCAGAAATGGGAAATACAGGGAATTGTACCTCATCTACAGATTCAAAACCTCCCATCCTGTTGGCGCAAATGTTTCAAAGACAGCTCTTGAGTTTAAGTTAAAATACCGGGTTAAGGACTGCAATGGCCATAAATTAAACCATTTCACTGGTGCAAACTGTCAATTTTTTTTTTTCATGAAAGTCTCTTTTTAGTTGTTGACTGCTCTCCAATTTGATGAAAACTACAAAGCGCCATGGTCTTCTTTTCGTTTTCTAGCACAAAGCTTTGACAGACCGTTAGTCATGCTAACACATGGAATTACCTGCACCCCTCCTTTTCCTTCTTTCTTAATTTTTTTTCCTTTTCTTTCTTTCACACCTGCCTCTGTTCTCCTTTCCTTTCGAGGCTGAGGAGAGGGCACGAAGTGTATAGAAGTGAATGCTTGAGGAGTGTTGAAGACTGAAGACAATGAAGCGTGGAAAGAATGCGTGAGGTGCGGGCTCGTGACTGTGCCATCTTAGTTGGTTCCATCAATAATCTGCTCTCCACAGACATGTCTCTCTGTCTTCTACATAGATTTTTGGTGCCGTGAAACCCAAGAGGCGACTGGTGTTCAGCACCAACAACAGACTGACTGTGACTCAGCAGCGGAGTACTTCGAGCCACTGATACGAGGCTCATTTCATCTGCCTCCAAAGCTCTGCAGATAGAGCACTCTTCCCTGACTGACCTGCAAGTCATCTTGGATGACCTCCAGGACAAGGACTCGATGCTTGCAGCGCTTGATGAGAAAATTGCCTACCTCTGAGTGACAGTGACAATTATGAGGAGGAAACCACTGTAGCTTTAGTATACTATGACAACCTACCTAACACAATGAGCCGTTTCCGCTACCTTCTTAACTCTGCATCCAAGGTGCTTCCACTCAAGCGAGTTCCCAAACACTGCTACAAGTTGTCCTGCCGAAACTTCAAGTACCCATTTTCTCAGGGAACTTCGCGAGTGGCAGGGCTTCTGGGAGCATTTCAAGGCCACGATCCACAACAGCCACGGGTTAATGGGCATTGAGAAGTTTACGTATTTACAATTGTTCTTAACCAGACCAGTGAAGCGTGTGATCGAGGGTGTGCGCCTGGAGCAAGCAAACTGCACTGCAACGGTCAAGTTGCTGCAGGAGAGGTCCGGCCGTCATACCGTCCTTGTTGACGATCACATAAACAGCTTACTTGCCATCGCTCCCGTGGATCGCTGGTCTCAGCGCGGGAACTCTACAAAGAGGTGTGTATTTGCACAAGCTGTCTGGATAGTCTTAGGGTTCCAGCGTCAGAGTACTTGGTCGTTCTTCATCGCATGCTTATGCGATCCCTGCTTGAAGAAATCATCATACTGTACCAGCAGCAGCATGGAGGAGACCTAGGTGAACGACGGGGCTGCTCCAAGGTCATGACAAGAAGAGGTGCATGACGTGATGAGGTTCCTGCTGATACAGATAGAGAGTAGAGAAGAAAGCTCCCGTTCGAGATACCAACCGAAACCAAGTCCCACAGGACAGGAACGTACCGAACTTTGCCTACCACCGTTGGTCACATCAGCATTAGCGCTTGCCGCAGCCTCTGCACCGAACAGCCAGGCGTCCTGCATGCTGTGCGGTCCGTGACCACGCCAGAAAAGACTGTCATGCTATCATACTGTGCTATCATACTGTCATGCTATCATACTGTCATGCTACCATGACAGTTGACAAGATTCGACGTCTACTTATTGTAAATAACTGCTGTTTCAAAAGTGGCAGAGACGGACACATCGCACGGGAGTGCTGCAACGCAGCGTAGCTCAAGTGCAAGCACTGCACGAACTGTCATCTCACAGCACTTGCGAGGTATGGAAACCATGCAGCAATTGCTCGAATACCGACATCAGTGATCACAATGACACAATGAAAAACGACAGCGTGCTATTGACCACGAGTGTACCCGCAATGAATTCAACGTCGCCGTCTGTTTTGATGCAAATGACAACTGTACAGGCATCTGGAAGGCACAAGTCTGTGCTCATTAGATTACTACTTGATACCGGTAGCCAGAAAACATTTATTAGACGCGACTTGTCCTAGGGACTCGACCTGCCTTCTGCTGGGACATAAAAGCTCTCTCTGCTAATGTTTGGCAGTTCAGGGTCTGCCCGCTGTTACAGATGTCGCACCGTAAAGCTCTAACTACAGAGTCGTTTTGATGCACAAGACATCACGATCAATGCGCTGGAGGTACCGGAGGTCTGCATCATGAAAACTCCAGCCATTGAAGAAGATCTCCTTGCACAGGTACATGAACGCAACATGCTTGCAGCCGATCAGCATCGACTGGGCACCCACCTGACACAAAAACGATCATTGGGTCGAACAACTATTGGCGCATTGCAACAGGAAGAATGGAATGCCTAAGCAGTGATGTATGCGCAGTAGAGATTATCTTAGGTTAGCTGGTGCAAGGCATGTACCAGGTCAAGCCATCCAATGACATGAACTAACATGTCGACTGAGTGCATGTCCCGCCTCATTTGGCAATCGTCCAAGGCTCGAGTTCCATTTGCACCAGCACTGGAATACCACCGCGGCACGCATTTGAAGCAGCAGCAGCAACCAACGATTAATGCCATAACCAGGAAACACAATACGCGCAGAAAGCGATGCTTCAACATGCGCAGTCTCGGTCAAATGAATGCACTATCTCGGTCAGTTCCATCAATAAACCACTCCCGACGGATGCCAGTCTCACTGTCTTCTACAAGGGGGCACTAGCTGACCTAACGAAGACAAGTCCTCTTGTTGAAATGTTGTCTCTAGTGACATTCCTGGTTCTTCATCCATAAAAATGTTTGTGTTTCTGTTTGCATGATTGTCTGTATAGCATACGTAACTTGGCATACCAGGCAGCATTTCGCCATCATTGCAAAGTTGCTGTAGTATGCTTTGCAATGTTTGAAAGGACCATTTTCTTGTTATGTGGTAGTAACTCACATTTATACTTAGGTACTGCATTCCCACTTAGTATACGCTGCATGACTTGTATGATTTCTTGCACGAAACCTAAGTATGGAGTCTGAAGCTCATCGCCAGTTTCTTAACACTTGTTCTCTTGGCAGGCATTGTTGAGCAGGCTTCTGCCCTGCCTGAATGCACCTCCATTTGCAGCTTCTGTAGCCGCATGAAGCGTGGTCGCATCTACGCATGTGCACGAAGAGAAGGCTACAATGTACTTGCACTTGGGCAGCATTTGGATGACCTTGCGGAAAGGTACAGTGCGCGTCTTGCTTTTCTTGTCTTAAAGGAGTACACAAATTGGTAAGAGTGAGCGCACCGGGAAAGTTTATTTACATGTCTTTAAAGGCTGGTTTCAGTTCCTATTGTAGCCTGACGTCACGACACAGTATGTGCATAGCAGTGAACTCCTCGTCATGTGCTCGTGCAAGAAATCGTGACGTCTTCGCCCAGTGGTCACAGCACCTGTAGTAACGAGTGCGGGTCAACGATGCCGATGGCCGAAATTTTGTACAGCGATTCCGATTACAGCAGGTAGTTCAGCACGGTGCAAGATGCAACGTACAGCGTGCACGGTGTGTGCCGGGATGACTCTGGAGCTAGCAATAAGCTCAGGTGGTCTCTGAGACCTCCGCCAAATCTTGCAGGTCTAGTATTCTCGCATTGCTTCTTCTTTCCTGCTAGACGATACACCCCAACTTAATTGCGAGCTGCTTTTTTGCTTGAAGCTACTCGGCAGTGAGCACGTCTAGGCGGATCTGTGGCTGTTGTCAGCAAAAGAGACTGGGGTGCTGATGGGGCACATGTGGCGGTCTGCCCTCTGAACAGTGGAGCTCACTCATGGTGACACATGAAAGTTAGGCAGGCAATGAGAGAATTAAGCACATGCGTAGAAATGTGGTAGAGTTGAGGTGCAGTGTCTGAGGAAGTGTGCGGGCATGAGTGCGCCGTGCAAGGCAGGTGTGAGTGCAGCGCCGCTGTGCATACCGTGGTCATGCAGGCGAGCGCACAAGTGCAATCTCAGGCGTGCAGGGGGAGCACCGTTTAGGGCAGGCAGCATGCACGGGGGAAATGTGTCATCGATCAGACGTAGCAGCATGGATGAGGATTAGGCAAGCAAGCGTGGCTTGATGTGCCATACTACTGTAGCCGTACTCCATGGAGCACGGTCGACAAGGGTGAGCGTGCGACTTGCAGGAATCCATGGAACTTATGTTCAGCCCCCACTCTACTTGTGCAAGAACGGTGAGAGCAGACGACCGAGAGAGCAACGCGGAAGCATCCATTTTGCATGTTTTTTTATGTGACGTCATCACAACTTGCCATACTGCTGCGTGAAGTCACCAAAACTTGTACTGTAGCCTGATGTCACACTGGTGTCAATGTCAATTGCCATGCCATGTGAAAATGGATTTTGATATCAAATTAAAATACCTTATCAGCATTTTCTGAGCTTAACATTTGCTCAGAGCTGTCTGTGCATACAGGAGATTTGTATGGTCAAGTAAACTCAGCTTTGAGAGTTGGTGTCAGCACTCCTTTAACTTTTTGAATTGTGCTGCAGTTATGCACGAGAAATGCAAGCATATTGCGGAGGCGTTATAGGGAAGTTTTAAGTTTTACACTTGTGTTGTCCCAGATGACATTTAGTGAGCCAAAGCAGTTTCTCACAATGTCAAATTTTAGCAATATACAGATGAGGTTGGTTACTCATTAATTGTGGAAGAATTGTAGTGACCTCAGGAATACGTGCAAACTCTGCTTACATTGATGCACTCATCTGATACAGTAACTGCTGAACCATGTACTTCATGCCGCTGAACATGCATTCACCATGCTTAATGCTAGTTCCATTGCTGAGTTGTTCATCTTCACCTTCTTATTGGGCAAATTTTTAAGCATGAAATGCTTTTAGCTCCTGTTGTCGGCAACCTTAAATAAAGTGACCTTGAGCCAAAAGCCAGAGCCGTCATCCGGGCACCCACATGAGAACACCCGGGATAGAAGACTAGAAGGCAACACAGAGCTCATGAAACCACTTCAACGTCTTGGTCCTCTGGAAGCGTGCGAGTGACATTGTGGTGGTTGTGGAAGATGTTGGAAATCGTGCTCACCTGAGGCGTCACAGAGAATGCATGGGGTTGTAGAAGGATGGTCATGTGGGTGAGTTGTGGACTGGCAGAAGTGCAGGTTAGGCTTGTCACCATGGGTGTGCCTTATTGTGCACTCCAAGCAGTGCTTCCTGGCAACGTCATGCACGACGTCAAACTTTAGTATTTCCTCCATGGTTGCACGGTACTGCCAGTTAGATGGTCATGCTTGAAGGAAGTGGGTTGCCGCCTCTTTTGAGACGTGACACTATGCCCTCTCCAACCAATCTGCTTTGCCACTAGGCATTTCATGCTTGCTTCTACTCTCGGTTATGGTAGAGCAGCAATTTTTCCAATAAGGTGCTTAGTCTATGGTTTTGTTTATTTTGCAGACCAATTATCTGCTGACTGTTACATCTTCATGCAATGTCATCAGTTTTATGGTTGTTGGACAGCTGTACCATAGCTACAGTAAGATTGGTTTGTTTAGGGGCCAGAAAATTCATAGTATTGCTCACTGTGAATGTAACCGCTTGTATCTTTCGTTTCGATGCTGCAGCTTTCTCATGACTGTGTTTCATAATGGCCGGCTCAGAACTATGAAGGCTAACTACAAGGTTAGGTAAGTTCAGGTGGTGCATACCTGACCTACAGTTTTCCCCTGTGATAATGGCTGATGTTGTGGTGTGACTTCATTTACCTTGAAGAGAGGGTGACCTTCGAGTAACACGGCCTTTTGTCTACGTAAGAGAAAAAAGCCTGAGGAAGTTTGCAGAGGAGGTAGGTGCTTGCATATGCTGTTTCAATACTTTTCCGCACCTTTATGTTGCACCTATGAGTGAAACGGTGCTTTGTGTTCTACTTCATGACATATACTTGTGCTTGCCTTTCAGAAAAGACTTCCAGTCATTGCAGAAAACTGCCCAGCTTGCTTCGAAGCACCTAAGGTTTGTTGGAACAGTTACCATTTTTCTTATTTTCTTTAACTACTGAACATGCTTTACACACTCTCCTGAAGGTCAATACTTCATTTAATTGTAACTGCACTACTGACAATGCATGTTTAATCATGCCACCTTTTAACAAAAAGAAAAGTTGCTTGAGCTTTCAATTTATTTTTCTTTTTGTTCTTAAGCAATGTCTTCTGTTGTTTTTTGATTGCGCTTTCCCAGTTTCAGTGATGTATTTGTATCCTTGCTTCTTCATTGTATGTACTTGACCTATTATCGTGGAATGTAGTGCAGAACACCAGGACACAGATGAGCAGACAGGACGAGGTGCTGGTGTCCGGTGTTTTGCACTGCATTCCACGATCATTCGTCAGCTTGCCCAGGCTCACACTTTATTGACCCATTATCATCTGAAACGTTCACCCACTTTCCAACTGTCCCAGTCCAAAACAATTGCCAGTTCTGGGCACAGCGACAAAGAAAGCAAATGTGCCCATATTATAAAACCTCTTAAGATGTTCATTTGTGCTGTTTATTTTGATGCCCAAATCACTTATCAGTATCTGGACAGCATGTGGAAGCACTGAAAACACTCTCCGAGATGCATTCCTGGGTCATTGCTGAAAGTCTCGCAGAAGAATGCAGTTTTATCCCCTGCCCTATTTGTCTTTCGCAGCCATTCAAAATAGTGTAATTCTTGATGATTTGACCAGGGAGTTCATAGGTGAAAGGTCTTTTTATTAAGCCTGTCTGTACAGACCAAAGGTGTAGATGCTCCCCACATCTTAGTGTGGGCCCTCATATCACCCACCAACTGCTTAGTTATATTCTGGCGGTACTAAAGGTGTTGCTGCTCTTACTGTCCCTGCTCCAACCCTTGCATCTGCATCTGAAGGAGTGAAGTTTGTGAAATCATTTGTGTAGGCTTTCCAGGTTGTAACATGTAGTCACATGTTGTTGTTGCCTTGTGTCACGTGAGCCACCGCATCTGCCTCTGTTTTCTTCATCGTTACTGGCTTCGGTTGAATGACCGTCTTTGTTATCTGATGGAGCCACATAACATTTTTTTTTTTTTTGCCCACAATTAGCGTTTGGTTTCGCTAAAAGGTTTGGAGTTTTCAGTATAGAAAGGACTCTATCAGTAAGCAGACATGCTTCACAGCGCTATATCGAGCGGTGCCCCATGAGCACCGGGATGTTCTCGGGCTCCGAGCTAAACAAGCGCTACACCCTAGTGTAAAGGAAGCAGAAGCCAAGGTAAAGAAATCTATCACACAAGAAATGGACCACCACGCATGAGAACAGTGCACTTGTGATGCGGTAAAAACATATGCGATTCAACAATAAAAAGCAATCGTCAGCCGGTTTTTGACGGTGGACCTCTGTGGCTGTGTCCTGTTGTCAAGATGGGGCTGATAATGGACCACAAAGGGCTAAGTGTTTAAGATGTAATGGACCTTCAATTGAAAGTGCTCTTTGGGCTAAATTGGTGAACTTTAATGCTGCCTAATTGAACAGTATGTTCTAAAAATATGCTGTTTTCTAAATTTTTTAGGGGCCAACGTAGTACTGCTACCTGTGTGACAGTGGGATTTCTTCATTGTGTTCTCTCCTTGTTTGTTCAGGAACGGCACAGGGTAAAGCAGCTATTGGCGGCACAGGAAATCTTATTCCCCAAGCTGTACCCAAGCTTAAAATCTGCCATGCACCCCCTGATGTCCATTAACCGTACTGGAATTGAAAGTGCTCTTCACCGGAATGGCTTCAATCCCCATGGTTCGGATTCAGAGTGACTGTATTCAATATTGGTTCCCAAGAAATGGATTCATGTTCTTATCTCCATTACATATGTAGATCATGCACCTAAGTATGTAAATATGAAAGCTTAATAAGTTGATACTAATAAACTTGTATGGTTTACATCATCGGTAAGCAGACTTCTGTGTCTTCAAGGTGTATCCATCTGTTGCAATGTATATGTGGAGGCAAATAAAAATAATACCGGGGGTCTTCTACAAAATTTCAGCAGTGGTCTTTACCTGCTCTGGTGAGTTTCTGTCAACCTGTGTTTTTTGGGTAGTTACATGACAATGTGCAGTCTAAAAGAAAATCTATGCTTCCTACATTAGCCTGTTTGCAGTGTCTGCACGCATTTTTTATGTCCAGAACAGAGTTCTGTTTAGTGTTGTGACTTTATTTCGTTCATGAGTTTGCTCTATGGCACACATTATATTCGCACTCATTTACTCCCCACTGTCAATATGCCTTGGTTGCACAGTGCAAAGACCTTCATCTTAAAGCAACAGGGCAAAACAATTTTTCTTGTGTCAGTAAAGCACTGTTCCACAATACCAAAAGCTCCACTCTTGCCACAATAAGGCACTCTGTAAGTAAGAAAGCACGAAAAAGTTAACACAGGCGGTGACATTGCCTTGAACTTCAAGCATCAACTTGCTGCGACGTCATCGATTTTGAAGGCACCCTGCTATGGCCCGCATAATTATTAACCAGTAAAAATAAATTGCATTGTGTTCTTAGGTGGCTGCAGAATCAGTGTAGCGAGTTTAATGAAATTCCATTGAGCCTCTATAACCAAAATATGAAAAATGAGTTGGTAATCCGTGACATCACTCGAAGGTGCTCAGGTTTCAATGTGAAAAAAAAAAAAAAAAAAACTTTCACCTTCATTATTTCATCTAACATTCAACCAATGATGGTGAAAAGAATTCTTAAAGACTGATCTATCAGTATAAATTGATTCACTGTTTAACTTCAGTGTCCCTTTAAGGGTACATATGTAAAGCTACAGAATTGTGTAGTGCCATGTTGCTTTTCAACTTCAGCATACCATCATGTTATATCCATCCTTTAAAGGGACGCTCACAAGGCCCTATTGGAAATTTGGACTACACATGCGACCCCTATGAGAAACCCTTTATCTGCATATTTTGATAAACAATTCTTTCGATATTGAACCCCTCCTAGAATTCATAATGTGTTGTGCAAGTCAGAAGCAATTAAAATGCACTGTTACCATTTCTTCAGAATGTAAGCTTCACCGCCAAGGCGGACACTTTTGCTCTTTGCTTCAAGTAGTGTCCACAGGAACTGCATACTCCCAACTGCCAGGGGTTAGCATGTGCATCAAATTCATGTCACGAGCTTTCTCCACTTCTTATTTCTCATTCTATACCAGAAGGTATGGAGTGAAGACACCTTTCGAGACTGGTTTGTTCTGCTGTTGTGATGGCTACAACTGACATACAAGAATGCAACAAGGAGACCACTCAGCACTATCTCTGCAGTGTAGTTGTACCTCTAGACCTGCTGCTACATGAAATTTTGCTCAACCTTGCTTTTTAACATTGATAGCACCAACCAGTATTTGGAGGTCTACTTTAGAATGTCTTCCCAAATGCTTACAGTTGCCAAAAATTTGCAAGAGAGAACCATGTGGCAGGGTTTCTGCAGCTTCAAAAGCGCTCATAGATGCTTTTACAAACTGCTACCACTTTTTTCCATTTTGTGCACAAGTGAAATTTCAAGGCAAATGCAGCACGCTGTTCTCTGGTAGCCTCGCATATTTATTCATTCTGAAACCACTTTCTTTTATGCACTGGATTAGTCTGCTTTGAGTGCACCTTCTTGTGTTTGTCAAGCATCTTGCTGAAATGATCCTTCTCGGTCCGTACATCCTTGACAAATGCTTTCTGCTTATGTCGAAGCTTTCTCTTGCCCTTTTTGTTCTTGAGTTGCAGTTTCTGCTTGCCAGTACGGCCTTTCTTAGTTCGCACTTTTGGTCCGGAATGTGTTGGTAAACCCTTCATCTTTCGGCTTGCAGCTGCACCCATGAAGGTTGCCTTCTTTTCAAGAGGAACCTCAGGTAGCCTCTGCTCTTCACCCAGACCCTCGTGCAGCTCCTTCAGCTTTTGCTTGCTTCTCTGCAGTCTCCGTTCCTTGGCTACAAGTGCTGCCTTATTTTCCAGACAAAATTCAATTATTGGCCTCTTCTTTGGTCCAAAAGTGCCAGGATTGTTGTTGAGTTCCCTCAATGCTGCTAGTGCATCCTCATGCTTCGTGAAGGTGACGAAGCCATAACCGTATGACTCAACAGTTGGAGACTTGAGGTTGCGCATGACGCGTGCTTCTGTGATGCGTGCGCCACGAGGTGCATTCTCTAGGAACAGCGCCCGCAGTTTGCGATCGTCAACAGAAAGTGGCAGATTGTGCACGCTCAGCCGTGTGGGTGACACAAAGTAATGGAGATTGGCAAGTAGCTTGCGCTTGCGCGCCTGCAGTTTGGCCCGCTTGGTCATGTCCTGTGGTGAGACGCCTTGTGCTGCCTCAGTGCCGGGCCTGACCAGGCCCTCTCGTGCTAGATACAGGTTACGGCGGTCCTTCTTCTGCTTTTTCTTCTCTTTCTGTTTTTCCTCCAGCTCGTCCCGACTGAGAGCTCGGACGACGTCGAGCCGCCGGCCGTCCAGCATAACTCCAGCAGAGGAAGCAGCCGCTTCAAGGCACGCGTCTACACTTGAATCTTGGGCAAAGCGAACGAACGCCGTACCTTTGGAGCGGCCAGTGTCCGCATCTGTGCACAGAAGGCAATAACGGCACGGTCCAAACTGTTTCATCAAGGTTTCAAGACTCTCTTGCTGGCTGTCGAACGACAAGTTTCGAATAAACACTGTGTTCTTCGTATCGCCTTTTGGGCGTCGATTGGCTGCGATATCCTCGCTGCACTCACTCTCATCGTCGCCGCTGTCTTCGTCCGAGCCGTCCTGCTCGGAGCCCTCATCAGATTCTGAAGCTTCAGTTGAGTTGCTCTTTGCGTCGTCATCCGACATGTCTTCGCTTTCCCCATGCGGCAAAGCAGAGCTCCCTTCTCCATCATCAGTGTTAATCGTAGCATTTGCGCTATTAGTCATGGTTTGCTGGTACGTTGCCTTGGGAAGGGAGAAATCGACCGCTACCGGGCGTCCCAATACTTCGGTAGCATTCAGGCCGTTTATTGCTTTGATGGCGCTCTTGGTCTCATCAAACTGCACAAACGCAAAACCGCGCATTCTTCCATCTGACTTTTTGGGAATGGTGACCTCGACGACATTTCCGTACTTCGAAAAGCAATCGCGCAGTGTCTTCTCGGTTGCTTTGAATGAAAGGTTGCGGACGATCAGCCTCGGCTTCCGCTTCTTTCTCGCGACTTTCTCCTCCTTCGTAAAAGTCCTTTTTTTGGATGTTGTACTTTCGCCCAAAGGTTCACAGGGCGCCTTGGGAGCAGCAGTTTTCACTGACAAAATACGGTCGTCCCATCTTAAAATTCGTTGTTGGGCCCGTTTCACGGCAGCCTTTGCGTCGGCAGTACTGGCGTACGTAACATACGCAACGCCTTTACATAACGACTGCTGTGCCTTGTCACGGACTATGAAACATCGCTTCACGGGTCCAATATCAGCGAACAGTTCTTCAAGCTTGCTTTCTTTTGCGTCCGGCGGGAGATTTCTTACGAGAAGCGTGCACACACTGGGGCTAAAGGACGCCATTTTGTGTGGATTCGGATTTGTATTGGTCTGGCAGTGGCTGGGTGCGTGCTTCTCCGAGTGCCGTTTGATGATGATAATAATGGGAACATGAACTGCTGCTTACCAGTAGTAGGTCGTGCTGCTTACATTATACATAAAAAGCGAATAAAATATACTTCACAACCGTATTAGATCTAGTCGAAAATACGGCTTTTCCTCCGAGGTGCTGCATATTATTCATACTTAGCACAATCCACGCATCCAAAACAAAGCGATAACTGCAGAAATAAAATGAATATATCCATATGTTTTCGCTGCTCTGTTGAGCCAAACACATAGGAAGCTTCGTTACACTGACGCCGCCAGTTTGACCACAGCCTGGTTTGACCTACGACGCCATTTTGAAAGGTCTCATGACGTCGATTTTGTTTGGTTCTGTGTGTGATTGGTGGACGGCGTAACATCGGCCCGAGCGGTCCACCTACATTACTGACAGAGGTAGTCTAGCCACCCTAACAGAGGCTCCGGAACCGGGGCAAGGCGGGTGGTCGTCCCACCAACATATTTCCAGAGGTGGCAGCCCCACTCCCCTCTGCCCCCATTTACTTCCCGATTGGTTAGGCTGAAGTCAAATTTTTGAGAGGAGCTGTAATGTTCAAACTGATGGTTGTGTGGTCCAATGCTTTCCAAAAGACCAATTTTAACCACACCTACCCAGACAACACACAGCATCCCAGGGACGTCCCAAAAATGTACCAACATCCCACATCGATGTTGGGAAGTCCAAAAAGCGTCCAAAGGACATGTACTTAGGGATCATCCCAAATACATCCATGGTTGGCCTTTACTAGGACTTCAAATTAGTGCCTTTCAGCAAGTGCCACTGTTTGATTATTGCGGTACAACGTCAGATAACCCGGTAATTTAGTTTTGCATGCCGGTGATTGCTTAATGGAGCGCGCGCGTTTGAAGTCAGCGGTGATCAAGGGCACCGCTTATAATTTTGTTATTTCTTCCAAAGTAGTGAGTTAATATTCTGAAGTGCAGGCCTCTTGTGCTGATTTGTCAAATCATTTTCCGATCACCACAAGAGAGCGCCGAAGTCTGCAGAACCAAAGTATCACCACATTTCGACTTTGCTCACACGCGGTAACGCGGACACAAAACAGGAAGCGGCTTAAACGTCTTGGATTTTGTATACAAACACACCTTCCGAAAAGTTGTATTTGAAGCAGTAAAATAATTTGTAAATAAGCCTTGCTATAAAAGAGACATGCCGCTGCAAAAAATCTTTGCACTGATATTTGTCAAAGGTAATAAATGTACAATTAAATTTTTTTTAAATACGTGCACTTCGGCAAGAGCCTTCACGGCCGACACCCTTAGACACTGGGAGCTGTTTCTGCAGTTTGTCGCCACACGTGGTCTGACATATGTGGTAGTAAACTGTCACCAGCTTATTTATCGGCGTGTCCAGCGTCTTTGGAATATTCGGCGATCCAGCCTGAGTTCATAACATTTGAGGTAAGTTTAGATCCCTTCAGTTATTGCATTCCTAGCCCTTTTCTCACATTTTGTTTGTCGCCCCTTCTGTAGTGTCTGCTCACGGAAGCAACGGGTACGGGACATGGATGCTACATGCGTGGCCCACGGTAGGTCGTGTGCTGTGAGTACACTGTTACAACGCTAACATTTGCATCGCTTGTATTACTGCCGCACTGCGTTTTCCTCACTCTCGTCTGATATTTTTCTTCTACGCAGACTGCTTTATTTGATAATGAAACGCAGAACACAGAAGAAACAATCTCAGACATCCGCGTCCTCGTTCACCTGTGCAGCAGAACTGGCAATAGTCTAGCAATGAAGACCACTGGTGGCGGAAAGCGGAGGACACGTGGGAGAATCTATGCATACGATACTTCCGCCGGACTACTGCTGTGTAATAAGTGATCGTAGTATTCACTTTATTTCGGACACCTTTTTTTTGGGGGGGGGGGGGCGGGGAGGGGGTCCAAGGGATTCTCTGGTCAGTGAACGACTGCCGGCATGTGAGAAATTAATAGATCTCACAAAGAAAGAAAAAAAATAGAGATCCCAATAACCTTCCACAACCTCGCCATTCGGGACCTCCCAAAAACATCTCTTTTTGTATCACTTGGGATGTTTTTCTGCGGTATATGGGACATCCCATGGGACGTCCCTACCTCCCAAGTTGGACGTCTTTTTGTAGTCCTTAGGACGTCCATGTGTTGTCTGGGTAGTTACAAAATAATACACAATTAAGCGAGGCAATCACCGGGCGCTGTATATTTTCAAACTATTTCTAAGCTAGCTCGGAAAATTTTTTCGGTTGTGGTGAAAATGAGAAGACCGTTCCTTACCTTGACGGAAGTGAGCGTGCTTATACCTCATAAGAAAAACGAACACTTTTAACTCTGCCATAAAAATCGCAAAAAAAAAAAAGACCGGTAGCGCCATCCTCGGCGATAACTGTCAAGTACAACGGAAAACCAAGAAATACCCACGCTGGTTCAATTGTCCTGCTCGCACAACAAAGTTTATTACTTACGAATTCATTTGGCACACATATCTGGTAGCGTTCTTTCGCGACGAAGAATGCTTTCATTTTTAATTTAACATTGAAAAAACCCAGTAACCAGTGTTTCTGGCGTCCCTATATAGAAATTTGACGACAAAGATAAAAAAATTCTGTTTAAAAATTTCTGCTGACATCCTAGGGAAACCACTGCAGGCCTGTACAGTTTGAATGGTGCACTTTCTATTGAAATAAAAAACAGGAAATCGATGAGGCGACAGTCCTGTGCAACGAAACTGACCACAGCCGTTGCGAATACGGAAAAGCTACACAGTTAAATATCGATGACCAGCTCATTGACTGCCCTCTAATAAGAAAGGAAAGACTGCTGCTGTCACACAAATTTTCAACCAGTACAGGATAAAAACCTGAAATAATCAAACAAATGGGTACATACCAGCCAGATCGCTGACCAAGCCTCACTTCCCCAATCTCGGCTCCAAGGCAGCCAGCCATTGGTAATGCTACCGCAAGGAAACTTATCAGCTTTGTATCTAGCGCCTGCCTTGTTTCCTTGTCTACTTGTATCACATTTGTGTACTTGTGTCAGTTCATGTTTGCTTCACTGTGGGAGCAAATGCAGAAATATTAGAAATGGTATTCTGTAAATTTCAAATCTGTTTTGTCATTTTCACTGCCTGCGCAGCTCTTTGGTACTTTTAGATCATTTTTACGACATATGTTTTCAACAAGGTGACGTGTCATCTTTTGCTGTCTTTCAGTGCTGCACTTAACTGCCTTGATGACATCAATGCCACTTAACTGCTTTGATGGCATCAATGTGCTTGTGGAAGCATGAGTTTTATCGACTTTACTAGTTTAGCTACATTATTCGCACCTCATGAGTGGACAACATAGAGAACTGTTAGAAGGAAGTCAGCTTAATTATTACGCAAACAATGGAAGCAGGATTGTGTTGATAGCTTGCGTTGGAGTGCCTAGCAACTTTTACTTGATACATATGAAAAACTTTTCTACAGTTGTTTAGAAGATTTGAGTCATCATATTCGACACCGCTGTAAACACCTGTGCGGCTAAGATCAGCCTGTCCAAATGTGTTTCTTGGAAGCATAGGTCAAGCAGTTCATACTGAGTCTCAATGCACTGAATTTCTTATTGTAGGTGTATTGACAGTGTACTGGTTTGATAAATGTGTATTTGCTGCAAGCTCTCCAACAAAGCTAACTTTATACTCTGCATGTAAGAGAGAGACTTTTTCTTATTGCATTTTCCTTTCCTAAGAATTCATGCATCGTTGTGACTGGTTTTCAAGAAAGTCTATCCATGCAGTCACTGCAAACATGCCCATGTCACTAAGCCATGCTTATCATGATGGACAGAGGCTAATAGAGAATGTGAGCCTGCCTGTTTGCAGTTCTATGGTGTAGTGGTATGCCCACTTTATCACACTGACAGGTTTTGGAATTGTATATCGTAACATGCAGAACACTGTTAAGCCGAGAGACTTGAGACTGACTCGGACATGGCATGGGCCACGGAGTTTTTCAATCACTCTTCGTAACATAATCATTCCCTTTTAGGGGTGAAGCTCATTAAGGCGTGGGTCGTGCGTCACCTGTATGTATGTATGTAGTAACCACCGCTTGCCCTCAGCCCACTACTGCATAAAGGCAGGTATGCGGCACAGAAAGCGGGTATGTGTGTCCAGGCTGCTACCTGGACAAACGCATCATCATCATCATCAGCTACCTCTTTCCTGAAGCCATGCACTACGCCACGAAGCGCACATGGAGACATGCACCATGGTGACACTAAATATCCAACATTAACGAAAGACTGCCCGTTTCTAACGATGATGATGATGATGATGCGTTTGTGCTAGCGCGTTATGGCGCGTGTAAGAAGCTGGTGTAAGACGCTGTGGCCTCTCCGCCTTATACTCTTTCAGCAGTCATGTGATGGCGTCGTCAAACGCGGTGCGCGTTCCGGCCTGTGTAAGTGGCTGCGTAAGACGCTGTGGCCTCTCCCCCTTGCTAGAGTGTACTGCACGTTTCTAACGCGTTTGTGCTAGCGTCCCCTTAAACGCGAGATCCCAGCGTTCGAATACAGTGTTTCTCACGTATTTACATGATGATCGACTGGGCGAATTACACGGAAGATTCACGGTATACCGATGATTCCCTCCGGAGCTTCGCCCACTCATCATCATTCACCCCGTGGATATGCCGTGATTTTTTTTTTTTTTTTGTTCTCACTGTCGCAAGCACTGTAAGTGCTCTAAAGACTAAAGTCTGGGGAAAGGTGTCTAAATCCAATTATGTTAGAAAGTCTGTGTCCTTTCCTTTTCTTTTAATGAAACTGAACAGTAGTGCATGTTATAAAGTTGCTAAATAGATTACTACCCACCCTCATGACATCTATATGTTTATTCACATATGCTTTCACTTCACATAGTTGTTTTGCTGTGCTGATATTGCTACCCTCTGTGTCAAATCAAAGCATGAGAACTGCTTTGTGATGCCAGGTATTAAGGAGATTAGTTTGACATTGTTTCAAATGTTTGCAGCATAAATTCTGATCAGCTACCTGAACAAATCTCTCACCTTCTATGCTATGAACAGTAAAAATGGTAAGTAAAAGAAATGTGAACATGTAAAGCTAGCCATTAATTACATTAATTGGTGCTGCTAGAATGTTCAACCAACTGTTCACACAAGTTTTCTAAGGAATTATCATATATTTTTGCTTTAATTATTTTGTGACCATAGACCACATTGAAGCAACAACATAAGCCTGTCCAAGATGGCCCTCAGGAGTTTTACAGAGAGTTTTGCATAAAGTATTGCTTCAGATATTAATATTCAAGATGCTGATGTCAATTTTCATATTTGTATGGTCTTACATGGAAGCAGTTAATACATCAATGCTTACATGTCCACATTAGACGAAGCCTGCCCATCTGGTACAAAAAAAAAAAAAAAAATCAGCTCTTATGTGGTTGCTTCCAGGGACTTATGCAGAACATTCTGCAAAAAAAAAAGGGGGTGGGGGTGGGGGGTTAAGTGTTACCAGAAGGCAAGGAGGGGGTGGTGTTGTGGATATGAGCTGTTAGGAAGTTGGCCTAGCTGGAACAATTTCGAGAAGGTGGGGGGAATCTTCTGGGGTGTTGTTGGGGGCATGTGTAGAAATCGCTGGTTGCTTCTTCAAAGTGCGCTTTAATACAATACATAGTGTTCACGTGTCGTCACATCCGCCACTCTCGCCCTCATTCGTCATTCATGAACGCCATTGCTGGGTGCCTCTCTGGGTACCTGGTTGACGTATGTTCACGTGCTGCAGCCAACCAGGCACGTCGGTGGCGAATGCCAGAAGTGACGAAGCCGCGGTAGGTGACGCACGTGCACACTATGTATATGTAATGTGCAGTGTATCTAAAGTAAAGCTGTTGTTGTTCATTAGGAAAATGAATTGCCCAGAGCATATGAAAACGAGAAAGGAGAGGCACTGATCTCTCACTTTTATGTCTTGTGCATTATCTTTTTCTGAGAATTGTGATTAAACTCGTCCAGGAGCAAGTTTCATAGTGCACTGTTTACGCAATCCACAGATTACTGTGGGTCTTAATAGTTTCTCATTTTTACCCAAAGAAGCAAAGGCACATGCTGTCATGTAACCGCAAGTAAGAAAGCCCAAGTAAAACACAAACTCATAGGTTACATGTTTCCTCGTGTCGTGCTTTTTTTTTTTTTTTTTTTGGCTGGTGCCATCAGTTATGCTGCCTACTTAACAACAGCCTCGCTCTTACTGACTTGTTTGTTTGCAGCATTATGAGGTGATATGATTCTCCAGCTCCAACAAATGCAAAAAATCCTCTACACATGACTGAAATGAGCTCCACATTTCAGCTGCTTTGACTGAAACAGGCAGGCTGTGTTGTCTGTGCATTCACGGAAGCAGCCTTGTGTCATCGGCTTTGGTTTCTTTTGACTGTTGGATGCGCTGTACTACATGGTCCATAACCCGCTTATGGCAAAAACGTAAACATTAAGAATATCTATCGTATAAGACGAAAAGGGAACACAGCTCCTTTAAGGTTTATTTCGAACGTGTCGTTTCCTCTGCTCTTCCAACAGCCAACTTAATGCGACGTCCTCGGCAAGTGTATAGTCTGTAAACATGACTTCGACAGTTTTTCGTAAGAGTTCGTTCCAATGGTCAGATGTACGATGCTCCAGAGAAGAGGTAAAACAAGTTCGCAATTTTTTTCACTCTTTGAGAGTCGGCAAAATGAAAACAGCACGTGTTGGCGCGCCCTGCCGGCCCTATCTTGGCGGAACGCCATCGGTTTTGCTCAGTTGCTTGGAAAGTGAGGTCGCACACTTTCACCTTTGGTTTCCCCTCACGCCGTAAAACATATCCTTTTCAAGGATGTGCCTTCCGATACTGATTCGCAGGGCTCCTCCGATGCAGCAACTTTCACAAGCAAGACACGTTCACCCAATTTTATGTCCTGCCGCCGACTTCGTTCAAAAGCAGCATACGCATCCGCGCCGTTAACACAGGTCACGTAAGCAACACCTTTACATCGAGACTTGTTCTTCTTGTCGTAAACGACGAAGCACTTCTTAACTGGTCCGACTTCAGAGAAGACATTGAATACCTCGCTTGTCGTACAGTTCGGCGCCAAGTTTTTGACGACCAGCGTAGCACCAGGCATTTGATTTGACACCGCCATTTCACACTATGATTTCACCGTGGATTTTGCAAACTCAATAGTTTGTGATGATGGCCGAAGATGCCGCCACCGTCTGGCTCTATCCTTTATAGCGGGCTTTTTGAAAAGATTTTGAAAAATTTTTCAGCCATCAAAAGCAGCTAGTACATGACGATAGCTAATAAGCGCGGCGTAGCTTTGGTTTTACGTCAAGGATGAGAGGTCGATATTTTCATATGCGTGCGCAAGAATACACATACAATGGCGTAGAACAATTTTCGATGGATACTTAAGTCACAGTTCCAGTCTACGCCAATAATAGCAGCTTAGACCATGCCCTCAAATACTGAATCTAGGTCACAGCGAGACAATCGTCCTGTGTCGTTTTCTTTTTCTTCCATTGAATTTCTTACAACTAATGAAGGTGACGTATGTACAGGAACTAACTTACAGTGTCGCGAGCATCGAAGACACCGAACATTGAACCGTGCAACACTTCTGAAAACTAGAAAGGAGAAGATAAATTCATAATAGAGACTAGCATTGGCAGACTCGAAAACTCAACCGAACAAGGGCGTAGCCAGAATTTTATTTCTAGTGTAGTCCTAGCCCTTTTGTGAGTGTGCATGAGTGTGTTTGTATGTGCGTACGTATATTTGTTCATACGAACGTCAAAAATTTCGGGAGGGGTTTGACCCCCCCCCCCCCTTTCCCTCTAGCTACGCCTATGCAACCGAATGTACCCGAGCAAGTATAGGCAGGAGTGCCCCAATGTGTCAGAAAAATGCTGTATATGCTAGGTAAATGCCAGGTCAGGTAAATGCCGGTTCAACCACCCACCACCACTTCCCACCGATTCCCAACACCCACGCGCCCATTCCTTAGAGAGCGATGGAAGATGTTGCTGCCAAATCATGCCCTGCAAGACCAGCTGCGGCTTCAAACCAGGACCCAGGAGGTGAGGGGGGCATATGCTTTTCCGTTAAGTGGGGACCACTGACATCGGGCGTTTTAAGTGCGAACGCACTTTATAAGCGACCCTGAATCCGCCGTCCCATAGCAACGGCGTGAGGAGCGGAGAGGAGCGTCTGTAGCAACGGCGCAGCGACGTCACACCCCACGTGACTGCGCGCGCTCCGCCTCCTCACCGCGGTTTGCGCGGGCGCACCGCTCTCCGCGGCGTGACGTCACGGCGCGCTGTGCAGCTGGCGTCGCTGTGCAGCTGTGTGTGTGGCGCCGGCGCGTCAGTCCGTATATAAACGTCCGCCGGCTGCCGCTCGCTCTCTTCTCGCTCGGCTCCGCGGTCGGTGAAGTCTTTCGCAGTATGGATCCATCGCAGGCATCAACCTCGACTGCATTCGCACTTAACCATGTTCACCCTCGGGGAAATGCTTTCTTTTTTTTTTTTTTTTCATTAGATCATCCGTAACTTCCATCTGTGGGCACGCAATCCCAAGCCACTTATCCTCATCAGCCGGTACGGACGAAATCACATCGAAGCTTTTAAAAAACACCAAGTGCATCTCTGCAATGTACCTAACCCTGCTCTTTTCAGAATCACTTTCATCGGGCATCCTTCCTGACGAATGGAAAAAGAGCAAGGTCCTTCCAGTCTACAAATCAGGTAATCGCGAATCACCACTAAACTATCGCCCCATATCCATCACTAGTGTGCCTTGCAAAATCATGGAACACGTCATATTTTCAAACGTAGTGAATTTCCTAGACATCAATAACTTCTTCCATTCAGCACAGCATGACTTCCGTAAGGGTCTATCATGTGTCACCCAACTATAGCTACATTTCTTCATGACCTTCACTCGAACCTTGATGCTAACACTGTGACTGACTTGATCTTTCTTGACTTCGCGAAAGCATTTGATAAAGTAGCTCATCAACGATTAATGCTAAAACTTCCCCATTTAAACTTGCACCGTAGCGTCCTAACATGGATAAAAGAATTTCTGAGTAACCGATCACAGTCCGTTGTTATTAATAATACTACTTCAAATTTTGTCCCAGTAACATCAGGAGTCCCTCAGGGCTCAGTCCTAGGTCCCCTTCTGTTCCTAATATATATTAAAGATCTATCGCTGCATGTTTCCTCTCACATCCGAATGTTTGCTGACGATTGTGTTCTTTATCGAACCATCAATAACATTAACGATCGCATTTCCCTTCAGACTGACCTTGATAACGTTAAAGACTGGTGTGATCAGTGGTTAATGACCTTAAATCCTAACAAATGTAAGTCCATGTCAATTTCCCGCAGCCGTAATCGTCATCGGCCTTCATCAGGAATCCTGATGAAGGCCGGTCTCCCTGCTTCACAAGTGGTGGAGTGTGCTCTTCGGTCCTCCGTCCTCTGCCGCCCCCGTCTACCCCCTGGAGCTTCGATCAGGACGCCGACTGCCAGCCGCCCGCTGTCATGTCGCAGCCAACAGGCACTTCCACTTCAGCCATTTCGGCTCAGACAGCTGCCGCCCCTCAATGTTGGGTTGTAAGCGGCCACCAGCGTGACCCCCATCTGTTCGCTGGACTTCGCGGTGAAGACGTTGTGGGGATCGCGGCATTCTGCCCCGTTGCCAGTGCAAGGGCGGATGCCTCTTTCTTCCTCTCCCGCGCCAAACCGGTTCTTCACCGTTCTCTCCACTTTCTCTCCACTCGCCGCGCGCGCCCCTCGGCGGATCGCGATGATGGCGCCGCGCAAGTGTTCTGTGGCCGCGCGCCGAGTCTAGGAGGGCGCGGTGAAGAAACGGTCTCAACGGGCTCTCTCTCTGTGGCAGTCGAAGGGTAAGCACGCATTTCGTTCCTGGTCCGTCGGCTCCTTTGTTTGAGCTCGTTCGGACGGAGTACGCCGCGGTGCCTGTGCGCCAACGGCGAACGCCTACCCTTCCTTGCCTTTCCGAACGCTACGCCGTAGATTGTGCCCGTGCTCGTGCGTGGTCTTACTACGCCGAGGGCACTAATCGAAAGCGAACGCGAACGGAGTTTGCCCATGCTCGGACGATCGGGCCCATTGGTCTGCGATCGCACGAGTGCGCAGCATAGTCGCAAGGGACCACTTTTCCCCTCGCGGCGTGTCTCCGCGAGCCATTGCCCGTGGTGACGTGCTTGCGGCGCCCTTTGAGTGTATTTTGCCCTTGGCGAGGCGAAGCCTCTGCTTCTCCCGCCGCCTGTTACTACAGGCGGTGCGCAGTGTATGAGTTGTCGCCATTGTGCAATAAAGTGTTGCGGTTAGTCTAAGAGCAGTACTGTGTCACTGCCACGCTGCGCTCGACGCCTTTGCGTCCGGAACGCACATGTGCAACGGGGTGCGAGTTAGGCGACGGCCCACGTGGCCCTTTAGCCTCGCTCGCCCAAACCCACGGTGGTGGCCGTATTAGCGTTATATACGCACCACCCACACTGGCACCGGTTTGTGGACTGGGACCTCTTCAGACGCATACGCGAGGAGGAGGCCAACAGTGAAGAGAGCTACGCGGAACTAATCCCACACCTACAGCTGGCAGTGGAAAAAGCCACCAAAGAGATAGAAACGCAAATTGAGGTCCCGAAGATGGACTCCAGGCTAGCGCATATGCTTGAAGCCAAGAACGCGTTACTCGGAAGATGGCGTACGCACCGCCTCA